>CM055887.1:16375189-17575189 GCA_029582165.1 Portulaca oleracea
TCTTGCTTTCTTCTTTCTCTTTTTTTTTTGTATTTTTTTCTTCTTTTCTCTTTTTTTCTTCTTTTTTTCTCTTTTTTTTTGAACTCGACTACCTCAACCTATATTTTTCTTATAAATGATATTTGTTACCCGCAACACATTAGTTGGCTTAAGGATGAGGTGGTCACAAAATGAATGACCGAATTCGTGGTGGTGGTTAAGAAGATGGTGGGAGAAGGTAATAATGAAGGTAAAGCGGCTAGCTGGAAATAAAGGTGGCGATGATGTAGGTGGTAAGGAGTGGAAGCCTCCTATCCTAGGCATGTCCTTTTCAGCTGCATGATGGGGAAATTCACTTTTGGAGACTATTGGTCACTTTGAATTCGCTCCTTTTGCCTAACATGTTGGGGAGTGTTCAGGTTAGCTTCTCTCCTCTTGATGTTCACTCATTTACCTCTCCTTTTTCCCAACTTGTTAGATGAGTGTTCAAGTTGGCCTCGCTCTTTTTTATTTATCTCTCCTTTTGCCTAACTTCGCTTTGGCGGTGAAGTAAGCCTCTCTTCTCTCTATTAACCTTGGACTCGGGGTAGGGCACAAAAGCATAGAGAAAATGTGATGAGATGTGAGATGGAGGAAACGAGCATATGGATGTGTCAGACTTGGATGGTCATATGGGTGAATGAGCTCTTTAATTCAAATCAGGAATGCAAACACAAGATTCTTTCCTTAGTAGTTTAGAAGCAAATGAAGGGTCGGGGAAGACAAGAGTCAAAATCATGAAAGGTTTCATCTTTATTGAATGCAACTAAGATGAATACATTAAAAATCTACTTGGGATATATCCCAGCTGACTCTGAAAATGAAGATGATTGCCATGAAAAGAAAAGACGCGACATGAGGGGATCTCCCAATTGATCCTTGCAGCTTAGGGTTTTGGAAAGACCCCGTTTGACTTTGTAGTAGGCCACGTTCTAATTGGGTTTCTACACTGTGATTGGTAGTGACAGCATCCCGGATTAGAACATTTCTTCTATCTTGGCCTCCACCATTAACCCCAGCTTCTTTAGAGCTGAAAAGTCTAGGATTAATTGGCATTCCATCAAGCTAGCATATCTTGGCCTAAGCCCTTGTATAAACACTTGGATTTGATAGTCCATGGTTACCTTGTCAGTCATCAAGGCCTTTTGAACGTTCCAGCGATTAAAGTAACTCATGAATGACTCTCCTTCACTTTGTTTGATTGCCGCCATGTCACTCATGGTTACATCAACATCTTGACTAGTTGCGTATTGTTGAATGAAGGCCTTGTAAGTGGCCTCCCAATTCTCCTGGGTATCTACTGGAAGGGTGTAGTACCACTTCAAGACCTCGTCACTAAAAGTCCAGGGGAAGACATGAGCATACAGACTAGGGTCTACTTCTTTTAAGGCCATCATGCGTGCGAAGCTACGCACATGATGAGTGGGGTTCTCCATGGCCTTAAATTTCTTCTCGGGCAAGGTGAATTTGTCAGGAAGCTTGGCCTGAGGAGCAGTTGGTAAGCCAACGTCCAAGAAATGTTCCCTAAATTGAGGGATTTGCCTCAGCATGTTCTGTAGGTTATTGACCCTATTGTCTTGAAATAGCGCAAGTTGCTCATCTTAGGGTACAGTCTTTTCAGTGTGCACACTTCTATCATCATCCTCTAGGTCCTGCCCTATGTCTAATCTGTCATTGATTGTTTGAATGGCCTGGATGACCCCTTCGATCCTATAATCCTGTTGGTTGGGTCGTGTTTCTATTAAAGTACGGATGTCCCGCACCACATCAGAAAGGTCCGCAGCAGTGATGGGTTGGCCCTAACATCTTCTTCAGCCATGAAGTTGGAAGGAACGGACACAGTATCGCTTATTGTCAATGAAGTTTGAGAAGGAGTGTCGAAATCAGTATCAAGGACGACAGGCAAGCCTGCACTTGGTGGTGTGAATAGGATTGGTGAGAAGCTTGATAACCTTTGAGATCAGACTCTAGCCCAAGACTTGACTCTTTGCTGTTTGGGTTCTATTTTGCCTGTATGGAAACCATAAACCTCAAAATTAACCCTGACATTGACCTACCCAAAGACCTAGTAGACCTATATGAGACAACCTAATGTAAACAATATCTATATGCTATTTTTTTTGGATGGACTCACCCGCTTTTAGTCTTGCATGCAAGCTCCTATTCTAAGATGATGTATGTACAATGAAGGGGGAAGGTATCCATCGGGCCACCATAAAATGGAGTCAACATTATGGTTTTAATGGACTCAAATTTAATTAATGACCAGGAAAATACCTTAGGGATCAAATACCACTTAGGGTTGAATAAAGTCAAACTTGGACATCTTACCTAGTCAATCATTTCGACTTGGGCCTAAGAGGGGCTTTTGGGCCTACTTAAATTCCATTTGACTATTACCTAAACTAAAGCGTCACTTGGAGGAGATGGAATATAGGACCAACTCAAAAAAAAAAAAAAGGAAAACATGTAAAACATAATTTACATATTACAAAAAAATAAAAGGGATGCACATAGCATACAAGTGAAGAATGCACCTAACCAAGGTTTTATATTCAAGGGTTAAGGTCGGATCCTTAAAACTAACATACTCATGTCTCTCACGCGCCACAAATTCTATGGAGTTCATAGTAATGTGACCCGTGTGTTTTTCGCAAAATTAAAGGAAATTTTCTTGAACTATGGAATTCATAATCCCTAGAATTTCGGAGTGCTTCATGAGTGGGAAAGTAACTTGCAATCTTCTTGAAATGTGGTGTTCATTCCTTTATGAAGTCGGAAGTATACATTGCCCGAGAAGGAAATTTGGGTTAAAAAAACCTAAACGGTACCTTTGGGTTCATCCCGATTTATAACAAATCAAGATGGAGGTATTATGCTTGATGCCTAACTAAATAATAAAAATTAGAAGAAATAATTTCTCCTTTCTACTCAAAATTTTAAAAAACCAATTTTTCAAGTTTTACCCACTTAAAGTAAGTCCCCAGTGGAGTCGCCATTTGTAGGACCCTGGGAAAATCCTCGTGGGGTCCCTCGCGGTGTATGACGAGCCGAATGAGGTGTCTTAATCTTTAGGGGATTTAAATGCATTTTATTATCATGTTCAAATGAATCAAAATAATAAAAATCAAAAGAGTTGCCAATTAATTTTTAATGAGAATTAATAAACTCAAATTTAAACTCCATAAACCACGAACCATGAGATTCAGATCCGGGGGTAAGGTTACGAATTCGAAAGTGAAAACCCTCGAATTCGCCTGTTCAAAGAACGGACTCTACTAAATCGGTTAATTTAAAGAAAAGAGTAGAAGAGGAGAATTAATTAGATTAATAAATATTATTTAGCGCATACAAATGAAATGATTAAATGTAAAAATAAAATAAATGCAAATAGTAGAATGAAATAAATGAACAAAAGCATAAACATTTACATGTTTGCATTTAATTATTTTAATTAGAACATCAATATTATTATTTAAGTCAAATTTTACATAATAGCAAAGTGAGAAAAAAAAATAAGAAAAACAATACTAACCTCAAGATAATGCCAAGATTATGAATGCAAGATGATGATTAGAAGAAAAAGAAGAAGAAGAAAGAGGAGGGAAGAGAAGAAATGTAAAATCACCTAGTGTCACTACTCCTAGGATGATTTTGAAGTGTCCAAAAAGAGTGGAAATGATGGTGTATTTATAGTGGTGGAGGTAAGTTTATTTATGGTGGTGAATGAAAGAATATTGGGAGGATAAAATCAAATAAAGGTCGATTTTATTTGATTTGGAAAAGGGAGGAAAAATGAAATATGATAAAGAGAGATTTGATTGGGTTTGATTTGGGGATTTCAACATGTGGAAAATGTTTGCATTTCAAAAATCTTGGCATTTAATCCTAAATTAAAAATAAAGATAAAAAATTATTAAAATAAATAACATAATTACAAAGCTGAATTGAGTGACAAAATTCAGCGTCTACAATTGCATTATTATGTTGCTTTAATTTCTTGTTAGGTTTGTGTTGTTTGGGTTGTGATTGATGTACTTGATAGCTAATTAATCTTGTTTAGGCCTAATCTATCCAAATTCGTGCTTGTAGTTAGAGGTTTTCTATTGCCACAATGTGTTCGATGAAATGCTCGAGAGAGTGTTCATCTGTATTTCTTAGGCAATTAATGTATGCCTAGAGGTGAGATTAATTTGTTAGTGTGGTAGAGAAAGTGGTTAGGGTTTTGAAATGAGAATGTTGATTTCTGTCTAGGTATAGGTTGTCAATTCTATAGTTTAATTAGACTAACTCTATGAGAATAGGCAGTTAGAATAGTGAAGCTAGCCCTTGACCCTTGAGAGAGGGCTTAGGCAAAGTCTCTGACCCTTGAGAGAGGGCTTTGGCGAGTTACCGACCCTCGAGAGTGGGCTTTGGCATAATTTAATAGTGCAATCCACCCCCTTTTGCTTGTATAGAATTTGTAGATTAGGTGGTTCAAATTGATTAGTTGTTGAATACTCTTTTGCTGCCTGAACACCTTTTATTGCTTTCGTAGTTTGTAGCTTTGATCATCACCACCATCATCCTTGGTTAGTCTACCTAACTTGAAACACTTGAGTCAGCTTTGATTGCCTAGAACACAACTCCTTGTGGATATGACAACCGTACTCTCAAAAGTACGACAACAAAGAACATGATAGGAAAAATAACAAGATTAACATTATTAAAAAAATTGTAAAGCACAAATAGTAAATCATAAGAGTTCTAGTTAAGAGTCCTAAGACTTGTTTAAGAATACTGATCCATATAGAAAGTATAGAACAAATTTCAGCAAAACATCCTATATAAACTGAGCTACACAATGGGTAACACAAACCCTAAAACACTTGCAAGTTAAAGAATGTTGATGGCTATATTAAAATGGGTGACACACCCATATAGAAAATAATGAAGAAAGTTGGGCAAATCCTCCACTATAAATTAAGCAACCCAATGGTTAACACTAACCATAAATCACCTGTAAGTTAAAGAGTATTGAAAGGTATATTAAAACGGGTCATACACTTATATGGAAATACATATAATACTTATCCCTTGAAATAAATCATGAAATAAATCATGAAGTTTTTTTTTAATAAAGGAATAATCATGAACAATAAGAAATCATTAATCCTCACCTTTGCTTTCATGTTGTTTGCAAAGGTTTCAGGAATTACATCTTTATCTGATTTCCTTTTATGAGATTTAAGAATCAAAGTAAGTCTAACAATCTTTGTGATATTCTGTTTCTATAGCATTTAAAAAAAAAGATTGACAACAATAACAAATTGTTAGTAAAATTTTCATCACTTCCCAAAGGTTACTAGTCCTGTACTAAGTTTGGATAAGCCTAAACTAAAATTAATACTTACAAATTCATGTCTCAAATCAGCATAGCTCTGAGTGCCATTATAGTGAGCCATTTTTTGCAATGCTCTATTATCTTGAGCTTCACTGCTTTTCTCCTACAAAATAATTAATGCATATATACAATGGTAACTCCAATTCGTAATGTATATCATAAGTATATACTACCTGAAATTCGTTAGAGCTCCATAAATTAACTAAGTACTCTCAATCTTCTTTTGTCATATGATGAGGTTTGTTTCTCTTGTGTTGTGATTTTGTCATATGTTATATTATATTGTCAATTTGCTGTTTTGCATGGTTTCTTTTGTTGTTATATTAGAAATTAGGTTCCTTTATTACAGTCATGTTGAATCTTGATGGCATAGAACTGGGAGAATATGTAGCAATATTTTGTTCGTCTAAAGTCCAAATTGAAATCATAGCCTGACTCTTAATTGTCCTCTTTCTTTCATTCCTCCATTTCAAAAATTAAAAAATAGGAATAAAAACGAGATTGTGCAATGACTAAACAGCTTAAAAGACTGATAAGAGTCTAATGAAGACCTCTGCATTGGAAATGTTCAGCAAATAAAAGATATATATATATATATAAACTTACCACAGAAGCTAAAATTGTTTAGTCCCCAAGGACACCTTCAGTAAGTGGTACTCCCTTGCTAGAAAAATTCTCTGGATTTGCAGACAAGTGATATGAAACTGAAATTGTTACATCTTTTCCCAGTCTTTGGTTTAATATCTTCTGGATTATTATGTACAATAATGTATTAATTCAATACACATAAAAATATATACAAAGCATATTACAACTTTGGATGCAGTATAGGAGTGACAAAGACATATAACTTACAATGTATAACCTCCTTTCAATCACAGGATGATCAACCAAACACAGCAACACTTTGGCCCCTGGTTGGCAAGGACATAAAGAGAGACGAGAAGGCATCACATACAATATCAAATATAGAATCCATTATCCAACATAGTCTAGTTGGTCATGGATGAGTTTAACACATTGGCTTTTTCAAAATATGACTCCACTGTAAAGAAGAAACTAGAAATAAAACAAGCTGAACCCCAAGCTTCTAAAGAAAGGATTAGTTCTAGCAACAAATCCAGAAGATATTAACAAACTGTCGATCTAAATATTGAAACTAAACGCAATTAAGAAACAAAGGGAGAATTAACTTGATGACAAGTCGACATGAACCAAGATGAATCCGCTGAAACCCCCAATTTGTTCGAGAATTTAGAGACCACAAAAGGCAAATTTGCAGACCACAAAAGGCCAATTTGCAGACCAGGAATTCGCAAACTGAACCAACTAATTAATGAAATTTTGATGAAGGAACCGAAATAATTGAGGACTTTAGTAAGTTAATGACATCAGACTGTTGAACTTTCTGGGTATTAGTGAGTGTATTAGAGATCACACAAAACGAATTAAGAGAGATAAATCATACCTTATGCAGATCCTTGGGGATTAATCAAACCAGTTGGTAATTCAGAGAATTTAAGCAACGCAGAATTTGCTTGCCATGGAAGATGAATTCGACTGGGAAAGGGTTGAGATTAAGGAGAGATTAGGGTGTTACCGAATTTGCTTGGCGGTGTTTCCAAATTTCGATCGACCAAAATCCCGCCTGTGTTCTCTTTGGACTGCATAGATTCGCAGGCTTCGCTGTTCCGTTTTCTTGATTTTTTTTTTTTTTTGTTTTTATCTGATTAGTAGACAATATACTTATGTTGTGAAATATAGTGTGCAAGTAATTTAGCTGGAGTGGTTGGAGAACACTAGTTATATCTTTATGGGTTTTGGGGTCGATTTAGTATGGATGTTGTTTTCTTGTTTCCTTCCATTTTTTCAGTTGTTTTTTATTACACCAATTTTTATTGACTTTAGTTTTAAATTTTTTTTATATTTTTGGCATACACTAGTTAACATAGTGTAATCTTTTTATATATAATATTAAAGCAATTTTTATCAATATGGATGTTGTTAAAGCAATTTAGTTTTAAATGCTTTATACATTTTATGAGTGGATAATAATAAATTAATTATTTTATTATCTAAATTATCAAAAAGATGACAAGGATAAATCTTATCCATACACATCCTATCCAAATACCTCTTCATGGCTTATAAATAGGGTGGATATGATGTCATTTCAAATGGATGTCAAATGGTATCAAGAGTCTGTAAGAGTCATGGGTAAATTGTAAGTTTGTAAATATTAGTAGGTAAATTACGTATAAAAAGAAATTGAATTTTTGTTAACTATTCACATATATTGATTAAAATTCACCCAAAATTATCGAAAATTACCAAAAAATATTGAAAAATAATTAAAAATTATCAATACTTATTTACTTTACCTTACCTTACCTTACCCATGAATCTGACAGACTCCAAGTCTAAGAATGTCATTTGCAAGTTGGCGACATAGGATCCATCATATTTATTCCAATGAGAATCCCATCTCCTTGGTTTTTAGTGGCCACAATATCTAAGATTGACATGAGAGTTTGAGTCTAAGTTCCTAGAAGGTAAGTGTTTTATTCTGCAGACTATATACGACAGTTATATAAGTCAAAGGAGAAAAGGTATGCGTTCAACTCACTTAAATACCCGAGTAAATTCCCATCCTACACCGATTTTAACTACATCAACAGTCTTCAACTTATATAAGATCGGGTTTGAATCGGGGGCATGACAAGATCAAGATCGAATACGGAGATATTCATGGACAAGTTTGGTGGATTTATGCTTGGTTGATCATGATCACACTCGTGACGGCAATCTAGTTGACGATTGATGATGGTGTGTCTTTGGAGACCCATTAAGATAAGTTTATTTCTTTAATAATATCTAGTTGATGACTTGATGAAATACTTTACATGATCCTCCTTGATTAAGTTTTTAATGCATGAATGTTCTGAAGACGCATGTTGCATTGATTGAAAAGTCATGGATTGTGGCATTTGGATTTGCTTAATTGCCATCTATGTTTATTGCCTTGATGATGACATGTAAGGTTTACACATATGAGTTTTGGACAATGTCAAAAGGCATGCTTAAGTTTATATTACAACACATTTTGTTTCCATTTTTTCCAGACAAGTGGGAATACACATTGATGAAAGATAAGTTGGGATTCTTGTAGATAATGCATGTAAAAGAGGTTAAGGATTTGTTATAACTTCCAATAGCTTCTTTTGGTATTATCCAATCTTGGTTAATTATGATTATAAGATATTAGTTTGTTATAAATATTTTGGATATGTGATTATTAAGTTTAAGTTGTATGATTTATTTATGCATTTATCCATGCATGAAATAATTTATGATGTTGCATGGTTCAAGAATAATACATATGTTAAGTTATGCAAACTATAATTTTATGATCATGTAATAATTAAGTTGACAATATGTATTATATTGTTTATATGACTACAAGATGATCATGATATAAGTGTTAGTCTATGAATTATTTAAGTGTTTTATGTATTATTCAAGTATGCATGTTCAAGTATAAGTTTTGCTACTATATAAGAAAAGAGTTGTATGTTTTATGTACATTTAAAAAGATTATAAGTCCATGATTTTTATGTTATTATAGATGAATTTTATTAAGTTTAAATTGGCTAAGGGTATGATTATGAATCCATTGTTAATTATTGACTTGAATATAGGGATGATGAGATATATTATAAGTTAAATATGAATGTTTATTCATATTATGAGTAAGTAGTATTCTCTATAAGATGATCTTGTAGATCATGAATGAGTATTTATGGCCAATTAAAGTAAAATGTAATTAATTCTTAATTACATGTTTGTAGCAAATGTTTAATATGTAATAGTTTAATTACATATATGAGATGGAGTTTTTAAATTCGATAAGTCTATGAATAAGGAATTTATTCTCCATGACAATTTAATAAAGTTTATATTAAGTTTAAGTTGTAATGATTTAATGACATGCAAAGTTTAAGATGTAATGGTTTAATTACATGTTAAGATTAAACTTACAATTAAGTTGATTGTAGTTCCTTTAAGTACAAGGTTTAATGTGAGGTTATTCTGGAAGAAGCCTACAATATTGATTATTATACTAGCCTATAATATGATAGTTTAATCATATTGATTGCTAGATAATCTACAATATTGATTGCTAAGGAGCCTACGATATTGATTGTCAAGAGCTTAAAATATGAGAGTCTAATCATATTGATTGCTAAGATCTACAATATTGATTGCTATAAGCCTACAATATGAAAATTTAAGTCATATTGATTGCAAGTAAAGTTTAAGTATTCATGTTCATCGCCTACAATATGATGGTTTAATTATATTAATTGCAAAAGTTAAGTTCCTTTTTCAATGTCGAGATGTAATACAATAGTTTAGTTGTATGGATATTAGTATCGAGCTATAATACAATGGTTTAGTTGTATGTATTGTAGATATATTTAAGTACTCAAGTTTAAGTTATAGGTGTTATTAAGTATGACTATCTTTAAAGTTTAATAATTGATCATGGAAAGATATGGATTTATCTGGTGATCTTTACTAGTCAAGGATGAAGTAGGTCATTCTTTTTGATAAGTGTGTATTTTATAGTATTTATTAGGTCTTTAACTTGTATATTTTAGTTAATTATGTAATATAATCTTGTATTTTCATATCAAATTCTGTGATTTCTTCACTTGGTTTGGAGATCGGTAAGTTTTGCATATTTGAAGAAAAGTCCATGTAAAAGCAAGGAAATCTATATATTAAATTTTAGAATGATATTTACATAATTTATCTACAACGCTTCCCTCCTCCCATGCTGACATCTCGTGCAATAGAGACTATCAATCATTGATTTTTTTTTTAATGTAAAATCTAGACCCTTCATTCATTTGAAGGAAAAAAAACCAATGATACAGTTATATGTAAAAACTCATCCATCCCAACCCCCCCCCCCCCCCCCTCTCCATTACTGTTCTCCATTATTCCTCCTCTCCCCCCCCCCCACCCCCAAAACAGATCTCCCTTCCGTTTTGCGCTTTCAAACTTCACGGATTCCGGCGACGCCATTATTGAGGACGATAGCAAGTGGTATGAGAACGCTTATGCATGGTCGATTCACCGCGACATTGGCTACAATAGAGTTGGATAACGTTTGAACAAAAAAGAGATTCATTTCCAGTCTATTAAACATTGATGGTTTTGTTTAGATTCTTTTTTTTTCGAATTAGTTCACAATATGCAAATGTCAGATGGTGGGATTTTTGCAGGCTTGCAATGCTCATGGACTGTATTGTGTTCCAGATTGAGGAGTCACGACATCCTGCCTAAACCCTCCGGGTTCTATGTCTTTAATACCGACAACAACAATGCTAATAATTATATTGTTCATCATTATCTTCATAATGAAATTTCTATTTCTTGATAATTTATCTTACTCGATTTCATATCACTGTTTTCTGGATGTGTTTTTTACCTTTCTCCATGTGGACATTAATTTTTTATAGCCCAAAAAATGCGTGAAAAGCAAGTCCAGAACTCGACAGAATTTTCCCATGAAAAACCAACTAGATGAAAGAACTCAGACAGTTGGAGAGTACTGATAATGGACTGAAAAGTATCGATGTCGGCGGCAACCACAGTGTGACACACTATAGCAAGCAACTTTCAGGTTAGATGCAACTATGAGTAATTCCTTTTCATTGGTCAAGGTGTGTTTTTCATTGAGCTTGGTGTCATTTTTGCTTCATTTAGTTCTAATAAAAATTTACGTTTCTGATTCATGTAACTAATATATGTGTATATATTACTGTTTTCTATCTCTTTTTCCTTAGTATTATTTTATTTGAGTGGTGTAAACAGGATAATCATTCTTTTAACATTTTGTTTATGTCAAGTATTAAAGTGAAAAATATTATATTTATGTATCATTCTCACAATGAAAATAATGTGATTAGTACATTGTTTGGCTTCATGTTTGATATTTAATTCTTTTATTTTCTTTGACCTTTTGACATTTATATATGTATGCTTTTTTAATTATTTTTCTATATACAAACATGTTTGAAAGAACGGGGAAAAGACTAGTTAGAAAGAAAAGGAAAGATGAAGGGAAGAGTATTGAAAAGAGAAGAGAAAGAGGAGATGGGCCAAAAGAAAAAGAATTGGAAGCAAGCTCAGCTCAAACCGTAGCAAACCCAAGACAAAAGAGACGTCTACCTCTACCCCACATCAATGCCACATTCCCCCATGGCAGCGCCTAGTGTAGAAAGGCAAAAACATGAGGCGCTGGTGGCACCTTTTTGATGCTGCCAGCGTCTCCCACCGCAGTATAAAAGGAAGGTCGCTGCACAACTTTAGGGTATCAATTATTCACTCTATTTTGTCGTCAAACTTCTAGTTATTAGGTTTCTTTGTATTTTCCTCCCTTCGGGGAGTCGCTCTAGTAGATTAGGAATAGAAGAGGAGGAGAAGGAGATCGAATCGGGTGACACGAAGAGATCGAATTCGACGACTCGGATGTTCGGTTTATTTTCTATTTTTATTATATTTCGCAATTTAGATTTCGTATTTGTTTTCCTAGGTTTTATTATCATGAGTAGTTAGTTTCATTGTTTATGGGATAAACTCGATGTTTCTTGATTGATTTTTTGGTGTGTGATTTCGGTTTTAGGTTTTAATTCAGTTGTTTAATCTTCGTGTTTCGTATGTCATAGTAATTGATTAGCTACCTTTTACTTGGTTTAGATTCTTAATATCGGATCGAAAAATTGTTATTTTGAATTGGATAAACGTAGATTAAATAGGCATAGAAAATAGTTAGAAAAAATGGGTTCATGCTTAGGGTCGTGTTATAATCCGTCCTTATCTTTGATTGAATTAAATAGCCATGAGAATAGGTATTTAGTTTAGTCATTGCAACTCACCTCGGATCGAAAGATTGTTGTGATGGGCCTTAGAAAGATTATAGACTCCGACACTATCAATATTACCTTACACTGTAATTAGCTCCTAATCGATAGATTAACTAGAGTGGACTCCCCTAAACTCCCCTAATTATCAGTTAGAATCCTTCAAAATTATAACTTTTCTTATTTTCGTTTAAAATCTTCTGGCCGACCTACCATCCTTTGTAGTAAACTAGTTTAGTGCGTAGTTGAACAAGTTCCTGAGAGACGACCTTGATATTACATTGCACCCGTACACTTGCGGAGCACACCTATTAGTTTTCAAGTTGTTTAAGAAAGACCTCGGTTTGATCCTTTAGTTAAAAGACTAAATAAGGATATGATAATTTTACATTATCAAGGGGGATAGGAACAAGCCCAATTTTAACAAACACTAATCATAGTGCCTCTTCTTGATACTTGACTTGATGTCAAGCTCTCGGATGGTGAATCTATTAGATAGTGGTTGTGATAACACAAATTTTAAACTATCCCAAGGTTAAGTATTGTGCTTAAGTTTGTAATGTACAGAGGTTGAGTATTTACTCTTAATAGACTAGTTAAGGATGGGGGCCTCGATTACAGGAGCATATAAGTTTCAGTCTATTTATGTGAGCAAGAGGTGTAGCCACCTCAAGGAGTTAACGGGCTTGCCTTTGATTTGCTCATATATGACACATGCCGGATCGAATAACAGTGTCATAAGTTCAAGAAATCTTAGTTGATAAGTTGTGTCAGTGAAATGCATTCAAATGGTCAACAAGGATGTGAAGTTGAATTCTGAGTCAACTATCACGTTTAGACATTTATAATTATGTTCACTACATGGAAGTTCAAGTTGCAAGACACTATCCATGATACATAACAATTCCTTACTCTCTTGGTGATTCAAGTTGTGTGTTTATGATATGTCACAAATGGCGGGGTGTTGGAATATTGGTTAATAGTTCCATACACTCGAAATGACGGGCGGTTTTTGGATAATTTTAAGTGTATGATAAGTTTACTCACTCGATTTTATCTAAGTTAACGTATAAGATGGGCTATTGGGTATAAGGAAAAGTCGGGTATACTTTTCGGGGCCTAATTGGCCCTATTAAAGGTAACACAAGTATATGTTACCAGGCAAGGAGGTAACTTTGATAATATTATTTAGTTAGTTTTATGCATTTATAGTTTAAGCATACTTTATACATTTCATGAGTGGGTAATAATAAATTAATTATTTTATTATCTAAATTATCCAAAGATGACAAGGATAAATATTATCCATATCCTCCCTATCCAAGTACCTTTTCATGGCTTATAAATAAAATTTGGATATGAACCCTACATTTAATTTTATATATATATATATATATATATATATATATATATATATATATATATATATATATATATATATATATATATATATATATATATATACATACACACACCTAAAACATAATATCTACCCACATCATTTATTGCTATTGTTATTTTTTGTTACTAGTGCTTTCTCTTTTTCTTTTTTTTTTTTGTTTGTATTCCTACAATTGTTTGTGTGTGTAAGATGTTGACCATATATCAAAATTCCCCTGCCACTCATCTATAATCACAGCCACGGAAATGCTTCACACTCGTCGTATATATATTGTATTTGACAAGTAGTGGAGTAAGGATGAGATCTATGTGCACCCATGCGAGAGTAGCTAATAATTTTCGGATATTATATTAATGGATATTTTTGAGTAAAAAACTATGTTGTAATTTAATATAGGGAAATTGGATTCTAATAATACGAACTTTTGGCCATATAAGACTTAATAATACGAACTTTCGATTAGGTTCTGAATAATATGAATTTGACTGCATTTCAGAACACGCCACCAGCTTGCTGAACTTAACTCAGCCATGTGGACGACGCAAGAGGATGTCCAGTCAACTTTTTTTGTCCACAACAGCTCTTTCTCTCTCATCTCTCTCTCTTTTTCTCTGCGATGATGAATACTGGGGTAATACTAACCCCTTCAACCTCCCCACCATCTTCATCCTCATCTTCATCATTGCATCCAAATTCTCCATCGATTCTTCTCAATTTTTTGAATTACCCTCTTAGTACCCTTCACAATCGACATGATATCGACATCGACGAATTTCATTCTTGTTCCATCGATTCTTCTCAATGTTCTTCGGAGAAGAGGTCTCCCCGCCGGCGATTCTGGGGAAATTAAACAACACGGCGACGGATTCGTGGTGGAAGGGGAGAGAAGAAGATCGATGTCTTCTGCAAATGCGTTCTTGTAGACGTACAATGGGGAAGTGCTCAAATCGCCATAGACAACTCCCAAGCTCTGGTATGCTAAGATTAAGGTTCTTGATTGCAATTAAAGAGAACCCAGATGAAGAAACATGCAAAACAGCCACTACAAAAAAAGTGGCTTTCACCAACAGATTGTCAGTGACAGATATTGTATCTGTTGGTAAAAGTGTATATTTACCAACAGATTAGTAATATGTTGGTATTATTAATTATTTACCAACACTAATATTATCTGTTGGTAAAATAATTTTAATACCAACAGATAAAAATTAATCATGGTAGTATTTTAACAGTACCAACACTTATATTATCTGTTGGTAAAATAATGCTAATACCAACGGATAAAATTTACTGTTGGTATTAGTTATCTGCATGTTTAAGCGAGAAATGGGGCTAAAAATTGCAAACTCACGCCCCTCCTAAACGCAATGTCTCATTCCTTCCCAACTCCAACTTAAATTTGGCTTAGGGTGAAAATTTGAACTGTCGTCCGCCCGTCCCAAACAAAAAGCCGCCATACTTCCTTCTTCGTTGGATGAAAATTACAAAATCTTCTCTCAAACCCTAATCTATAGTTCTTCCTCTGCTTCTCTGCTGTTCGTGTCGTTCCTCGCGCGATATCAGGGTCGATTCTACCCAGATTTTCATCACACGGTAAGTCGGTTGCGGTAATTCGGTTCAATTTTGTGTTTATTAGTGTAATTCGGCTGAAGGTCGATTCTACCCAGAATTTGCTTCCTGCCAGTGCTCTAGCTCTTTTATGTTCTGAGCCTTCATTGTTTGTGAAAGAAAACGCTGTTTTGGGTTCAATTTTGTGTTTATTGGTGTGGTTCGGTTGAAGGTCGATGGTTGCTGGTGCATATTTCTTGCCCACCTTTGTTTGTTCCAGTTCTTTCTTCTCTTCCTTTACATTGGTAAAAATCTAACTAGGATCATACGATCTGGGTCGTTTGCTTCTTTTTCGAGTGCAGTGGTGGTGCTTTGGTCGCCATCACAGAGCCGATTCTGGGTCATTTGCTCGTGTCTGTAAGCACTCGTTCTCTCATGTATCTACCCAATTATTATTGTTGAATTGTTGCTCTCGATTCGCTCCAATTCGACATGAATCATGTGAAAGTTGTATCTCTGTTATAATCATGCTCTCAATCCCGCCATTGTTGTTGTTCCTCTTGTCGTCTGCTGGTGCCATCACAATTCAACATTCTTCCCATCTTTTTACGGTAACTTCTTCGAACTTATCATCATCTTTTTATTGGGTGTTACTCGATTGATTTATTTTATAGGGATCGCGTAATTGTTTTCCCCTTTCTGAGTTTCTAGGATTTGGTTGAATTCCTGTTGATTTTGTATTTTGTGGTTGATTTCTGATCCAAACTTGAATGCTGACCTGACTTGGAATTTTGATCTTGATACTGGTTTTAGGTATAGTGTTCTGTTTGATTTTGTGATGCTTTTAGCAAGGTACTAAATGGTTTTGGTGATTTTTTATCCTAACTTGAATCCCAATGTGGCCTGAAATTCCGATGTTGATCCTTGTTAGGTATCTTGTTCTGTTTTATTTCTGTGAGGTTGTTAGCAAGACAACATATGGTTTTGGTTAATTTTTGATTGAAACTTGAATGCCAATGTGTATAAAAGAATGAAGATTGGTCATTGATATGCTTTATGACATAACTAGCTCATAAGAGCCAATGAAGAAATGGTGGACATGGGTTTGACCTCTAAGTTATCCATGACCATATAAGTCACAAACCCCTTGACATACCCATTGTTGGAACTAGAAGTACCTTTAGGAGCAACATAGTTACTCTCATGGGACATTGTAGAGTTACAGCTGGGACAGACCGCAGCTGGGTTATCACTCGCATAAGTCCAATGGAATGAAGAGTAAGTGCATGTGTAGAATTTTCTTGTGCCAGTTTGACTGGCCACTGCTTTTTTTAGCAGCAAGAAACTTGGATAAGCACCTCCACTGCTACATAATGATTTAAGTACAACGTCTTTAGTCATGTTAGGTAGGCTGAATGTAGTTAGAAATCAGAGTCTCGATGCTTTTGTAGAGGTCGCTAAGGCAACCTATCTTGTCGTCATTCATCCTTAGAAGTTTAATCATGGTTGCAATTGGCAATAACATGATGTGGAAGAGAAAATCCACAAAATCTTTGTCACCCATAAATAGCACCTTACTAGTCCTTGTGTCTATTAGCAACTTCAAACACAATTTATTGTCGGTTCCATCCCCCATTATTTTTATTTGGTGGAACTAAAATCTTATGTTTTCGAATTGAACAATCAAATTATATAATAAGTGTATATAATGGAGTACCAGGAAGTTCTGCATGGTTGATTGAGGGTGTAGGAAGTTGCTAGGAAGAATATATGCTTGTTTAAGTAAAAATCAATCAAACCGAACTGTGAACAATTATAAAAGATTTGAGTTGTGCAATCAGAGAACCTAAGAATAGTTCTAAAAGTTAGATTACTCATTTCACAGCATCTTTAAAGTGTCCTAGTACAAAAACATGGATATAAGGAACCTTCACTGTTCTCACTTTGTATAGCTATTGGCGTAAAAAACTGGTACTACTACTTACATCATGAATAACTGAGTCAATTTATATCCCATTCTAACGTGAATCATTGCTTTTTTAACTAAAAAAAGTAAAGTTTAGTTTTGAGATTTGGTCATTTTGTAATTTGCTCTCACCAATTACAACCCCCAAATACCACCATATTCTCACCTAACCTTCTTCAATTATGGAATCTGAGCTCTAATGAATCTTTTTCAGCATTTGGGCATATAATTTTGCAGCTAATTTCTTCTGGGTATCCAACAAATTTACCTAAATACGCGAAATTCCTACTTGGATATGATCAGATAAGGCTAATTACAAGTGGGGTTCAGTTGTTTGGTTCCCAAGGTGCTACTGCTACTGCCACTGAACCCTCGAATTTTGATGGGCTAACGGTGGAACGGATGCTTGCCAATAAATGGACGATACTTGATGAGTCTTAAAATGATTGGAAGAGCCATGCTTCAGCTATTGCACAGTTTATCCATCTCATTAAAAAGTTCTTTAAGGTATGCTCATTCCCCTAATTTTATACTTTTAACACATTTTATCTTCATTTTTGTAGCCCAGAAGCCAACATATTGATTCTTATGCATGAAGAAGCGACAATATATTAATCTTTTGAGTGGAAGCATTTGTTGGAAGACATAAAGAAGGAAATAAAGCAATTGGTGGATGCCAATTCATTATTACCTTATGTGGAATTCTAGGTATGTTCAACTTACTACAACAGAAGCGTATTTTAAAAGATTAATTTAGCTATTATGCATAGTACTTGACTACTAAGTAGTGACTACTATCATAGTACTACCTTCTGGCATGTGACTATGAAAATGATTAAAAGATGGTGTTAGATAATGGGATCTAGCATCAACATGTGAATGTAATATTTGTATTATTTCTATAAATCAGACATTATTCATGACATTGTGTTTAAAATTTGGTTGAAATTTTTGTGTAAACTTTACATTTGTTAAATTGGTGAATATTTTTATATGATTTAAAATATATAGCTTAGATGGCTCAAATATAAGAAACATATGTGATGTATTCTGTTATATATGTGATTCCTATAATAAGTTATATATATTTGTTTGATGTAAGATTCTTGTGGTTGATCTTCCGTATATTTGGATTTTTGAATTACTAGCACAAGGGGAGGTTCCTGTTGGTTTCATTAATGTATATGTTTGTTATAGTTATCAATTTGAATTTTCGCAAATTTGCAGGAGATACTTGAAGATCTTCGCAATTTATTTGAAGAAGATTTGGATGTTGATGCTGATACCAATAACAGTGCCGGCAACAATGAATATTACGAATACATCGTTGATGAAAATGTAGACGGTGGACGTTGTTTAGGCGCTCAATTTTGTTTAGAATATTACTCTTTAATCTTCGCAATATATAAGGTTACTCTTGAATATTAGCAGATACGATTTTCGTACTTTTAACTTAATTATGTGACATTTAGATTTAAAAATTATGTATTTTACAATTAAGAACATCCAATGAATAGAATTTGAGGTTTTCCTGATATTGTAACTAAAATTAAATATTTATTTACAATGGTACAATATATTGTAATGACATATTTATAAACAACATATGACTATCGCCACTATTCCAATAGATATATATGTTTTGAAATTGCGCCAATTAAATTACCAACAGATGTATGTGTTGGACAATGTCTCTCAAATAAAGTCGAAAGTGTATTACCAACAGATAAAATGTGTAAGGAATATTTTAGCGCTCCAAAATACATTCACCAACATTTACATTTGTTGGTAAATGTGATGTATCTCCGACAGATATTAATTGTTGGTATAAAATTCCTAATAGCAACGGAACAAAACTGATGGCATTAGTTAACAATACCAACAGAACACAATATCTGTTGGTAATACTTTTACAATCAGGTTTATTTCCAACAGTCTAGTGACAGATAATTATCTGTTGGTAAAAACTTATACCAACAGATATTGAACTTTTACCAACATATAAGCCCTATTGGCAAAAGCCATTTTTTTTGTAGTGAGCTCATCTTTACTTGATTTTGATGAAGCGCAGTTTCTAGATCCATCACAAACTCACTCACAAAACCCAGAACATCATGTTTTCTGCAAATTCAAGCAATTCAACGAGTACTTGTTTTGGGATTAGGGTTTAATTTTTGCTTATTATTTATGAATTTGGTTTCTGGGTATATGTAGAACATATTGAACAGGAGTTGTGTTTGAATTAGGGTTTGTTCATCTGGGTTCTCGATTCTAGGTATTTGGTTCTTGATTGCGTATTGTTTATGAATTTGGTTTATGGGTATTTGGTTTCTCGATTTTTTGTCCAATTTGGTCATCTGGGTGGATGGACATCGAGGTTTTCGATTGAATCCCTCAATCGTTTTTTGTGTTTGTAGGGTTGGTGAAGGGAAGCCATTGTTGGGTTTGCAAAACTCCCTGACTCGTCTATGGTGGATCGAAGAAGATGAGGGGGAGGAGAGAGAAAAGGAAAGGAGGAGAGAGAAAGGGAAAGGAAGGAAGCTGACGTGGACAATTCAAATGCTGACTGGGTACATAATAAAGTCAAAATATATTCCTCCGGCCGCCACGTCATCCCGCTACCGAGTTGAGTTCAACTTAACTCGGTGGCGTGTTACTGGGGGCAACAGGAGGTCAAAGTTCATATTATTCAGAACCTAATCGAAAGTTTGTATTATTAAGTCTTATATGGCCAAAAGTTCGTATTATTAGAATCCAATTTCCCTTTAATATATCATACTTGTAAAATCGGAGGAGGGGTGGACATCTTCATCCAATTATAAAATCGGAGTTGGAGCTAGGTACTTGGACTATAAACGGAGGTCCAATTAATTAGTTTTTGTAGTTTTTTTTAAAAAACATTTCTATTTGTTTGACAATATTTTTGTTGTAATTTAATATGTCATACTTATAAAAAAAATAAAACACCAACAAACCTAAAATATGTTTACATAACCAAAAACACATAACACAACAGACATATAATACGTCAGGAAAAGTCTATCAACCATCAAAATATTAGCATCACGCGCCCCATTTTCCTTAAATAAATAAAAAAAACTAAGCTTCATATTCTCCACTCAATTCCCAAATTTAAACATATTATGATTTTTTAATTTTTTTATATGTTTATTATTCTAATTGGACTTAATCAGATTGGAGGTGGTCGCCTCCATATCCGCTCCAATCCAAATATGATCGAAGTCAACCTATTTAACCGAATTCAGATACAAATTTCTTTTTATCGGATTCAGATTGGATTTTTCTGCTTCGCATCGGAGCGGATTTGTTTCGAAGTCTGATTTGACTACTATCCCTAACTTTAATCAGTAAAAACTACGTACCGTATTTAGTTTGTGGCCTGTATTTGCCACGGGTGATATTTTCCCGTGCCATAAGTATTTTTTGCCATAAGACTTATAGTCCATGGCATGTTATTTCCACATATGATATTTTCCCGTGGCATAAGTATTTTTTTGCCACGAAAGTTCTAGTCCATGGCAAGTTATTGCCACGGGTGACATGTTCTCATGGCATAAGTATTTTTTATGCCATGGGTGACATTTTCGCATGACATAAGTATTTTTTTTTTTGCCACGGGAGTTGTAGTCTGTGGCATATTTTTAAACATCGAATGCACTATAAAATTTTCTCGTGGCAAGACTAAGAAATTGCCGTGATTTTAGATTTCTCGTGGCATAGTTCGTGGCACAAGTGATGATTTTTTGTAGTTAATATATGTATAGATTGCATAAAAGGAAAGCAAACCAAACATAATAAGAAAGTGGCGAATAAGTAAAGAGCTTCTTGAAATTATAGACACTAACATATATGGACCATTTGATATTAAGTTCCATCATTTAATGGTGAAAAGTATTTTATTACCATGATTGGTGATCTTTCCCGTTATAGTTTGTATCTGCTTGGTGAATGAAAAATTTCAGGCAGTTGAAGCCCTTGAGGTGTATGTAAATGAGGTTGGAAGGCAATTAGATACGAGGGTTAGGATTGATATATCCGATAGAGGTAGTGAATACTATGGAAAGTATAACTAAAGGGTACAATATCCTAGCGCATTTGCAAACTTTCTCGAGAAGCGTGACATTTGTGCACATTACACTATGCCAGGAACACCACATCAAAATGGTGTTGCAGAAAGGGGTAATCAGACATTATTGGATATGGTTAGGAGTATGATCATTAACTCCTCATTTCCTAAGTCCTTATGGATGCATGCTCTTAAAATAGTTATGTACTTGCATGCTAATAGGGTTTCTGGTAAGGCAGTTCCCAAAATTCCTTTTGAGTTATGGACTGGTAGGAAGCCTAGTCTAAAACAATTTCAAGTTTTGGGTTGTCCAGTAGAAGCAAGAATATATAATTCACACGAAAGGAAGTTGGACTCTCGTACGAATAGTGGGCAGTTTATTGGTTACCTAGAGAAGTCCAAAGGCTAATACATAGGTTTTATTGTCCTAATCATAGTTCGAAAATATTTGAAACCGATAATGTTAAATTCATTGAGAATGTTGAAGTAAGTGGGAGTAATGAAAGACACAATGTGGAAATTAGTGAGATAAGGGAAATCATACCCATATCTGTAAATGTTCCATTATCATGTTCTATTCCAAATACTGTTAATGAGATAAGGGCAGCTATACCCGTATCAGTATCCAACTCCAAGTGTTGTTCCTATTGTGGATCATGATATTCATAATGATGAACAATATTTGGGCGATGATATGGCTCATGCAGAGACTAATTCACCATTGCGCAATAATCAAAATGAACCACAAGAGCCAACTATTTTAAGGAGTTTACAAAGGGAAATGAGGTCAGCTATCCCTAATAATTATATGATTTATTTGCAAGAATCATACATTGATGTTGGAATGAAGAATGATCCGGTTTCATCTTCACAAGACATTGGATATAATGAGTCTAATGAATGGATCAATACTATGAAAGATGAACTGAAACCCATAGAACAAAAAATGGTTTCGAACCTTGTTGAATTACAAAATGAGTATAAATGAGTTGGATGTAAATGAGTTTTAAGACCAAGTATAACTTAAACAGCTATATCGAAAGATATAAAGCAAGGCTTGTTGCTTAAGGTTATACACAAAAGAAAGGCACTGATTACAAGGAGACTTTCTCTCTCGTATCAAAGGACTCATTAAGAGTAATTATGGCTTTATTAGCCCATTGTGACCTTGAGCTACATCAAATGAATGTGAAAACCACCTTTCTTAATGCTGATCATGAGGAAGAAGTTTATATGGATCAACCTGAGGGTTTTTTAGTTGAAAGAAAAGGAACATATGGTGTATAAGCTTAAGAAGTCAATATACGGACTAAAACAAGCTTCTCGACAATGGTATATTAAACTCAATGACATTGTAAACTCTTTTAGTTTTCAAGAAGTCATGGTTGATAGATGCATATACTGAAAGGTCGGTGGGAGTAAGTTCGTATTTCTAGTATTGTATGTTGATGACATATTACTTGCTGCTAATGATTTGGGCATATTGCACGGGACTAAGGATTTTCTATCTATGAATTTTGAAATGAAAGATATGGGCGAGGCATCCTATATGATAGGAATTGAAATTTTTCATGATAGGTCACAAGGATTGTCAGGATTGTCTCAAAATGCCTATATTGAAACAATTCTTCATATGGATAGATGCTCAGCTGGAATTGTACCAGTTCATAAAGGAGATAAGTTTAGCCTCATGCAACGTCCAAAGAATGATGTGGAACGCAAGGCAATAGAATCTATTCCATATGATTCTATTGTAGGCAGTTTAATCTACTTGCAAAACTATACAAGGTCGTATATTAGTTTTGCTATTGGGATATTAGAAAGATATCAAAGTAATCCTTGCATGGATCATTGGAAAGCTGCAAAGAAAGTGTTGAGGTACCTACAAGGAACAAAGGATTGCATGCTCAAGAACAGGAAATGTGATCGATTAGAAGCGGTCAGATACTCAAATTCAGGTTTTGGTGGATGTTGTGATACTAGAAAATCTACTTTTGATTATGTGTTCCTATTATCTGAAGGAGCAATATCATGAAAAAGTGTGAAACAAGATTGTATTGCTACGTCTACTATAAAAGCTGAGTTTGTGGCTTGTTATGAAGCTACAATACATGCACTATGATTTCGGAATTTCGTTTCTGGTCCTGGGGTAGTTGACTCTATCTCCAAGCTGCTAAGGATGTATTGTGATAATTCCACAACACTATTTTTCTCAAAAAATGATTAGTACTCAAGAGGTGCAAAACACATGGAATTGAAGTCCCTATCATGGAAGGATGAAGTTTCAAAACAAAAAGTGTATATTCAACATATTAATACTGATATGATGATAGCAGATTCTTTGACTAAAGATTTACAACCTAAGACATTTAAGGGGCATGTACATAGAATGAGTCTTGGTTGTAAGGATGATTAATATTTAGTTGTTTGACACTTTGAGCTCAAAATGTTACTATGTTTCTAACTTACTTTTCATCTTCCTATTAATAAAGGTGTACACATGAAGTTTTCTAGGAATCTTGATAAGAATGTGGACCATAATGTTTTATCTCATGTACTTATTTTTCAAGGTTTACAAGATGTAGTAGTATATGGAAGGGAACATGCTCCATAAATAGTGGGTAACCTCCATAACTCTCCTTTTCAAATTGTTGAGCATGGTAAATATATGTTGAGTGGAGATGATTACTTGATTTGCGCTCTTATGTTTGTTGTTAAGTTTTGAATGATCAGGCCAAGTTGGAGAATGTAAGATATTATTCTATAATATATTGTGGCCTGATATTAAGAGATATGAAATTATAATTTCCTCTTTATTGCCTATCAATTTTGGCAAGCATAATCATAGGGATTGTAATTATTCGATCAAATCAAATCTTAACCGTTCATTATGAACGCACCAGATTAAAAGTTGAATGCTATAAATTGGTCCTCTCCCTACCTCCTCTCCTTACCAGTGAAAACATAGTGAAAAACCATCTATATTTCTATAATTAAAGTGAGAAAAGGATCAAAGGGAAAAAACTGATTTGTAAAAGGAGCATTCTTTTGACGGATGAATATTTCAAAAAAGCTAGTCAATTTCACTATGGTTTCCGCATCTTTCCCATTAGGTTTAATTTATTGTGAGAATTACTTATAGTTCAAGACCCCTATATCATGAAATTAATCATGTCTATTAAATTTTACACAAACCCCTTCCCATCCTCATCATGACCAACATTAACCTCAGTATGCTTGACATAAATGCAAACAAATTGGAAACTCACAACCAAATCAATCAACTCCCTAATTTGATCATCCCCCTCCACGACAACCAAACTGTCTACTAAACCTAAGTCCCAAGTTTGCTAAAATACACCTTCTCAATGCTATCCTTAGAGTACCTACATTTCTCAACAAAGTCGACAAGATCATTAACACTTTAGTAGTCAAGGTCCACATAAAACTAGCCTCACATTCACTGTAAACAAGACTTGGATTCCTCATAAATCCCCCCCCCCCCCCCCCAAATGAGATATATGTAACCTACCAATTCTGTAAGGCAAAAAACAACACAAAGATATAAAATTTGACAACTTCATCAAATTTCCATCAATAAACAGAATTTGGGGTGAACTTTTATACAACCCCCAGTTTCTATCCAGTAAATCCTAACAAAAAATTCATGCACTGATGCTATATTGAACGAACCACCCATAGGCAATAAGATGGACACAAACCATCCCAAAATCATGAAATCAAACTTCTTTCAAAGGTTCCAACATAGCTGCAAGCGGCACCACACTTGGGCTCTTCAACAACTTCAGATTACTTGTGGGGGGTGTGAAATTTGCTGGAGATGTTGAACTTTTGGCTTTGAGGAGGGCTAGGTTTTGAATTGAAGGGAATTAAATGAGGGGACCAGATGTGGGTTAGAGCAAAATTAGTTTTTAGGGTTATTTTTATTAATTGGATAATTAGTTTAGTTAATTATTCAGTTATAACCTCCCAAATTTTTTTACAATCAAGTTTACTTGTTATACTAGGTCGCCAAACTATTCCAGCAGGTTAAGTGACGTTTTGGTACTCATTAACAGGTTTCAATGACATTTTGTTAACAAGTTTTTTTCGGATGACATTTTTTCCATTTTTGCAAAAATTAGTGGCATTTTTATCCGGGCTGCCCTATGCTTGCCAGTGAACCTGCCTGGCTATGATCCAGTACAGAAGCAGAGTTTATTTAACACATAATTGTTTCCCATTGCGGACAGTGGAACACCAATAGTAGCATTACCTTTGGAGGAGGCAACCAAACAGTTATTGATTGCCTCAGTAATTACTAAGTAATGCCCTTTCAACTAGGGATGCTTTCCTAGAATTCAACGTAGTATATCTGTTTCATCCAATCCATTATTTTACAAACCCAAACTTAGCATTATGGAATGGTTTTCCTAATCAAGTCTCATTATCTTGAGAGGAACATTCTAATCAAATCAGGTTATGTTTGGTACGCTTTAGGTTAAACTCAAGTTGAGAAAAAAATAAGGGCATAATGTCAAGTATAGAAAATTCATACTGTACCACATGGGAAAATCATGAATTTGCATTGAGGCATCCTGGTTTTGGATCAGGAGAGAACTGCAGCAAATTGTACCAAATGACCCGAAATTTCAACAGAAACAAACTGTATGCGAGTGTTAAGTACTGTCAAAAACCATCCAAAACTTGACAGGCAATTGTTGAATCAAGTATCAACCCTTAGCATTTTTGCACAAAAAATCTCAAATCATCCCCAGCGTACATGATCGCAATTATATATAATATATATCCCTGCATCTTTATTTGTTACTGTATTCAACAAAAGAATTTTTCACCAATCCTTCCTAACCTGTGTTACTCTTGGCACAACAACAATTCAGCTTTTCTCTTCTTCAGCGGCCTTTTCTACCTACCTCGGCATAACATGTTCTGGAAACCCATTCATTCATACTAGTTTCATTTGATTACAAACATATAAGAGATCGAGAGGCGATTGTCACAACAACTCATATACTATGCACATGATCAGGAGTCAAAAGTCTGTTATATATTCCCATGTCATAATCTACAACTTCATACTATGATGACTGTCTGCCTCGTCGGTTTCCAATGCCACAGATTTTGACTTGGATGACCGTGAAGATCTTGCTGAGCTCGATTTCGGAGATGAAGTAGATGATGATCTTACCTTCTTCCGCTTCGGTTTCTTAGGTTTACTGGGAAGATTTGTGGGAGGGAAGTTGCTCAACATTCCAGATGATGACTGTCGTCCAAAGCTCTTCTCGAAATCTGCAATTTGTCACACATGTTTGCTTCAGCAAGAGTAATCCAGTATTTTCATGTCTTAAGGTCCATTGAGGCTAAGATGAATACCGTAAGGAGTACAGCAGTTTGCATCATGACTACAGTAAAATTCTCAATGTAAAATGTGAATTTAGGTAACAAATCATGTGTCATTCTCAACGATTAATCACAATATGTGCTTCATCCCCTGCCAATATTTACAGAATCCAAACTAGTTTACTTGTGATCGGCTCTTTGTTGCTACACTAGGGGGCCTTTGATTATAGTAATCAACGTTTATAGAGGTCCAAAATAAATATTCATCCAAGAATTAAGTGAGTTGGACCCATGAATTCTCCAAATCATTGAAACCTTATTTTAAAACCAAGATTGCATTAAGTTAATGTAGACAAGTTGCCTTTATCAAAGGGAAATGAAGCGCATGGTAGCCAAAAACATGATGCTTTGTTTGTTATAGGTTAATCAAGCCAAAACCTAAGTCAATCATGGCCTTGACATGGACAAATGAACTTGGTCCCTAGTGTATGAAACCCCCGTGACATGTATGCCAAATTGCTCTCTGTGGAGGCAAAGAATCTTTCCAATATCCTCCTCACCATCACAAAAATATTTGATAATATTAGACATGTGGAGCTGTATTATCCATATCTCTCTCCCACAAAGATGTCATATTTCATGATATTTTGACATATTCAATCAAATGGCTGCACGATCTAGCTCAATCAACATTATTGTCGAAATTTTCAAGATCTTTACAGGTTTAAATTCTCCTGTTTAGTGTTTACTAACAGAATTGGACAAAGAACAAAGGGCTCAGTTTGCACTTTTCAATATTTATCTCCTAATGACGGGATTAAACACCCAAATAACCAACTAGGGAAACCATTTCGATACCATATTGAGGAACTTCAACCATGAGCCGGTAGTTGGGAAAAGATGGAAAACACATGAACTAATTCCTACCATCGAGTTGCAAAGAGGCAGTTTACAATGGATAGTTGGTTTGAAAAACATGGATTTCCACTACTTCACAACAAAAGAAAGTTTTATTTACCTGTTCCACAAGACAATTCACCATGACACTAGATGTTAAACAACTTGAACTCTAGTCAGATAACTGATTCCTGGCCTCTAAGATGATAAGGAAGTCTATCTCTTTAATGGCAAGAATGAATACAAATGGGATTTAGGATTATATCAGACCATTGGCAGCTACATTTGAGGGAGTTGTATTTGTTTTTAGCCTGCTGTGAAGTTCCCAATACAATTTGTCCAAATGCATATGAAACAGTAAATAAGGCAACACAGGAGGGAATAGGATGTGAAGAAAGATGGATATACCTTGGGATGTCCATGTGGGATCCCTTGAACTCCCTGCACTGCCAATTGATGCCAGAGCCATGTCTGAACCACTTTTGAACTCATTCATCTGCATAATAATCCAACATACCCTAAACATAAGCTGTACATTGTGAGGACCAAACTAGAATCCAATAGCTTTACCATTTCTAGCCAAGGTGCAGAAGAACATAAAGACAAGAAGATAGGGGGGAAAAACAACAGGTTAACTAAAAGAAACACATACCCAGCTTGGAGCAGTGCCATTAGACCCTTCCCAGCCAATGTGAGCCACATGTTTTACATCTGTTGGGTACCCAATTTCCATCTCTCGCTCTTTGACCACTGAGAAACACCCAAATTTTACCCAATTACTTAGCCACAGAAACACCCAGAAACAAGTAAATGAGAAGAAAAGGTGGGAGAGTTTAAAACATACCAAAGATTTGTGAGATGTACTTGAAGGACCCTTTACAGATCCCTTTAATCCTGGTCGCCATTATTGAGAAAAAACTCTAGGATAAGGACTCTAAAGACGGGAACAAACAAAAGAAGCTCCTTTTTGCCTGGAGAAAACAAGGCAAGTAATATGCTTCAGAAACAGAGCAATTCTTCTCACCTTTAAACACTGATAAATAAATCAACAAAAGCAAAAAGAACCCCCAAAAAAAGGCAATGAGTGACATGGAAGGTTCTGAAAATATGCTGCAATGCACCACACAAATTCCCTTGGTAACTGGGTTAGGTATCATTCTTGGTGTTTCTCTTAAGACTATTAACAAGCACATTGCATGCAAAACAAGAAGGGCTAAAGCCCCTCAAATAAACAGAGCAGAAAAGGCAAAATGAGCATCCCCCACATTACCTTTATCAAAAAGATAGGATTTGGAGATTGAAAACCAAGAAATTAAGTCTAAAGCTTGAGTTTCTTTCTGGGTTTATCTCCTGTCCCAGCTCTAAAATGTAGATGCATGGAATAATGAGAAAGACCCAGTTCCAGAAAAGGGGAAACAGAGTGTATGTGTGTGATAGAGAGGAAGAGAGAAAAAGTGGGTGTGTGGTTTGATGAGAAATGGACAAATTTGGGGGTTGGATGAGAGCAAGGAATGATTGTTGATGGAGGTTGGTAGGTGTTCTTCTGTTGATGAAGGAAGAGAGAGAAATTTGGAGGTTTAAAATAGAGATTAGGGAGGGAGAGGGAGAGGTAGAGGTAGAGGGAGGTCAGGGACTCTGGGGTTGAGACTGGAGAAGCATTAAGAGAGTCTCAACTCGCAAGAGAAGGGGGTTTTCAAGGTTCAGACTCTCAAATCAGTCAACACAAAATTATTCCCAATTTGATATCACTAATTGCAAATTTAATCCAATAAGCCCAAGGAAAAATATAAAAATATTAATGTTCTTTTATTATTGAAAATCAGAAAAATCAACCTAGAAAAATTCCTACCAAAATGCACATTATTAATTACACATTTATAAGATTAAAATTTATGATGCGTTTGGTCATAAAAATTTCCTAAATAACTTGGCCAGACTTTTCCAAATTAGACCAAACTTTTTTTATGTTTGATTATAAAACAAGGATCAAAAAAATTTTGGAGTGCCAAGATTAGTATGTCACTTGTCCCAAATATTAAAAATATCATCATAATTTTTTTGTTAGTTCACCGCCACTTAACTTAATAAACAGTTATAAACATTATTAAGGGGACTGATAAGTGATAATCATTTGCAAAGGATAAAATTTTAGACTGTCATTATAATGTCATTATGGAGGTTCGGGTGAGTATAAGGATTATATGATAAATTTTACCTTTTGTAATTAACTGGTTATCAGTCACCATAATGACATTTATAACAATTCTATTAGGCTAATTGGCAGCAACTTAATTATAGAATAAATTAGGATGTCATTTTTGACATTTGGAATAAGTTGAGTGATATTTTAATTTCACACTCAAAGTTTTTGAATGGGGCCAAAAATTTTCAATTGTAGATGAGAAACACTTTCCCATACGAGGGGTTGTGAAAGTTTGCCTTTTTCGGTTGGAAAGTAGAACTATCTATAGTTTTAACTTCTCAAAATACCTTTAAAAATTATTTTATAAATTAATAAATAAGATTAGTTTGAACATTTTAAATAAATTTAATTTTCCTCAAACTTTCTCATTTTTTTTAATGTAAATCAAATACCGTAAAGTATTTACAAGGAAAATTTTTTGAAAATTTTTTCGGAAAAATCTTTCTAAAGAAATGTTCTCCAAGGAAAAAACCGAAATTTTTTTATTTTTTAATTAGGTAAGTAGCCAACCTATTGAGCCTCTATCTCAGGGGAATATTAACTTGACGTGTCTAATAAAGGACCGCAACGGGGAATGTTAATGTCCAAAGAACGGTCCACACCTACCACTAACATTCTTCAACCGGTAAGAAGGAATCTCCCCCAAAAAAAAGAAAAAAAAAGATTCAAATCTTGGAGGGGAGGAGTGAGATGAGGGGTTCTTGTCACCAAAGCAACTGCAGTGTGGTGGTGATACGTAAGAGTTAAAGAGTGAAAATGAGAATTTAATAATTAGTAATTGAATTTTTACATGTATTATAGGTAAATTCAAAATTTATTTTCTCAATCATATTTGTGTGCACAATGACACGTGGGAGTGATTTAAAGAGTAGAAATGAGGATGCAATAATTAGTAATTGAATTTTTATATAGATCTTTATCTTTATATAATAAATTGTAGAAGGAAAGTTAACCAAAAAGCTTCCCGCTTTCAACCATGCATCTCCATTAACTTTCCAAAATTTGAATTAAAAATAAATTTGATAAAAAAATCTAATCAAATAACCACCCCATCCTCATACATTCTCATGTAAATTTATCAATTATATTCAATTATCTCACCGACCCCAAAACTACCGCAACCCAAATAACTGCTCATCCCCTCTCAACTTCTTCCTCCCTTTCACAATGGGAAATTAGCCAGGAAATCAAACTCAAAATTATGTAATCAAAATTTTATAATTTCTGATTCAAGTCAAAGTAGTTCTATTATTATATTATAAATGACCTCGGTTGATTTCAGGTCAATGTTAATCGATTATATTATGGGTAAGGTGGTGCTTGATCATATGTCGGATTGGGATCGAATTGGTTCTGGTAAACATGGGGTTAGGCATCGTTCTTTTGTGCGTTAACGCAACTAACCGTAACGCAAATTACCACAACCTACCGCAACATACCGCAAATTACCATTACCTTTTTACTATTTCCACCGCAACTTACCACAATCTACCGCAACTAACCACAACGCAACGCAACGCAAACGCAACGCACAAAAGAACGATGCCTTAGTTGATTTGGGGTCAATGTTAGCTGGTTATTATTCAATTGTATATTTTTCATGAATTGGTTCAGGTACAAAATTTATAGTTTTCAAAAACTATTATTTTTCGTGATATAATAATATTCAATTGTGTACAAAATTTAAATCAATGTATTTGAGGCATTGTTTAAATGTGGTTGATAATAGGTTAGATCAATTTGACATGTCTAAATGGGTTATGAGTTGGGTTAGTTCAAAGATGGTTACAGTTTGAACTGGGTTTGCGTTGTTCAAGTTCAGTTCATTTCGCGTTTGGCTAATACGAGTTTGATTCAAGGTGGGTCAAGTCATTTTGGGTATGGGTAAATTTGGTTTTTCCTAGATTCAGTTAAGGATCGGTTTGGTTTATGTCTAGGTATGGATCGGTTCCAGTTATTTTCTTCCTATTTGATTCACTTCAAGTCGAGTCATTGATGACCACTTGATTTATGAATAAAATATTTCTTGATTCTATAAAAATTAAAAATATTTCTTGAAAATTTAAATTTAAATTTTTTTACAAAAATCATTTTTAAATAATCAGTATTTCGCTATTAAATTGGATGTGGTTGTATAACATATGTGTAGTCAAAACAAACTTTGATTCCAATCACTATGACATACATCTTTAGTTTACAACTTATTGGTTTGAGTTTAATTGAGAAAGTAGTCATTGTTATGCATGCCTATGTTTAAGAAAATTGATAACTACACATATATAACACATTAGGGAAGTCAAGTTATATTATAGTTACATTGTAGGCATAATATATATATATATATATATATATATATATATATAGGGAAATTGGATTCTAATAATCCATACTTTTGCAAATTGGATGGCAATAATCCCTACTTTAAATTTGTATTCTGGTGGTCCAAAAAAAATTAAAATTGTATTGTAGTGGGACATAATTAAGAGTATTCCCTGAATATCATAGATTTTGTGTTGCATTTGATTCAAAACTTTGTATAACACTTTACCACGATTTTTAATGAATTTACAACACTTCTCCCAATTTTTTTGAATTTTTTTCTATTTTTTATGATTTTTTCAATTTTATTCTTTTTAAAAAAATCATAATAATTGCTCGGAATCTCAAAAAAATAATTTTAAAAATGTTTTAGCAACTACACTTCATTACCTATCTGGGGGAGGAACGAAAAAAACAAAAACAATATGGGGTAGGCATGAAAAAAATGAAAAGAATGTGGTGATGGATTTGGTACCACTAAAATACAATTTTTTTTTTTTGGATCACCAGAATACAAATTGAAAGTAGGGATTATTGCCATCCAATTTACAAAAGTAGGGATTATTAGAATCCAATTTCCCTATATATATATATATATATATATATATATATATATATATATATATATATATATATAGGGAAATTGGATTCTAATAATCCCTACTTTCACCAATTGGACAATGGTGGACCGTACTTTCACTTTGTATTCTGGTGATCCAAAAATAAAATAAAATTGGATTGTAGTGGGCTATTTTCGAGAGAATCATAGATTTTGTGTTGCATTTGATTCAAAACTTAGTATAACACTTTACAATGATTTTTAATGAATTTACAACGTTTCTCCCAATTTTTTTAAAATTTTTTACTATTTTTTTCACTTTTATTATTTTAAAAAAATCATAATAATTATTCCGAGTCACAAAAAAAATAATTTAAAAAATGTTTTAGAAACTACAATTCATTAACTTTCTAGGGGCAGGAACGAAAAAAACAAAAACAATATAGTGTAGGAATGAAAAAAATATGAAGAATGTGGAGGTGGATTTGGTACCACTACAATCCAATTTTATTTTTTTTTTGGACCACCAGAATACAAAGTGAAAGTACGGTCCACCATTGTCCAATTGGTGAAAGTAGGGATTATTAGAATCCAATTATCCTTATTAGAATCCAATTTCCCTATATATATATATATATATATATATATATATATATATATATATATATATATATAGTTAGGAAAGTGTTCTAAAATCACTCAGTCTCTTAATCCCACAATTATTTGTTTGCTAATTGTATTAGGATATTATTTAGGTTTCCTTATTATATTAGGTTTTCTAATTATATTAGATTCTAAATCTAATTGGAGCCGGAGTCGAGTTAGGTTTATAGAGAGATTTTCCTATAAATAGAGGGTTTTATCAATCTATACACCTATGACATACGACAAAACACACACATAGAGCATTCTTCACCTCTACCCATCCCTAGGTTGTGAGAGTATATTTTTAGAGAGTTATTATTTTGCCTTCAATATATTCTCGTTGTGCTATTAACCCTTTGAGATCTTGTCGTCAATCTCGTTGTCAATCTCGTTGTGTTATATAGTTGTTTGGGATCTCTCTTGTAATTTCTCCCCTTATACTAGTGGATTATTACTCCGTTGTCGTCCGTGGTTTTTTCCCGATTTGGGTTTCCACGTAAATCGTGTGTCTTATACTCTCTATCTTTTAATTACTGACCTAGTTATATATTTCTTCTCAATTTATACATCCTGATAATTCTCCCTTACGCTGCAAATACTAGGCCTTTTTATTTTACCTCGATCCTAACAAGTGGTATCAGAGCCTCACAAGGGTATCTGATCCTAACAAGTGGTATCAGAGCGAAGTTTAATCTTTTTTTTGCCTAGTTCGGGATGTCTGCAGTTAAGTCTGATATTGAGAAGTTCGACGGTGTGATCAGTTTCAGTATCTGAAGAGTACAAAAATATCTTGATGAAGGTAACTCCATTATTATAGATCTGGCAAATTTAGAGGTTGCTATTGAAGATGAGGATAAGGCTATCCTGTTGGTTGTCTCTTTGACCCATTCCTACAAGCACTTTAGAGAAGTCATATTATATGAAACCTTGTCTTTCGAAGAAGTCAAATCTAATTTGATCTTGAAGTGCTTTCTCATAAAGCTGAAGGCTTGGTTTTTTAGAGGTGAAACTACTAATAATGGAGGACTCTAGCAAAGCAAGATCGAAGTTTAAAGAGCGTTCCAACAATATATGTTCTACAACCTCCAGGCAAGGCAGTTATTATGTTCTATAGGGTTCTACTACCACAGGTTCTATAGCCGTTTCTACAACCTCATCTCTTACTGAGTTCAAGGGTGACTTGAATTCAGTTGATACTCATCACATCTAATTGCCTTTCGAGGTTCTATATGACGGTACCGGAGATTTTAGTCCAAGGCGGAGATTGTTAGGAAAGTGTCCTAAAATCACTCAGTCTCTTGATCCCACAATTATTTGTTTGCTAATTGTATTAGGATATTATTTAGGTTTCCTTATTATGTTAGGTTTCATAATTATATTAGATTCTAAATCTAATTGGAGCGGGAGTCAAGTTAGGTTTATATGGAGTTTTTCCTATAAATAGAGAGTTTTATCAACCTATACTCCTATGACATACGACAAAACACACACACACACAACATTCTTCACCTCTACCAATCCCTAGGTTGTGAGAGTATATTCTTAGAGAGTTATTATTTTTGCCTTCAGTATATTCCCATTGTGCTATTAACCCCTTGAGATCTTGCCGTCGATCTCGTTATGTTATATAGTCGTTTGGGATCTCTCTTGTAATCTCTCCCCTTATACTAGTGGATTATTGCTCCATTGTCATCCGTTGTTTTTTCCCGATTTGGGTTTCCACGTAAATCGTGTGTCTTATACTCTCTATCTTCTAATTACTGATATTGTTATATATTTCTTCTCAATTTATACATCCTGATAATTTCCTCTTCCGCTGCGTATACTAGGCTATCTTTTATCCTAACAAGTGGTATTAGAGACTCACAAGGGTATTTGAGCCAGGTTTAACATATATATATATATATATATATATATATATATATATATATATATATATTCATTTTTGTTAATGATAATTACACATTAACAGAGTAAAATTATATTATAGTCTATAGAGGCCCCCTTGTTCAAAATATATCCAGTTTAATGTCATATTTTTATAGTTACATAATTTTAAAAACTAGATTTTGAATCAATAAGTGTAACCTATATATGTATAAAGTTGAACAATTGTTTAACAATACTTTTGAATTGTTGTATGCTTTTAGAATGAAATATACTTAATATCTTTTTATATATATAATTTTCATTATGGTTGTTTTTTTTATCCTTTCTATGTTATTGTTCTGTATTGATTTGATTATTTCATTGTAATAAGTTACTATTGTTTACTTTTTATTTTATTTTTTTTAATCAAAAGTTCTATTTATTCATGAACATATAATAGAATGGGTGTACGTCCTTTTGTCATAAATTCTAAATTTCAATTGTTTTATGTTTTTTAAATATGTTGTAAGAAAATTATCACATCAAAAGATAGTCTCATCTTTTAGTTTTATGGAAAAATAATAGTAATTATTTTAGTTTATACGGTTATGATCTTTTTATTAATTTTTAGCACAAAAAAAAATAATATAGTACCTTTTTGTGATATGTGTCAACTTCAGTATATATAATAATTATTTTTTTGCTCAAAAATTAATATACTCATCCATTTAGTCTCCTTTATTTTTTGTAGTAAAAAAATACTACACCTCAATGAGGTATATGCAACAAATACGTAAAAACCTAAATAATTAGTTCTACAATGTATATAATGATCTACAATGTGATATGATGCACTATATATCGCTTAAATTGACAATATAAAGCAATTGTTTGATCAAATGAAATAAATCCATAATAAAATCATAAGTTCAACAACAGTTATGAACCTTTTTTGGTTGATTTGCTTAATTTGATCAAATAATTGTTTTTCTCTAGTTTAATTGGACTGAATTCAATTTCATCACGAACATGATCGTATTCATATCCAACAATATCCAATTATTTTTTTTGAAGGCGCAGCAATGCGTGTGGATATTAGCTAATAACAATAGTGGTTAATAAACGGAAGGGATCGTTATAATTAATGGGAAGTTCATGTCTTACGGAAGAAATTGCTTAGGCTTGAGGGAATGTAAAAAAAAATACAATGCATAGCTAAATTGTGGATTCTACGCAAAGTGAAATACTCCCTTGTTCCATATTATTTGTCCTTCTGTTGACTGTCATGATCTACTCTTTGATTGATAATTTCTTATATATGCAATTTTATGTTTTTATGATAATATTTTTCGTTACGAATCTAATAGTAATAATTTTATTTAACAAAAATTATTATATATATTGAGAAAATTATGGTCAAAATTTTATAAGTTTTAATTAAACTGTACAATTTTGAAAAATAACAAATAATATAAAACAGGATCGTATGAAATAATCAGATCAGAAATTATATGCTGTAGAAAACCTTGCAGATAATAATGAAGTAGTATTAATATTTACAGTAACCAGAACCATTAATTACTGATGTAGCACATCTATTTGTCACCATGTATCTGCTTTCTTATGCTTTTACTCTTAGGTAGGTAAATCCCCTTACATTTACACTTCCACAGCATTTACTTCCAAGTCAATCAATGTCATTAACGATGTTTGTGACACCATATATGTATCTCACCTCCCACAATTTCTTTTGTACAACGTTAAATATTGGCGCCAAACCATGAGTACTGCTGATGGTGTTTATTGGAATAATTGATTACAGTTGATCATTACATGTAAGTGACGATCAACATTCATAACTTATGTTACTTTGACTTGGGTACGGGTGTCGGACCTGGACACATATCCGTAGGTCGGACACAATCTTTTTACTTTGTTAGGACTTGGGGACAGGGTCTTATATTTGGATACGGGTGCTGGGACATGGATATGGGCACAAATATAATGTTTATAATAAGCTAAATACTTAAAAAGTTCATAATCATTGTTCATAAAATAATAATAACAACTTAGATAAAGTCTAACATTAAATTTAACACTAAACTTATGGAGTTTATCTTAAAAAAATGAGAATTTCCCTAGTTAGCATGAGTATATTCACTCTACATCACCCTCCAAAGTAACTGCTTCAAGTTATGGATCGGACAACTCTGAAGTGTCTGATTGCTAAAGTGGGTGTCGGACACATATCCTGTGTCAATGTCCATGTCATGTCGTGTTGGAGACGGGTGCGGCTACTATTTAGAAGAGTCGGAGTATCAGAGCAATGTTAACTATTAATCCTTGTTGACGTGTGTTGATTAATATTAATGTGTCCAACAATTAGAGGATTAAAATAGGAGAGAAAAATAACAGTTTCAGCCACTTCATAGAAGGTCGTCTAGCATGCATGCAGTATAATATTCATAGGTATAACAGTGTAAGAAAATGACTAATTAATCAAAAATTAATTTGATTATGTGCTTTAGTCATTTTCCATGTATGATTGTATATCATTTTACCTTCCTCATTGTCTGTCACTTCACTTCTCCAAGCTTCTCCATTTTTGCTTACAAATTCAAAAGCGCGTACACACAAGAAATACCCAAGAAGGTTCCCTTTATGGAGCTTTCCCTTTTTTTATTACAAAATCTAGTATTTAAAGAGGAGGAAAACAGGTGGAATAATAGGAAAAAATTGTTCTTAATAACTGTCATGCAATGAACTAATTTTAATTAATAAAATCATTAGTAGGACCCCCATGACGTTTGGATTTTAATGTCATCTAGTACTTGTAATTTTCGAATCTGATTCTTGTTAATTGCCATATTGGGGATGAATCTTTCCAATTAATTGGGTTATATCATTAATTAAGCATATTCATGCACAAAAATGTTATAAATTGAAGTTTTCCTTGTAGGGTTTGCTGGCGTAGTATAATGTCAAGCACTTATGGATTGTTCTTAGCCTCCATGTTTGTTCATATCGGAAAGAGATTTTGAGGGTCGCACCCACGTTCTTTTTTGCTCTTTTACTTGTTGCATGATTTCGATTATATACAATGATCAAGAAAATTAGGGCTTTCTATCAAAAAAAAAAAAAAGAAAATTAGGGCTAAGATTCCGAAAAAAAAAAGAAAAGTTAGTCTGGGTTGAAAAAAAATTCTCTCAAAAATGATATGCTTAAATTACAATAGAAAAAGAGAGAAGAAAATCATGGTTAAAATCTTCACACCGGAGATTGGAGAAAAGAAAGTTATGGCTTCAATTTGGGGAAATATATTGATGATCAATTTGGATAAATTAAACTCAATCAGTTCATTTAGTTTGCTTAATTTGTTTAAAGCATACTAAAAATTATGCAATGCTTGGATCAATATTATTTTTCTTTTTGAAAAAATGTTATTTTATTATTTAAAACCTTGACAAGTAGTAAAATTTTATAAATTAAATTGGCAAATAGAAAATTAACTCATTTCCAATTAAACACAATGTTAGGACTCGACGATGATTGAAAATTGAATTTTTCTTCTTCTTTTGTTTTTGTTTTTATATAAAGATAACAGTCTGATTTAATTTTTTTTTTCAATCTGAGTAATTAATTTAGACCCAAATTTTTAATTAAAATCATTTTAAAAACTAAGCTTTCTTTTCAAATTAAATTTGGAAAGCCCCTCAATATAGAGTTTTCTACTTCCAAAATATTCTAGGTTACCTTATGCATGTAGAGAAGCATGGTTTACTATAAAAAATATCGATCTGTTCCAACATTAAACCAATTTTTATTGTTTTATTAGTCAAGTGTTGGGGATTCACCCGCTAACATGTCAAGGAGTGCACTAATATTATTGTCATCCAATATTTTTGAAATGGTACGGTTGTCGCTTACTCTGAAGTCATATCTATGGCTTCAGCCCAACTTTATCCAATAACGATTGGAGTTTCATACGGTAGGAATATCCATACTCACCAACCACCAATTTTAGGTGTTTCTATTTTATAATCATACTTAACCCTTGAGTTCTAATTTGTGGAAGATCTATTTTATTGTGTGTCATGGGACAATATAGATAATGTCTGAATTATATATTCAATTTCCTTTCACTTTTTTTTTTTCTAAATTCCACCATTCAAGTATTATACCTACTACATTGTTATTTAACTGCTTGTTTGGCATAGCTTTTGAGAGTGTTTTTGGAGTTAAAAAACATAAACTAGGTCAAACTGTGTTTTTTTAGAAGCTAATAATTGTTTTTCAAAAACAGTTTTGCAAAGCATTTCAGCAAAAGCGTTAAATTAAATTGTCTTTGTTTCCTACAAACTAATCACTACTCAATCTATGAGATTCTTTAGTGATTAGTTTCCATAATTTCAAATAAATATTTTGATTCTTATAAAGATAACATTTAAATATTTAAATATTATGTTAGAACCTTTAATATTATGTTGGATATTTTTATTATTTAATTCCTTTACAAATATGGTATTTAGTAATTTGATATATAAATATTTAATTTAAAGGATTGTATAGTTAAGTAAGACCATATATAGTTATAATAATAATTATTACAACTATAACTATTACTATACGATTATAATTATTGCTAAAATTAAAATATGATAATTTGATTAAAAATTAATAAAAAGAGAAAAATGTAAATAATCATATAATAATTTTACTCCAAAAAAACACATGATAATTTTAAAAATTAGGCTAAACAATTAAATTTAGTAAAAACACTATATTATAAGTTAGGCCAAACACTTTAATTTAGTAAAATTACTTACGTCATAAGCTAGATCAAACACTTCAATACCTTCCCAAAAATAGCTTTTGTAAAAACTGTTTATAAGAAGCAAAAACACTTTTTTAAAAACTAGGTCAAACATGCACTAAAATGATGTGAGCTTTTGGGAAAAACGCATATTCAGGTGTCTTGTCCTAATGTAATGTTTATTATTATATATTAAATTTAAACGATTGGAGTCCTAATGATTGTAGTTAAACGTAACATTCACTTGTTCCAACTCCTTTAAGATTAATTCAAGTTATTCACAAGATGTTAGGCTTGGAAGATAGCAATTTATGCAACCATTATTTAGAAATATACAAAATCACCCTAAAGTTGCATTGGTACATTGCAAAACCATGTTAGACATATTTTAGGGTGATTTTGAATGTTTCTAAATGATGGTTGCCTAAATTGCTTTCTTCCGAGCCTAACATCTCGTGAACAAAATTGGGCTAATCTTGAAGAGTTGGAACAAGTGGATGTTCACTCCTAAAGCTTAGTTTAATTATTCATATGATACACCAAGTAAAGGGAAAGTCATTTTACAACAATTGTTCATGAACTAGCACTCATCCCTCACCTTGTGCCTTCCACCTCTTCCTCCCAAGAACTTCGGCGATAAAACCTATAGTCTTTCCAGACACGACAACTCCTCTACTGTGAGTAAGTTAACCTCCAAGCCCTGAAAGACACCAACTACTCTTCCTCTCCACCCTCTCCGGCATGGGTTGTGAAACCTTCTTCGAAGCCGACGACTTCTTTTACCCTGACCACATCCCTCAGTTTTTCCCACCTTGAGAATACCACCACCAATCCCTCCGTTAAATCCCAAGTCTTCAGTCGCGATATTCACCTTACCCCGATCCAAATTGAATGCATCCTCACCTAAACCCAGACCCTGCTAAACCTGCTCTTCCCTGCACCCCTGACCCTCGTCAAGAACCTCTCTCCAACTTTAGGCACCTTTTCACCACTAAATACCCTCTATACACCGCTATTCAATTAGAAGCTCGCTGCCTCTACTACATTGTGGTACGCACCATGCTCCCCCGCAAAACCTCCAAGGAGACCATCAACGCGCCCCATGCCACCTTCCTCCTCAATGTCCTCAATGACTGCCACCTTGACCTTGGCGAAGTGGTTCTCAACCATCTTGCCTGTGCTGCCTCTAGCAACACCAGTCCTCTGCCCTATTGCAACCTACTCCACCATATCTTCAAAGCTTTTCATATTCCTTTTCCCTTAGACTCAAAGGTGGAAATCTTTATCCCTACCATCAATATGTCCTCCTTGGAAAACCTAGGCTACAAGGTGCAACCAGATGAATCCTAGATCCATTCTAAGGAGCTCAAAATCTTTGAAGCCTCGTCCTCGGATGCGACATCCAAGGATGCCTCTGACGACCACCAGAGACAAGTTGATCTCCTCAAGGCAGAGATTAGGGTATTATAGGAGGAATCCCAATAGATGAAGGACACCAATGCGGCTCTCAAGGCCAACATGCTTGTGTGCCACAGTATTACCACCTTGTTCGGTTGTAATTTTTGTGGTTTAAAGTAGGGTTGTCGGTCCACAGGGATGAGTGTTAGGCTTGATTGAGGTAATCGGTTTGTGTTTGGGTTTCTCACAAGTGCGGAAAGCGGTAAATTATGTAAATAAAACAATTAAATCTAACCTAGGTATGAATCAAGAAAGCAATAAAAAACATGAAATCAAGTAAGCATGAAATTAAGAAAGCACTTAAAAGCTTGAATGAAGAACTAGCATGAACAATGAAATTGGGCAAGAATTTATACCTTTGATGAACAAACTTCAATAAATCTTCAATCTACACTTGAATTTCCCCCGAACAAACAAGAAATTGTGGTTTGGATTACCAAGAATCCCCCAAATTCTCACTAGTAAGTAGAATTAGAATTCCTTGACCCTCCTCCCCACTAAAAGTGGATTTGATGTGGCTAACCCTAGAAAGCTTTGAAATCAACATCAATGGAGAATAGAGAGAGAGAGAGAGAGAGAGGAAGAGAGAGAAAGAAAGCTTGTAAAACTTCAATAAGAATGCTTGAAAGAAAAGTTTAATAACAATTGCAAGAAAACTTGAAGAAAGCTTGAAGAACAAATGAAAAAACTTGAAGAACAATTAAAGAAAGCAATTAAATCTAATCTAATTCTACTCCTAAACTACCTAGACTCCTTCCTAAACTACCTAGGCTACTTCCTAATAAGCTGAATACAAGTGGGTATTTATAGAAGAAGGAAAAATACAACCCAAAACTCTAGAAATAAATCGCAGCACGCGCGTCAGTTTTTCCGCAGACAAAGTGGCTCGGGCGAGTCGCTAATGGGCGCGGGCGAGTCGGCATACTGCCCATCGTCGATTGTTGCTTGCGCAGCACAGGTCGCGGGTGTGACAAGGGGACGACTCAGGCGAGTCAGCAGATGACTCGGGCGAGTCACTGTTCTGGGTAGCTTTTTCCTGCCGACTTCAAATGCGCATAATTTCTTCATCCGAACTGCGTTTTAGACCCGTAAGATATCAATGGAAAGCTCTCGGTGTGTACTTTAAGCTCCCAAAATTTGAGACCGATCGGAGTTGTAACGAAGGAGTTATGACCCAAAGAGTGAAGACACACGTATTTCAAACCTTTGTGTCTGTACCGTTCCCCTGTTTTGCGCCAATCTTGACATGGAATTTCCGGCTTCGATTTCGCCTCGGCTCTCGGCTCGGGTTGACTTGATTTGACTCGGGAAATCGCTCGGGATTCCCTAAAAACCTTCAATTAAGCCCAAACTTCTTTTAACTCCTTATTTTCCTACAAAACACCAAATCACTATATCTAATATATACAAAGGGCTAAAATAAACATAAACACCCTATAAAGGAGATAAAATTCGGCTCGGAACGAGACCGAACACCACTCCAACACAAGGGTTTGCTCGCCCCGAGAAAACTAAAAACAAAGAAAAAGACTAGAATAAGAAGACTAAAACCTTAACTCACTTTCGCAGGAATCGCGGATGCATTTGACACATGCATCAAGCCCTTTAAACCCCCCGATAGCCCGGGTGGATGAGATAGGTCTCGTGAGGGTTTATAGCAACTATACCCACAAAAGCACAAGAAAAAGGAGAGAGGGAAAGTGAAAAACAAAACAAATTTGAAAAGAAAAAAAGGAAAAACTGCTCGTTTCAAGAATCAAGATGTTTTAATCAAGAAAACGATATTAATCCTCCAAAAGGAACCGTTATGAGCACCTCACATACACCTAACCCAAACAACTGCCAATCTTAGGGGTTTTTAATCCCTTACACCTCATGTAAAGTTAAATCCCACTTCCGTAAAAGTTTAGAAAGTTCTAACTGTTTCCGAACGACCCCAAAGACTCACGCCCGAGCTTAAAAACAAACGAAACGAACAAGGAAAGAAAAGAGTTGCCCTTCCCCGCATTTGGTCGCCCTTGGCTTGGTGAGGGCCGTAGGTGATGCAAGGAGAGGCCCCACATTTTATTAACGCTTAAAACTTTCTTTTTGAGTTGGGTAATCCCAGCAAAATTTTCTTTCTCTCTCTTTTTTTTTTTTTACTTTTTAATGGTCGGTATTAGCCTTATTTTCGGGAATTAGACGGCCCAAAATGGGGTTTACCCTCCCAACACAGTCTTTTTCATTCACCTCTTCGTCGCGAACGATATAGAAGGAGGTTTAAGGGGTAATAACGTTGTACCGCTATTACCGGGCCCGTGTAGGTTGGCTAAGTGTATGGTGGTTGATGTCGTAAAGCCGACACGCCCCACTTAATCATTTTATTTAACTTTGCTTCCATTTTTTCTTTTGCTTTTTCTCTTTTTTTTTCTCTTTTTTCTACTTTTTGGAAAACAAACTCGGACATGGATCCCTAGAATCTCCCAGTTTCAACCAGAACATAAAAAGAAAGAAATGGGATCTCGCTAGACACTCAATGAAAGGAATCTAATTAAGTAAGTCATGACAATCGCTCGAGAAAGGGTCGAAAATGCTCAAACCGGTTTCTTTTAAAGAAGATTAAGAATGGCTTCCCAATTTTGACAATGAAATCCAAGAAACGAAGCAAAAACAAAACAAAACAAAACGAAAAACAAAAACTTTTAAGGTTTTTCACTCCCTTTTTTCTCCTTTTTCACACAAACATTTTTCAAACTTTTTAGACACAAACTAAGCAAAACAAAAGCAAAAGACTCAAAAACTAGGTGGTCTACCCATGACAAATGGAAAATAGCACCCCCACTCCAACACAAGACATCACAATGTCTCCATTATGAGAAGGGTGTCTCAAGTAAGGTAGAAGACCTAAAAACACACAAACAAACACATAACAAACAAAATGGTGGCGACCCGAGCCCACACGACTCCAACAACAATATATATCCAACATTCACACTCAAGGGGTTCGCCACCCAAAAAGAAAAGCAAGCATGCATCATGGATCAACGATATATTCACATAAAGAGAGTGGAAAGAAGTTACCTCGAAGTCTTCAATCAAGCATATTCAATCCACGATCCAAAGAACATTACACCAAAGGTTAGAAATAAACAAGAAAAGCATACTATGTGTGATGGTTCACATGCAAGATCAAAAAGAAAAACAAACTATACAAGACTCTAAGGACTAAAGAAAATCAAGAAACTAAAATAATTACAAAACAACTCTCACTCTCCTTTTTTTCTTTTCTTAAACTCAAAAACTGGAATGCAAACTACCCTCCCACTCCAACACAAAGAGGTTGCCGTGTCCTCAAAGGAAACAGAAGTAGGTAAGCAAGCACCCCAAAATAAAAGAAAAAGAAACAAACAAAAAGAAAATAAAAGAAGAAAAGAAAACTAACTTGCTAACTTTATTTACAAGAGAAGGGAACGATATTACCTGGTTGGATATTGAATATACCCAAACAATGAAATCTCAGAATAATCAACTATCCATTATCCATGGAGCCTCAGCCACTCCATCTCACCTCAAGACGTCGGGCACCATGTCAGAACCATTCAACGCCCGGAGTAACAAGTCATGCATCCGTGAATGCATCTCAGAATGATGGTGGTAAGAGCACACTCGCAAAATTACATCAACAAACATTAGTGCTCTTAACAGTTTATCAAATGCCTTAGAAAAGTCATAGAAATGATGGAATACAGGAATGTACACAACTTTTCTAGGCATGGTGACGTGAGACATGACAAATGAGTCCTCCCATTGACTCGTAAATGGAGATTGGGTATACAAATCAACGGAAGGAGGTAATACAACACAATCATGAACATGCTCATGCGAAGACTTGGATGCAAACAATGATTCAATCTCAATTTCCATGCAATTTTCATCAAACACAAATTCCAAATCACAACTCTCATCCAAACAATCATCATAATCATCCATGGGTGATAAGGAAAAAGCAGGGTTAGACCACATCATAACACTCCCAAAATCACAAACAGGCACATCTTCATCTTCATCAATATCAGACTCACTAGAAGAACTATCGAAAGACAAAGGTGCATCATCCAAAGCAACATCAAAAGTGAAAGTGGAAGGTTCAGGGTCATAACTCATCGTGAATGACTCATAAAGCATATCATCGTTACAAGCATCATCGTCACAAACCAAGTTCAAACAATCATGATCATTCCCCCAAGAATTATGCTCATCATCACAAGCATGCACATCAATGGACTCACATACAAGGGTAGCTAATGCCTCACTAATGCAATGATTCTCAATGAAAGTGAACAATTCGGCATCAAGCACACATTCAATCACAAAAGATTCAATTTCATTCTCAACAAGATCATCACAAACATCATGGCATTCAATAGACTCAACTTTTTCTTCACGCAAGGTGTGGACAATGGTTCATCATCAAGCATGTATTCATCAAGTTCTACATCGTCGCACACAGAATCAACAATGTTCTCATGCTCACTAGGTGGAGCTAGAACTAAGGAATTGCTAAGTAGTCCAAGGCATGGTCGGTCATAGTAGTCATCATCCTCATCATACACAGAAGAATTAACTTGCATTTCATGACTCAAAGATGACGAATGATCTACTTCTACATTCAAATCAACCATTTGTGAAGAAGGAATTTCTACCCTATGATTACTCTCATGGAAAAATTCACGCATATACTCATTCATATTCGCACATAATTTTTCCGCTTCCGCATTAAAGGTAGCCATTGTAGCTTTCAAACAAGAAATAGAGCTATGGCACGGTGAATCACAGAGGAAGCACACATAATGAGACTCATCATCGACACATTGGGGAAGATCATAACAATTTTCCACATAAACCCCACTATAAGATTGATCATCAACATACACGGGGTATTCACATGATTGTTCAGGCAAAATCCCAGAGGGTGGTGCATAAGGAGGTTGGAAGCTAGGACTAACACTTTGTTGCTCAAACTCATATGAATCCCTAGACAACCATTCAAGTAACTCCCATGCTTTTTCTTCACCTAAACTAGAAAACCCGTAATATTCTAAAAGGTTTCGGGTCTCATAATTCACACCCTCATTCACAATTCCCAAAATATCTAAAGTATCATAAAAGACACCACATAATTCATATTGAGCACGGTAATCATGTAATCTAGCAAAATACCTCCAAAATATTTCATGCTCAAATTGGGGGAATTGGGGACTATCCATAATTTTTTTTATTTTTTTCTATTTTTTTTCTAATTTAACTGATCTTCACCTGAAAATAAAACATTCACAACATGAGGGGGAAACCTCAATAATGTCTACCCCTAACTGACAAAACAGTTTAAAGATCATTTCAATTCATTTAGGGAAAGGGAACAAGTCAAACCTTTTCACAACTCAATTGAATCCCAACCCAAAAATAACAGAGGTCAGAAATAATAGAACTTAGAAACAACAGTACCAATTTTCAACTCAGAAAAACATAACGTTTCAGAAATCTCAACTGACTTTTCAATCTCAAAATCAGACATCAGAAATCGGAAACAGAGTAATCCTTTCCAAATAAAACAACCAGAATTTTAATATGCGGGCAGGATTGGCCTATCCCCAGAATATCAGAACTCAGAATCAGAACAGGATCTCAAATCCTCATAATCAAAATATGGATGGCCAGTCCCAGAACAGAATTAATCTCAGAAACATATCGGACTCCCCGATCTCTTGATAACTCCCCTGCAGGAACAGATCTTGGTCTTTGGGTTGTTACCCGCAACCCGCTTGTGGTTTCACTTTGATTATTAGTATCTTATGAAGTTCAGACGTCAGACTTTAAACAAAAACTCAACCCAGTTTCCAAAACCAACGGAATAAAACTTAGAGTTTAAAAGACTGTCACATTTTACTCAACTCAGAAAAGAACACACAGACATCCAAACCAGACAGTCCAATTTCACAAAAAAAAACCCCGTGCGGGATGCATGCTTCATAAAATAGATTAAAATCACAAAACATATAAAAGAGCATCCCAATGGGGATTAGGACATAGACATTACCTGAATAGCTTCTCTTTACTTCCACACTACACAAGGGAGCTACTACTTTGCCGTCTTGCTCGGACCTAGAATTCGAATAAGATTCTAAGGTTAATGCTTCTACGGTCGCTAGCTATTTACTTCCTATCCTACCCAATCTTAATCTTCCTTTATTAGTTAGTAAAACATGAGCGGTATAACTATAACAATAGCAAAACATTACAACACACCTATTCTAAAAGAATATTAATAGAATCGATACGACACATTTAAAGTAATAAATGATATTGTCACGATATCAACAACATTAAAGTAAGGTCTCGAACTTAACTCACATCACATCATAACATCAAGAAAACTCCTCACTGACTATAGGACATTTTTTAACCTTACTTTAAAACTCAATTAGCAACAGTTAAAGTCATGAACCCTAGATATGAAATACCTAGCATGCCACTATTCATATTTCACGAAACACACCATAATAATTCCAAAGGCTTACCTTAGGGTCCAATATTCACACTATATTAATCAAACGCTTCAACCAAGGTTCCTAACATGTTTCTAGGGTTTCAAAACAACTATAGACTTCACTCTTATTAACAAAAACCCTAATATGAACATTCATGAACATAACTTTCTAAAATAACTCATACTTTGCGAAATATTTCAGAAATAAAATACTACAATATTTAAAACTCCACCACATGCATCATTAATCAATTTTAACACATAAATTAAGATTCACAACTTAATTCAAACCTAATTCATGCATAATCTAATATTAACACAACTCCAACACAATCTATTCAAAAGTACACCATATTAACCTCATGTATTAGCAATTAAAGAATAACCTATAACCGTACTTATGCATAAACAGAATTTAACACAATACTTGCAAATTATTTTAATAAAACTTCCATGACTTAACCTAAATTTACATAGAATAACAATCTACATCACATATATTAATTAGCAAAGATTAATACTTTAATTGTAATAATTAACACCTAATAGAACCAGATTATCAATCATGAATTATACAAGTAAATATCATGAATAATAAGCAGATTATGATAAGATTTCTATAACTATGAACAATAGACTAATTAAACTGTGAAAAATCAAAACAATATACTAGCAAAGGGTTTAGGGTTTACGTAGGTAGTTGTTGGACAGAGTTGGTGGTGGTCAGGGCTGAGGTCGACGCCGACGGTGGTCCTCCGGTAGTCGTCGGCGACAGCAGCAATAGGGTAGCAGCAGCAACTAGACAGAGAGTTGAACCGGGGTATTGGAGGCCACCTGAGATGGGGGAGGGTCGTCGGGGGTCGCCGGCAGTTGGGGGAGTTTGTCGGAGATGCCACGGTGGCCGTCGGTGGAGGGGTCGCGGTGGCGTCGGCTGGGCAGAAAACAGAGCACAAATGGGGGCTTTTAGGGTGGTTGTGGTGCGTTGGGGACGGCGAGGCAGTGCTGGCGGCTGTTTGTGGTGGTCGGAAAACAGAGGGGAGGTGGAGGGAGTGAAATGAGGGGAAGAAATAGGAGGGAGATGGAGATGCAAGGTGGGGGTCTGTGGTGGTGTTGGCGTCGGGAGCTTGAAGGAGCAACAACAACAAAAAGATGCAGTGGAAAAGAAAAGGGAGGAGGAGAGAGGAGAGGCACGTGAGAGAATTCCAAAACTAGGGTAAAATTAGTATAAATTTACCTTAGGTGTTAGTAACACTACCCACAAATATTACTTTTTTAAACTAACACCCTACCTAAATAAGTTTTTCAAAACTGATCAAATTAATTTTAACAGATATCTAAATTGTAACGCCCCGGCCCCTCCGAGCCGCGGACATTACCGATAACTGCTTCAAAGATCGCTGACTAACCCCACAAATCATCACGAGTCTTTCCAGCATGCTTCGTCCTCGCTCACACGCTGCCTGAGAAAACTTCCCAGGAGGTCACCTGTAACGACCCGCCCTAAACCCGTATTAATTAAGGCCTTAATCCCAGTGATTAACGAAATTACGCTGGTCAAAATTTTCTTTCTTTTACGTTAATATGGTTATTACTGTTATTATTATTATTTATTTTTATGCGCGACAGGTCTCGAGCAAAGCGATGGTTAAACGGGTTGATTTTATGTTATCTCGAATTTAAAGTTATAAATATTATTACGAGTTTATGAATACTTTTACGATAAGTTATATAATTTATTTTATCGTTCTCAATTTTACGTTTGTAACCGAAGAAGGTTATATTAATTTTAATTTCCGTTTCAATTACGATTTAGGTTACCCAACCTTCCTAAACATATTTTATCGCCCAATTTATTTTATTAGTGTTATCCTACCAATTTATTTTATGTGGGTTAATACTAGCTAATTTTACCCAATTTATTTCCAAGTAATCTTATTTAATCATATACTAAATTATTTTACCAAGCTTGTGTTCCCTAATTTTATTTAAGTCGATACCAATTATTTTACCTAGCAAGCTAATTACACTTTTGGGTAGCCTAAATTACTAATTAGGGGGTTAAGTAATTAAGTGGGAGTGTTTTATATATGAGGGGGTGAGTTAGTATGGGTGTATGTCATTTTATTTGGATGAAACACAATAGATTCACTCTTCTCCTCTCTTCCTCCCTCTTCTCCAGCCAGCCATGCCCCCCCTGCTCCGGCCAATTTCCGGCGGCCGGCGGCCACGGCGGTGACCACCAGGCGGTGGCCGTGCTCCCTTCCATCTCCCCTCTTGTTTTTCTCCTTCAATTTCTTCTCCAAGTGGTACAATTCTCAAACCCTAACTCTAATCTTTATGTTCTAATCTGAAATTTCGTTTCTAATTTATGTTTTCTTGATGTTTTTCATCTCCTTTATGATTTCTAAGCATGAATTTATGTTGTGGTTAAGTTAGGTTAATTAGGGTTTAAGTTTTGGGTTGAATGCATGTAAATTTTGGGTGTTCTTGAAGAGTTCTTGATAGATTTATGGTGGATGATGATTCTATCTTTGTGCATGTGAGTTTGTTGAAGGAATATTGAATTTTGGGACTGATTATAAGTATTGGTTATGTTAATTATGTGATTTTGTGCTTAAATGATATGAATTGGTGAGAATTTGGGGAAGGAGTGCTAGTACAAGCATTGTTTCAAGTAGCATGATTTAATCCATGGTTGCATGTGAGATTTATGATGTTATTTGAGTAAGTTTTGAATGTTCATTTCTGGAAATATGATGAATGTTAGCTAATTTGAAGTTTAGTTGTGAATTGGTATGATTTAGAAGCTTAAACAAACATTAGAAGTGGGATTAAGGGCATTAAAGTTTCTGTTTGGGAATCTGATTTTTACAGAGGATAAAAAGTGTGAATTTTGCCCGGATTTTTACTGGAAATGATAGCCCAAGTGATTTTCTAACTCTAGTCTTTGGAATTTCGAGAATCCGATATGTATAGCCCGAGATACGAGCAAAACCGTGAAGGGTATCATATATACGTTTTCTGAGTCGAGCTAAATGCTACTTTTTCGTCCATTTGGAGACCTTTTTGGTTCTTGTGATAAACATAAAAGTTTTAGGTTACTCTTTAAGCTTTCTGAAGATAAGTTTTGCCCATACGATATCGGGAGTGAAAGATATGAGGCCGTGTTTAAGGGTCACAATTTAGTTTTCTGCCAGAATATTATTTCCAATTTCTGACTTTGGGGCCATAATTCAATCATTAAGGAGTTCTAATCAATGGGCGAATTGTATGTCAATGTTAGGATAATCAAGATATGTATTCTAGATTGCAAGTATGATCATTTGGTGAGGATGGTTTTCTCCTAAAGGTGTAATTGTCATTAGTAAGTCATGGTTATACTATTGAAGAACTAAAAGAGTTATTATCACATATTGATGTTTGGTTTAGAATTCGGGATGCTTGTCTAGCCTAAGGCTTCTTTGATCTCTAAATAGTCTCAAGAAATAATCTTCTTCTAAGTACTTAACTCTAGTTCATCGTTTCAAATGCTCCCGAAATTAATATTTCATTCTCATAATTGTCTTCCTTGTCGCTTGACGACATTCCCAAATAAAGTCAAAGAACTCGTTAATCCTCATTTTAGCCTTCCATTTCTTGAGTTTCATACTCCATCCATGTTATTGTCCAAGTCTACTCTTCAATTCACAAGCTTTCCATCGATTATTTACGAGCCTCTATATGAGTTTCATATCGGAAGTTCAAACCATACGATTTGTTTTTATGTGCCGACAAATCAGCTTCTGTCCGGGCTACTTTTCGAGTCCTTCCTTTCATTTTTAGCCTTCGGGCCAGTTGACAAAGTTGTAGGGCGTGATTTTCCCTTTCCGAAAAGTAATCGTTTGCAAAAATCTGAGTTTCCTAGCTGAAGTTATCACCAAATCATTGATTGATCAAAAACTGAAATTTCTATTTTTCTCATCCCTTTTAAGTTATCAAGTTTTAATTACTTTAATCTCAGCTTGTAAATTTCAAGGACTTTATTAAAGTTCTCAATTTTCTTATGCTCTTATTATAGTTTCCAAGTCGCCCAAACCGTCCCAAGCTCGAGGCACGTCGCTAGATCTTTCTACTACCCAAGGTACGCAAATTGTCCAACTTTTTTTGCTCCTTATCATCATTTAATGTTTTCATGGTTATTTTAAGTTGTGCTTTAATGTTTATGTTACGGTTTTAAAAGGTCCCATTTTTATGTTTTCTTTGTGCTAGTTACTTATAGGTGCTAGCTCTCTTTTTATGTATGATACTCCTGATCAGAGTGTCCAGACCTGGCCAGCGTCGACTGCTCGGCAGTCACCCAATACAAACTTCGATCGGTTTGGGCATGCGTGTGTGTGAGATGCGTTGCATCGATCGTAAGGGACCAAATACTTATGTTTTAGTACCTATCTTACCTTTCATGTACTTTACCTTTTACGTTGATGAATCAAGTTATTTTATTCTTGTTTATCCCTTCCCCCGTTTTTAAAATGAATTTAAATGCCGGCACTAAAACTGTTTTCGAACGGTTTGACGTGTTGGAGGTTTACGTACTGAGTGTTTCCCCACTCATTTTTGCGTATGTTTTAATGTTTTGTTTTAGGCGGTCCGAGCTCTCCGGTTAAAGGCAAGGATAAGCAAAAGTAGGAGTTTCCCCGACCAAGGTAGTCTTAAAGGGCTGTTTTGGCCGACATCGGTGGTCTTCTTGGTGCGAAAGATTGATTCATATGGGAGGAAGTTTAATATATATATATATATTTCTTTGATGGATGTATAAATCTTAATATATATGTTTTTGGGTGATTGTTTATGTATGGGTTTAAGTGTAGCGTTCATTTGGGTGATTCATGTATAGTTTGGTGGTTCGTGTGCCTTGTCCCGAGTGGGGACGGCGGTAATGCCTCAATACTTGTCTTTTCCGCTGCGCTAATCACAGGTTTAATTGATGGTTTAAGTTAATCTTGTGGTTAAGGGTGTTGGGGTGTTATAGTTATGGTATCAGAGCGGAGTTGTAAGAAGAACTTGAGGATTTAGAGTTTCATAGGAATTTGTGATACGGATTTGAGCAATATGGATGTTATGTGTGATATATGCACCCTTATAGATTGAGATTTGGAAATTGTGAATATGTTGGGGATGAATGTTGAGTTTGAAGCTCTAGATGTGTTTATGAAGTGTAAGTTGTTTTCTTGCAGGAATGAAGTTATGTAAAAATTTGGGATAGTCCGATTTATAAGGGAAGTGCTGTCGAAATTTCTCCAGAATTTAGAGAGCTTTAGTATAAAAATCTAAGGAAGTTTAAGTACAAAATTCAAGTAATCTAATAGTTGATGCAAGTGAAGCGTGCTATGTGCTTTTGGGAATGCGAGGCATGTTGAATTAGTCTCGAAAGGAGAATTTTAGTCATTCAAAGAAAAGCAAACAAATCCAATTCCAAGTGGGATTGATGTAGACCGCAAAGGAAGTGTTAAGTGCCTTACCATGGTGTGTTGTGAAATGTTTAGAAGCGTTTAAATGATATGAGTGACTAGTACGCTCCAAGTACAGTAAGTGAAGTCACCGGGATCTTAAGAAGGAATAAGAGTTCCTTTAGTATCAAATGAGGTTCAAGTTGGATAAGTCTCGGATCTTGCCTTGATTTTCTTTTATTAATTTTAATGAGCTCTTATTTGCTAAGTTTATTAAAACCTCGCGTTCATGTTATATATATGTAATATAGAGGGAACCCAGTGGTGACCCTTTTCCTAATCGCTTCGCAATGTTTATGGAGCCCAATATCTGGAGGAAGCTATGACTCAATCAATGAAGACTACACCTCCGCCTAGAACAGTTGAGATAAAAAGTACAAACAGGTTCTATGTAGCTAAGGAGGCTGTAAGTACTTTGTTATGCATAGTCGACATGGAAATAATTGGTATCCGGGTGTGATGGAAAACAAAGGATTATACTAATGGTCGTTCCATGCTTTAAGTGCTGCCAAGTTATTCTTGGAATGAAGGAAAATGGGTCGGACTCTAGTAACGTATAAGTGCAAAGGTAGCAAGCGTAGTGGTTTTTAAAACAGGAATTTGGGGCCAACAAGTAGTATACGAATCTTTTGGTCCGTTTTAGTATCAGCGGTAGATAGTTACATATGTAAATGTTTCCCCGAACCTTGGACCATCACGTGATAACGCTTTCGAGAGTTAAGAACAGCTATTAAACCCCAGATGACCGGAAGAATACGTAAATGGATAGTTGGTCGCGTTGCCTTGACCAAGCTTGGGATGCGGTATTCTGAGGTATCAAGAGAACATACCAGTTTCGGTAACTCAGGTCTGGATGTACTTCTATAGAGATTCACCTGAAGTGATAAGGGGAAATTCCGATTTGAGGGATAAATTTATTGCATATCTGGACTTCATAGGGACATCCAACGAGTTGGTGAGGTTCAACCCTCCTCTGTATGGCTAGCATACTTCAAGTTCATCATTTGAATCAAGCCTTATATTACAATCATATTGTACATTCCCCTATTAAATTCATCTTTATCCTCATAAGATTGCATTCGACTTTGTCAATTCTAATCATTACTTATTTTCAAGAACTCCTAGGAGAGTCTATAATTGTTATTGACCAATCATTTCGGTTCATTAATGCTATGTCCACACCCTGTTGGCACCGCTCTCTTTTCTCAATTTCCTCTTGGGGCAAGTGCCTTTCTTTTAACAGTTATCCACTCATTCATCCAGTGGTGATGGACTACATCTATTCTACCATGTTTTCTATTTGGTCATCTTTCCTCTTTTCCGAAATAGTCATCATTTTCAATAAGGATCTACAGTTTATATCCAAGTTTTAGCTTAAATACAAGTTACTATCCGATCAATATCAACAACTTACGTTTTGTTCACCCAAGCGGCTATCGCCAATCATTCATGTATCCCCGATATTGGTTGTCCTGATTCAAGAATCAAGAACTTACCCAAGATCTTTTCTTCATCTCAAGCTCATGTTAGTGTCTCTTATGGATTACTTTATTCATGGAATCATTATACTTATTATCCCTATCAATTATTTTGTCTCTGATTAACTACCCGTACGAGAAGGTAGACCTTAGGTGGGACATCTCAATTTTGGGTATGGATTGGTTAGACCTAACTCACGCTCAATTTAGGTACGGGAAAGAAACTGTCGTTCTTAAGAATACCCCGGGAATAGAGATTTGTTTTATTGGGGACCTAGGAATAAATCAGTGTCCTATCCTAAACTACGTAAAGGCTCGGAAGATACTAGATCAAGGGTGCAAGGGCTACCTGTGTTCGATTAGTAAAGATCCTAAGAATCCACCCAAGATAGAAGAGATTCCAGTAGTGCGGGAATTCCTAGATGTTTTCCCGAGGAAGTTACAAAGTTACCCCGAGGAGGGAGATCGGCTTCGTTCTAAGGAAATTCCCTTAGTCGAAGTACTATGGGCTAACAAAGACGCCTCGGAAGCCAGGTGGGAAACCGAGGAAGAAAGGAAGATTAGTCCAGCAGCAAGTTTTGGGGACGAAACTTCTTTTTAGGGGGGGAGGGTGTAACGACCCGCCCTAAACCCGTATTAATTAAGGCCTTAATCCCAGTGATTAACGAAATTACGCTGGTCAAAATTTTCTTTCTTTTACGTTAATATGGTTATTACTGTTATTATTATTATTTATTTTTATGCGCGACAGGTCTCGAGCAAAGCGATGGTTAAACGGGTTGATTTTATGTTATCTCGAATTTAAAGTTATAAATATTATTACGAGTTTATGAATACTTTTACGATAAGTTATATAATTTATTTTATCGTTCTCAATTTTACGTTTGTAACCGAAGAAGGTTATATTAATTTTAATTTCCGTTTCAATTACGATTTAGGTTACCCAACCTTCCTAAACATATTTTATCGCCCAATTTATTTTATTAGTGTTATCCTACCAATTTATTTTATGTGGGTTAATACTAGCTAATTTTACCCAATTTATTTCCAAGTAATCTTATTTAATCATATACTAAATTATTTTACCAAGCTTGTGTTCCCTAATTTTATTTAAGTCGATACCAATTATTTTACCTAGCAAGCTAATTACACTTTTGGGTAGCCTAAATTACTAATTAGGGGGTTAAGTAATTAAGTGGGAGTGTTTTATATATGAGGGGGTGAGTTAGTATGGGTGTATGTCATTTTATTTGGATGAAACACAATAGATTCACTCTTCTCCTCTCTTCCTCCCTCTTCTCCAGCCAGCCATGCCCCCCCTGCTCCGGCCAATTTCCGGGCGTACTCACTGGTGACCACCAGTGTGGCCGTGCTCCCTTCCATCTCCCCTCTTGTTTTTCTCCTTCAATTTCTTCTCCAAGTGGTACAATTCTCAAACCCTAACTCTAATCTTTATGTTCTAATCTGAAATTTCGTTTCTAATTTATGTTTTCTTGATGTTTTTCATCTCCTTTATGATTTCTAAGCATGAATTTATGTTGTGGTTAAGTTAGGTTAATTAGGGTTTAAGTTTTGGGTTGAATGCATGTAAATTTTGGGTGTTCTTGAAGAGTTCTTGATAGATTTATGGTGGATGATGATTCTATCTTTGTGCATGTGAGTTTGTTGAAGGAATATTGAATTTTGGGACTGATTATAAGTATTGGTTATGTTAATTATGTGATTTTGTGCTTAAATGATATGAATTGGTGAGAATTTGGGGAAGGAGTGCTAGTACAAGCATTGTTTCAAGTAGCATGATTTAATCCATGGTTGCATGTGAGATTTATGATGTTATTTGAGTAAGTTTTGAATGTTCATTTCTGGAAATATGATGAATGTTAGCTAATTTGAAGTTTAGTTGTGAATTGGTATGATTTAGAAGCTTAAACAAACATTAGAAGTGGGATTAAGGGCATTAAAGTTTCTGTTTGGGAATCTGATTTTTACAGAGGATAAAAAGTGTGAATTTTGCCCGGATTTTTACTGGAAATGATAGCCCAAGTGATTTTCTAACTCTAGTCTTTGGAATTTCGAGAATCCGATATGTATAGCCCGAGATACGAGCAAAACCGTGAAGGGGTACTGTTATATACGTTTTCTGGAGTCAGTAGCTAAATGCTACTTTTTCGTCCATTTGGAGACCTTTTTGGTTCTTGTGATAAACATAAAAGTTTTAGGTTACTCTTTAAGCTTTCTGGAAAGATAAGTTTTGCGCCCATACGATATCGGGAGTGAAAGATATGAGGCCGTGTTTAAGGGCTGTCAATTTAGTTTTCTGCCCAGAATATTATTTCCAATTTCTGACTTTGGGGCCATAATTCAATCATTAAGGAGTTCTAATCAATGAGCGAATTGTATGTCAATATTAGGATAATCAAGATATGTATTCTAGGTTGCAAGTATGATCATTTGGTGAGGATGGTTTTCTCCTAAAGGTGTAATTGTCATTAGTAAGTCATGGTTATACTATTGAAGAACTAAAAGAGTTATTATCACATATTGATGTTTGGTTTAGAATTCGGGATGCTTGTCTAGCCTAAGGCTTCTTTGATCTCTAAATAGTCTCAAGAAATAATCTTCTTCTAAGTACTTAACTCTAGTTCATCGTTTCAAATGCTCCCGAAATTAATATTTCATTCTCATAATTGTCTTCCTTGTCGCTTGACGACATTCCCAAATAAAGTCAAAGAACTCGTTAATCCTCATTTTAGCCTTCCATTTCTTGAGTTTCATACTCCATCCATGTTATTGTCCAAGTCTACTCTTCAATTCACAAGCTTTCCATCGATTATTTACGAGCCTCTATATGAGTTTCATATCTAAGTTCAAACCATACGATTTGTTTTTATGTGCCGACAAATCAGCTTCTGTCCGGGCTACTGTTCGAGTCCTTCCTTTCATTTTTAGCCTTCGGGCCAGTTGACAAAGTTGTAGGGCGTGATTTTCCCTTTCCGAAAAGTAATCGTTTGCAAAAACTGAGTTTCCTAGTAAGTTATCACCAAATCTTTGATTGATCAAAAACTGAAATTTCTATTTTTCTCATCCCTTTTAAGTTATCAAGTTTTAATTACTTTAATCTCAGCTTGTAAATTTCAAGGACTTTATTAAAGTTCTCAATTTTCTTATGCTCTTATTATAGTTTCCAAGTCGCCCAAACCGTCCCAAGCTCGAGGCACGTCCCTAGATCTTTCTACTACCCAAGGTACGCAAATTGTCCAACTTTTTTTGCTCCTTATCATCATTTAATGTTTTCATGGTTATTTTAAGTTGTGCTTTAATGTTTATGTTACGGTTTTAAAAGGTCCCATTTTTATGTTTTCTTTGTGCTAGTTACTTATAGGTGCTAGCTCTCTTTTTATGTATGATACTCCTGATCAGAGTGTCCAGACCTGGCCAGTGTCGACTGCTCGACAGTCACCCAATACAAACTTCGATCGGTTTGGGCATGCGCGTGTGTGAGATGCGTTGCATCGATCGTAAGGGACCAAATACTTATGTTTTAGTACCAATCTTACCTTTCATGTACTTTACCTTTTACGTTGATGAATCAAGTTATTTTATTCTTGTTTATCCCTTCCCCCGTTTTTAAAATGAATTTAAATGCCGGCACTAAAACCGTTTTCGAACGGTTTGACGTGTTGGAGGTTTACGTACTGAGTGTTTCCCCACTCATTTTTGCGTATGTTTTAATGTTTTGTTTTAGGCGGTCCGAGCTCTCCGGTTAAAGGCAAGGATAAGCAAAAGTAGGAGTTTTCCCGACCAAGGTAGTCTTAAAGGGCTATTTTGGCCGACATCGGTGGTCTTCTTGGTGCCAAAGATTGATTCATATGGTAGGAAGTTTAATATATATATATATTTCTTTGATGGATGTATAAATCTTAATATATATGTTTTTGGGTGATTGTTTATGTATGGGTTTAAGTGTAGCGTTCATTTGGGTGATTCATGTATAGTTTGGTGGTTCGTGTGCCTTATCCCGAGTGGGGACGGCGGTAATGCCTCAATACTTGTCTTTTCCGCTGCGCTAATCACAGGTTTAATTGATGGTTTAAGTTAATCTTGTGGTTAAGGGTGTTGGGGTGTTATATCACCCATCCTGAGATTGCTCTCAACCAAGCACACTTAACTGAGGAGTTCCTAATGGGTTAGCTCCCATAAAAGAAGGTGCATCTTGGTGATATGAGTAGTCATTTCTATCCCTTTAAATCACACTTAACCATATATCCGGGGTGTTACACAAACTGTCTCTAACTGATATTATTCGACCTATAAAATTCTAAGAGACTCACTCACGGTCGTATAAACTCCACGTGATAACCATTCATATAAATAAATGGAAAATAACGCACGTCGGAAATTTTAACGGTACAAATAATAGCATTTTTCGGGGTTTGACACGTACTGTTGGTGAAAAATAGGTCGATTGTTGACATTGCTAGTGACCAAGAAAATAGTCTATATTATTATTGTCCAATACCAGCAAAATTGATATTATTGACATCCAAAAATCCTTTTGGAAATGCTCCAAAGAAGGAAGATCACCCTTGGAAGCTCTCTTTTGATGTACTTTTACTGTATATGTGGTAAAACGTCAATGGTCACCATGTTTGGTGACCACCTTAGGATCATAGGATGTATGTGATCTAGTTGTGTGAATGTGCAACTTCTTGAGGACCTAAACCTTGTATGAAGTGGTGTAAACTAAGAAGAGATGGTCATTTTTTTGTAAGTGTCGAAGACACATACCAAAAGATGGATCAAGACTTATCCCTCTCTTCAATAAAGATGGATCAAGACTTATCCCTCTCTTCAATAGGCTTCCTTTGCTGGCTATACCTTTTTGAAACATCTGCCAAAGGAAAATTTTAATTTTAAGATGGACATTTAGATTCCAATCTACTATCCTTATTATCCAGGATTGTCTTCTATTTTATGACAAAGTCAAATTGTAGATTTAGTGGTCAATCCATACCATTTTCTGAGAGTCCCATCCCAAGCAAAACGCAACCTCTTATATGGATTGGTGGCAAGGTTGCCATAATGAATCCAACTAAAGTCAGGGGATAAGGCTTCTTGAAGTCTCTAAATATTCCAACTATATTAATGATAATAATGTATATTCTATGCACCCCATGGACATGTGTTAAATTTTAGTATCTATGCTATAGCCTTCAATAGATGCATGTAAATTACTTTAAAATTAAAGAAATGACTTAATACGATCCTTTGTCTGAACATAATATTTTAATGTGTTCAGACATTAACATATAAAAAAGCAAATAAAAGAAGATTTTTTTTAGACTCGATCTTCTTTGTGAAGTTTACAATATTTGATATGTGACTATTTAAGCCATTGGGTAAAATATTTTTAACTAATTTATGATGGCAAAATAGCAAGATATAATCAAACAACATAAAAAAAATGAAGAGAGAAACTTTTAAACATAAATAAGAAAATTAATACAAAAAACAACAACAATCAACCTAAATGGCCAAATTCATTCAAGAATATTTCCTATTTAAAACAAAATCAATTAAATAATTTACTTAAAATTTGTTCTTCAGCTTGTGTCAATTTAATATGATCCTAAAAGAATGAAAAAAAAATATGATAGCTACTATAGAAAATTACAGTGACGTCTCTAAATAAGTAAAATGATAATACAACCTTTTATAAATGTATTCATTTAACTATAAATTTTTATAACTTTCATGGAATTTGAAGTATCATATTAATTTATAACATTAATTATATTATCTTATTAGAGTTTTATAACTGTGTGAAGGTGTTTAAATAAATGTTTATCATATTTATTATGTTATTTTACTGCTCCGGGACAATAACTATTGGGCCATTTAAATAACAAAGGTATAAATCTTTTTGAGCCTTCATTTGGGCTATGTGGATGTATCAGTATTTGGTAGTGTAATTCAATGGAAGTGAAGCCTAGTAAAGGATTTGGTAGTTGACTATTTTATATTTTAGCCTTCATTTGGGCTATGGGGATGTATCGGCATTCGGCCATGCCCATTATGGGTGACTAAAATGATGCTCTTCGGCACTAATATTTGGATGAATGAATTTTGGCTAAGAGGCCCAATTATCAAATTAAAAAAAATGACAAAGGTAATTATTAGAATTTATTTATTTATTTATTTTTTCAAAGGAGACCATACAACAAGAAAACAAACACCAGAAAACAGCAAAACAAAATAACGAACACTAGAAGTACACAAGACTAGATAACAGAACCAAGATCACGGATTGCCTGCTTAGCCATTCTGTGTGCCAGGTGCACACCCTATCTTGGAACCTTCTGAATTCTCCCTGCCTGGAACTTCTTTATTGCATTGTTGCAACCGACTGCAAGAGCTCGATATTCCACCGGAGCTCTATTAAGGTTTAACAAACATTCAACCGCCACACTTGAATCCGTCCATATGGTGACATTTGTAAATCCCCTTCGACTTGCCTCCTCCAAAGCCATCCGAATGCCAACCAATTCATAAAAAACAATCGATTCCCCTTTACCAACCTTAACATCATGGCCCCACTGACGACCCTGTTCCATGTAAACCCAAGCTGCAGCGGCATCCCTAGACTCTTTTCGCCATGCCCCTTCAACAACAAACTTCTCGGTCCCCGTCATCGCCTCCTCCTCCCCCCAGACATACTCTACAATTTTGTCCCCATCATCCCTTCTATTCTTCCCCGCCTCACTTCCCCTCCCCTCCCTCCAATGTCTAACCTCCTCATGCACTTGGCTAAAGACACCTTCCAACATGCGTTGTGAGACCCTTTCCTTCCCAAGACATACTGCGTTTCTAGCCTTCCAAATGGCCCACGTTGTAGCAACAAACTCCCTCAGCCGAGACCACTCCTCCTTCTTCTCTTTGGACAAAAACAGAATCCAACCCCGTAACCACTCCCTCCATCCACTGTACGGGTTTGCCTCAGAACAAATCCCCAACCTACTCCCCTTCCACATATGCTTTGCTATAATGCACCTCCTGAACTGATGATCCACAGGCTCACTCTCCTCCCCACACCAGTAGTTCTTGTCCTCAGCAAAGTGTCTCTTAAATCTATTTACCCCAGTAGGAAGTGCATCCACCCCACACCTCCATAAGAATGTCTTCCACTTAGGGGGCAACTTAGCGTGCCAGATCCTTCTCCAGAATTTGGAATCTGATTCTGAGGGTTGCTCAACCCCAAAGTCCATCTTCAGGAAATTGAAATATCCATCCTAAACTGTGTACCTGGCTGACGTTGGCCCCGGCCACACGAGAACATCATCAATGTCCTGTTGCGGCGGATAAACATGCGCAATATCCTCAAGAGTCCTTCTGGTGAAGACTTACTTGAGAAACTCCCATCTCCACCTCGCATGGCCTCCATCCTCCATAGCAACCAAAGAATCCACTTTTACCTGTCGAAGTCGCCCTTCCTGCCCTTCCACCACTTGAAGAGACCCTCCCGGAATCCACCTTCCATCCATAACAGGAATCCGACTTCCTCTTCCCACACTCCACCTGAGTTTATGCTTCACACTTCCCACAACCTTTGATAGTCCACGCCAAGTACTAGAGCTCCCAGCCGTTGCCTTGTACTCAGTCTCCTTCTCAATTGGTGATGACGTTCCATACTTAGCCTTCCAAATCTTAGATATAAGGAGGTCCTGTTAAGAATACACTCTCCAAGCTTGTTTAAGCACCAAAGCTTTGTTATAACAGCCCACATGGCGAATTCCCAGGTCCCCGGCATCCTTAGGGGTGAAAACTGTTTCCTTGTTTTTCCAATGCACAGATTTTGTACCATCAGATTTACCCCACAGGAATCTCAATGACCTTGTTCGGAACTAAGTACACACTTAGAATATGTTGATGGAAAGCAACCAACACTGCATTAATGAGGACAATCTTACCTGCCATAGATAACATTCTAAACTTCCAAGCATCTAAGCGCTTCTGGACCTCCTCAACCATAAATCCGAAATGATAGTCTGATTTCTATGCAACCTTGTTGGGACCCCAAGATATTTCTGGAAATAACCCCCCTCCGGATACCCAAAGACCACCTTCATCCCCTCCCTATCATCATGGGAAGCTCCTTTGGAAAAGCAAATAGACGACTTACCCAAATTGATAATCTGACCCGAGGCATTACTGTATTTGTCAATGGAATTCTTTAACGCAAGACAAGAGGCAGCCTCCAGCTCCGTAAAGAAAAGAGCAACATCAGCAAAACACAGGTGTGACACTTTAGGCACTTTCCTAGCCACTGAGATCCCCTGCACCCTCCCTTGCATACTATCCTCAGTTATCACTGCAGAAAACGCTTTCATACACAAGATAAAGAGATAAGGAGATAAGGGATCCCCTTGCCTTATTCCCGCTAAAGGATGGATGGAAAATTATTATTCAATTAATGAAAATTATTATGTGGAATCTATAGGGGATAAAAAAAAGCCCAAATTTCCTTAAAAATTAAACATCTCATAGAACAACTAAATGAGACATATTATTTCCTCTAGAAATTGTGAATCAACAAAACACCATGAATATTGTTAGACACCTTGAGTTTGACAACATTGATATCATTTCCACGGTTAACCATTCAGGGGATAGATGGTGTCTTTGAAATACCTTGTATGTATATGTAGACATAATCTTGAAAAAAGTCAGATTGATCATTATGATATTTACATTGAAATAATAACCTTAATTTCCTACTAATCGTTTGTTATGTTATAAAAGTATAAGATCAAGACTGTGGGAAGAAAGAAACTGAGCCGTGGAAAAACCACTGCCTTGAAAGCGAATTCGGCTCAACCTAGGTGCCAATTGAGAAAAGTCGGTCGCTCCCCAAGATTAACTCAGGTAGCCCCTGGACACGTGCACTCGTGGCCAGGAACTTGGAGTATGGAAGACTGTGTATGCCCAGAGGAAAGAAAAGAAGAGAATGATAGTTGTATTTTCTATGTATTCAAACAACAACTAGAACACCAATTTATAGGGAGAAAACAGATCTGATGGAAGAGGAAATTGAAAAGACCAAAAACTTAATGGCAGGCAAGAATCAAGGAGTAATAAAGGGCAAGGCGTAAAATCTGGATCGGAATTTATTCGGTCAAAGATATTATCGGCTATCAATTTAATGACTCAAAAAATATCAAACTGGACCAAAACCACGACCACGACGCGCGCCAGCCCGGCCTAGACCTGACGGATGGCGGTGGATACATACACAGCGTGTGGAAGCCCAAACCAAGCCCTCCTCCATAAAATCCACCTTCAAGCCAATACAACAACCCATAGGAGAGTGGAATATTTAAACCCACTTAAAACTCTCCAACTCTTCCTATGTGGGACAAAGGGAAGATAAAAAGAATGAGAAAGAGCCTTGTTGCCATTAACATAAAACCTCCACAACTAACAATCCCCCACTAATGACATACAAGGGAAAAGGAAAAAGAAAAGAAAGAAACCTGGGCAGAAAACGGGTCAGATACTTAGGCGTCAATATCTTTAGATTTGAATTGACACATTAGTGGAGTGAGGCAACAATCAACAATCTGACAAGTGGACTAGGTCTTGAACTTGTAAGAGCTTGATTGAGACCTCCACAACACATATCAACCCTGAAGAAATCCATACTCCGCGATAGAAACATTTGCGCCTTTATGGCCATACGCATACCTTGGGACTCATAAGCACTCTAGAGAGATAGCCTAAATCTCTCATAGAAGGCGGCCAAACCTTCACACTCACGTAGGTAATTCTATCAAGTCCATCTCAACATGAACCACCACAAAAGTGACTATGGAATTATTAAGAGCAAATAGCTCAACCTCTCATTCTTCAATCGGTGAATCCATCAGTGCATCTCACAAGCACCCCCCACAATGGGCGTGGATTTACAGAGAGAATAATCTCTACTTTAAAAGCACTACAATGCACCATAGGGATAAGAATGTAGTGCACCTCGAAGATTAGTATGGTTTCGTTTGACCAAATAATTGGGATCCACCATACCTCTTCAAGCTATAGGCTTAAGCCCTATCCCCCTCGATACTTCGAGAACAACTCTTCTAGTTAATCCCTTGGTGAGTGGATCCGCCAAATTCTTCTCAGATCGCACATACAACAAGGACATGACACCATGTTCCAGCAATTGTCTCACTGCACTATGTCTCACACGGATATGTCTCCTCTTTCCATTATAGACACGGTTATGTGCCACTCCAATTGCTGCCTGCGAGTCACAATGTATAGAGATGGGTGTCTTTTGACTTTCCCATAGTGACACGTCTGCTAACAGACCTCTAAGCCACTCTGCTTCCTGACCTGCCAACTCAAGAGCAATAAACTCAGATTCCATGGTGGAACGGGCTATGCAAGTCTGTTTTGCAGACTTCCATAAAATAGCCCCTCCACCCAAGGTAAAAACATAACCTCTAGTAGAACTAACTTCATCATTATCAGAAACCCAGTTTGCATCACAATATCCTTCTACAACAGCAGGAAACTTATTAAAATGCAAACATCAATCAATTGTACCCTTAAGATACTTAAGCAAACAATGAAGTGCATTCCAATGTTCTTGACTAGGGTTACGTGTATAACGACTCAATCTACTCACAACATAAGCAATATCGGGACGAGTAAAGTTCATCAAGAACATTACACTTCCTATGATTTTAGCATATTCAGATTGAGACACACTAGGTCCGTTGTTCTTTTTCAACGAAATACTTGGATCATAGGGAGTTCTAACAGGTGTCACATCAAAATGGTTAAATTTCTTTAACACTTTCTCAATATAGTGTGACTGACATAGAGCATAACCAGAATTGGTTTTCCGAATTTTAATCCCTAAGATCACATCAGCTTCACCCATATCTTTCATTTCAAACAAAGAAGACAACAAATTTTTAGTCTCATTGACTACAAGCAGATTTGTACCAAAGATCAGCATATCATCAATAAATAAGCATATGAGCACACAATCTGATCCAATCATTTTTGAATAAACACAAGAATCAGACAAATTTGCTACAAATCCATTTTTCACAAGAGAACTATCAAATGTCTCAAACCACTGTTTGGGAGCTTGTTTTAGACCATAAAGGGATTTTTTCAACTTACACACTTTATTCTCTTGACAGGAACCTCACAACCCTCAGGTTGAGTCATATAAATTTCTTCCTCTAAGTCACCATTAAGAAAAGCTGTCTTAACATCCATCTGATGCACAACAAGATCAAAAATAGAAGCAAGTGCAATCAAAGTTCTAATGGTACTTATTTTGGTCACAGGAGAATATGTGTCAAAATAATCTATCCCTTTCTTTTGATCAAAACCTTTAATAACAAGTCTGGCCTTGTATTTATCAATTGATCCGTCGGCCCTTAATTTCTTTTTTAAAATCCATTTACTACTAATATGTCTACAACCTCTAGGCAAATCAGTTAATTCCCAAGTTTTATTAGACTCTACAGAATCTATTTCACTTTTAATAGCTTCTTTCCAAAAGGTTGCGTCAATAGACCTAATAGCTTCGGCATAAGTTTTTGGATCTTCTTCAACAAGAAATAAAGACACAAAATCCTCAGTCAAGGCATCCACATCATAACAATGAGAAACTTCAACTAGAAAAGCAGTAACAAAATCAGGTCCAAAAACAGTAGTTGTCCTTTGCCTCTTACTCCTTCTAGGTTCAATTACTACATCTCTAATATTAGAACTAGAAGAAGGCAAGTTCACATTTTCAAGCACATGATCAAGCACAACATTAGGCACAACATCAACTTTTGAATTAGACACATTCTTTTTCAATGGAAATACATGCTCAAAAAACTCAGCATCTCTATATTCAGAAATAGAATTATCATTCAAAGACATAAAACGATAAGCAGCACTATTTTGAGCATAACCAATGAAAACAGCATCGAAAGTCTTTGGGCCTCTGTTGGTACGTTTATGACTAGGCAAAGCAACTTTAGCCAAACACCCCCACACTTTCAAATAATTTAGGCTTGGGGCATACCCTTTCCAAAGTTCATATGGGGTTTAGTCCATCTTTTTATGGGGAACTCTATTGAGAACAAAACATGCAGTTAAAACAGCTCCTCCCCACATATTATCAGGTAATCCAGAACTTATAAGCATGGCATTCATCATTTCTTTAAGGGTACGATTCTTGCGTTCAGCTACACCATTCTGTTGTGGTTATAAGGGGCGGTAGTCTCATGAATAATACCATTTTTCTCACAGAAAACAGCTAAAGAAGTCGAATCATATTCACCAACCCTCTCAGACCTAAGCCTCTTGATTTTTCTGAGTTGATTCTCAACTTCTACCTTGTATTTTATGAACATTTCTTCGGCCTCATCTTTAGACTTTAAGAGGTAAACTTTCGTATATCTAGAACAGTCATCTACAAAAGTAATACCATTTCTTTCCTCCTCTGCTCATTGTGTTCTTAAAGTCTGCTAAGTCCGAATGAATAAGTTCAAGCAACTGAGTTGATCTAGTAGTTACAGATTTGAAAGGTTTCTTAGCAAATTTTGCCTCAACACAAACATCACATTTAGAACAATTTTCTGTGCTAACATTTGAAATTAATTTCATGTTCTTTAGTCTGTTTAAAGAAGCATAATTCACATGTCCAAGTCTACCATGCCAAAGATCAACAGGCTCAACAATATAAGCAGAAGTAGAAGCATTTCCATTAGCATCAGAAGCAACATTCAGAACATATAAGCCATTGCTAAGATACCCCTTCCCAACAAAAGCCCCATTACGAAGTATAACTATTTTTCCAGCCTTTTGGTTCACCTCAAATCCAGCAACATCAAGGAGACTACCGGAAACTAATTTTCTACGAAGGGAAGGGACATACAGCACATTGTTCAGATATAAAGACTTTCCAGTTTTAAATTTAAGGAGAATCTTTCCTTTACCCAACACCGCTGCTGTGGTAGCATTGCCCATGAAGACTTGTTCACCATCAGGAACTTCATGAAAATCATGCATCAGCTCCTTGTTAGTGCATAAATGTCTAGTCGCAGCATTGTCCAGAATCCATTCAGTGTTATTGGTAACGAGATTAGCTTCCACCGTTACTGCACAAAACACTTCAGAATCTTCAGTCAAGTTAGCTTGATTTTGTCCACCATTCTGTCCAGCGGGTTTCTGTTGGGTCTGGTTCGCTCCCTTGCGTTGTTTACACAGATATGCCTTATGGCCTGGTTTGCCACAAACATACTAAAAATATGTGTATTACCAACCACTTTTTCCAACCAATTTCAAATGGTTGGAAAAACCAACCATTTTAGCAACTATTTAATATTCCAACTATTTTTCAAAAATTTTTGTGGGAAAAATGGTTGGAAATTCCAACCAATTTTGCTATAATGGTTGGAAAATTTTCCTACTATTTGAAGATGGTTGGAAAAATGGTTAGATTACTAACTATTTTTCCAACCAATTTCAAATAGTAGGAAAAAGGATGGTAGGAAAATTTTCCAACCAATTTTAGCAAAATTGGTTGGAAATTCCAACCATTTTTCTCACTAAATTTTTTGAAAAATAGTTGGAATATCAAATGGTTGCTAAAATAAGTTGGTTTTTCCGACCATTTTAAATTGGTTGGAAAAAAGTGGTTGGTAATACACATATTTTTAGTAGTGACATAACAAGTAACTTTAGGCTTCTGGGTTTTATTGCTAGGCTTGTTCATTTGATTATGATGCTTAGACTGCTTCTGATCCTTCTTATTTTTTCCCTTGAACCTGTCTTTATTAGATTGTACAACAGATTCGACTAAGTTAGCTTTAACAGAATTCAAAGAAAGAGAAGTCATCTTATCTTTCAGACGATTTGCTTCCTCAGTCCTCATATGACTAATTAGCTCTTAAAGAGACAGATCTTTCTTCTTATGCTTGAGATGATTCATGTAGTCAACCCATGATGGTGGGAATTTCTCGATCAGAACATTTGCTTGCAAAACGTCGCACATCTTCATTCCTTCATTCAGCACTTCAGCACACAGGTTCTCATAAACATGAACCTGTTCCATAATGGGCTGATCGTCAAGGATCTGGAACTGCAGCCACTTGCCAACCACGTACTTCTTTTTCTCAGCATCGTCAGCACCATATTTGATTTCCAGTTTCTGCCATATAGCCTTGGCTCACTTGAACACGATTGAACAAATCAAACAACGGGTTCGTCATATTGTTGAGAAGATAACTTCGGGTCACTTTGTTGTCTTTCTCCAATTTTTTCTTGGCATTCTCATCGAGCGGGACAACTGGAGTTCTTGAGGCAGTAGGAGTCTGTTCAGGATCATTTTGAGGAGGCGGAGCATCTGGATCTTCGGTATGTGGAGATGACAGAACATAATCGATCTCTAGTTGCTCCAGACAAAGAAGCAATTTCTGAGACCATCGCTTGTAATTGGTTCCATCGAAGGGCTCGATTCTGTAGATTTCAGCAAGGGATTTTTGTGGGGCAGCCATTGATCTAATTCGCTTTCAAATTGTTATAAAAGTATAAGATCAAGGCTGTGGAAAGAAAGAAACTGAGCCGTGGAAAAACCACTGCCTTGAAAGCAAATTCGGCTCGACCTAGGTGCCAATCGAGAAAAGTCGTTCGCTCCCCAAGGTTAACTCAGGTAGCCCCTGGACACATGGACTCGTGGCCAGGAACTTGGAGTATGGAAGACTGTGTATGCCTAGAGGAAAGAAAAGAAGAGAATGATGGTTGTATTTTCTATGTATTCAAACAACAACTAGAACACCAATTTATAGGGAGAAAACAGATCTGATGGAAGAGGAAACTGAAAAGACAAAAAACTTAATGGCAGGCAAGAATCAAGGAGTAATAAAAGGCAAGGCGTAAAATCTGGATCGGAATTTATTCGATCAAAGATATTATCGGTTATCAATTTAATGACTCAAAAAATATCAAACTGCACTAAAACCACCCGAACCACTGACGACGGGCCGGCAAATCACGCGGACGGCACGACGCAGACGCAGCGGCGTGTGGAAGCCCAAACCAAGCCCTCCTCCATAAAACCCACCTTCAAGCCAACACAACAACCCATAGGAGAGTGGAATATTTAAACCCACTTTAAACTCTCCAACTCTTCCTATGTGGGACAAAGGGAAGATAAAAAGAATGAGAAAGAGTCTTGTTGCCATTAACATAAAACCTCCACAACTAACATGTTATGCTCATGCTCAAGAAAGGGACAAGACCCCCTTTTGGTCACAATTAAATCAACTAAGCACTAATATTACAAAACCTTGGTGTATCCTGCTCGGGCTTAGTACCAAGAAGCACATGAGATGCTTAAGAAACCTAGAGATTACGATTTACGAATTCCCTTATGTAATGCAGTGTAAAAAGAAGCCCCGTGTGTTTAATAAGAGGGATCTCAAAACATAAAATAAAGCAATTTCTACAAATTTTAAATCCAAGATTGAATGAAATTCTAAAAACTCTAATTGGTTGAAGTGAAACTCATTCATGACCGAAGTTCTAGGGAACTATAGCAATTAAAACTCATCTCTTGATAACTACCTAGTTAAGTGTTTTTGGTTGGGAGGTTAGTCTCGAGATGGTGACCTCCTAACAAGTTTTTCCAACTGGCAACATATGAGCGAGGAAAATGCACAGTAGAAGGACTTGTGGTAATTTATGAGATTAGTGATCAATTACTAAAGTGGTTATCGGTAATGTTTGCGGCTCTTCAATTAGACACATACAATACTCATACAAATTAGTTTAAGTAACTGGATTTGATTTTGTTCATGTTTAAAGCTCATTTGTGTGTAAAATCTGCTCAAACCTTACAAAGGTTATTTATTTGGACATTAATTTTATGCACCTTATATAAGAATGAATTCAGATGCTAACCATAATACCATATGGTTGGTCTCTTGCAACTAATTTTCAGATTAATAAAAAACAATAGAAAACAACTCCTTGACTAAAACATATTCAATTCGACCTAGAACAAGCCTTAAAAAAAAAAGAAGTAAAGCAACCCAATGCATACAAGATACAGTGCATAAAACTCTTTGTTTTCTCACCTCGAAAACAATAAAAAGTATCAATTAAAGCACAAAAGGACAAAAAATTCCTCTGTTTTGCCTCGCCTTTACTATTTTTCTCTCCTTACCTTGCTCCTTGCATGTATCGCTCTTCATGTGCACTTACCTCAAATTAGGTAAGATGAACTGGATAAATACAGGAACTACGATGATTACTATAAGTACAGCTCCAGCTAGGACAGCAATACAACACCACTTCCTTGAGCTCTTTTGGTATTCCCTAGCCTCCTCGAGTTGCTCGGTCCCACGCCTGACAAATGAGCTAGCATGTGCAACGTGGCTTTCGATGGTGTTCAAATGTTGACCTTGAGCCTCAACTAGAGCAGCCATGTCAAGAAATATTTGATGAAGCTCAATCAAGTTCTTCTCAATCTCCTTTACTGCGTCATGCCTCTCTTGGATCTCTGATATGGTGTCTAGGATTCGTCCCTTACCTTGCTCCTGGATTGCCTTTTGGAGAAAATTCTCACTTTCTCCACTAGCTATCAAGTTCTCTATGGTTGCTTCATCAGCTTTCTCTCCTGTTATGGTGAAGTATCTCCTTTCGACTGTCTCCTTATATTCTTCTTGCATCTTAGCCCTCAAGCCTTGAAAGTCGTCCATCATGGTCTTAAGCTTTTTTCCTAGGCCACTCACTACTGAGGTACGTGTCCTATCAGCAGAGGACCCTGGTCCACATCCTGGCACATTCCTACTAGCCGCATTGGCCTTCTCTAGAGCTTCAAGCTTGCCCTTGATGACCTTGACTTTCTTGAGAACCTGACAAACATCTGCATCCATTGTAGCACGAAGCTCCTTTACTCTCTTAGCATTGTGGACAGTCTTACATTCTTCATTTGATTCTTGAAGCTTTTTATAGAGCATCTCCACCTCCTTCATATCACCCTTTACCTTCTCCACATCCTCAAAGAACTTATCAAGGTTCATTCCTTCGGTTCCATAGCCAGCCTCTAGGTCATTTGCATAGGTCGGACTATTCATGTCCGAGTATTTCTTAAACGAGCTCGAAAATAAGTCATTCATTTTTACTAAATTTTCCTACCCCCTTTTTCTTTTATAGATGGAGGAAACGTCAAAGATTACAATAATGCCCTAGAATTAAAGCTACTTCTATTTACCTTTTCTCATCTTAAAATGAAAATAGAGTTATCATATTCTCTATATAGAAGATTGTGAGGGGCCCAAAGGACATAGACAATTTTCTTTGATTAGGGTTTGTGAAGGAGGTGAAACGTGCTCAATGATTTTATAAGTTGGGGTGAAATCAACCCCTCCATGAATATCGATTTGACAAACAGAAGAAGGGGATAAATTGTAAAAGAAAAAAGTTATCAAGAATCAAAAGGAATATTGAATATTTAATCAATTTATCCCCTTTCTTGAGTGTGAACGAATTTGTTTTATGATGTTGAATGATAGTTTTTGTTTGATGGGTTGGGGAAGGTAGAAAAGAAAGCCTCTGTTGGAGGCCTCAAGGAAATAACTATTCAGTATCGGAAAACAGAATTCCCAAAAGAAAAAACATAATGAAGAAGGAATTACGAGTAAAAAAGAAGTGGTTTAAAACGACCATTTTCTAATTTAGGCATCTAATATTTGTGAGGTCGGTACATTTTTATGGTGTCATAATCTTTTCCCTTCAATATCAAGTTGGTTTGACTTGGTCTTCTTTTTATCCTCCTTGCAACTAATTACCCTATAGACATCAATGATGAATATGTAGCACAAAACTTGGTCACATAGACTGCATCTATACCCCAACGATGATAAGAATTTTGATTTAATTTATATATGGCTAAAACTCAAATGAACTAGTTCTAACTAAACATAAAATAAAGGAAGGATTGAACCTAACTTAATAAAACTTAGCCCAAATATTTTAGCACAAACTTAACTTCTTGTTTGTTTACATGAGGCTTTCTTCAATCAAATATTACGTACTTTTCAAGTTAATCTAAATAAAAAAAAATGTCTGGATCAAAATTCGGTAGATAATCTTATATTTTAAAATGTAATCTAACCTCAAATTCGCCCAAGCAAAGATCGAATAAGTCATTTATCAAGTCTGAGCAAGTGAGTAACATAAACATGTATTAACATCACATCAAACCTATATGGAGAAAAAAATTCACAATACAATATCATGAATTGAATACTCAGATACATTTGGTTTGCTATTCTCACACTTAGGTTTTGGAGGTCTTGGTCGACCAACCTTTATTGTCTTGCTGGAGTGCACAACACATGCAAATTTAACAGTAATTGAGACGAAATATGTCATTTTGCACGAAAAAGCTGCCTTGTGCCGTTGGAATCAAATGAAACATCTGCATCCAAAATAAATTTAATTCAAAAAAGTTATTCTCCATTCTTACAACTCTCTACATCATAGTCATCACTCAACCTATATATTTACGAATTATATATGTGTGCGTAGTTCAATTCAAAAAATTTTAATTGATAATAATATCTCAATGTATATGACAAACCATATTATATTTATGGAATTATTACTATCACCATATCAAATAATCCCACTGCTAAAATTATGAAAAGGTTGGTTTTATAGTTGTATGATTGTATCTTATGGTTCTAACAAGCATGCATTCCCCCTTTTTATGTTGGAATAGTATTATTCTTTTGTTTAAATGGATGACATATAATGATCACAATACAAAGATTAACAAAAAAAAAAAAAAAAAAAGTACCTGGCTAAATCTGAGCTGATGTTCCTCACCAGCGAGCTGCAAGCTACCACTTACAAAGACAAGAATACCCCCATTGAGAAAGGAAGGCTGAGAATCAATGGTGCTGATGTGATGACGGCACTGATCGAAGGGCAGACTGCTGAGCTTGGAAGAGATGTCTTCGACCCCTTGAAACTTTTGTCCTTCAAAGCTTAACAATGAAGTTGGCTGGTAAAGAGAAGTAAGAGAAGGACGATCTGTGTCGAAGAGGTTGTAGTAATGTTCCACAAATGCCCTTCCAACCATCTCTAATTGTTGCTCTTCCATCTGATCTAGCTCTCTTAGCCTTAGCTTCTCTCTTTCTCCTCTCTCTCTCTCTCTCTAGCCTTTGGTTTTGCTTCCTTTTGTCAAGCTTTCAACTTTCAAGGGAACATTAATATTGCCAAGGGAATAAGGTAGCTTACTATCTTCGTTAAGCAAAGAATATTATTTGTGTCTACTGTTTCATGTACATATGTAAAAGATACTTTATGTTGAATTGGATCTTTTTGGCTTTAAAAAAATTCTATTATTTGCAAATAATGTAAATTATCAAGAAGGTAAACCAACTATAAGATTTGAGTTGTGCTTACTTTATAGCTTTGTGTATCTAAGGAATTATGACGAAGATGAAACATAACATTCTCTGTAAAATTTGCCAAACAAAATTACTTCTCCACTATATACAATTATAAAGCAGGAAGCATCGGAAAGTATACCATACATCACAGGGACCTACTGAGGTCTTCTAGATACGATTGAAATAGATCAACTTTCATATGATGAATTTCTATACTATTTATTTTATGACAAAATTAATGAATTTTGTTTTCAAATTTAACACATTGGAGTATCTAAGTAGGTATTCCAAGGTGTAAACTACAACAATATTTGAGGTAGCATGGGCTCGGTCATTAATTTTTTGGTCACGTTTATTGTAAGATAATCTTTACATGTTCTATAAAAGAATCAAAGAGTAATTTAAATTTACTATACTACATGAGTTTTAATGTAATAATTTTCACACCTCGCGTTTGGCATATAATTTTATACCTTACCTAATCAATAGAAAGAATACATTTACCTTACATAAGATTTGTTATCTTTATTAAATGATTTTTACCAACCTCACCGAAGCTATAGTTTTTTTTTTTTTGAACCCCTGTCCAAGTGTTGTAATAAATTTTGGTAAAATTTTCCACAGAAAAGTGGTTTTTGTTATTAAATGCTAATAAAATAAACTCACTTGAAATGGATTTATTATTCAACTTTTAACTTCAACCCTCCTCTTTTCTTTATTTTAGATGCAGTGAATGGTCCCCTCTTTCTTTCTCTTCTCAAAACTCGATTTCACTTCCTCACACATTTAACGGTAAAAACGCTAAACAGAGGCGAGCAAATACACCCATAGATTGTCTTCGCTAACTAGAGATTGTTCACTTCCTCAAAAACATACAAATTCACCAACATTCGCAACATCCACGAGTGAATAACGCTTTTGACGACTTCTATTATAATTAACGTACATCACTATTGGTTAGGTGGAATAAAAATCATTTTCAAAAAGTTAGGTACGTAAAAGTTATTACATGCAACCCAGGGTAAGGTAAATGTAAATTGTTCAAGAATCAAAGGAGTAGTTTAGCAAATAGATATAGGTAAAGTAAGTAAAGGTAGGCAATATACAATAATATTTTATCTACCTCTTTAAAAAATGGGACCTTAGCCAACACTATTAAACCATATCTTGTTATGGTTAGGATTGAGGTCTTAGTATTTTAGTAAGTTTTGGATTCTGTTACTATAGTTTGGGTAGGATGCAAATTCCTCCTTTAATACTTGTATTTATAGACGGTGTTTTTGCCGTTGATAGTGATATATAACAATAAACACAAAATCTTCCTTTTCTCTGTATCGTTTATCATGGTATCAGAGCCTTGATTGAGAGACAAATATCTTAAACATGGGGAATGAAGATCAAGATGATAGAACTCCAACCCTACCTCCACCAAAATTCATCATTGATCACACTTCTCCATACTATCTACATCCTTCCGATGGATCGGGAGCCTCATCACAACCATCATCTTTGACGGAACAAACTACGATCTATGGGAAAAGGCTGTCACAACGACCTTACGATCAAAAAATAAATTGCAATTCATCAATGGAGAGATTACCGAACCCAGCAAAGGAGCGGATCCTTTCGAACTACAAGCATGGATTATGGTGAATTCAACCATACGTTCGTGGTTCCTGAATGTCATCACCGAGAAGCTTCGGTCGACCGTGGCACACTCCTATGTTGCCAAGACAATGTGGGAAGACATCAAGAAAAGGTACACGGTCTCTGATATACCCAAGAAACATGAATTGAAGGCTAAAATAGCAAATTGCAAACAGGAGAGAATGGTTACCATTGTTGAATACTATTCGACTCTTGTCGGATTATGGAACGAATTGGAGGCTGTCTCCACACACCATCGTTGTACCTGCGGAAATTGCAAGTCCAAAATAGAGGAGAAATTACTACTCGAGGCAGAAGAAGAAAAAACCCATCAATTCTTGATGGGGTTGGACGACGGTCGATTCGGTTCCATTCGGGGACACATCCTCGCTATGAAGCCCCTGCCTAATCTAGATCATGTGTTCAATTTGGTTCGACAGGAAGAGAATCACCAGCAGTTGGTGAGGAGCAGAGAAGAAAAGCCACAAGCGGCGACCTTTGCTGTTCAGTCTCGGCCGGAAAGGTCAAACGGCGGCGAAAAACTACACTGCACTCACTGCGGACGGACTAACCACGACATCTCAAACTGTTTTGAGATCGTGGGATACTTGCCAGAGTGGGGGACGCGAGGCCGAGGACGCGGTAGCCACGGAAGCAAAGGAATTGGCGGCGGAAACAGAGGAGGTAGAAGCAGCAGCGGAAGAGGCCGTGGAGGCCGAGAAGGGGCATATGCAGCCCAGATTACCGATTTCACGCAAGAGCTAGGGCATTCGAATGTTACTATAACACCTGAACAAGCCCGGCACCTCGTCAATGAAATTGGTCTTCATATATTGCCAAGGAACAAGTCCAAAAAATATTAAGCCTTCTTGAGGCAGCAAACACTAATGAGAGTCTCACAGGAGAGTCACCCTGGCTAATTGATAGCGGAGCATCTACTCATATGACAGGGATCTTGGGATTATTGACTAATGTAACAACAATTTCACCTGTCAAAATTGATCTTCCTGATGGAGGTAAAACAGTGGCCAGAAAGCAAGGACAAGTCGACATGGAGAACCTGAGTCTACAAAATACTCTATTTGTTCCAAATTTAAACTGCAATCTTTTGTCCGTTTTTCTGCTATGTCGAGACCTAAAGTGCCAAGTAACATTTGATGAGTTCTCTTGTGTTTTGCAGGACCTCACCTCGAAGACTCTGATTGGTAAGGGTGTGCAAAGGAACGGGGTCTATTACTTGAGTGAACAACCAGAAGTGAAAAGTCAAATCAAAGCAGTCAGAAGCAGTAGTCAACTGTGGCATCAATGTATGGGTCATCCTTCTCAAGAGGTTATGTCAGTCTTTTTTAAGGAGATGAATTGTGATTTCAGTCAAAGCGATAATGTGTGTGAAGTGTGTTTACGTGCCAAACAAACTAGATGTCCTTTCTCTATTAGCATCAATAAAGCAGATTCTCTATTTGAAATTATTCACTGTGATATATGGGGTCCTTACAATACTCCTACTTTATGTGGTGCTCGTTATTTCCTTACCATCGTTGATGATTTTAGTAGGGGGGTATGGATATATTTGCTGGCAGATAAAGGACAAACTGAACAAAGCCTTAAAAATTTTGTTGTGATGGCACAAACACAATTTAATACTACGGTAAAGACCATTAGGAGTGATAATGGGACCGAGTTCAGATCCATGACCATGAGGGAGTTTTACAACACTAATGGAATTATACACCAAACTAGCTGTGTGGATACCCCTCAACAAAATGGTCGGGTAGAACGAAAACATAGGCATCTTCTGAATGTAGCCCGAGCCTTGCGTTTTCAAGCCAATCTACCTTTAAATTTTTGGGGAGAATGTGTGCAAACGGCTGCACACTTGATCAATAGAACACCAAGCAAGGTTTTGGAAGGGAAAACTCCGTATGAGCTTATCTACAAGAAGAAACCTAACTATGAACACTTGCGTGTTTTCGGATGCTTATGTTTTGCAAAAGTTAATTCCAAAAATCAGGATAAATTTTCTTCCCGAAGCCGAAAATGCATTTTTATTGGCTATCCTTTTGGGAAGAAAGCATGGAAACTCTATGACTTGGATAATCACGAAGTGTTTGATAGTAGAGATGTTGTGTTCTATGAAGAAAATTTTCCTTCGCTTGAGCTAACCCCTGATGAGCAGCCAAGCCACTTGCATCAACCTCACACAATCTTCTACGACGACTCTGACTTTGGGCCTGTAAGAGGCTGCCAACAGAACTCTTTAAAAGAGCAGAACTCTCCCGGCACAGTTGATGTTGACTTGGATCAATCTATTTTTGATGGGTCGGGCCAAACTTACTCAGAAGAACATCTCGGCTCCCCTCGTCCACATCATGCCGACTCCTCAGCATCAGTTGCCCCTCCTGCAGATCAGCCAACTACCGAATCACTATTTGGCCGCGGGCATCGAATGAAAAAGAATCCGGCTCGGTTGAATGATTATATTTGTTATAAAACTCAAGTAATTGACCCCGCAACTCCTACATGCCCTTATCAAGAAGAACTTCCAGGTACTAGGTATCCGCTACACAATTATGTTACTTGTACTAATTTTTCTCAATCACATAAAGTTTTTTGGCTGCTGTCATGAAAGCGCAGGAGCCTAAATTTTATCATGAGGCCGTGAGACATAGTGAATGGCGTAACGCAATGCAAAAAGAAATTCATGCTCTAGAAAACACGGGTACTTGGAAGGTTGTTGATCTTCCTCCAGGGAAGAAACCTATCAGCTGCAAGTGGGTGTACAAGGTTAAGTATAATGCTGACGGGTCCATTGAACGTTATAAGGCACGTTTGGTTATACGAGGGGATCATCAAGTTGAAGGTATCGATTATAAAGAAACTTTTGCTCCCGTTGCTAATTTGACTAGTGTGCGATGTTTTTTTATCAGTTGCTATCACTAAGGGATGGGAGTTGCATGAATTGGACGTCAATAATGCCTTCCTTCATGGAGATCTCCACGAAGAAGTTTATATGAAGTTGCCGCTTGGATATGCTGCTTCTACGCCAGGCAAAGTTTGTAAGTTCAACAAATCCCTGTATGGCTTAAAACAAGCTCCTCGCCAATGGTTCGCTAAACTATCCTCTAAACTTCGCGCATATGGTTTTGCCAAATCCTATGCTGATTATTCTCTATTTACTTACAAGAGAGGTGATATGTTTATGGCACTCTTAGTTTATGTGGATGACATTATTCTTACCTCTAACAACTCTCAGGCCTGTCAAGCGTTTAAGGACTATCTTCATCAATGCTTTAGCATAAAAGACCTAGGCCCATTAAAGTACTTCTTGGGGATAGAGGTAGCTCGAGGCTCGAAAGGTCTCTTCCTGAGTCAGCGGAAATATGCTTTGGAAATTGTTGATGAATGTGGGTTACTAGGTGCCAAACCAACTGATTTTCCCATGGAACAAAATCATAGGTTGGCCCTTGCTCAAGGCAAGCCCCTAGAGGACCCCGCAATGTATCGTCGTCTTGTGGGCAGACTTATTTATCTAACGATCACTCGGCCTGATCTCACATATGCTGTGCATATCTTATCTCAATTCATGCAGGATCTCAGAGTTGAACATATGGATGCTGCAAGGCGTGTGGTGCGTTATATCAAGGGCTCTGCAGGACAAGGGCTCTTATTGTCCAGACAATCCGACCTGCAGTTAGTAGGGTACTGTGACTCAGACTAGGGAGCTTGCCCTCTTACCAGGCGCTCTCTTACCGGGTACTTCGTCACCCTCGGACGGTCGCCTATCTCTTGGAAAACCAAGAAACAACCTACAGTTTCCCGCTCGTCTGCAGAGGCAGAGTACAAGTCCATGGCAGCCGCTACTAGTGAACTCATGTGGCTACGCACTCTTCTTGCTGATCTTGGTGTGGTCCTCCATAATCCTGTGCGGTTGTACTGTGACAATCAATCAGCTCTCCACATTGCGAATAATCCAGTCTTCCATGAACGCACTAAACATATTGATATTGATTGTCATTTTGTTCGAGAAAAGATTAAAGTAGGATTGATGAGTCTGGACAAAATTCACACCTCGGAACAACCCAGTGACATTTTTACCAAAGCTCTTGGTCGAGATAGATTTCAGTATCTGCGGCACAAGTTGGGCATTTTGAATCTCCATGCTCCAACTTGAGGGGGAGTATTAAACCATATCTTGTTTATTAAACCATATCTTGTTATGGTTAGGATTGAGGTCTTAGTATTTTAGTAAGTTTTGGATTCTGTTACTTATATTTATAGACGGTTTTTTTTTGCCGTTGATAGTGATATACAACAATAAACACAAAATCTTCCTTTTCTCTGTATTGTTTATCAAACACAAATAAAATCGGTAATTATAACTATTTCACCATATGTGATTGAATTCTTTTTACTTAATACCATTCATGAACAAAAATGAAAATTTTCAACTGTTTTTGGCTACTCTTAATATCGTTTAATTTTATCTGATCTCTTTCAAAAATCTTTTCTTATTTTAAATTTAAATGAATGGGAATGAAGGAATTCATGACGCAGAACTGGAATCTGGAGGGAATGGAATCTGCTGCAATTGTAGGCAAGCCTATCGCACAAACTAAATCCAAACGTGTCTGTTCTTGTCATAGTATTCACAAATTAATGTGTGCCAACAAAGGAGAATTGGCTGTTAAAAAAGAACTAGGCCGAGTCATTCAACAAATGAAGCCCAACATTCAGTTACCTCCCAAAAACAAGCCCAAAGTCTCAATCATTCCCAGAAACAAGCCCAAAATCTTAATGATCCTTTTTTCTTCCGTTTCATACGCAAATCAACTCGTGAGGGTCGTTCCCGAGTCAACTCGGTCTCCAAATTTCCAAAACTTGACTCCATTAATTCAACCAAAACCCGTTTCCAGTTGATCCCCAGATCCCCAATTCCTCGTCCCAAAATGACGCTCCGGCTGAGATCCTGCATCGTTATCCTCTTCTCCGCCGCCGTCCTCCTGAGCGCCACCGCCGGAAACGACCTGGTAGATGAGCTTCAGCAACTCCGATCGGAGTCCCCGTCGCATTTGATCCGGCTGAACGACGACCTCCTCGGCCGCATCCTCGCCCTTCCACGGCCCCGCCCTTTCTCACTCCTCATCTTCTTCGACGCCGTCCAACTCCACGACAAGTCCGAACTCCAACTCCCCACTCTCAAATCAGAATTCTCCATCCTCGCCAACTCCTTCTACCTCAACAACCTCAATGACTCCTCCTCCGTCGACAAACTCTTCTTCTTCGACATCGAGTTCAAGGACTCCCAGCGCTCTTTCTCTCTTTTTGGGGTCAATTCCCTCCCCCACATTCGGATTGTTAAGCCCCATGTCAAGGATTTGAAGGATTCCGAGCATATGGACCAGGGTGACTTCTCACGACTCGCTGACTCTATGGCCGAGTTCGTCGAGTCCAAGGTTAAGATCTCGATCGGCCCTCTTCATCGTCCACCCATGTTTTCTGGCAAACAGATCGCCTTCTTCATCCTCGCATTGCTGATTTCTGCCCCCTTTATTGTCAAGAAGGTCCTTGCTGGGGAGACTTTCTTGCATGATTACAAGTTCTGGCTTGTTGGGTCCATTTTTGTCTACTTCTTCAGTGTTGCTGGGACAATGCATAACATAATTCGTAAGATGCCCATGTTTATTACAGATAGGAATGATCCAACTCAGCTGATTTTCTTCTACCAGGGATCTGGGATGCAATTGGGTGCTGAGGGTTTTGCTGTTGGATTTTTGTACACCATTGTTGGGTTGCTTTTAGGGTTTCTTACTCATGGGCTTGTGAAGGTCAGGAGTGTCACAGCACAAAGATTGGCAATGGCGGTCGCTTTGATTGTTTCTTTCTGGGCTGTTAACAAGGTTATTTATCTCGATAATTGGAAGACTGGGTATGGAGTTCATGCCTACTGGCCTTCTAGCTGGGAATGAATGAGGTGAGGAATTGAGTTTTGGTTTAGTTTGCAGCTGGATTTTATGTCAGCAAATGTTGTTGCAGATATAACTTTTGATGAGATTGTTGTTGTTACTTAGGACATATATGTGCAACGAATAGCTAATGATATAGTTATTGGAATTATGTTCCCCTTTGTGGGGTATTTTGATTTACTCTTTCTTGTTACAGTGTGGTGTTTGTATGCATTTTCTTATGGACTTATTAATTGCCTTGCTTATAGGAAGATTGGCACTTTAGAGAGGGTATTAGATGTAAGAAGATGAAACTTTGATTTTTGATGTATAACTTGACTGGGTACTTAGGCTACAGGGAAGTCCTTTTTAGTCTGTTTTGAGGACATGGGTTGGGGCTGGGCATACTAGGCAATAGCTAAACACAATTAGTGATGGTAATTAGACTGGAAAAGTGAGTAGCTTGGGCAGTCATATCTTTAATTGGTCAGAAGGGTCCTTAGAATATGCGTTCCGGTCTACTGTCAGTTTATCCAATAAATCTATAAGAAATACAATCAGTCAGACAAATATGCATTTGGCTTGGATCTGTTTGATTGAGGCATTTTAGAATCAATGTCTTATTGGGTTCTACTTGCTGGGAATGAGGTGAGGCATTGTTTTCAGTTTGGGTTTTCTATCAAGAAATGGTGTTGCAAGAATGACTTTTGATGAGATTCCTGTTGTGTATATGCAAAAATATGCAATGAATTGTTCAGAACGCTTATTGTGACTTGACTCCTTCCTCATATAGGGTTTGAGTTGAGCCTTTTCCGCTGCAATAGGGTTGATGTGCACATTTCCTGAATGACTTATTAATTGGTTATTTTGTAAGATTTCGACTTTGCACTGTGACTTCAATTCTCGATATACAATTTTGTTTGATGGCCCACTAAAGTAACACTCCCTGACCCCTCTATACCCTTTTCCCAAACAAACCCGAAAGTAGCAGGCAGGTTCCCCGTAGTCAGTTTTGTCGGTAGCAACCAACAAACTTCCTGGATAAAACTCAATGAACAATGACAATTGCCTATTGGAATAGAAAAATACTGAGATTTAACCCATTTTGAAATTGTCAAACTGGGTTTATCTGACAAGATTGATTCATCTAGCTTCTGTGGAGGTAACATCGTGTCTAGTTCAGCTGCAATGTCGGGTTGCCTGATCTAGGCTCTTTACGCAGATATTGGGTCTGCTTTCAATCACTTCAAGATATAAAATGAGGTGTTGCACATTGTTTTCATCTCTAGATGCTGTAATTGATCAACACTTCGATGAGAGACAGTTTTACTGCTGTTTCTATTAGGCGTCATCCTGGGCTATGTATCTGACATGACACACTTGAATCATAAGTACCTCTGTCATATGTAGCTCATGCCTACTGCCTCCAAGTTGGAATTGAGATGAGATATAGTGTTTAAGTTTTGAGTGGTTTATGATTGTGAATCAGGAAATGTCTTTTGCAAGCACAGCTCTCTTTTTTTTGATCTCTAATCAGAACTAATAAGTAAATTGTGATAGCTAGAAATAAACAATGATTGAAGTGTGATTGGATAGTAGAAGGATTTGTAGTGCATTGTTTGGGGTCAATCACAATGGAATCCTAGCTGCAGACTGCAGAGGAAAGGAAATGGACAAGCTTGAGTTTAAACAAGTCAATGCCAGAGGATACAGGGAGCATCAAATTCAGGGCCATTATCATTAGACTGGACTGGAGTAAATTACATTTACCTTTTACCCTACCTGACGCGTGTGGTAATAATTTTTACACACCCGACATTTGTGAAATAATATTTACCTTACATGACATTAAGTGTTCTTATATTTAAACCTCCTAAGATATTCTTTAATTGATTTTTGTTGGATTTTCCGGCGAACATTAAAAAGATAAATATGAATTGATTTTTTTACCCTTGATATTAATTCATGACTTTCAATTAAATATGAATTGACGTTTTATCCTTAATATTAATTCATATGACATTTAAACCTCAACCTTTTCTCTATATTATTTCTTTGAAAACCCAACCTCTCCCCATTTTGAAAATGAAAAGATCATTTAAGTCATTTTATTCTCAATGTTTGGGGCATGATGGTACATTCATATAGTCATATAGGGGAATTTTGGTATTTTTTACATTTCCGATAAGAATGAACCAGATTCTGTCACTAAAAATTATTTTCACTTAATGTCAGGTAAGGTAAAAAGTATTTCACAAATGTCGGGTGTGTAAAAATTATTACCACAAATATCAGGTAGGTTAAATGTAATTTACTCCACTGGACTGTATATATCTCATTGACACCAAAAGGCTGTCATCCTCTAATGAAATTTCAGCCGGAGATATTTAGACCAAATATTGTTTGCGCTGGATTTGGGTGATTCTTGCTACTCTCAAGGGTATGTCTGTGTTGCTGTAGCTTTACGTGGATGGATGGGTAAGAGAGTGAAGCTAGTGACAAAAACTCAATCCCGGTGGGGGATCGCTGGATGGGGACGGGCCGCACTCCCTCCACCCTACCCCCTTTTCTATAACAAACTTAGTGAAATCCTAGCTATTAGTTAAGACGATCAAGGTTGTTTTCATAATTATGCAATGTAAAACCCTAGCTATAAAAGTGGAAAAGAATATATTTTCCCGGTACGTTAACACAAGAATCATTCAGTTCACTCAACATATCATCCATCAATATGCGTTTTCTCTCTCTACCACCCAACTACCACTGCGTCCCCTCTTTAATTCTCTTCCCCGGTGCCGGTGACTGGCCGGTTGAAGGTCGTCGCTGGCACCGCCGTTCTCCGATGTGTTGATTCCCGTCAGTCTCTTTTCGTGTTAGATATTCTGTCCGGTTCTTTTAGGCAGTGTTTTTCGGTTCTATTGTGTGTGTGGGGAGGTCACCGGGCCGGTGCTGCCGTTTTCTGGGTACCGCTCTGTTGTGTGTGTGGGGAGTTCTCTCAGGGTTTGCTGACGGACCTAGCGAGCCAGGTGCAAGGTAGGTGGGGTGGCCGGGTTACTCCAGTGTTTCCTCTGGCACTGGTTACGGAGGTCGGGTGCAAGAAGATTAGGTGGGCGAGGGGCTGGTATTCGGCTGGTTCCGAGTCTGGCGGAAGACCGACTAGTGTGGGTCCGGAGTTGCGGTATCAGTTGGTGTACCAGGTGCTAGTGCTCACTTTGCTCGATTTCTTCCGGTCATGTTAGTCAAGCTTCTGTGAGTGGTATGTCTTTTTTTCCGGTGAGAGCGGCCATCTCCGTGAAGGTTCGCCCTTATCGATCCAAAGTGATACAGCATAGCTGGCTCAGGTGCTATTTCGGCTTACCTTTGCTTCTTTGTTACTCGTTTAGCGATATGTCTGTTTGGTTATGCTTTGTAGTTGGGAATCTTGTTTAGTAGTTTGGGTGGTTCTTGAGTTAGTAGTTGGAGGTAGGAGCTGACCTTCCCATTCTTCATTTTAAGGGGGTGATTGTCAATTGAGGTTGGTGCGTTTGTGTTTGGAGTGTGGAGTTTTTTTTTTACTTTTTTAGTTAGTTGGTGGATGCCCTTGTTTTTTGTCACCTAAGTCCATATTGTTAGCCTCGATTATTCCTACAACTATGACAGATGATATAGATGAGGAAGTCCTTCATATTGTGGCTTCCATGCCGCATCATAGACACGCCATTTTTAGAGCGATTGATTTTAAAGAAGGAAACAAGCTTTTTAGGAAGAAGGAATTTGAAGAAGCAACCTTGGCTTATGATAGAGCCTTCCAATTCCTCGGTGCAGGGGAGCCTTTGTGTGAAGATGATGCTAGTTTGATAGTGGAAGTTGGTACCTCACTCAGCTTGAATCTTGCAGCTTGTAGTCTGAAGTTAGGAGCTTTTAATCAAACCCTCACTTTCTGTCAAAATGTGCTTGAGTTTGACCCTTTGAATGTTAAAGCTTATTTTCGACGAGCTACAGCCTTGGTACAGCTCGATCACATGGAAGAAGCCGTTAAGAATCTGGAACGGGCAATGGAGTTAGACCCGAAAAATAAAGAAGTATATAAGGAGCTTCAAAAGGTTAAGAAGGACTTGCATAGGAAATCATCAAAAACAAATATGGAGGTGGAGGAAGACTCCAGGGAGGAAGGGAGAAGTAATGAGGAAGCAAAGAAGGGGTTTTTTTGTTAACAATAGAGGTACGAGTGACAAGGAAGAGAAGGTTGAATGCCCAAGAAGCGTGGTCAAGGAACCCACTACCAAGGGGACCCGTGATCCTATGGAAGTCGATGAAATTGATAAGTTCAATGACCCAAGGAAGGGATATGAGATGAATGGAGGCCTAACGACTGATGGGGTACAGTAAAATGAGGTTCAAGGAAAAAAGAAAAGAGAGAAGAGAGGAGAAGCGTGTGAGAAGGGGTGGCCAACAATCCCACCACCCAGGGATCTACAGGTCCCTTTATGTCTTGCAACTGTCCTTTAGTTGCGTTTCAAGAAATCATGCCATGCGTGGAGGATAGGGATGGAAATGGGTCGGAGGCGAATCGGAGGTAGGTGCCTCCACCTTCGCTTCAATTAATAATCGGAGGTGGAGGTCCACCTCCAAATCCGATTAATCGGAGGTGGGAAGACCTCCAAATCCAAACTTAATCGGAGGAAGGTACCTCCACCTTCGCTCCGATTAATAATCGGAGGTGGAGGTCCACCTCCAAATCCGATTGATCGGAGGTGAGAAGACCTCCAAATCCAAACTTAATTGGAGGTACCCAACTCCAACTCCGACTCTGATTACCTCCGACTCCGATTAGCTGTTATACGTTTCCATAAAATGATTTCCTCCGACTCCGATTACTTCTAACTCCAATTACCTCTGATTATATATCATACTTGTTAAAATAAAACATCAACAATAATTCTTAAAAATGTTTGCATAACACACAACACACATATAACATATCAAAAATAGTCTCTCAACCATCAAAATATTCCTGGGAAATTCCAAAACCATAAATTCCAAAACTTTTACAATCTATTATTAAAAAGGAATTTTGGATGCTAATATACTGAACTTTTGGGGTATTGGACGATAATGCACTGAACTTTGGGGGGTGTTGGACAATAATGCACTCGAGACAATTTCGACGGTGGCGAACTTGGTGACAATCTTACGTGACAGACCGAGAAGACAAATATTTTTGGATCAATTCATCTCCTCCACCCGCTACATAGGATTACCACCAAGTTAGCCATTGTCAAAATCATACTGAGTGCATTATTGTTCAACACCCCCCAAAGTACAGTGTATTATTGTCCAAGGTCAAAGTTCAGTGCATTATTGTCCAAGGTCAAAGTTCAGTGCATTATTGTCCAATACCCCAAAAGTTCAATATATTAGCATCCAAAAACCCTATTAAAAAGTCGGTCATTTTAATTTTCAGTTTTTTTTAAAAAAATTTTTATATTAATTATTATAATCGGAGTTAATCGGACTTAATCGGATCGACTATAATCGGATTTAATCGGATCGGAGGTGGTCACCTCCCTACCCGCCCCAATTATAATCGGAGTCGGTCTTTTTTAATCGGATTCGGATTCGGAGTTTTTTTTTTTTCAAATTCGGACTCGAATTTTTTAGTCGGAGCGAATCGGATTCGCTTCAGATTCGGACTTGACTGCCATCCCTAGTGGAGGATAGGGCTAGTTGTAGCCCTATGAAATCTCCGGTAGATGCCCTGTCTTTAGAAGGCGTCATCAAAAAAGACAAGTCAAGGCTTAAGTTCTCTAAACGGCAAGATGGCCAAAGCTTGTCCCTGAACGTTGAAGCCCATGAAGGACTGCTCAAAGGAAATTATGTCGAAGTTTTTGATCCTCTCAGTTTGACTTATATGAAAGTCAAAGTCAAAGTACACCCGGGAATGCCATCATCACAGCATAGTGCCAAGCTTGGTGTAGTTGAAAATCTAGACTTTTTGGAGAAGGAATGTGGTATGGAAGAAAGTAGGAGTGTCAAACCAATTCCTGAAGCTTTAGAGTTTGCAATTGGCTGCAACATTGCTCCGAGGGTGAACAAGAATCTCGATAAGCATCGCCCTTTACCACGAATTCGTAAAAGTGGCAAGGTTATCCTTTCAGGTAAGACTATCTTTTGGTGTAGGGAACAGGGTAGGATGGTCCACAACCATAACAATCTTGGGAAGGGATCTACCTATTCGCATCGGCAATCAGGCAAGAAGACTGTCAAGTGGAAGAAGTTTAGGAAGGGACTCGTACAAGTTCACAGGCAGGACTTGCGGAGCAGGAAGAGGAAGGCTAGCTTGGGAACAGTGGCTGAATACCAGTTCTATGTCAACAAGAAGTTCAAACCAGCAATTTGCAAGAGTGTCCAGTCCGATGTTGTGAAGACGATGGATAGTCAGGTGGTGGATCATGCTCACAGTCACAGGTTGGCGAAACAAGCCAATTGAGGGAGATCATGGTTCCCGGCAGTTTCCGGCACCTATTTTCTTTTAGTTGTTTATTTATGTTAGTTCTAATATTGTATGTTGTTTCTGTTTCTGTTATGTCGTATCTGGCAAAAAAAAAAGAATATATTTTCCCCAATTTTTTTTATTGTGAAGTTGAAAAGGTCTTTGATGTAATTTGGCCCATGCCAAATACATCCCAAGAGGCCCAAAATAATTTCCAAGAAACAAGGCAAGCTATAGACGAAAAGATGAGCATAGAGGCCCAAAGGCCCATTCATATGGTATGCTCTTTATGGTAAGAGGATGTCCAAACATCCTAGAACATGCAAGATCACGCCAACCAGTCCAAGAACAAGGCCCAAGACCACGTCCAAAATGATATCCATTCTTGATTTTAATCTTTTGGATGTAACTTTATCTTTATTAGCTTTAATTAGCTTATTATTATTTTGGTGTGATTAGCTTTTAGTTTTATTTTAAATAAATGTAAGATGCCAAGTATATTATAAATTTGAGCATCAAGTCATAGGAAGTCCAATAGGAGTCTAGATAAGTCTAGAATATTCTAAGTTGTTCTAGAATATTCTAGAAGTGTGTGTTTACTTTAGGCGTGTGGTATAGTGAGATTAGGCGCCAAGTTAGTCTTGTAATCCTAGATAAGGTTGGCTTATTTTGTAACTAATCCATCTTGGATTAGGAAAGCCAAATCCTAAAAGGATTATTATCTCTTGTAACCAACTCCCCTTTGGATAAGGAGTCCTAATCCAAGGAGGAGAAGGAGTAGTAGGCGTCTAGTATTAGAAGTCTTGGCTTGCACGCCAAGCTAGGGTTTACTAGAAGCCCTAGGTTTGAGTCTAGTATAAATAGCCTAGGCTTGTAATCGTTTGAAAGACAATCCAGTTTAGATATATGAATCAAGCTTTGAGCTTACCCCCTAGAGTGTTTGGATAAACCCTCTCCCCTTTCTTCTATTGTATCTTGGCATGGCACCCAAGTGGTTAGGAAGAGCTTGATCCTAGATTGCGGTCTAGATTAAGTTAGCCCTAGGTTGTCTAACTTGTGGATTCAAGTTAGAAACTTAGTTCTATCCGATTTTATCTTTCTGTCAATACAGTTAAGATAATTTCTCAATTATCTTTCTATCAATATAGAAGATGATCCCCTTTGTTTACCCCCTCCATCCCAACGTCCCACTCCCTCTCTCTCCCAAACGTTCACTTCTTCTCTCCCTCACAAAAGCTCCAACAAACTCCCTCTCTCTCCATAACAACCTTCCAACAACTTTTCTCTCTCCTCCAACAAACTCCCTCAAACAATTCTCTCTCCTCCTCCTTAAAGGCCTCACGCCACATCCCTATACTCCCTCCATAATTTCGTCCACCCTCTCCCATAAACCACCATCAAGAATCCCTCTTCTCTATTCAAGATTCAATCTCAATTGTTTCTTGAATCCACAAAAGTCCTCACGAAAAAATAGCCTGTTTCCCACCCCCCACTTTCTCTCTCCTATTCATGTGAACCTACCCTTGTCCTACCCTAAATCACGTGAAGTGTCCCATGTTGAGATTGGTTGCACGTCTCCCTTGATGTGTAATTGATCAAGGTTCAACCTTTGATCCCATTATACATCATAATTTTGGTATCAGAGCTCTATGTTGTAGCTGAGTGCAACCTTGAACCCCAGGGTTAAACCAAACACATAACCTTCAAATCTTTAGTCCAATGGCTTAACCTGAAATCCAAAGATTAACCTGCAAGTCTAAAAGCTTGACCTGCAAGTCCAAATCTTAAACCTGCGACCCTAAACTCCTCAAACAGCCCAACACATTCCCCTCCATACCCAAACTTTCGAAAAACACCATGCTATGGCATCTGGAAGCCAAAGCAACGAAAGCGATGATCCTACTGAGCAATGGAAGCATGAGAAGGCTGAAGTACTGGAAGGAAGGACAGCTTATCTTTCCAATCAACTAAAGCGGTACATGAATCTGCAATTCAGGACACCTCGAGAGCCTGAAGAAGAGGACGTTCCTGACAGTCCTAGTGAAGCTGCACATTCAACGCACTCCTCAAGAAGTTCACGTCGCCCTAGACGTCCCCCAAGAGAAGAAAGACTCGACTTCAAAGTTGACATTCCTGAATTCGACGGTAATCTTGATCTTGAAATCTTTCTTGATTGGATTTAAACTGTCGAACGAGTCTTTGATTTGAAAGATGTTGTTGATGATAAGAAAGTCAAGTATATTGCTCTTAAACTGCGAAAGCATGCTAGCATATGATGGACTAACCTACAGAAGAAGCGACAGCATGCCGGGAAAGAAAAGATTCGCACTTGGGAAAAAATGAAGAAGAAACTCCACTCCAAGTTTCTTCCAGTGAGTTATTTCAAGGATAACTACTTCAAACTGCAACAACTCACCCAAGGGACGAAATCTGTTGAAGAGTATACGAAAGAGTTCGAACACCTACTCTGGAGGTGTGATATGAAGGAAGATGAACCTCAAACTCTTGTGAGGTATCTAGCTGGTTTGAACGAAAACATAAGGTATGTGGTGGAACTTCAACCTTATGAAACTCTTGATGAATTGAGTACTTTGGCTAACAAAGTGGAACAGCAAAAGAAAAGAAGAGGCAAGGAGACCCAAAACAGGGACCCTAATTCCCAAAGAACCTCCTACTCGTCTCACTCTTACACTCCACAAAAGAGCCAAACCCACTCCCATCCGTCCGCCACAAAAACACCTCACCCTACGCCCCAAACCGTGACTAAACCTCCACAGGCGACGCCTATGGACAAGAAGAGATGTTTCAAGTGTCAAGGGCTCGGTCATATTGCTTCTGAGTGCCCTAATAAGAGAGCCATCACACTTATGGAGTTTCAAAATGCTCTCTTTGAACCTGAACCGGGGGATGTAGAAGGAGAACCATGCACTGATCATGAGGAACCTACTGATGAGGTTATAGAAGAACCAGATGAAGGAGAGCTGTTGATCATGAGGAGAGTTCTCACTAATTCTCCCCGTTTATGAAGATCAACAACAACGGGAAACCATCTTCCATTCTCGTTGTACTGTACAGGGAAAAGTCTATTCTTTGATCATCGATGGTGGAAGTTGTACCAACGCAGCTTCCCTTACTATGGTGAACAAGCTTCAACTCCCAACGAGTCCTCATCCCTCGCCATACACTGTTCAATGGCTCAATCAGGGAAAAGGATTAAGAGTGGATCAACGTTGTTTGGTAAGCTTTTCTATTGGAAAGTCTTATCAAGATTCAATATGGTGCGATGTATTACCCATGGATGCTTGTCATATTCTGCTTGGAAGACCATGGCTATTTGACAGGAACGTTATGCACGACGGAAGAGCAAACACCTATTCTCTCATGGTGAAAAACAAGAAGGTGACCTTAGCTCCTCTAAAAGCATCCAAACTCAAAGAAGGTGACCCAAAGCTCATCTCTTTTATGATCACTGGATGCCCTGAGTTCAGTGAGCACAAGAAGGTCACTCCCGAAGATACTAGCCACGAAAGTACTGCAAAAGAACTCCCTTTAGTCGTCCATCACGTGAGCTCAGTTGCTAAGGCAACATCAAACTCCAGTCAACGTGAGGTCCAGTCTATGGAATATCACGTAAACCCTACTGCTACTCTAAGGGTTCGAAATCTAGCTGTTTATCACGCCAAGGGTACAAACGGGAAGCAAATTGTTCATCCAAGTGCCCTAATGATTGCAAAGAAGAAGGAAAATAACTTGGTTCAGATTAAATTAGGAATTATTGCTGCTGAAATCCCAAGAAGTCTCCTTGTATGGTTAGTCACACCTTGTGATCTAATCTATGTACTTTCTGTTATTATGAGACTTATGACTCAGGTTCTGAAGGCCTTCATCAACAAGTATGTCATGGACACATTTATGCATAGCAAGAGTGAGGAAGATCGAATCTTTCACACCATCATAGTTCACGTGAAGGCCCTTATTCACGTAGAAATTATGGAAACAGCCTTGGTTCATGTGAAGGTCCTGATTCACATGAAGATTACAGTTGGGGCAACATAAGTCTTCGAACTTGACCCTCCAAGTTTGAGGACAAACTTCTTCCAACAAGGGGGGAATGATGTATTTTGGCACATGCCAAATACATCCCAAGAGGCCTAAAACAATTTCCAAGAAACAAGGCAAGCTATGGAGGAAAAGATGAGCATAGAGGCCCAAAGGCCCATTCATATGGTATGCTCTTTATGGCAAGAGGATGTCCAAACATCCTAGAACATGCAAGATCACGCCAACCAGTCCAAGAACAAGGCCCAAGATCACGTCCAAAATGATATCCATTCTTGATTTTAATCTTTTGGATGTAACTTTATCTTTATTAGCTTTAATTAGTTTATTATTATTATTTTGGTGTGATTAGCTTTTAGTTTTATTTTAAATAAATGTAAGATGCCAAGTATATTATAAATTTGAGCATCAAGTCATAGGAAGTCCAATAGGAGTCTAGATAAGTCTAGAATATTCTAAGTTGTTCTAGAATATTCTAGAAGTGTGTGTGTGTACTTTAGGCGTGTGGTATAGTGAGATTAGGCGCCAAGTTAGTCTTGTAATCCTAGATAAGGTTGGCTTATTTTATAACTAATCCATCTTGGATTAGGAAAGCCAAATCCTAAAAGGATTATTATCTCTTGTAACCAACTCCCCTTTGGATAAGGAGTCCTAATCCAAGGAGGAGAAGGAGTAGTAGGCGTCTAGTATTAGAAGTCTTGGCTTGCACGCCAAGCTAGGGTTTACTAGAAGCCCTAGGTTTGAGTCTAGTATAAATAGCCTAGGCTTGTAATCGTTTGAAAGACAATCCAGTTTAGAAATATGAATCAAGCTTTGAGCTTACTCCTTAGAGTGTTTGGATAAACCGTCTCCCCTTTTTTCTATTGTATCTTGGCATGGCACCCAAGTGGTTAGGAAGAGCTTGATCCTAGGTTGCGGTCTAGATCAAGTTAGCCCTAGGTTGTCTAACTTACGGATTCAAGTTAGAAACTTAGTTCTATCCGATTTTATCTTTCTGTCAATACAGTTAAGATAATTTCTCAATTATCTTTCTATCAATATAGAAGATGATCCCCTTTGTTTACCCCCTCCATCCCAACGTCCCACTCCCTCTCTCTCTCAAACGTTGATGTGTAATTGATCAAGGTTCAATCTTTGATCCCATTATACATCAGTCTTGGGGTTTTGTTGTTAATTGTTTTGAATTTCTATTGATATGAAGTTGGTTGGATTTATAGACTTGGGGATGGGAGGGAACAAGGACAAGGATGGGGGATGATCGGATGAGAATGAGGAATGCATCCCCTGCCTTGTTGAATTTTGATTCCTACATAATTGCGATAGTTAAGGGTGCCAAAACTTTTGCGACCCAAATACCAAATTTACTTGACAAAAAAAAAACCCATATATGTTCATAGATATTTCGTATGAATTTTATTAGTGGCTTGTTTGATTGAAAAATTTAGGCATAATATGTTTCTTATTTATGTTACACGATCTAAATTTGATCGGAGTTAAGGATGTTTTGAATTATCTAACCAAGAATACTATGCTTTTGAAGTCTAACTTGAGTGACAAAATTCGGCCTAACCTAAATTTCCGCTCAATTTGAGTGACTAAATTTGGCCTAGCCTAAATTTTCGCGAGCACTACCCATATTGATAAAATCCAAAGGTTATGGGCCACTGGGTTAGTTGCTCATGTATGATGTAGCAAAGTATAGATCTAAGGTCATCAACAATAATAATACTTTCAATTCATTCTTATTAGCTCCACATCATCAAATTTATTCCATCTCTAGGTCTTAGACAAGGAGATCCTATGTCTCCATATTTGTTTGTAATAGTTGTTGAAGCACTTTTAAGACTAATTTCGCGAGCATTAGAAACGAAGACTATTCATAGAGTAAGAGCAAGTCGAAATGGACAACCTATCTCACTTTTCTTTTCCAACATATGATAGCTTACTGTTTTGTGAAACCCGATATTCGACTTGAATGACCTAGGCCCATTCTCGAATTGACATCCGAAGTGAGATGAACTGATTATGACCAGAACATCCGAAATGATCCGACCCAAAACTGAATAGAACCCGAGACCTATTATGAACTGAAACGACCCACATCAAAACTAAGCTGAACCTGAAACTTTTTACGAGCTGAGTCAGCTGACACCCGAATGACCCGAACCAAAACCTAGCTAAACCAAATTCTTGCCATGAACCGTAAAGACCCAGCCCAATTCATATTTTTATCCTACACAATCAGTTGAACCTTGTGTTATTATAATCCTCTCACCCACTCCCCCACTCCATTCCGCATTTTTTATCAGTTAAATACCATTTCTCTTTCTTGTTGTAATTTCCCATGACTCCATAACCATGAGTTCTAAAATGCTCTATTTTTGAAGTATGACAATGGTCCTAATTAAAATCGATACACTCATTCCATTTTTATTTACTTAGAAAATAATTACTCCAGAAAAAATAAACAATATCAACTCCAAATTCATTTTCTTCCTACGTTTACCCTTTGTTTGCATTTTATATATTTCCTGAATGTTTTGCTCCATGACTATACATTTCATAGGTTCTTGACATATTTTTTGATATATAAAATATTTCTCAGCAAAAATTTGAGTATTTTTAAAGTGTTCATAATTGCAAAATTTTGGTTGCTAGGACACTAATAAATCATGGATCAAACTTCTTTCACCCTTGTATAACCATGTAAATCAATTAATCAGGTCATTAATAAATCAAGGGTCAAACTTTTTGCCTGTTTGGACGAGGGTTGGATATTCAATTCTGTCATTGTCATTTGGTTTATATCTTAAGATCTTGACTCAAGATTTTTGATTAGTTTAGGCCCAAATACCCGATGTTACCCTACCCGAACATAACCTAATTTGAACACAACCCGACCTAAATGACCCAACCCAATGTACACCTGACCCAGAATAGACCCGAAACCATTATCTTAACTTAAACTTACCCGAATTATACTTAAACTGAACCGGCCACACCCGAAAGATCCTCACCCAAAGTCAATCTGAATAAGCCCAAACTGAACAGAAGATAGGTTTACTCGCAGCCAACCTGGACCTGAGGTCAACCCAACCCGAACCTGAACCTGCACCTGAAAACCTCTCACACATAGCTTACCCGAATCGAAGTATGTTTGACCCAAACCCAAGCCAAACGAACCATTTGACAGGTCTAAATTATTTTCAACCAATATGAACAAGCATCGAGCCAAAAGATTAATTGTGACATGTCTGAGGTTGCCTTTAGTAGAGGAATTGTATCTGAGAAGCGAGATGAATTGGCAATGCTATTATGTTTGAAGCGGGTATATAAACTCGACCAATATTTAGGTGTGCCTATTATAGACACCAGATTTTGTAACAGTTTTGTAACAACAAAATTATAATTTCTTGTTCCTTAAGCACGTAGCCCAAATCAAATCAATCTCAATCCATCACAACCGAAATCTCGACAAATCCACTCCTGATCTGGTGTAACCGCTAGTTATCTTGAAGAACTGACCCGTAACTAACTGGTTATCCAAAATGCATAATGGAACTGGTCCGTAACCATCCGATTACTAAATTAGGTTTTCTGCGCCTCAAACCCCCAGTTACTTTATCCACACACATTGAGCCCTTCAACCGGCTCAGTTTTTTAGTGCAGAATCTCCCAAAAGTATTGACACCTAGAAATTTTTCTTCTCTTCTCTACCCCCCGCCCCTTTTTCTTTTGTCGGCTACTGAAACGTTATGTAGCTTTTATTTATGAAATAAATCAAGTAATAATATTGTTATTCTGCTCAATTTGTGTAAAATGTGTATTCTTGAACTCTATTCTTTTATTTATGGAAATTGCATGCTAATACCTCAAATTATGAAATAATTCTATTCCTCTTCTTCTACCCATTCTCTAGTTAGCCCAATTTTAATAAAAACCGTTATTGTAACTAGCTAGTCAGAGGAATCGTTACTTAGATCTGTTTCTTTAACCTCGATCCTGATCTGGTTCACATGTTGTAGATGATTCCATTGTCTGTTAGTTCATCTTAAAACTGACTGACGACTCACTTTTATTTTATTATTTACCTAACCTGATTCATGAATTGATGTATTGATTCGAGTGATAAATAACTATGAGAAATATGAAAATTAATTATGAACTGCAATACGACAGAAAGGAATCTGGAAAGATTCGGCGTAACTGCCTGGTTACACTAATGTTCTGAGATTTCCTTTCATGTAACTGAGCGGATTCAACCATGGCTAGTAACCAACTGGTTGCAATGGTCAATCCAGTGGTTGATTTCTCGATTCTGTACGTTTGTATTTTGATCTATTTTAATTAATCGTTCTCTTTCTGTTATTTATTACTTTGAATTGTTCACCTAAATTCTAGAATTAAGATTTACAAATTAAAAATAAAAAAAAACTTAAGGATTACCATAAGGTGTCCCTTATGTCTCTACCGTTGTCCCTTTGTCCCAATCACTAATTTCAAGATTAGACTACCTCTTTTGACTCGCCCAATTAAATCTGATGTAGAAAGCCACCAGAGTATGTTCCTCGGGGTGAACCCTCTTGGCGGTGCCAATAGAATCAACTTCACTGGGGACTTTACTTAAAGAGGGTGAAGTTTGAAAAAATTGTATCTTTTATTAATGTGTGGAAGAAAAAAATTCTTTTATTTCCTTTTTTTAGCTATTTTAGACATTTTATTGGCATCCTATTCTCAATCTCATGATGAGTATAGGAGTTCTCAGGGATAATAGGATTAGGAATCGACTCTTATATATCCTTTGGATGCCTTAATTCCAATACTCCGCGCGCGGATGCGCTCCTTACCTTTGGAGCCTTTATTTATATCCACTCATGTAGTACTATGGCACTTCCATGAAGCAAAAGTGTAACACCCTCATACAACCCGGGTCATGCACACTACATGATCAACGGGATGCACCGGGCCAATGCATGGGAACCTTTTAGCGTATATTCATATTACATAAGAAGCTACATGTTTGTATAAATTTTTGTAACGATTATAATCGACTGTAAGCACCTGGCGTACTAGCCTGCATGGTAGCCATACGAGCCTTGAAAATAGCTCGACCCAAAAGTGTAAATGGTAAATATGTTTGTAGGCTCTGAAACCGGCCAGTTACCTTGACCAGGCCAGTACAAACTCGTGTGTATAACCGGCCTGCTATGCTATGTGGGCTATAGCTTGATCTGGTAGGCCCGTCATGATTTTGTGCAATAGTTTAGGATATTTCTAATCCCCTAGACTGTTCATCTGGCCTAGTACCTATGTGGTCTGAGCCAAAAAGGTTTCAAACGACGTGTCGTGACTCAAATAAGGGATTATTTATTTGGTCTTAAACCTATGTCTAAGCCTGAATGGTTTTTAACAACTTTACGTGACTCAACCTAGTAGAGACCCAATGAATGACCCTTTCTATGTATCACGCAACATCCATCGTAGGATCATATAGGAATAGAGTCGGCGTGTAAGCCCAAAGTATGGGTGAGTCCAGAAAGCCCGAGTCAGCATTCAGGTGTCGAGTTTACATTAGGAAATCCCCTATAGGTTCGTTAATCCATACATGCATTGGGTAGCTTAGTGTCAAGGTCCGTTTTAAAACCTTTAAATTTCCATACAGTCAGGATAGGAAGTCGCTTCAAGCTCGCATCTGTGATCATACTAGGAGGCTAATTCACAATCCTGAAAACTTCTTCCCACCAAGATCTAGAGTTCACCGTAGATTGAAACTCACCATGTCTGACGCCTCTGCAGCTAACCAATCCACTTCTAATGGCAGATCTTCACCTCCAAGGACCTAGACGCCCTTTTCTCTAAGATGCAAAGCCTCATACTCCACACTGCACGGGAGCAAGAGAGAAGTTGGAGGAAAGTGGCACCTGACATGCAAAAAGGGCCGGAGAACAACAACAAACCATGGACAACAATCAAGACCTTTGAACATATGGTCAGCATGTTGGCTTCAATTTTGATGACGATGAACAGGATATGCTTAAAACCTCCGACCAACCTCCTAAATTCATTCCGGAGGAAATGACCAAATTTAAAGTGTGCATGGGAAAACCCCAGAATAGGCCAACTAGGGAGGTAGTGTCCATAACCCAGGAAGATGATCCCTCCACTCATCAAGTCATCTTGGGTGGCGCCTTATATGCCCGAAGTGTCGACAAGGTCCGTCGTAGGTACTACTAAAGCCTCTGAAAGCATGAAGATGAGAAAGTTAGTTATATTTGCTAATCGATATGTGGATTTTAAACCTCCCACTCGACTTGTGGTCAAAATTCCTGAAAAACAAGTTGTTCAACTAAAGAAGTTCTTGCCATTAGCGAACCCCGCACACCATGTGCAGGAGTTCTTGTGGATAATGTCTATCAAGGAGATATAAACAGACTTTTAAACAACCATCTTCCTCTCCAATTTAAATGATGAAGCCTTAAGATAGTATTACTCTTTTCCTGTCGACATCGAGAATGATCGGATCATGCTTTACAAAGCATTCATCAACCATTACAACCCAATCCAGAAAAAAGCCAACATCTCTTCAGGACATGATGTCGTTCAAGCAAAAACAAGATGAATCCTTCGTCACATACTAAAAGGGATGGCATGCCATGCTGCCGCGCATCACAGAGCCCTTTCCCTTTCCCTTCACCTTGTAACTCGTTATCCTTTATGCAACCACTAAAAGAGAATCTCGAGCCGCAATTCGAGGTCCACGTGATAGAAGATTTCAAGCACCTCAAGAAACACGCCATGAAACGCGAGGCAAGAAACGAGCAGAGAGTCGCCACTTAGGGTCCATTTGAACCTAGGAAAACAACATGAAAAAAAAATAATTTTGAAAATGAGAATGCTTCATTTGTTTGGATTGAAGAAAAAGGAATGGAAAAAAATAATTGGAAAACTGCATGGACAATTTGAGGAAAGAAAAGAATAAAAAAATTTCACTTCAAAAATGAGAGGAAAGTTGAGAGAAAAATTTTGGATCTAAAAGCCAACATTTCTCTCCTTCAACTCTCGTGGCTCTCTCTCTCTCTCTCTCTCTCTAACACACATGTTTAGGCTCGATTTAGAGCCTAAATGCGTCTTTTACCCTTGGCATTTTTCTCGGTTCCATGAATAAATATAGTGTTGTTATGTTATTTTCTTCCTTTGTAGGTTTCTCGACCAATTATGTGCTTATGGAGGAAAAGTGCGTAAAACAAGGCTAAAAATGGGCTTATCTGAAGAAAGATTGGGACCCCAATGTAAATCCAGAGAAAACCCAGCCTAAGATGGAGAAAACTCGGCCCAAGACGAAGAAAACTTGAGCCTTAGTCCTGGGGAGACTTAAGAGAACAAAAGTCACAAGAATGGGCGTCACAGCCGCGACACAAGACCTCATGACCGTGACCCCCGTCGTCCCTTGGCAACAGAATGTGAAAACTTGGAACCCTGCACAGCATGGGTGTCACGGCCGTGACATAGGACCTCACGATCGTGACCCCCGTCGTCCCTTGGCAGTAGAAAGTAAAAACTTGGAATCCTTGACAGAATGGGTGTCACGGCCATGACACCGAGTCTCACGGTCATGACACATGAGAAGACGAAGATTTATGGGTTTGGGAAAATAGCAACCTCACGGCCGTGACCTTGACTCTCATAGCCGTGACCTCCAAGTGAAGTTCACGCAAAAGGCCTTCACGTCCGTGATACCCACATGTCACGGCCGTAAGGGATTCGGAGTTCGAGTTTTTCTTCTGATAATTTTAGGGGCTCACGGTGTGACATCCACATGTCACGCCTTTGAGGGAGGCAAGATCACGTTGATTTTTAGGAGATTTTCAGGCCTTACGGCCGTGATGCCCAGTTTCTACCGACTTATTTCAGGGAAAACGACTTCGTTTTAGCCTTTTTCCCCCTAAGTATATAATGTAAATTATGAGATTTTTGATAGCAGACATTCCCTACTGAGTTTATAGTTTTGAGTTTGGAAGTTTCTAGGTTTGGTTAATCACAATTAAGCATCATTAATCACTTTTCTATTGCGTTAATGAGAATTTCTGCTGATTCCATTGAAGAATTCAAGTTCTTTCTTGCAATTTGAGATATATTTCCTACCGGCCTCTTGCCATTGAAACCCTAAATTAATGAGTTCTATTTCTCTTTCTCTAATTTGTGTGTTTTAATTAATGCAATTTTATTAGTTTATGCTTTTAATTATCTTAATTATTCCTTCTATGCTAGTTTTTTTATTTTATTTTTTATCATTATGTTAGAATTTGGTTAAACCTTGTCTTGATTATTGAGTTTATGTTTACCATGAGTATGAGTAGCTAAGTCCCTTAGGGTTAGGGGATAATTAGGGCCCCTAATGGGTGCTTAGGCATGGACTAATGTGTTTAGGGTGATCTATGAGGTAATTAGGTGTTCCCCCTAGATTTCCATTCGATATTGGAGGATTTTGGTGCTGGGAGATCATGAATCCTCCCCCAAACATTGAATTGGGAGTCTAGTGTGGAGTGCTTGGTTCCTAATCCTAACTCTGGCGAGAGGAATTTTGGACTGATAAGTTAGGATTGCGTTCGAATACTATCAAGGACCGTCATACACGGGAGTGATAACGGATCTAGGGAAGTATGCATCAATTTACCAAGTTTAAAACCTTGGATAGAATGGTTCTCAACTATGGTTTTAAAGCGCACACACACACATAACCACCTTCAATACCACCAGTCGCCGGGGCCAAGCCAACCACCACCACTCCAACACCCATCCACCGTTGGGACCACCTAAACATCCCACAACTCCATATCAATTATCACTAACCAATCAAACCACCGAACCCCAAAAAGCTAATCCACCTTGATTCCCAAGCAAAATCAATCCCAAATCCAACCAAGATACTCACACTCATAACAAGAATCCATCAATCAAAGTATAGGATTGTCATATTGAGTCCAGAACCGTTGAAAAACACCCTTCTCTTAATCGAAAAACACCCTGAAAACCACCCCGAAAACCCATCTCCAAACCCCTTGCCTCGGCTTGTGCCTGTCCGGCGCCACCAAGCCACACCGAGGCTATCACTGTCACCATCGTCTAGATGCACGACCATCGCCCATATTTGCAACCAACAAACGCCGCCCTAACCACCCAATCGCCACCTCTGAAGCCACCAAAAAACAAACCTAGAACAACAAAAGGCAAGCTTACCTCAACGCTTTTAAATCTTTCAGGAATCCCTAAACTTCCGACATCTTCTATGTTTGCACAATCACAGCCGTAAAAATTTGTCCCTCTCCTTCTTCAAAAAGAATCACCCCTCTCTTCCCTCTTCTTTTTCCAGGTTGTTAATTTTTGAGAAAAGGGGCAACTTCTTCAATTAGTCGGGTAGCACAATTAGAAAGAAAAAAAAAAACTAAAATAGGGCATGCGAACTTAGCTTTTTGGATCCCATTATTTATTACAATTTGGGACCTCTTGGTCTTTTAATCCTTCATAGTCAATTGTGCATTTGGGCCATCCCTTGAGGTCATACCTTCTTTCAATTCATTCTTGTTAACTGCACATTATCAAATTTATTCAATCTTTAGGTCTTGGACAAGGAGATCCCATGTCTCCATATTTGTTTGTAATAGTTGTTGAAGCTCTTTTAGGACTAATTTCGTGAGCAGTAGAAATGAAGACTATTCATGGAGCAAGAGCAAGTCGAAGTGGACCCCCTATCTCACTTTTTTTCCCACAAATGATAGCTTACTTTTTTGTGGAGCATCCCAGGAAGAGGTGCTTGCAAATAATTGATATTCTCAACCAATATGAACAATCATCGAGCCAAAATATTAATATTAATTGTGATAAGTCTGTGGTTTCCTTTAGTGGAGTAGTTACATCTAAGAAACGAGATGAATTAGCAATGCTACTATGTCTAAAGCGGGTGGATAAACTCGACAAATATTTGGGTGTGCCTACTATAGACACAGCATTTTGTAGCCGTTTTGTAACAACAAAGTTGTAATTTCTAGTTCCTTAAGCACGTAGCCCAAATCAAACCAATCTCAATCCATCACAACTGAAATCTAGGCAAATCCACTCCCGGCCTAGTGTAACCGGCTAGTTATCTTGAAGAATTGGCCCGTAACCGGCTAGTCATGCAAAATGCATAACGGACCTGGTCCGTAACCAATCGATTACTAAATTAGGTTTTTTTGCTCCTCAAACCCCCGGTTACTTTATCCACACATGCTATAAGTTGAGTCCTTCAACCCGCTCAATTTTTTAGCGCAAAATTTTCTAATATTCTCCCCCTTCCCCCCTTTTCTATTGCCGGCTACTGATTTAAGGTTATTTTGCTTTTGTTTATGCAATTAATCATGTAATAATATTGTTACTCTACTCAATTTGTATAAAATGTTCATTCTTGAACTCTGTTCTTCTTTTTATGGAAATTGCATGTTAATAGCTAAAATTATGAAACTATTCTAGTCCTCTTCTTCTACTCATTCTCTAGTTAACCCAATTTAAGTAAAAGACGTATTTTAACTAGCAAGCCAGAGGAATTGTTACTTAAATATGTAACCTTAACCCGTAACCTGATCTGGTTCGCAGGCTAGAGCTCATTTCGTTGTTTGTTATTTCATCTTAAAACTAACTAACGATTCACTTTTATTTTATTATTTGCCTAACCTGATTCATGAATTCATGTATTAATTCAAGTGAAAAATAACTATGAGAAATATGAAAATTAATTATAAAGTGCAATACGGTCGAAAGGAATACGCAAAGATTCGGCCCAATGGCTGGTTACGCTGATGGTTCCAGATTTCCTTTTACGTAGTTGAGCGGATTCAACCATGGCACGTAACCGACCGGTTACCACGGTCAGTCTAGTGATTGATTTATTGGTTCTGTCGTTTGTATTTTGATATACTTCAATCAATTTTTCCTTCTCTTACTATTATTATAGTTTGAATTGTTCACCTAAATTCTAGAGCTAAGATTAGACAACCTCTTTCAATTCGCCCAATTCAATCTGATGTAGAAAGCCACCCGAGTATGTCCTCGGGGTGAACTCGCCAGGCGGTGCCAATAGAATCGGCGACCTCACTGGGGACTTAACTTATAGAGGGTGAAGCTTGAAAAGAAATGTTTCTTTTATTAATGGGTGGATGAGAAAAATTCTTTTATTTCCTTTTTTAGCTATTTTAGACATTTTATTGGCGGCATGTTCTCAATCTAATGATGAGTAAGGGAGCACTCAAGGATAATTAGGAATCGACTCTTATATATCCCTCGGATTCCTGAATTCTAATACTCTAAGCATCTGCTCCATACCTTTGAGTCTTTAGTTTATATTCACTCATGTAGTACTCTGGCACTTCCATCAAGCAAAAGAGCAATGCCCTCACAAATCTCGGATCGTGTAGACTACATGATCAACGAGATGCATTGAGGCCGATGTATGAAACCTTTCAGCCCAAACCCCAAGTCTATATTCATATTACATTTTTTATCACCATATATATCATATTACATTTGAAGCTACATGTTTGTATAAATTTTTGTAATGACTATAATCGATTGTAAGCCCCTTGGGTACTAGCCTGCATGGTAGCCATACACGCCTTGAAAATAGCTTGGCCCAAAATTGTAAATGGAAAATAAGTTCATAGGCTCAGCAACTGGTTGGTTACCTCGATCAGGCCAGGACAAACTCGTGCATGTAACCGACATGCTATTCTATGTGGGCTATAGCTTAATCTGGTTGGCCCGTCGTGATTTTGTGCAATAGTTTACTATACTTCTATTCCCCTAGACCGTTCATCTGGGCTAGTACCTACATGATTTGAGCCAGAAAGGTTTCGAACGACGTGTCATGTCTCGACTTAGGGATAGGGATGGCACTTGAGCGGGGATTCCCCGCCTCCGCTTGGGGCCCGCCCCGTTATAGGGAAAAATCCACGCACCCATTGGGGATGGGGACGGATAATAAATACCCGCGCAGGGACGGGGTCGGGATGGGGTCAAAATTTTCTCGTCCCCGCTTACCTGTCAGGGAAAATAACCTGCCCACATACCCGCATACCCGTCCCCTCTATACATTAAATTTACATATTTACCCATAAAATTAATATTTTCATATTCATAATTTGAAGGGTATGTTCGTATTTAATGACAGAGTATGTAAAAAGGGTGATAATATGTTTATTCAAATTTCAAATCTAATACTACTGAGTTGCTAAAATGCTTTAATTTTTGATGGAGCTGAAGAATCCAATTTGATTCCACGGACTTTAAGCTTTCACATACTAATGCTATTGAGTGGACGAAGAGAATATATAATCAGTGTTGGATTTAATCTAAAAACATAACAGTAATTTAAATCCCCGTTGGATACCTGTTAGGAGTGGTGAACCCGCAGGGATTGGGACGGGGCCAATTTCCCCACCCTCAACAGAGATGGGGACGAGGACGGGAAGAGCGTGGGGCAGGGCGCGGGGCGGGGCGGTAAGGGGAGTATATCCCCTGTCCCCAACCCACCCCATTGCCATCTCTACTAAGGGATTTCGAACGATTTTTAACGACTTGACGTGACTCGACCTAGGAGAGACCCAATGAATGGCCCTTTCCTTGTGTCATGCAACATCCATCGTAGGATCATATAGGAATAGATCGAGTCAGCGTGCAAGCCCAAAGCATAGGTGAGTTCAAAAAGCCTCAGCATGTAGGTGTTGGGTCTACATTAGGTGCTAGTTCCACAAATCCATCTTTTAGTGAGGAGGAGGGCTAAGGGTCACAAATTCTACTCTCAAGTGAGGATTTGGGGATTCTTAGTAATCCAATTCACAATTTTCTTGTTTGTTCGGGGGGAAAATTCGAGGTGAAGGATTCAAGTGAAGATTAGTTCATCGAAGGTATAATTTCTAGCTCCCAATTTCATTGTTCTTTCTAGTTTTCTCATTTATTGCTTTCTAGTTGCTTTCATCTTTCATGCTTTCTTGATTATTGTTATTCTTAATCCATGATTAGATTAGTTTAATTACTTTTCTTTACATAATTTACCGCTTTCCGCATTTGAGAAAACCCTAACGCAAATTGATTTCCTTGTCAAGTCTAACACTCATCCCTGTGGATTCGACAACCCTTACTTCCTAAAAACCCAAAAATACGCAACAGAACAACCAGTTTGCGTCAATTTTACGGGTCGTGACCACCCTTTTTCTTAGTCGCTAATAACTAATAAAATTGATTGTAATTAGCCGAAGATGATTGCATAAGGTACAATTCCATTCTATGTTCCAACATCATGATATATCAATGAGACCTATATATTGGTAATGTCAGTGAATCTACTAGATAGATCTCTGCATTTTAGAACTTGAACAGTTTCACTGAACGACTCCAACTATCCCTCCAATGCCTTATCCACCATATCTCGGTGAAATCTCATTTGCATCAGTAGACATACCCATAACAGTCCTAATACTGCACAGAGTTATTGGACATAAGTCGATTATTCAATTGTTTTCGCTACTCTTTCTGCCTTTTTTATTGCTAAAAATATTTTAACCTGTTACTACTCCCTAACTCACTATTATAAAGCGGAATAAAGACAAATGAGTTTGTATGTCTCTAGTATGGTATATTTGATAGATAAAAACTATAATTATGAGTGAAAAGGTACAAAAATGGAAAGTTGTAACGGAAAAGAGTATATTAAACGTATAGAACTGTTAGTTTTTATTGGTTTGAGAAACGGGTTGGGCGGTTTCGGGTTCGTGTCGGGTTGAGCCCGCTAAATTTTCAATTTTTTGGGTTCGATTAATTTTGGGTTTCTAGTCGGGAAATCGTGTTTGAAACCCAAAATTTTTTGTCAGGTCGGGACAGTTTCTGTCAGGTCTACTATTGCCCAACACATTCAAAGTATAATATATTATTGTCCAAAAAAAAAGTTGGATACATTATTATATCTATTACCCCCAAAGTATGTTTAACATATTAGTATTGTTAAAAGAGCTTTTTGGGGTAAATAGTTTCTTCGATTAGCTATTTGACCTCAAAAAGCTATTTTTCAAAAAGCTTATTGGATGAACTTTTTGAATTAGCTTTTAGTTGTTTGGCATTAAAATTACATTGTTGTCTCATCTGTTATATAATAATGATTTTAGCAATATTTTCTTAATGCTTTTGATAATTTTTTACAAAACATATATCAAGAGAAATTAATTTTTTTTTACTTATCCGATAAGAGTCACATGTTTAGATGGTTCTTATATTTATCTAATGATTTATTAACAATAAATAATATTAAGAATTGTCCCTTACAATCACTTTACCAAAATAAATTAACCGTAACTCAAGTAAAGAAAAACTAATGATTAATTTAATAATTTCATTAATGTTAACATATTGTTTATCGTCTTAACTCTGCCATACTAGTAATCAATAATTTTTATTTAATAAACTTTAAGTACTGCATGTAGAAGGAAAAATAGAGTTGATGCTGAATAATAATCACTGTGAAATATTAAATATTACAAATTTATGTTAAACTAAATATACTTTATAATTATAAATTTGTAATTCATTTTGAAACACTTGTAAAAATATATTGAAAATAATTACATTGTTATGGGAACAAACGGAAATTTAATACTCATATTTTCACAAATTGCTAATTTTACTAAATACTTTTCTTGCAAATAGTTAATTTCAATAGTTAATTCAAACAACATTACAGTTATCGAAATTTTAAAATTAGATAATTTGATAAACGAAAAAAATTAGATACTTTGCAAAATAAAAAGGAAAAGATTCCTACTACTAATTGCCTCCTACCATGTGTCCGTCAACAACATAAACTTCTGTTATTTTATTTCATCTAAAGAGATGAGATATGGCAAAATCATTGACACTATTTTTAATGATCCGTGTGATTCATAGTATAATTTTTTAAATTTATCTAAAATGATTTTTAGGTTAAATTATAATAATTATTAATATATATTTTAATTAATAGTAGTATCATTGAAAAAAAGTTGTGCTATCTATATTATTTATATATTTTCGTAATATAAATATGTTTTAATATCAATTTAAATTATATGATTCTAAAATTAGACTAATTAAAATATATGTACATAGTTTGCAATATCCTTTTCTGTAATCATTAGAGAAAAAATTGAAATGTATTTATACATACATACATACACATTAATAAATAGGTTTGAAACTATATTTGTTAAATTAAAATGTGTTAAAATTATTTTTTTTAATTTATTATCTATAATTAACCATTATATATATATATATATGTTAATTCCAAAATAGCTCCACTTTGAAAATTATTGATAAAATATTTTTTATATCTAAACAATTAAAAAATGCAACAATGATGATGGTATATAATTCTATTTTTTTTTGTGTTTCTATTTTTAGTAAAATATAACATAATTATGTGACAGAATTTTCATTGATTCAAAATTGATTTTAGTATTTTAAATTTTATTTATTTTTAATATTTTATTAAAATATGGTGAAAAAAAAGGATTTAATCTCACATTAATTATTTGTGTTTGAAAACATGTTAGGAGCAAACCGAGCAACCAATTCTTTAAAACATTACCATTTAAATAAGAATTTCTTTAGGCGTATGCTTTTAATATATATAGATACATAGATAGATAATACCATGGTAATTAAATTACTACGTACTTTGACTGTTTGGTTTCGAATAAATAAGTTCGATTTCGTTTCAAAAAAAAAATAGTGCAATGAAACCCCCTAATAAGAATTGTATTTTGTGTTAAAATGCTGTACCTTAATAATAATAATAATAATCCGTGAAAGATTCCAACAAAAAAAAATCCTTTAAAGATAATAATGATAATATTGCTAAAACACCTATACCTATTTGAAGGCAAATTTAAATCCTAATCCTACCACAACTCTGCTAGTAGCAATTAATCCGACGTACATACTTCAATTCACCTCTTCATTAGTGCTATAAATACATCCCTAAACCCCCGTGAATTAACCCATAATCGCAATCAAGTCTTCTTAATTAGCCAATTAAGTTGATCAATCAATCCACGATGGGTATTCCAAAGATGATTCTGTGTGTTATTGCTGTTTTAGCCATCATCCCTCATTGCAGTCACAGCTACAGCGTTCAAGCTCCAGACCGTTTTCGTCGGCCTGCCATTGAAGCCATCTATCAGTTCGGAGATTCACTTTCGGACACCGGTAACCTAATAAGAGACAACCCAATCGGAGCTCATTCGACGTTTACAAGGCTTCCCTATGGCATCAATTTCTTCCATCGTCCCACCGGTCGTTGCTCCGATGGCATGCTTATGATCGATTATATTGGTAACTAATCAACTTTATTATTTCCTTAATGACCTACATTATGTATCTGATTAACTATCTTTAATTATCATTATTTGTTATCGTATGACTAATACTGTTTTGTGAAAATATAATGCAGCAAGGTTTTTCAGACTCCCGCTTTTGGATCCGTATCTGAAGAGATTTGGTAATTTTGCTCATGGAGTGAATTTTACTGTTGCGGGTTCAACTGCATTGGATACTTCGACACTTGCTGCCAAGAATATTTCACAGCCAGTGACTAGCAGTTCTTTGTCAGTTCAATTGCAATGGTTTAGGTCACACTTACGTTCTGTGTGCTCTCCTCCAGCACGTAACTTTTTCTGTTTTTCCACATGGAGTTATAGATGAATTATTGTATTAATTATTAGTAATAAATATTCTTATGTGTAATTTTTTTTTATTAGATTGTAAAGAAAAGTTGAGGAAGGCACTATTTATGATGGGCGAAACTGGAGGCAATGACTTTAATTATGCTATATTAGAAGGAAAGTCTGTGGAAGAACTTCATAATATGGTACCTGAGGTTGTTCAAAAGATCAAAGATGCTGTTAATGTAAGTATATTATTTTATTTCGCTTTTTAAACTTTTTCATGTCTTCTTTAATCACTTCTTTCGCTCTCCCCGACATGCGAATTATTTTATATAAAATATTTTCAAATAACTTCGATGTTAAGTTTAATTGGTACATGGGTTTAATTTGCTCACTTAAATTAGTGATCTTAAAAGATTAGCAACAAAATATGCAAAGACTATATAGTTCACATATTAAGAAGGTAGTAATTCTTTACTATTTTTTATTACTTATTTTTCCATGCATTATTATATAATCACATAATAATGTTGTTAATTGTGATAGCGAAGATTTTATGGTTTATGAGTGTATAACTCTAGCAATTATAGAGTTTCCCCTCTACAATGGTATAAGAATGTATATTAATGGTCAGATGTTTCTTTAATGTAAATTTCAGGAGGTGATTGAGTTGGGTGCAGTTCGAATTGTTGTTCCTGGAAATTTTCCTATTGGTTGCATGTCAATTTATTTGGCCAATTTTGGAACCAGTGATCCCACAATATTCGATGACTTTTAGTGCATAAAAGAATTGAATGAATTTGTCAAATTCCAGAATGACCATCTACAACAGGCAATTAGTGAACTTCAACAACAACATCCTAACATTACAATCACCTACGGCGACTATTTCAATGGACTATTGTATGTTCTTCGCCATGCCTCTGAACTTGGTAAGTCTCTATGCCAATGCTTGTATAAAATTAAACTTAATTTTAGTTTTTTTGACCAAGAGTTTTGACAAAGTTCATCATATGTAGGTTTTGACAAAGACGCTACACACAAAGCATGTTGTGGTGGTGGAGATAATGCCTACAATTTTAACATGGGTAGAATGTGTGGAAATAGAGGAGTTCAAGTATGCTCTAATCCTGCATCACATGTCAATTGGGATGGTGTGCACCTTACTACGCATGCCTATCAACATGTTGCAAGATTTTTAATAAAAGGCATGATCCGTGCTAGGATCACCAATTCTACTTAATAGGTTTTCATTACATACTTAGATATATCAGTATAGAACATTAATTAGAAGCAGTAATTAGTATACTGTTTAGTGTTACTTTAGTAATTAGGTTTCCCATACTCGTTCAATATAGTCTTTCAAGATACTGGCTTTGTCATTAGAATGTTACACTATGTTAAGCATATTATACAGAATTATTATTTAGTCAATTATGGTGCAAAACTTCATATTATTTAGAATCAAATCTAAAGTTCATATTATTTAGTCTACTATAGCCAAAAATTCATATTTAGAATCCAATTTCCCTATTTAAAATTATTAAAATTTGATATTTTAAAAAACAAATAAAGTTAAAGGCCAAGACCTTTTTTTTTAATGGGAAAAGGCTAAGACTTATTAGTGACAAGTGTTTGATTCTATATTAAGGAGATTAACATAACTCGCGTAATTAGAAAATGTGGAAACTGCAATATATGTTTTCATGTTATCGACTTATATTGAAACTTTTAGGTTCCATTTGGTTTCTTCTGAAAAATGAGATGGAAATGACAACATTGAAAAGAGAAAGAATATAGATAGAAATTGGTGGAGAAAAATGGACTCTTCCCACTAAATTAGTGCGAAGACATAAAAGTTTTCTACTCATTTATTTTGCAAGGATCAAAACGAGCCTTAAGAAATCAGCCCTAAACAGTTGGAGGAGATCCATATGCCGAAACGAAAGTTGAAATGCATTATACTTGATTTGCATTGTTGATTGCCAAAAAAATAAATAAATGATTCTGGCCAAAAATAAATAAATAAATAAATGGAAAAGAAAAAGAAAAAACATTGTCAAGCAGAACATTATTGGTAAGTGAACTGACAACGTAACTACACCAATGTAAGAGGGTAGCAACCAACCTAAGGTTGATCTTCCCATCAACAGCGGCATCATCGCCCTCTGAAAATCCCCAAGGTTGATCTTCCCATCTCCATCCAAATGGAGCATTTTGTCATTGCAGAATTTACTGACTTGTGAGATAGGACGCGACCAAAGATGGCAGCAAGCCCCCAAGATCAGCAGCCAGGAGGAAGCAATCGACATTTTTGTCCATCAAGAATAATATTTAGTGATAGGTTATGAGGTCCATCGGTATCAAATATTTGAATCCTTTGTTTCCCAAACACTTCCACGACACAACAAAATATAAAAATTAAAGATGACATAGTCCCATAACCATCATCCTTGATTATGTCCTTAACAACCACCAGCAAGGTATAATGCAGGTGGAGACTGCATAATCGACCCTTATGCACATCCCACTTCTGTTATACCTTAAACTATCTTCTACACTACTCCATACAAATTTAGAAACATCTTCCTTGTCTAACTTATGTACAACCAACAATACAACATCCCAGAGACTACAAACCCACCCCAAAAGCTTACTCTAGATTGCCAAATAAAACACTGGAAAATCTAAAGCCAATTCAAACCTATTAGTTTATACACAACTGACACAGAAGTTCAACTACATCAAATTCAGTTTGAGAAGACAGCAACTCAAATCTTATCAAATAGACTTAAACTTAATCCACAAATGCCTAAAACATCTCAGGAATCTACCTACATTCTATGGGGATATATTAGTTGCTTCCTCACAAATCCTGGGCCATGTACAGCTTAACTGGTCTAGGCCAAGTTTGACCATGAACATCCTTTTTGGTATATTTTCGGTCCCAAGCCCAAGGAACATCTGCAAATTAGGGTAGAAATTAGACGGTGGAACCCTCCCAAATTACATCAAAGTTGCATGAAGTGGAAAAAGAGTCAAAATTATCAGTAACCTTGGGAGGAGTATAATAGAGGAGGAAGTTTATAAGGTACAGGAAGTCGAACAATTTCGTAATCAGAATCCGCACTCTCTCCTTCTGACCACTGCAGAGTTACCAGTTTGGTTCTTCGAATTGAATTATCCACCAATTCCTTGTCATCCTGCTAAACAAACTCATTTGAAATCAGCATGCATTCCAATGAGGCCAAGATCATAAAACTTCCAATGAGAATTTGAAAACAATGTGAAATGTGGAATTATGCTATTCAAATCTTTCCTTTAGATAGGCAGTGGCGCTATGCACCGGTGCTATAAAAATCCAGTAGGGTCTGGAATAAATGTTAATCACAATCTGTTATGGACAATGGTTATAATATTTTGGTGAACTAAAATCACCCTGAAACCATCTAAGACCTAGTACAACGTTGTTATTCTTGTGACTGTTGATTACATCTTCCAAACGACCTCATTAACATTATACACATAAACAAAAGAGCGTACTAGGAAACCAACAGTTATCATATTCTCACCAAGTCCATTGAAGCTAGGAAGTTACTGAATCCATGAAAGCAATACAACATAGCTTTGTGAAAGATCAAAACCAAATATAGTAAAACAATTTACAACAAGAGAAAAATTTGTACCTTGGTATAACTGATATCATCCGTGCAAGAGAATCAACATTCGTTTTTTAGAAGAGTTGGCAAAAACAAGACACCCAGCTGATACATGCATACATAATAAATGGCACAAGTGAAATGGTAAGTTAGGTGGTAAATATCATCGATTATGAAAGAAATCCAAAACTTAAAAGTAGAGGCAGACTTTGTTCTCTGTCTCCATCAAAAGCCTTCAGTAAATTTAGAGCACTTTTGAAGGATCAGTTTGGAGAGTAGGTATGCCCTAACATATTCATCAGGGAAAAGGGCCAATATTTATGGCTCGTTGGTTGACTGTATCAACCAGGTAATGCAATCAAAATTACCTGCTTGTTACATAACTGTTTAATATCATATAAAAGCAGAAATTCTTATTACCTAGTAGATGGCTATTCACTGGAGCAATAACAATTACTTAGCAAGACCTCACAAGGTTCACATAATCAAGATTACAATGTCTTACACAAGGAAAATTATTCTCAAAGTCTCATTTTTCCAGACAAATATTATATTTGACCCACCAAAAAAATAAGAAACAAAGAGGAAGAAACGAAAAGAAAAGAAAAAAGAGGTGAGAAAGAAAGTAAACCGATGTTGTAGACACCACATAAGAGATCACTAGCAAAGCAATGTGTAAAAAGGAAAGGGAACGTCTAACATACCTCTACAATGTAGCGCTCTTCCATTACTATGTCTAAAAAATAGAAAGATAAAATGACTCTATGGTCACCGAGGCCATAGTTGTATCAGTTGGGCCATGATCACATCATTCTAAGTTGGGCAAGCGTGCTTCTAATATACTACTCCCCCAATCCAATATCTATAGTCAGTCTGTCTTTCAATGATAGCCCCGAAACTGCTGTCCATTGACCTATTAAAATTCCTCTCTCCTTTAAAATCAACATAAAACAGTTCCTCAAATAATATTTCCTTAAACTTTCATTCCTAGGGACTACAGATATGAGATGGGCAGAGTACAAAAATGTTTACAGAGGAAGGAGGCAGTAGAAAGGCAGCTAAAAGCAAAAGAGGATCCTAGCATTAGTTATATGCAACTAGGTAGCACTAGAGAATCATCATCACAGGAGAAAAGTACCATTCATAAAAGGACTCACAGGTTTACAAGTTATGTCATGAAATTTCTGCCTTGCCGTGAAACTTCACATAAGTAGTCTGAAAGAGAATGCTCTTAGAGTACCTGGTAAACTAAAGGTAAATTATTGAATTCGTCATCAAAAGTACATTGCTCCAGAACAGAACGTAGTTTCATATGACCCCACATGTTCAGATTAGGTCCTGAATGATAGCCAGGGACTGACGCAATCAACCTGACCTTAATAAAGAAAAACAAATGTCCACATAAGAAAGTGTCACTCTTTTCAACAGAGAAAAAAGAAGCAGTATCCAAGACCTTTGGTAACTCAATTATTATCCAACTACTAACAGATTGGCAGCTTTGCAGAATGCAGGATATAATAAAATAAGTCTCGCAATCTTCATAACAAAAGACTGCACTGTCATTTTTCGCTTCACTTGAAAGAATCTAGAAAATGGAATATATCACACAGAAATTGAATACACCGGTTTTCAATTTAATGCCAAACCAACAACTCTTGGGAAAATGTCTTTAATCCGGATTTAACAACTAGCTGCCATAAAAAAAAACAGAAGAATCAAATTCTGCAACTTCATAGTAATGCGTACAAGTCTACAACAAATGAAAAGGATAATTATAGAGGCTTGTGATGTGCTAACTAAGAAGAATCAACACTAATATGAGACATGTAGGTGCTTTTGGATTGTGAAAAATATGGAGGAAAAAGATCTCGTGGAAAATAAAATAGGTTAAGTTTCTTTCTATTGTTTGGTTTACGTAAAATTTTGGAGGACAAAATTGATTATCCATTCAATTTTCTTTTTCTTGTTTGATTTAAGGAAAAATGCATGGAAAATTAGAATATTCATAGAAACTTGTAAATATCAAGCTTCCTTTTTCTAGATCAGTTGGGATTTACGGGGAGTATTAAAATGGGTATGTGAGAGACAGTGGTGAAGAGAGAGACATTTAGAGAGAGAGAGAGAGAGAGAGAGAGAGAGAGAGAGAGAGAGAGATTAAAATGGGTACATGAGAGAGTGGGGGAGAGAAAGAGAGAATGAAAAAAAAGGGAGGGGGGGTAGGGGAGAGAGAGAGTTGCAAGAGATGAAGGAGAGAAAGGTTGGCCTTCATATCCAAATTTTTCGGTCAACGTTCCTCCCATTTTTGAAGGGGAACTGTTTATTGTTCCTTACCCCAAATTTTCCATGCATTTTTGAACTATTTTTTTCCATTCCTTTTTCTTCAATCCAAACAAAGGAAACATTCTCATTTTCCTTTTTATTTCCACCCAGTTCTCTACAATCCAAACACGCCCGCGGTGTACACTTAATTATTCATGTGCTTTTTACTCATTTTGTATTACTAATCAAGGCAAAAAGTCATGCTATGAAGTGAATGACAAAAAATTACTCATAGGTACATATCCTACAAACACATTGTCAGAAATACTCATCTGTTTGGCATGTGTCTAAGAGCATACAAGAGTGTCTACGAGTGACCAAAGAGCATCGGCATCCAGTGCATATTGGTCTCGTCTATGTTTTCTCAACAGGAATCACACAAGGGATCGCTTTATGAAAATAATAATGACAAATTCTAATGGAAATGGAAAAAAAAACATGTCAGCAACACCAAACTTTTGATCATAGAGTGAATAAATTCTGATAAGAAAGGGAAATTAAGCACACCGCTGCGTCTTTGTAATTGAACTTCTTGAAAAAAGAAGCGCTGATATTGACTCTACCAAGCAAAGGCAAGCTGGCAGCAACTTCAGGTAACTGAGAAAAAAAAAACATAAACTTAAATATTAGAGGACAGAACACCCAAACATATCAAATGTTTTTACATGACTGAGTTCAGACCATGGATGAAGTGAAACAATGAAAGAACAAGGCTTAGCTCATCCTTAAAATCCTCACATGCAGTGCAGTCAACAGCAAGTCCACAGGACCACAGATCAGGATGATAAGCAGAAGAGCAAAGCAACCGTTCACTTCAGGCATCTCAACATTCAGACAAAGCCAGGTAATGCTTCACCATTCAGCAAGTTAGAAATCTCACACAAAAACAATACAAAAGATTGCCAAAATTACCACACAAATTTTACGAGACTGAAGTTTTGCACCAAGAAAACAACCAGCATCATCTGCTAAAATGTTGTACCCGTAAAGGGAAGGATACTACCACATCTACCAGCAAAGAACAAACAACTACATCGTAGGTATCTTGAAGTCTTGGTTGCAATGCTTAACTACATGCCAAATAAAGTAAATAAATCCATAGGCGTCGCTTAGCAATCCTTGAAAAGGCTAACAAGCAAACACAAAGACTAAATCACTGATCACATCAGCCAACAAAATGGTCGATAACAATAATCTTTGGTTTTTTTTTTTTTTTTTTAATGAAGAGTGGCCTAATAAAATGTCAAAAGTCTGGGTATGGTAGTCCATACCCAAAAAAATCTAAGGAAGCACTCAGTATCTGAAAGCACCAGATATTAAAGAAATTCCAATTCAGCAGATACAATAGATCGTAACTCAGATTCAGAAATGGCATAAAACATCAGACCAATCAATTTATAGATGGTTCGTTTCAAATCAGTAGTGAAGAGTGCTTGAGAAGCAACGACACATTTAATCTGCACATAGAATAATAACAATGAAACTTTAGTTTACGGTAATTGTTGACACCTTTAAAGCCTGCAGATAGTCAACCAGGTCCCTTTCAAATTCACATCCAGTGCTTTCCTCATTTTGGTCTTTCCAAGGAAAATCTTGCATCCACAAACCTTGGGTCTTAAAAGTCCAATCCACAGAAATCAAGTTTGCTGTATGCACAACGACCCTCACTCCTTGAGGGTATATAAGAAGCATCGCCTTTGAATGGTGAGTTCCATAGGAAATAGGTAATGGTGGCTTATGCAAAATCCAGTTGCTAGGCTTGTTTCTCTACAACATAGCAGTAACTCTCATGCTGAGAAACTTTCTGATGTTTTCCAGACAAGTGTTTCAGAACTGTGAACCCAGATGGTAGAATCCAAAGAATTATGACAAATAACACTAACCTTCATGTGCTCAAGGACACCACCATCTTCTCCATGAACAACCAGCACATGAGGAACTTTCTTGAGAGCTGGGCATGCTACCACAGATACCATACAATGGACAAAGCAAAAATGTCAGACAACATCCAACAGACAATGCAACAAAGACAAAGGTCTTCATGCAGGGATGACAACAACCATACTACCCAATTCGGATACTATAAAACTTAAGTTTAGGGAGATCCGAACGCTAACCATAGCACCCAAGTAGGCACGGTGGATGTACATTGCCAACACGGTGCTGCGAGCAACCATGAGCAATGATTCAAAGTTATCCAGAAAGCGTCTTAGAATATCTAAAGAGGGCCCCGATAAAAATAGTTGGTATTAATCAAATCTTAGGAAATTCAAACAAGGGGCATCATATAAAAATAGCCCAAACAGCTCACAGAGAGCTGATGAAGAATTATGAAATTATCTATAGTCCAAAACACAAAAACATCTTAGGTAGTGAACTTAGATTGAAAAAGCGCAAGGCGCAAAAAAGAGCGCAGGTCCCTGAGGTGTGAAGCGCGAAGCACAGAGCGACGGTGCATGCCTCACGCAGACGAGGTGCACCAAAGCACAATTTTGTTTCAAAATCACATCCAAACTATATTTTCACACAATAAGCTCAAATAGGCATCAAATAATGGAATAGACACAAGTCATACAATGAAAAATCACGCAAATAGTCTTTAACATAAGATATAACACTGAAATAGTATTCTAAAGAGATAAAAGAAGCATAGTCATATAAACAAAGGATAGAAAACACAACACACTAATCAAAGTAGCAAAGTAACGAGCAGAAAAACTTAAATAAATCAATATGTCAAGAAATTCTTAAAAACCCACGGCAAGCAAACAGAGAAACACTTAAAGAACATGAAAATCAAGAAGCAACCCAGAAAAAATAAATCGCAACCCTTGAACCCCCAGTTCGTGAATTGTTGAATTGGAAAGAGAATGGAAGGTTTTTTGGTTGAGTGAGTAAGTTCAAAGTGAACTAGACATAATTTCAGCAGCTAACAAACATCCGACTCATTCAAGAGCACATAAGAAAGCGCGAAAAGGAGATATAATGAGAGGGAAACTGACCTCGCCGGTCTGGACGAAGTAGCCATGGGAAAAAGTCTTGCCGACCCAAATTTGAATATTGCTAATTAGGTAGAGAGAATCAAACAAAGAGGATGAAGGAATGGATGAAGTGTGAAATTAGGAAAAAAGAAAAAGGTGGTGACCATACAGTCAGTTTTTGCAAGATTAGGTGACCTTACAGCTAGAAAGAAGATATAATGAAGGGCATTTTTTTCTTTTTAAACATATGTTGCCGAATTTCAGTTAAAATAGCCAGATTGTCACCCTACAGCCAGTTTTAGCAAAGATTAGGTGGCCCGCGAGTGCATTAAAAAAAAGGAAAAAAAAAAGAAAACACAGTGACCCTCCAGGCAGTTTTCAAAAATATGTGCCACCACCCAACAATTTTTTGATTTCATTTGGAATTGCAAAAGATAAGTAATTGCCCTTTGTGATACTTAACAACCAGTGTGGGTCCCATTTTCACGGGTGTGGATTCTGTGATAATCAACTGAGGTGAATCCACAATGCTGCATAAAACTTCTCAAGACTCAAAAGCACCAAAATCCATCAGCCTGCTTATACTTCTCTGCATCCGGAAACTCAAACAGAATCCTTCAATTACATTGACAGGCATACTAAAGGCAACAACCCCACAAATGATGCAACTTTTTTTTCCTTTGTGAGCCCTAGGGGTATCCAGATAATTACACATGCACAACAAAGGGAGAACTACGCATCACCCATCCTCGTGTAATCCATCATACACTGTAGCAGAAGCCTAGCTCCGAGAATCCAAAGGCGTATCCTGGGAGTGTTCCCAAAAAAAAAAAAAAAAAAAAAAAACACTAGGCTACACCCAAAGGGGTATAATAGTCCAACTCTTGCTGAAACCCAATTGAATATTCAGGCAATCAAAACAAAACAAAACAAAAACTTTCAGATAACCACCGGAATACAAACACTAAAGCAACAATGGGAAATCCCACCAGCGGTGAGCACTAGGGTGACTTATGCAGTGTTCTACCACCCAGTGTATTTTACAAACATTAACATTACTCATCTGCTCCAACTATAACATCAAAGAAGGCAAATATAGATATCATTTCCCTATAAACAGAAGAAATAAAGAAAAAAAATTAAAAAGAAAAACAGCTGCAGGCTTTGTGAGGAAATTACCTGACCTCAACCAGTCTATATCCACCATATAATTTGAAAGGATAGCAACAACCACATCCCCCTACAAAACAAGGGGAAGGGGGAAGAAACAAATAAACATTTTTTCAGCCTACCATTCAAATCATGAACACCAACCAACTCAGGAAAATAATCTGACATGTCCTGGTATCTGCAGCATATATAATAGTTGCATTACACACAACATGAAGAGGAAGATGAACAACCAAAACAGATATTACAACTAGATTCACATAGTATTAATACAATAATACCATACAGAAGGCCACACAAACTGAAATATTATCCAAGGACTGTAACAGCCTGAAACAAGAACAGAAAAACAGGTCATCTGCATTGGGGTTTTTTTTTTTTTTTTTTTTTTGTGTGTGTGTGGGGGCGGGGATACCAGGATAAGGTGGAGCTGCAGGACCACCTCTCCTCACAACCCACAGTGAATGAACCTCAAATCAGAGTAGCCTTAGACCCCCTGGATGGGAGGCTCCATAAATACCAAGCAAGATAAGCTTGCTTGGTAACGTTTTTAAATATAGATATGGCCGTTTACCGAGGAAATTTTACTTCTCCATCCAAAAAGGAAAAAGAAATCCAAAAATATTAAAGAACTACATCATCCTTTTGGTAGGTACAAGAGAGTTGATCAACTACAAGGCAGAATGGGGAACAATCATTAAGCTGATGCCTATCCATTGGTTGCATTACACCTCACATGCAAGATAATAACCAAAACAGTATCATAGGAAGGCCTACAACTAAAACTACAACTACAACTACGACAACAACAACAATAGCAACAGACCACCATATAATCCCGCAAATGCAGGGTCTAAGGGGATCCAGATGTAGGAAATCTTCCCACCATCACCATGCATGGGAGTGCATGAAGAGACTAATTCCGGACAGACCCAAAAAAATAGGAAGGCCTACAACTCTGAACAAAAAAATATATTTTACAAAAGCCAATCCACGAATGTCTATATTTTCACCAAAGCCAATTCATGAAGGCCACTATGCAATTCATGTAATTCAGTCAAGTATAGCTTCTGAAATCAAGAAAATCGACCACGAAGATCCAAGAGAGCATAAAGCTTTAAGCCACACATTTACCTTGATAACATCATCTATAGAGACACATGATGTGTTCGCCCATTCAGGAAGCCCTTGGACTTTCATAAGTCGAAAAGTTGAAGGGAATTTATCATCAGGAATGTGAAAATAACGAAGTGCCTCCTCATTATTTCCTGACATTGAAACATTAGATCTCCCAGATGTTTCACTATTTCCCGCTATTGAAGACTCTTCTTCGACTTTCATCTCACTTTTGTACTTAACCTGAGCAAAATAAACATGATAAAAGTGCATGTTAGCTATGGCAAACATAAATCATAATAATAATTATTTCTATTAACATATTTCATAGCTTTCTGAGATTAGGAAGGGCTAATGTCAACACGTGCACATTCACTAAGTAACTAGATTTTTGGATACACCATACTATTGAAAGATGCTAATTATTTTGCCGTACATAGTACTTACCTGCTCTTAGGACAACTTTTAGGTGGGTTGGGGGGTGGGGGGGGGGGGTGGGGAATCATAACTCAACATATTCCCCACATTTGTCCATACTCCATACCTTGGATAACTTGAAAAAGGTTTTTTTTAGAAAGCTTAGATTGTAATGCCTTCTATTAACATATTTCATAGCTTTCTGAGATTAGGAAGGGCTAATGTCAACACGTGCACATTCACTAAGTAACTAGATTTTTGGATACACCATACTATTGAAAGATGCTAATTATTTTACCGTACATAGTACTTACCTGCTCTTAGGACAACTTTTAGGTGGGTTGGGGGGTGGGGGGGGGGGGGGTGGAGAATCATAACTCAACATATTCCCCACATTTGTCCATACTCCATACCTTGGATAACTTGAAAAAGGTTTTTTTATTAAAGCTTAGATTGTAATGACTAATGAACTAAACCAAATGCCTCTCTAAACCTCCTCTACTTCCTTTCCATGGAGTAGTTCACAGCAAATGATTTTAAAATACAGGATCAATGGGAACCAATCTCTCTGAACCTTTTCTAAACTCAGGGATAAGAGTGCTACATCGGGGAAACACCCCCCACCCCACCCCAGCAGCAGGACTTTTCGGGTATTGGATTTCGCTTGACATCTGGGGGTTTATCCCCACATACACTAAAGGAATTTTTGTCAATGAGCAACTGAAATAAAAGTAAAAGTTAGTAGACCGCACAAGATTCTAATTGCCTATGGAGAGTACAAAACAAACCTCAATAACACAATAGAGTGCAAAGAAGAAAGCCAGAAACTAAACTCCACATAAAGTCATATTCATATTCACCACGGCACTGAATTTAAGGAATCAAATACATCAAACTCCCACCTAAACCCCTATTGCCCAAATGAAAACAGAATCTATCATACAAGCTAAACAAAAGCTCATCATAAAGAATACACAAAGTTTTCGTGTTCAAAATCTTTCAGCTTCAAGAGAAGGAGAGGGAACTTTTCAGATTCATCTCTCATTTCTTTTAATTTTAGGCAGTGAACATGATACACAAGATATAGCAAATTTAAAAACCAATACTAACATTCAGTCATTCACAAGTTGGAAACGAAACAAAGCCAGAATCAATCTAATGAAAAGAGCAATATAAGCAAGGATTGATATAGCCATGAGTACCGGAAAGTGAACACCAGAACCTCCCAAGTCCAATTCATCTCTCATTCTCTTCAAGCCAACTCCAATATCCTTACACTCTCTACCCATTCCACTCCCTTTGCTAACCATGGCTGAATTTCCCTGGTCACACTCAGTTACATACTTGAAATAGTAACTTCCTGGTATCAGCTCTATGATATCCCCATTCTTAATCGTAACCCTTTCCCCAGAATTCAACCTCCTCTTTTGACCGCCAGAGTTGATCACCACTGGATTCATTCCTTCCTGCATATCATTGGACCAAGGTTCCAAATTAGAGACATTGATAATCATCCAAAAAACCTTCATTTAGACAATGCTTAATCATCATTGTCGATCTTGGGAAACATGATACATGAACCCTCTATGAGACTAAAACATAAACAGCCACTGAACTTTAAGAAGAAGAGGGAGAAAAGGGTTGGAGGAGAGAGAATAGAAAGGGGAGGGTGAGGTGGACAAGTCAAAGCTGACTGGACACATCATAAAAGTCAATACACACCCCTCCGCCGCCACGTCATCACGCCACCGAGTTCTTCAATTTTTAAGTCGGTGGCGTACTACTAGAATCCAAAAGGGTTAAAGTTCAGACTTCAGATTATTCAGTGATATTTTTAAAGTTCATATTATTAAGTCTTTCATGCGTCAAAGTTCAGATTATTTAATTCAATTTCCCTATCATATATTGTTTAATTTTTTTAAAAACTGTTCCACATTCATAATTCTAAAAATAATTAAAGACAATTGAATGTCCTTCCCTTATATAAAGCCTAGTAGTCCACTCAAATGTGCCGTTTTATTCTTATCTTTACAAAGTCGATTCTTATTTTCCCTCTAAACACACCATATTATGACATCCACTCAAAGTGACAACTACATACCTTAGAAAGAGATAATAGAAGATAATGATGATTGGAGAATCAAGACCCGAATTTTACGTTTATGAACTATTGTCATCAATCAAAAAAGGATGTGAAATTATAAGTATAGAGATGGTCTTGATTGATTAAAATGTATAAATTTAGCTTACTTAATGCTTAATTATATATTTCTTTTGTTTTACACATAAACTCACTTCCTCACACTCTTAACATAATGTTGTGTCTAATTTCTTTTTCTAATTGTGTTCATGTTGAAAGTAAAAAGAACATATCTCATAAGTTCCGCAACAAATTGAAGGAGACACTTATCTACTACTTTAAAAACTTCAAGGTTCAAAAAAGAGAAATGATTATCGTGTGGTTCATGAGAACAAAAATATGATCATCTTCTACCAAAACACCAATGTTAGATCTTCGCAAATTGCAAGATGACACTAACATTTCAAGGCATAAGTGTGATTTTGCAGACTTAAGGGGGTGTTTGGCTACCCAGCTTTTTGGGTAGCTTTTAGCTTTTTGGATAGCTTTTAGTTTTTTCACCAAGGTTAAAAAGCTACTTGAGGTGTTTGGTAAGTAGCTTTTTATTTTAGCTTTTTGGACCCAATAAGCTAGTTTCCAAAAAGCTACTTGATGAAGCTTTTTGAGTTAGCTTTTCACAAAAAGCTACTTTACCAAACACTTTTCCTACAATCAGCTAACCCAAACAGTTATAGTCAAACACCTAATCCAAACATCTATCAGCCAACAACTATCAGCTGGTTGCCAAACAGAGCTTTTGAAAATCTTCACCTTCGTAAGAAGATAGACTCTGTGTTTGAAAGTTGAATGCATCCAAATTATATTATTCAGAGTAAGTTCAATTTTCTTCGAGGAAAATAAGAACAATATTATTATACACATTATAAATACATTATTGTATATTGCATTGCAAATTTTGAACAACATAAAATTTGCATAAACATGAAGAAGATTAAGCATGCTCATGTGAAGCACAGGATAAAAACTAGTTAATAACAAACTTTGACTAGTCTAAAATCGATAAGTGTAAATTCAACTTTATTTATGTTCTCTCTTATGTTTATGTTCTTTAGTTTATCTATTCTACTTTGCACTTTAATCATCATTTGCATCCAATAACGTTAAATAATTAATTAATTCTCTACTGCTACTCCCTTAATTTAACCGGTTAGTAGAGTCCTTCCCCAAACTGGCGAATTCGAAATTTTTTACTTTCGAATTTGTAACCTTACTCCCGGATCCAAATCTTGTAGTTTATAATTTGTGGAGTTTAAATTTGAGTTTATTAGTTCTTACCAAAAATTAATTCACTACTTTTTAGCATTTTATTATTTTGATTCATTTGAATTATTTGCATTTTACTTCGGCTTTAGCATACATACATTTGCTCAGAAAACTATGAATCTGAAAAGAAGAGACGTGCAAAAATATGAACTGAGAGGATTTCTAATCCACTGCTCTACGCCGTGCGGGGAAGTATGAGCATTGGCCTAGAAATTCACCCCCAATCACAAAGAGTCTTGGCCTCTTGGGAAAGGATCACGGAGCCTCTGTCCAGTGGCATACTACCCAGTACGCTCCCTAGGCAAAGGCTCGGGTCCGTCCCCGAGCCTCTCTATTTCATTTTTTTGTGTTCTCTTTTTATCGGTTTTCTATAGTTTTGAGTAGATTATGCTTTCTAAAATTCAAAATAAGATTCAAGATATTCACTTGAACATTTTAATAAGTAAACAGTTGACTAACAAGACTAACACACCTCATTCGGCTCGCCAAAATCATGTAGGACACTTGGGAAATTCCTTCAGATATTTTTTTGGCTCCTACACCATTCATAATATATGTTGTGCTTACATGGCTTCTACGAGCTATCCTCTTGGGTTCGAGAAACATCTACCAACATTTATTACTAACAAGACTCCAAACCATTATATAGCATATCATATCATCATTCATCATGTAGTTATACTAAAAATTGAATCTGTCAGAATTACAATGTCCATAATTTGGATAGTTAAAAAGTACTTTTTTTTTCAACTAAGATTATAACAGAGTAAAGTAAAATGTTTCATTAAACCTCCTCTACTTCTTCTCTGTAGAATAGTAGATAGCAAACGATTTCTATATCTTGGATAGCAAAATTTAGGGTAAGATTGCCACATCTAGTCCCCTCCATAGCTCGCCTGGGAGGCATTTCGGAGTATTGGATTTGGTTTTTGGTTTGTTATTAGAACTACCGGAATTAGATTCATAGTCACTTTCCTTGAAACCATCAATTGTGTATAGTCATCGAATCACTAAGCCTATAGATTTACCCATCAACATTACATAAAATAAACAACACTTAACAATGACATAACAATGTGCCACTAGATTAGTTGATTATTATTCCTTAATCAACCTAAAATAGTCGACCTAAATTCCATTTGTCAAACCTTGCTGCCATTTTATTAGAGAACTTCAAGTTTTGAATTGAATTGGAACAAAAATCAAAAGTCCAGGATCAAAAACCGAGAAACACAAACGATCATTGATCAGTGTTGACGTTCAACAGTTCGACAACTCAAACAAAACTGCAAAAATCCATGATAGAAAACTCACCACGAGCAAGTGAGCAGAACCGTGGTCATGAGGAGAAGCAGACAAAGTGAGATGCTTGCGACTGAGTCTCTTATCAGCCACTGGAACATTATCACGCCCTACGACATTGTGGCCTTCGAACACGGGTAACCTTGGCACCGAATCATCCTCCTCGAAGCTCTTATTCACCGGAATCAAAAGCCCGACCTTGAAAAGGTTGAAATACGAAGAAAGTCACGGAACCAGGAGGCATGAGAGAGAGTGAGAGAGAGAGAGACAGAAAGGTACCTGGGAGGAAGCCATGGGAGGATGTCAAGTGCATGCAAGAGACAGAGGAGGATGCCAGGATGGAAGTGCAATGTTGTGTCAAGAATGACAAGGAAGCTTCGAAACTACTCGGATAAACGGTGCATCTCACTGTATAAAAATATTTGTATTTTTCATAAATATAAAACTATATATAAAATATATATTTTTTACTATAATTGATAAAATTAGCTATTATTTATATTTTTTTGACCTAACAAATAAGTATTATACTCTTGTAGTTAAATATACATAATTATTAAAAAAAATATTATTAAAAGTTAACAAAATGTGAAATATAGATAACTGATCAAGGTCCTTTCCCGAATATGTTTGCTGAAAACGTTGTTTGGGAAAAGTTTTTAGAACAGTTGTCAAAATTAATTTATATTGTTTGGTTTACATTATGGAAAAGTTTATATGAAAATTTATTTGGAATGTCCAAACTACTCTTATACATTAATTTATAAAATAAATTTTTTGAAATATATTAAGAAATAAGGTTATAAAAACTTTTCCTTTCCCATAAATTAAAAAAAAAAAAACTTTCCGAAGCCTTTAATGGAAAAGTTTTTCCTACCCACAGTGGAATAATAGTAGGGGCATACTTTAAAGTTTCTTCCTCTCATTTTACAAACAAACATGAAAGTTTTGGTCAATTTAGAAAAACTGACCAACTTTCTCGGAAGATAATTGTAACCAAATGCTCCATAAAACGGAATGCTTGGTGTGATGCATGCTACCGTAATTATTTTGATGCAATTTATTACGTGTACCTGGAGTTTATACGCCAAATATAACACGATCATTCACATATATATATTAGGTTGTCCACTCTTGATATTGCACTTGTTCACTCACATGTATCTCGGAGCACAAACTCTAGATACATATAATATATAATATTTATTGGTGATAATTTGACAATAATGTCGATTGAAAATACAGAGAAAAGTTAATAGTTTATATGATTAAAAATTGATTTTGGCTAAGTATGTTTGACCTGATTTAATATAGTAACCCTAATCTTTAGTTAACACATAAATAGAGTTGAATTCAATAAAAAAGAATGTTAAACAAAAAAAAAAGTATCTTCTTGTCCGACTTATTGTCGAATTGTCACTCATAAATAATTACAGCAAAAATAATGTGGACAATATTAGGGTAAAGCCCGACATGAAAATTGAATAACGACCAAGTCGTCTCGTGTTTCTTTTGAAGAACTCGAGCCAATTCGATTCAATGTGGGTTGTGGAGTCCATTTCAAGGTGGATCCCAGCCCATGGGAGGCAACTTTGGGTCCTCCTCGAAACCACTTATGGGCCTTCTAAGGGAATGCAAGATATCAACAAGAATCACCCCCGAAAGCTAAGAGAAAAAAGCAGGACAGAAGACCTGTCACGGTCATGGCATCTTGGGTCACGCCCATGAGGGCCATGACATGGTGGTTGGTTGTGACCCATCTTGGGCTGGTCGTGACCACCACCTAGAGCATAGTCACGCACATGACCCCTATCTAGACAAGTGACCGACTCCTTGTGCAAGACAGCTTAGATCACGGTTGTGACCCCTTGGGTCACGTCGGTTGGAACGGTGCCTCCTTCCGCAAAAAAATCAAGGTCACGCTCATGACACCTCTACGTCACGCCCATGACCTGTACGATTCCGAGTTAAATTTTCATGTTTTCCCCTCTCCCTGTATATAGTTGCAAAGTCCATTTTGTAAGAAACTTTTGCTCATTTTGAATATGAGTACAAATATGAAGCTATTGGCTTTCACTCTCATAATCTTATTTACTTTATCCATAAATGTTATGGTGGTGTTGCAAATCTTTCCTTTATAAAATTGTGGTGGAATCTCTTTTATCAATTCTTGGTAGATTGTTGGATCTTGGGTGATAGTTTTACCTTTATACCAAGTCCACATCCAGCTCTTTGGTGTTTTTGTGTTCGTTGTTGTGTGCATGCATCGATCAAGCATCTAGGTTAGTTTTGCTAGCTAGTGGTAGTATTATTGATGGCCTACATGTTGTATGATCCATTTCTTGGTTGATCTAGTATATATCTTTTGCTAATTTAATTGTGATCTTCATCAAGACAATCTTCATCTCGATCATCAACAACTTAAGCAACTTATTTCCCACCGCGCCACTCTCCATTTGTCCTTTGCTTGTGTTTTTCATGCTCTTTTGATTGAATTTTCGATCATCTCTGCTTTGTACGTTGGTTTCTTTTGCTCTTTGGGGTTGTCGAAAATTTTACCCCTTTGCTTCTCTTTATTTTGTTGCTATTTGCTACATTGTGAGTTGAAAACATAAAGAACTCTAACCTAAACACATTAGCCTAGCTACAAAAAGCCCAAACTCCACAAAATACCCTCTAAACACATACCTCTAACCCATCCTCTTGAAATGGATGGTCCAATCAATCCAAATCAAGGAGGATCAAGCTTCCAACAAGATTTTCAAATGGTGGATTCCTTTGAATGGGCTAAGATCAAGGTTTAGAGTACGAAGTCAATTGGCTCTACTCACTGCTCACATACAAGGGAAACCTATGAAGACGTGACAGGCATCCTTAGGATGAGATTCATGATATCAAGGTTGCCATCAGAATTTCAAGGTCCCCTGGTCCCGGATGATTATTTAGAGCGAGTGCAATTATTGGAGCAGACTTTTGAAGCCAAGGGATATAGTGATAAGAAGGCCTTCAAAATTGTTAGCTTAAAGTTCACCAAGTCAGCTTCACTATGGTTAGAGAATTGGAAGGCACAACTGTAGACACCAGATTTTGTCTTCGACTTTTATATTTAGGGCAAGATTTGTCAAACCGAGCACTTAGCATGAATCATCCGTCTCTACAAAATACCTCATTACCATTCATTTCTAAGCCTCTCATTTCCCAACATTTCCACTTCAAAAGCTTCTGTTTTCCACCTTTCCTACATACATAGGTCCACTCTTTCGAATATCATCATTTCCACAGATCTCCGATGTCTTAAGATTCAGGGAGCTTAAAGTACACTCTATAAGCTTTCCAACACCTCTTGATTCCCAACAAATGAAGAGGTCAATAAATTCTTGGTTTTGCCTCATTTATCAGAGATTGACATTTTTTAGATAAATGTGCTTGACAGAGAAGAAAGAAAAATGAAGAAGTTAAATAGCAAAAGAAGAGGATCATCAACAAGAAAGATATGCAATGCAAACACATTCGATAGCTAGTAGGATCTTATTGGGGAGTAATTGTACTTTAGTTCAGAATTCTTAAGGCCTTGTGTTGGAGAGCTTGTGCTGTAGAAACAGGTTTCAAGTTCCCCTATTAGCTTGATACGTTAATGTATCTAGGTAGCCCAACCACAACAACACTCTTTTGAGGATCTCGTAAGTTTCGTATATTAGAAATATTTTCATCGAACTTGATGTGCTATTATGGTGTTTGGATTGAATGCTTCCATTATTCAATTTGATGCATTTTATATTGTTCTTTCTACTATTACTAGTGTGACAATTGAGGAATTCTGTGTCACCTACGGAGGGATATGCTCCTGCCCCGAAGTAGCTCCACCCAGCACCCATGGCTGACTAAGGTGATACAACATATTTCTATTTTACTGTCAACACACTGAAATTACATGTATCTTTTTGTTTTGGGGTTTGCACATGTTCCAATCTAGAGAGCAACTGTTCTACAGACGTTTGATAGGTGTTGAATGATAATACGTGCTATCGAGGACAACCAAAAATCAGTATACTTGGAACTTTGAAAGGGATTTAAAGAGATACCCAACACTCTCATTGCCTTAGGGCAATGAAAGTTTACATTTATGTCTATTAGGAATTAATATAGAAAAATTTGATGCATGGTGCTATTGTGTTTTCATGCAATATCGTCAAGAGGAGGGATTGAGGTTTGAGAGTGAATTTTGTCTGTTCTGGTGGAACCAGCACAGTGAAGATGACCCTTTTTTTTCTGAAGCTTGGTCTTAATTAGTTCCATTGACATGTTCGAAGTTGTGGTTTGATGAGTGTCTTGTACTTTCAGGTCATTGAATGTGATACGATATTATTTCTATCCCTGATATTGGAAGTCAATCAAAGCCATCAAACTCAAATACTTCAAAAAGTGAGTTCCTTAATATCAACTTGATGTCTTAAAACCATGTGTTTGTTCTAGTTATCAGGATATTTAGTGGACTAAAACCAGACTTACATTCTTTTTAATGATGTCTTGGCAGAAAATAGAGGGGAAAAGTCTATAGGACTCCTTACAAAGAATTTTGTCAAATTGTTCTTTGTTCTAATGTAAGTAAAGCTTGTATAGTCTTGTATGATTCCCCTGTAACTTTAATGGGTGATAGAGGCGTTAATAATTGCATATTTATCAATAATAATGTAGAAACCTCAATTGTAAAATTCATCATAAATCTATTAATGCTAATACAAAATTCAGTGATACATTTTAAAGTTACCAAACTTTTACAAAGATTTGTCACGTAAAAAATTGATATATTTAATACATATGATATACCTAAGTAAATACACCACGGTGTACGATATACTTTGTATGGAAACCTCTTTCCCAAAGGAGGAACTCCCTATTTTTGATAAAACTATATATCAAAGCCTCTTCCTCTAAGGAAATCTAACAGCTTCGATAGAATTGAATGAGCAGCCATATGGGTAGAATTTCTAGCACATGTATCTGCTTACATATCATATAAAGTAAAAGTCTACTTATTATATTGTTCTATGATAACATGATTGTTTTTTCAACTACTATTTTCAAAACTATTATTATTGAACCTAAACATGGAACCATGGAGACATATGTTTCTTTTCTCCGTTTGTTCTTATGGGATTTTGTTCTATGTGTCACCAATTTCTAGCATTTGGTCTTCCCATGGGTTTGGGAGAATGTCACATGTCCTAACAATCATTTTTCACACTATTTTGCTTTGTGACAGGTGACATATTGAAAAGAAGTCTTGAAACTTCCTTTTGGCACGATTGGAGTTTGCAATTAGGGGTGAGAATTGATATCCATATATTGGGTACCCACCCATAATGGGTGAGTAAAACCTATTAGAGATGGGTAATGGGTAGGATGGGTATGGGTTATCCATAATTTGGTGTGGATATCCATTATCCATGGGTATCCCCATATACCCATTGATATCTTAACTATGTTAGAATTTCATATCGAATTGTATTGTGTTTATGTGTTGAAACTTACGGGAAAATTCAACTTTAACGATTTGACATAAACTTTGTAATATGATAGTATTGATTAAAACAAGATCAAATATGAATTTTGAGCTCCTAATTTTTTTTCATCTGATAACATTTATCGCGACATATATAGACATTTTTTTGCCGCTAAAACTAACTGAAACTTTAAATTTTCAATTTCAATGGTTTGAGCCGAAATTTTATAATATGATAGGATATATTAAAAAAATTTTAAATATAAATTTTGAGCTCCAAATATTTTAATCTGATAACATATATTGCGGCATATATATAAATTTGTTGCCGCAAAAAGTAGCTGAAAGTTTAAATTAAAATTCAATTTTAATAATTCAAATTGAAACTTTATAATATGTCGAATAGATTAAAAAAAAGTTCAAATATGAATTTTGAGCTCCAAATATAAATTTATTATCTAAAACTTTAGAATACAAAATAAAAATAGTTACGTGAATGCTTGGATACCCATAAATACCCATGGGTAATACCCATAGAAGTAATACCCATGTGGGTGATATCCATGTGGGTATTAAGAGACATGGGTAGGGTATGAGTAGAGTCTTATAATCTATGGATAAAATATGGGTATGAATAGTGTCCATCCATACCCACCCAATTCCCACCCCTATTTACAATAATGAAACTTAGAAGATTAGTAGCACCTCCAATAAGATGACCAAAGATAACCAAGACATATATTCTTACTGCTACTTACTCTTCTGCTGGCATTGCTTGTGATCCCTACAACTTTGCATGTCAGCTAGATATGTTGAGAGTTTGGTTCCAATAGTTGAGGTTACAAGCTTATAAATAATCCCTCCTTATGCAAATATAGTAGGCATATTCCTTTTCCCCCTTGGAAATAGTAGGTGTAGCTTGTGCCTTGCACAAGCATTAGCGACTTTTGTGTGTGTCTATATATATATATATATATATATATATATATATATACTCTTTGTTACTCATCAACTCCCAATTGGTGAATACAATAGTGATTTAGGGGAGCTAAGGGGCCGTTTGGTATGAGGGAGTAGGGGATTGGGAATGGGAATAGAGGGATGAGGAATAGAATTACCATGTTTGTTTCATGGTAATTAAAAAAAAAGGGAATGGAAATGGGAATAGAAGGGGTCTAGTCCCAACAATCTATTACCATGGGGAGGGGGTGTGGTAATAGACATTGGGAATTCGTGGTCACTATTAAATACCAAAACTACCCCTATTTAAAAAAAAATAAAAACTCATATTTATTCATTTCTTTTGCTTATATTAAATAAAAACTCACGTTTATTGTCAATTTTGCTTGCTATCGTCACCTAAACATAGTATTACTTTTGCTTATAATCCCTTATATTAATTAAATATTATTGTTATTAAGTATCTTTCGGTTGAGATATTACTAATGCAGTAGGGTTTACGTCTTTTCCTTCTATTAATTAAATATTTATTATAATTAATATATTAGTAAACCTAGTTGAGTTTTGAATCTTACGGCAGCCGTCAACAATTCGTCTATCATATAAATTTATTGAATAATTCATACTTTGAACGTTTATATTGTTTTTTATTTTTTAATTCATATTTGATGCTTAATTAATTTTTATTAAAATCTTTATGAACTTAATTTTTAAAAAAAAATTTCATATGGTAATTGATTTTCTAGAAGTAAATGTGTGTTATTTATGACCTTCTATCCATGTCAATCTATTAAAACATTCATAAATCCATTAAATGGTATTTTAGTTTATTACTCTCTAGTGTTGGGCTTAAGATTTTATTACAATGAGGTACTTTACTTACAGCTTAGTGTTGTCATCAATCAAACAGATGTTTGACCAGAAAAACATTTCCAGTTAGGTGTTATTTAGTAGAGCCCAACCTATATGCATAGGGGCATTGTGGGGGAAATTAATATTTAATAAATAAAAGTACCTTCAGTGGGCCAATTTTGTAGCGGGAAATAGAAGCTTGTCGTGGAAGATTATTCAATAGTGAAACCCTAGTCTGTTCGTTTGCAAGAGCTGTTGAGGCCTGAAGGAGGATTGTCTGGTGTGGAGATTCAAAATAATTCGAAAACGAAATACGTTGATTCAGAATTTTGTGGCAGAAGTGAAGTAAATTGCAAATCCAGTGTAGTAAAAGATTAGTGTAAGTTGCTGTTAACATTTTGAATTTTTGTTTTAGGGTTTATGGCTTTTACGAAAACTTTGTGTTTTTTGGGATGTCATGGTTGGATTGTATCATGTTCCTCTGGTACAATGATAATCGTTTATAATGGTAGCGAAAATTGAGGAGGTGAATATGTATGTGGGTTTATGTGGTGTCGGTTAGGGTTAAATTAGTTGGAAATGAGGAGTTTGTTTGGTATTGTAAAAAACGATGATAGTGTGCTGCAAAGCTGTTCGAAGTGTATTGTTATATGCTGCAAAGTTGTTGATTTAAAATTAATTTTTTGTTTCAGAGAGCATGGTCAGTAATAGTAAGTAGCATATGAATATGTTGTATGTACGTTGTCAGTGTATAATTGCTGTTTCATTTATAAATATGTTGATGTATGAATGTTGGTCAATTTACAGTGAACAATGGGTGATGGTGAAGCAGTATTTCGGGGGATGGAAAAACGTGAAATGGCTGTATATGTTCTATATGGGGGTAAACTGAAGGATGAACCAGATACAGTTGGATATGTTGGTGGTGAGAAGGGATGTATTGGGTGGATGATACGATGGAGGTAGAAGATGTTGTTAAATTGGTATGTGGTATGACAGAAAAGAACTTAAATGGGATGGACATATTCTATACTTTGAAGTATGATAGGACAATGATGATTCGATTCGGTAAGGTCAGAGACGTGTTAAAAATGTTTAGAGGAAGTGATGGCGTCGGTTATTTATATGTAACAGATCGTTCAACGTTGAATGATGTCATTTCGGAGGAGCAGGCTGTGGACAACAGAGGGGACACTCCTGCTGCTATATGCATGGAAATTGAGAGTGATGGTGATATATGCATGGAAACGGGCTGCCATGCAGTGGAGGCTGGAACGTCAAAGGAGGCCGAAGTAGTCAAAGCAAATGAAGTGAAAAGGTAAGTGTACCATATCATAATGCATTGTGGTCGCTGACAGTATTAAATGTTAATGTGTGTGATGTTGTATTTTGTTTGAATTTGTAGGAAAAAAAATGCATAGTTGGGAAACGAATTGGTTCAATTGAAAGACGTTAATCCTGTTGGCTATATGGATGAGCCGGCCTCCAGTTTGGGAGGAACGTTATGATAGTGATATGGATGGGATGGAAGAGGAACGGGAGAATGAAGGTGGAGGGTTGATATGGCCGAAGACAGGTGGAAATTGTGAGGCATACAACACCCGAATGTGTGCTTGGAAAAATGAGTTGACAAGGAAAGGGCAGTTGTTCCCAAGTCAAGTAGCTTTCCGGGAAAGTGTATTCAAATACTGTGTTGCACATAGGTTTGGGTACAAGTTTGAACGTAACTGCCGACAGAGAATTGTTGTTCGGTGTGTGGTTGATAGTTGTCCGTTTTATGTATGTGCTAGGAGTAGTGTAAAAAATCCAGGCATGTATGTTAAGGAATTTAATGGTAATCATGAGCACACCGCTGAGGATGAGTGCAACATGGGGTTGTGGAAGAGGAAACGATTGAGGGCATCAATGTTAGGGTCATTGATGGATGAGAAGATAAGGATGACCCCGGATTACTCCCCGACTTCAATACTGAAAGATGTTATGCTCGAGTATGGTATTAATGCTACATACCAGTAGTGTTGGCGGGGCGAGGGAGTTTGTTCGGATGTTAGCTGTTGGGAACGCTGAAGACCAGTACAAGCTACTTCCGTGGTTATGTGCATCAATCAGTAAAGCGAACAAAGGGTCTCATGCGTATGTTGAGGTTGATGGAAATGTGTTCAGCCGGATGTTTGTGTCTTACTCCCCAGCTGTGGAGGCGTTTGCTAGTTGTTGTAGAAAAATTTTGTTCGTTGATGGAACCCATCTCAGTGGCCTATATGTGGCACATTGCTGGCTGCAGTTGCGTTGGATGCAGACAACCATCTGTTCGACATTGCATATGCAGTTGTCGGTTGTGAGGACGATAACAACTGGGACTGGTTCCTAAGGAATCTTAGAGAGTGTACTGGGGACAGTGACACACTTATAATGACTAACAGGCATGGATCTTTACTGAAATATGTGCCTAAATATTTTGGCAAAGAGTTCCACTCTTATTGCCTAAGGCATTTGACCTAAAACTTTTGTCAGTTCATTTCGAAGAGAGGAGAGCGCACAACAGCCAGTAAGGAGAAGGCAAGGAGATGCTGTGTAGAATAGCTTATGTGACAACAGAGGAGGGTTACAATGCTGGTAAGTTTCAGATGTCCAGTAATAATGTCAAGTTGTTAATAAAATGGTTATCGTGATGCTTAATGATGGAACGTGTTGTTTTAAATTTGTAGGGATGGAGAAGTTACGTGCACATAATCCTTTGTATTCAAAATGGGTTGAGGACAACGAACCTGCTCAATGGGCACAAAGCAAATTCAAGAAGGACTGTTGGGGAAGACTGAACAACAACCTAATTAAAGCTGGAATAATTGGATGAAAGGTCTGAGAAACATGCACATTCCATGGTTAGTGTATGGCCATTTACAAAAGGTTAGGCAAAAGTATGAGAGGAGGAACAATGAACTAAATCGGTGGAAACCATTTGTTGGTCCTAGAATTGATGAGAAGTTGAAGGACACAATTGCAAAATGTGATTCAGTGAGCCGTGTTCAAATGTTGTCTTCTGTCAAGGGTGAATATTGCGTTGACATGTCAAACAGTAGGAGGCTTGTTGTCAACATAAAGTCGCGGACATGGACATGTCAGTGGTTCCAGCTGATAGGGTTGCCCTGTGTACATGCTATGGCTGTTATTCGAAGGGTTGCGCTTCCTTTGTATGATTTTGTCAATGATTATTACAAGAAGAGTACGCAGATAAGATGTATGTTGCAGGGATACAACCCATGGTCAGTGAGGGTCATCCGTTAGTGGATGTTGCTACAGGGAAAGTGGTAGGGGGGATGACCTTGATGAAGGATTTTGCAGGGAAATACTTCCCCCAAAGAATCCAAGGCAAGCCGGTCGTCCTCGAAAGAGAAGGCATGAGTCTCAGAGGCAAAATAAGGTGATGCACCGTTGCTCAAACTGCCATCGTACTGGTCATCATAGGAACACTTGTACTGAGTCCCGGGTGCACATGTATGCAGATGTCCACGGCGACCAACAGCTTGTCGATGACGAATTTGTTAATGGAGATCGGGAGTAATTGCTTCTTGCATTGTATGTACATGTATGCAGATGTTGACATGATTATGGTTAAGGATGACCTTTCATTCATGATTGTTATTGATACAAAGGAATCCATATGGAGACCTTGCATTCATGTATGCAGATGTTGACATTATTATGACGAATTCATGATTGTTATTCATGATTGTATGTATATGTATGCAGATGAAATGGAGACCGAGAGTAATTATTTTGTGTTTGTGACAATGTCATATGGCTAATTTTGTGGACTACATATTTCAGGGATATCGGATATTAAAGGATGTAGCAAAGATTGTTAACCAAAATTGCAGAAAAAGATTATTAATACACTACATCCGTTACATACACTCCATAATAATTAACTTTTCAATAACGTTAATTGATTGTGGGCCCAACATTTGCTGTTTTTGGTAACCCAGGATAAGTCTGTCGTTCGTAAAAGAGGGCCCAAACTGTGTACACTTTATTTTTTACTTTTGTTTGGGCCTAAGAGGGAAGAGGGAAGTAGATGTATGTATGTATGTAGTGGCCTAACAACTCCCTTACAAATATGACGTTTTCATTCATTAACTTTTTTTCATTATGAAAAACTTCATTGGCAGTAGTATTTCCCTTTAACCTTTAAAATTATAAAGCCAGCACTATTAATGCTTGAAGTAATAAACAAGGAGAGGGCCATCTACCCAACAACCACATTAATTGAGGGATTTTGAATGACATGAACGACCTACTTGTCTATAAAGTTGTTAGACTTGAAGCAGGAGCATATCTATAGTTGGTTGAATTTTCATTATCTTAGCTTTGTCAAGTGAAATGAATCATCCACGGTGCTCATGTGGTGTTGAAGCTGTCTTAGTAGAGTCAGGTGGTCTTTACAGGCGTCGATATGCAAAATGTCCAAAACTGGTAAACCATGGATGATATTTGTGGCGAATTTTTTTCAAATGAGATGAAGTTATTACATACTAAGTGTTGCTTATTTTTTATGCAAGGTGAACATGCATGCAATTATTATGCACCATTTGATCCCCCTTACACTAATAGAGCAATGGAGGTCATTGAAAAGTTGGACAGTCAGATACGGGAAATTCAAGAAACTATTCGTTATGAGCAACAGGAGAATAGGTATAACACTGAGTATGGTGTTCAACGAATGGAAGCTGCAGCAAGAAGGGTTGTTGCAGCTAAGAGGAAGGTGCAGATTGATGTGGCTATCGTTTGTTCATTGTCGATTGTTTTGATGTGTATTTCATAAAATCCGGGGATGTCTGGATTAGGAACCATGTTTGTTTTTGGTTCATGTCATTATTGTTTAATGTTTAATTTAAGGATATGAATTTGTACTTGTGTGTTTTAATGGTAAGTACTTGAAGAACGTTGTACTATGTCTCCTATGGTTGATCCTTTCCTTGCATGGTTGATCCTTCCCATATGTGTGTTCATCTTCAATCTTCATTCTTTTTGGAAGCTTCAATCGTTATCTACCATAATATATTGTACAAGAATATAAAATAAAATCAGTACATATCAGTAACAATATATATTGGGATTATTTAAGACATTTAGAAGATACTTCCCTAATTGGAAACAAATATAATGTTTAGGGTAAACAAATATAATGTTTAGGGTGAACAAATATACTAATTGGAAACACGGGTTATGGTTACAAGTCAATAGATCCATGATGCTGTCATGGTTTAGGGATATGATGGTGAATGGTAGGGGTGATGATGAAAACATATAGTACTGAACATGGACACCGATGGACAGTTAACCAACAACAACTTCATGTTAATGTACTCTATTGTTTAGGGTTTAGCTACAATGAAGTTCACCTTCTGCTAATGCATACTTAGATCATAACCTTTGCATATTGAAATTGGTAACAACTAAAGTTGAAATGCATAAGTTATGCTTTAGGGCTATCAAGGATGTAGGGTTTACGGTGCTAACTTGAAGGAGTTAACATGGACAGCATAATTCATTAACCCCGGAAAAGTTCATGTTGTGCAACTTATGTGTTCGTTAACCACTTTTTATTATGTAGGTTTATGTAGTACCATGTTCAATTACATTTACAACATAAGGTTTGCACAAGGAACTTGGTTAATATTAGTACATTAGTTAAACATCATAATCAATGCATTAGGGTTTTACTGATGAGTATTTATAGGTTTTTGGTTGATGTGACATTCAACCACCTGTTTAGTTGTGTTCAATACTCCACATTCAATGAGACTATAAATGCTGGAGTTATAGCAAAACACATTTTCCCTTGGACGTTACTTCTTTAAATACCCCAGTTACCATACCTTTTGTTAGCCACTTAAGAACTACTTTTTTTTTTGGATTACATTTAGTTGAATGTGTTGAAGGAAACCCTAAAGCCATACACACAAACTGTACACCATTATGACGAGCGACAATTCACAGAGCACATTTGGAATGTATGGCTATTACGAAAGTTTTTCTGAGTCAGATATTGAAGATGTTGATCTATTAGATCCAGTCATCCGATGCAACCATGGTATGGAGTGCATCCTTGAGAGTATTGCAAATGAATATGGTCACCGATATTACGTTTGTCCCATGGAGGTTAGTAACCGTATTTTTAACTAACTTTATGTGACTGGACATCTGTTGTATTGTTTATGATCAGGTTAAATCTGTTTTGCATTAACGTGTTAGTCAACCTATCAACTTTCGCTTTGTTCAGAATGAGACGATGATTCAACAATGGGACAAACGTGTGTTAGGGAAATTATTATGAGTCCATCGGTTATGTATTATGTCACTCAACATATGATCAACTTCTACAGGGACTTGGTAGATGTGGCTGCATGATGCCTTACGAGCCAGAATTCACTCCCAGGTCCATAGAGGTGATTGAAGACTACAGGATGGAGATTGAAACTCTGGAACGTATTGTGGAAATAATGCGAATAACCGAAAACCTAACTATGTTAACTCAGCGTCACATTCTAAACAAAGCGGAAGGTGATCTCGGAAGACTTACAACTTTGCTGAAGTTGTTGGTGGTAGTCCTTTTTATTTTGATTTCATACATTGTCTATGCAATTATGAAGGCGTACTAGTGTAACTCCATGAACGTAAGCTACTGTTTGGAGCTGATGTAAGTTATAAATGACCCTCATGTCATTATTTCCTGATTTTGTTATGTGAGGTGGTTTTAGTTTTTATGAGTTTCAATCTTGTAAGTGAACTGGGTGTAAGTTTGTTAATGAGCCAGAATTAGTAGTTGTAAGCTTATCTCCATGAACCTTACTACTGTATCTCCTTTGACATTTTACAGTTGGTTTATGGTTTTCAAACGTATCAATGAGGGCCTGTAAATTTCATAGGTATCTTGAGGTAAGGTAAATGATGAATTTTGGTAATATTTGGTAACTTTTGGTAAATTTTGGTAACTTTTGGTAAATTTATATGGGTAAATTTGTGTTTTTGAAATAAAAGGAAAAAAAATAAAAAAAAACACTACTTTACACGTGTCATGTGATTTTCGATAATTTTGGTAACTTTCGGTAAATTTTGGTAACTTTTGGTAATTTTCGGTAATTTTCGGTAGTTATTTACTTACCTCAATCTACCCATGAAATTTACATGGCCTGAGGGCTTGTAAATTTCATAGGTATCTTGAGGTAAGGTAAATGATGAATTTTGGTAATATTTGGTAAATTTTGGTAACTTTTGGTAAATTTATATGGGTAAATTTGTGTTTTTGAAATAAAAGGAAAAAAATAAAAAAAAAACCTACTTTACATGTGTCATGTGATTTTCGATAATTTTGGTAACTTTCGGTAAATTTTGGTAACTTTTGGTAATTTTCGGTAACTTTCGGTAGTTATTTACTTACCTCAATCTACCCATGAAATTTACAGGGCCTGAATGACTCAAATAACTTCAAATGAAACTATTGTTCCCATGGTAAGTGCAGATGTTGTAAATAATTTAGGGTTGTACTGTTTAATAACCACAAAATGATGGTACAAAACATATTGCGTTATTTAATGTGAATGTCACCTCTATCGTCCACTATATGGTGCATGCTATCAATTTTTTATGCGAAATATTTCCCAATGCCGTGGCCCATACGAGACATTAATTAATTATGATTTGATATGGTTTACAGTCACATCAATTTTTTCCATGCAAGCAGATTAAAGTCATTACATTATCATAAGTAAAGCGCCAAAACCACTAAGTAAGGACAACAGTAGTAATCATTGGCATAAAATTGGCGGGAATATTGGCGCCAATAATAACCGGCAATTTGGTATACATATACAACCATCACCTGTATCATATTAATGACTCCCACTATCAGATTTAGGGCAACCCAAAACACAACTGTAACCCATCCAATATACGTGTAATTAATTCCTTTCAAATGGGAGAGGTTACTTTCCAAGTGCCGGATAATGTAACTGTCCGAGTTGATGACGACGGTGTGATCATATGTGAATGTGGCTTACCAGTCCAATTAACGATTTCATCACATGACGAACTCCGTCTTCGTTCAAAATGCTCATCAGTAAGTTATGCTACTAGTTTATAGTAACAAGTTGGCACATTTAACTGATGCTTGTACTTTCCATTATTATCACTTTTCTAATAAAGCAATTAATGTTCGGTTTTAAATTTATCAATTTTAGAGAACATGTCCACATTTCATGTGGGTTGGCGGTCAACCAACCAGATTGGACCGTCTTTGTCTGAAGTTACTCTTACGTGATAATTTGGAACTCAAATCACAACTGATGTTAAGTAGGGGTGACGTTCGGGCTCTTGAATTTCAAATTAACAAGAAGTTTATGACAACCATTAAGTTTGCTTTCTACAACCAACTGTTCATAATGGGGTCTATTGTGGTTTGGATGGTGAAGATGTTTACCAGGTTAATTGGGGTGACAAAGAAGTAAGTTGAAGTGGTATATCCCAAGTGGAGCCTTGAAGATTACCCTAAGTTTAGATTCAAGTTATTGTGTCCATGTGGTTTTTTGTGTATTAGGGTTCCACTTGATGTCAACAGTATAGGGTTCAGTTATGGTATTAATGTGTATGTCATATGTCCTTCTTTTGTTTGGCCACATCATGCAAGTTGTATCACAGTTTCCAAATACGGTGGAACTAGCAATATGTGACCACCAGGTCTTAGGTGGAAATTAATAGGGTGTCTATTGTAGTTGAATGTTTACCTTGTATGCAGTTATGACTTAATCATGTCGATAACAATTTGAACATCAATGTTAATTAAATATGGTGAATTTTATGTCTACATTTAATATTAAAAATAAAAATTATTATTACATATACACACAATGTACTCCGTCATCCAGTATGAGTGAGGAGTATGCATGTAATTGATGGGACACTCACAATGCATGTCATTTCATGGAGACCAACTGGCACGTCCCGCAATGTGCAAATTCTTTTTCTTGCCAAAGGGTTCATTTGTACCACTAATTATAATTATTTTTCACTTATACCAAATTTTCACCTTTACTTACTTTTTAAATTAAGACTATTGTTTATCATCCATTCTTCGTTTATATATTCACTTGTTTACTTCGCAATTAACCACATCAGATATATACATTTACAAAATAACTTCTCACTCCAAATCCCAATTCCTTCTGAAAATCATCTTGTCTTCATCCATGGCAACTCCAAGTGTTGGTCAAGGAACCCAAATTAATGGCGTTGAGACATCAATGTCACTGTTACCGTTCGATTGACGCCTTTACGCCCCTTCCGTGAATGAAGACCATATTCAGCAGGAAGCCGAAGAAAAAGGTGATCCTTACCTCTTACTGAAGAGGTTCTACGAAGAAGTTGTTTCAGAAGCCAGACAATACAAGTTGGTTGAAGAGGGACCGGCAGTCAATGATATACTCTTTCGAATCCATGGGAGAGAATGGGTTTAATTGAGTGGATGGTTTGAAGGGCTAAAGTACCCATTACTACTTGCTGAACTTGATAATCTCCCTAATTATGACCCAACCAGGCAGCCATTCCCGCTATTCTTTGAGTGGGAATCCATCTGCCCCCATTTTGATTATGCCAAGTACAACGGCATTGTTGGCTGGAACAACAAGCCTTGGATGGTCCAAATGATGTTCTACATCAAAACAATTGGTCACGGTCTTCAGCATAGGTTGTTGACAAAAGAAAGTGCAGAGGAAATGGCCACTAAAGTTGCCAACTGTGATTTCCGCCCTGCTGAACTTTGGATTCTAAACTCTAAGCGGGCCCTAAAGGAGGCAAGCATGAACCATTAATTGTTGTTGCTTCTGTTTCTTTTGTTCTCATGTCTAGATGTTATGGAGTGAATGACTCATGTACTTTTATTTTAGTTTGTCATACATTAAGATGATGTAATGCAATGTATGGAGAAATTCCTGTTGTTAAGGTTTTTCATAAGGTTCACCCTGTTATGTAATGCAAGAATTAATGTTAATGTCAGTTGTCGATTTTGAATGTAGGTTATACGAGTTTCTGGGTTAACTTTATCCACCCTACATGAAGTTCAACAACTGTTAACCCGGAATAAGTCCATGTTAACCAAATGTTTTCTGGGTTAACAACCCCTTTCATCTTGGTATGCACAATGAAATGTGTACCAACTAAATTAACGTGTTAGGCTTATGAATGTAGGTCATCTGGTTTTCTGGGTTACAGGGTTTATGAACCACTCAACTACATTAACGTGTTAGGGTTATCAACCACTTAAGATGAACTTCAAACGTTGTTAACCCGGAAGAAGTCCAGGTTAACCAAATAATTTCTGGGTTTACTACAGCTTTCATCTTAGTATGCACAATGAAATTTGTAACCAACTAATGTAACGTGTTAGTGTTATGAATGTAGGCCATTTGGTTTTCTGTGTTAACATGAACCACTCAACATGAACTGCAACCATTGTTAACCCGGAAGAAGTCCATGTTAACCAAGTGTAGTCCGGGTTAACAACAGCTTTCATCTTGGTATGCACAAGGAAATGTGTAAGCAACTAAATTAACGTGTTAGGGTTATGTATGCAGGCCATTTGGTTATCTAGGTTAACTTTATGCAATATACATGAAGTTGAACGATTGTTAACCCGGAAAAAGTCAATGTTAACAAGGTGTCTTCCGGGTTAACAACAGCTTTTATCTTGGTATGCACAATGAAATGTGTAACCAACTAAATTAACGTGTTGGGGTTATGAAAGTAGGCCATCTGGTTATCTGGGTTAACTTTATGCAATGAACATGAAGTTCAACGATTGTTAACCCGGAATAAGTCCACGTTAACCAAGTGTAGTCCGGGTTAACAGCAACTTTTATCTTGGTATGCACAATGAAATGTGTAACCAACTAAATTAACGTGTTGGGGTTATGAAAGTAGGCCTTCTGGTTATCTGGGTTAACTTTATGCAATCAACATGAAGTTCAACAATTGTTAACCCGGAATAAGTCCATGTTAACCAAGTGTCTTCCTAGTTAACAACAGCTTTTATCTTGGTATGCACAATGAAATGTGTAACCAACTAAATTAACGTGTTAGGGTTATGAAAGTAGGCCATCTGGTTATCTGGGTTAACTTTATGCAATGAACATGAAGTTCACCGATTGTTAACCCGGAATAAGTCCAAGTTAACCAAGTTCTACCTGGGTTAACGATAACTTTCATCTTGGTATGCACAATGAAATGTGTAAGCAACTAAATTAACGTGTTAGGGTTATGAATGTAGGCTACCTGGGTTTCTGGGTTAACTTTATGCAATGAACATGAAGTTCAACGATTATTAACCCGGAATAAGTCCACGTTAACCAAGTTCTGCCTGGGTTAACGATAGCTTTCATCTTGGTATGCACAATGAAATGTGTAAGCAACTAAATTAACATGTTAGGGTTATGAAAGTAGACCATATGGTTATCTGGGTTAACTTTATGTAATGAACATGAAGTTCACCGATTGTTAACCCGGAATAAGTCAACGTTAACCAAGTTCCATTTGGGTTAACTATAGCTTTCATCTTGGCACGCACAATGAAATGTGTAAGCAACTAAATTAACGTGTTAGGGTTATGAAAGTAGGTCATCTGGTTATCTGGGTTAACTTTATGAAATCAACATGAAGTTCACCGATTGTTAACCCGGAATAAGTCCGCGTTAACCAAGTTCTACCTGGGTTAACGATAACTTTCATCTTGGTATGCACAATGAAATGTGTAAGCAACTAAATTAACGTGTTAGGGTTATGAATGTAGGCTACCTGGGTTTCTGGGTTAACTTTATGCAATGAACATGAAGTTCAACGATTGTTAACCCGGAATAAGTCCACGTTAACCAAGTTCTATCTCGGTTAACGATAGCTTTCATCGTGGTATGCACAATGAAATGTGTAAGCAACTAAATTAACATGTTAGGGTTATGAATGTAGGCTACCTGGGTTTCTGGGTTAACTTGAACCTGTCAACATGAACATAAACCACAGTTAACCCAGTAGAAGTTCATGTTAACCAAGTTATATCCGGGTTAACCACTACATTGATGTTGTTTTTTTTTTGGCGGGGTTACGCATGAGGTCGTTTATTTGTGTCAATGTTTAAACAATAAGTAAGTGAAACATAAATTTATATTTATATTGAACATCAATATTATGATAATGTTGTAATAGAAATAATTTTAAATTTAATGTAATGACGACGTTTACTAGAAAACAAAACAGATTTAAGTGAAAGTAACACGTTATATTTTCCATTTAATATAAAAATATTGATACAAGTATCGTCAAAATGGAGGGAAGCGTGCTCTTCAACCAATTTAATGATGATGCTTCAATATTTATTGGAACCCTGCAAACGTCGTATTGTCAAATCCACCCATGCCATCAAAAATCTGCAGGCGGCCTATCTTGTCAATAATTGAAGCGAATTTGCAGCGTCCTCTCGAAATTCAATGTGGATGCTTAAAACGATGACACACAGCCATGTTATGCCCAATACTCTCAATTTATTTAAAAATAAATTAAATAGAAATAAGATCAAAAACCGTATTTTATGATGTCATTTTCTCATCCTTTCTATCAGTGAAGTTCCTTTCAGTAAAATTGTCAATTCATCCTGTTGAAAATTATTTGATGGAGATATGATATAAACCCTAAATAAATACTAAAAAAAAAACTGCATATCTGAATAACCTACATTAATTTATGATTTATTTGTTCCACAGACAAAGTTAGTTAAAATGTCAATTAATTTGTTCATGATAGAATTTATCTCATTAATGTAAGGGTACCCTTAACTTAATGTAATGGTTGTCAAATTTTTTTAAATTTGACTGCACAATTTCCTAAGGTGACAGTTAATATGGAAATGAGGGACTATGTACAAAAATAATTCCTACTGTATGCATGACATAGACATGAATACCCCATGCCAACATTGGTAAAATCGTAGGTGAAGTACCATTGACTGATTTGATCCAAAATAAGGAAAATTGTAAAATGAGACAACCAAAAGTGTTGCATCGTTGTACCATCATGATAGGTTCAGAGAACTTAAATTTACACAAATATGGAACAAAGTTTTGGACATAGTCAATGTTGACCCACATTTCTGCCAGTGACAATCACAGTGGCCAAATGGGATTATCATACTACCACTACATTCATATTACATCTTCTAATTACGGACAAAAGTAACTAAATGGGATTATAATAAGATGAAATGACCCTGGTCTTGTGCGCCTGCTTCCCGGAGTTAGGTTACAACAACAGTGGACTTTGAAACTTGTCACTGGATCCCCTACAAGATTCAACCAAAATTTCGTTTATGCTAATTAAAGACAAATATTGGTTAATGACATGGTTAATTGTTAATATTCATTTACCTTAACAACAAAGCAAACCTATGTGTCCTCTGAAACAGTAACCGCATCATATACTTTTGACGGATCCCAAATTATTGGCATACCACCCACAAATCCAATCGCATTCACATAATAGAAGTCAATGCCTTTAATATAACTTAATAATTCTACTACGTTAGAACCACTAACCCTTGTTTCCGTTGCTATGACGACAGATGCTTCACTTTGATGCATAATAGTGTGCAAGTTAGGCCTAAAAGATGCACGTGCCACACCTCTGCAATTCCATATAAATATTGGAAGCTAGGAAGAATAAATCCGGCGTTTTTCTTTTGGTAAATCGGCAGATGAAGGAACCATTTTGCCTCTGACATTGTACACTACACCATTAAGTTGCTCATTTGGGATGACAGAAATTCCAAACTGACCCAAACAACGACCTGGTGGGAGGTAGAACATGTATGTGTTGTCTAACCATCCGTTGTAGTTAACTTCCTGGTAGGAAGAAGTAAGTGTCATCCTGAAATCAGGAATGTATATGACCGTTGGGACCGGATCAATATCAAACGCTTCCACCATGTCGTCTTCTTCAAAAACATGTTCAAGCCGGAAGCACCGCCGGCCATCATCGAAACAGGCCTGTGTTCTGAGCGTAGACCACTTCTCATTGAATTCAATAACAAGTGGTGTTTGACCTGGCACAATTCTACCATAAGGCAAATGACATTTCAGATTGATAAACCGTTCCCGATCTGAGTCACTGAAATCAGACCAAAAGCAACATGGAAAATCCATAAATACTTTCAACATTAAATTGTCAAGTGGGTTAAATGTAGAACCTTCAACCCACCCAACTGAGATGTAAGTATGATTTTGTGGTACCTCCATAATGTATGAAGATAGAGTGGTGATTGGACGAGTATTGTGTGAACAGATACATATTAAAAGGAGGAACCATATGCAGTCCAGTTGGAATGCTGTGTCAGCAAAGTCAACACCATTGCATGACCTCCACGTGTTAGTTTCATCCAGTTGAAAAGGAATCCAACATGAATCAATGCGTTCATGTTACGTAAGAATATAGTATCTGGAAAGTGAGTATGTTTAAAAGAGTATCAAGGTTCTGTATGAATGTCGTTATGATCACTAAATATATTCAGTTCATAACAATATTAAGTGAAAGTAAAGTTTTTAATTAACATGTTTAATTTTGTTTTTATGGTTATAACAATTAAAAGTAAGATAATTTAAAGTTACCGAAAAATGCATGTATGGGGCTGTCATAATGCATGTCATATCATGCAGAACAAGTGCCACGTCCACCCATATTCCTACCCTGTCGTTACTTTCATGAGGAACAGTTCCTTCAGAAGTTATCCATAATTTCCTTTTCATTTTGAATGGTTTATATTCTGATTTTTAGTTAACCCTAAAAGTTAACCACTATATAAACTAAGAAAATACAGTACTGACTATCACACAGAATTCCCTTTCCTCTTCATTAATGGCAAACCAAAATTCCAGCGCGTCTCGTACCGGGGTTCATCAAAGCCAAATGAATGGCCATGTGAAACCAATGTCACTACTACCATATGACTGGCGCCCATACGCCCCTTGCCTAAACGAGGACCATACAACGGAGGATGCCGAAAACAAGGGTGATCCTTACCACATGTGGATAATGTTTTATGAAGAGGTTGTCTCAGAAGCCCGGAAACACAAGTTGGTGGAAGAGGGTCCAGTTCTCGATGATTTAATTTTTCGTATCCATGGAAGACATTGGTTGTACATGAGAGGTTGGTTTGACGGGTTGAAGCTACCGTTATTACTTGCTCAACTTAGAAATAGTAAATGACTGGGATCCGATAAGGCCGCCGAAGCCGCTTATGACTGACTGGGCATCCATATGCCCCTATTTCGATTTGTCCGCATTCAACGACATTGCTGTCAGGATCAACAGAGGTTGGATTGTTGAGATAATGTTCGTCATCCGAACACTCGGGCTGGCTTTTCGGCATAAGTTGCTTACACATGATTCTGCACAGGACATGGCAACTAAAGTTGCAAACAGTGACTTCTACCTTGATGACATTTGGATTAACAACAGTAAGAGTGTCCTTAAGGAGGCAATCATGAACCATTGAATGCTTTTAATATGTTCTTGTTCATGTTATTTTGGGTGTGAAATGGATGTGTTATTTTGTGACTATATTTACCTACATTTTGATTATGTTATGTTATGTATCGATACTTCATTATGTTTGTATTATCTATGGATTGGGTTTGTATTAACTACTGTTGTTATTAACAATGGATTTGATAATGTATGAACTATTTTGAACTGTTATTTGACAACATACAGATATCCTATCTGTGAATTGTTATGTATTGTAACTTACGTTATAACCCTAATCATCATGTGTTGAACATGAACACCATCAACGGTTAACCCAGAACAACTCCATGTTAAGCATGATATGCCTTGGTAAACACCATGATTATTCTTGGATAACCTACAATGAAGATGACCTACTCATAATTAAAGCCTTAACATAAGGCTTTCAATACTGAAACATGTAGGTTATATATTACAAATTTACAACACCTTTAATTAAGATGCTATCATGTAGTACTAAACATGAACTATTTGGAATGTTAACCAAGATATAATTCATGTCAACCAAGTTACATACGCATTAACTGATGCATTTGTTTGGTTAACATACAATTTAGTTCAATAATGAGCGGTTAACCCATATATAGTTCATGTTTTGCCAGTAATTTGAAGGTTAACAAACATATTTGTACGGGTAAATAAAAATAAATTTCAGATATATTTTACAGGAAATACACATCATTATCAGAATTTTTGTTCATTTACTGGAAAAAAATAATTTATTTTCACTTTTCAGCAAATACAAATCGTATATTTTTTTCAAAATAAAATATCTAATTTTTTCATTGACTGGAGTATAACATAAACAAAAATTATAAATAACTAAGAAACAAAACAGATACAAAATATGGGAATTTGAGAGAGATAACATGTTGGAAGAGTGACGAGTTGAAGGGAAACAAAATAAATTACTTAAAACGATTATGTGTCAACTCAGACATTAATTATGTGCCAGCTAACGGGGCCCCAAAGTGACGTCATAGACTCTATCCCCAAATATGCCCAAATTTTATTTTTTTTCTCGATTTAGGGTTAGGGTTTGTTCTCCATTGTTATAGTGACCCATTTCCCAATAAATTTCCAATTAATAACACCAAAAACCATCGACTACTTTATGTTCAGGTGGGTTATATTATGTGTAAAATATGGATTTTTAAGAGTTAGTTTCTGCATGAAATTGATAGTAAGTATACGTGGCATGACATCCCCATTATGAAATACAAATACGTTAAATTGGATTGAATGAATTAAACTTGAAATAAACCACTACTTAATTGCCTAGGAATATGAAATAAGTTGTGTTCAATAATCTTCAGTGTGGGTAAGGTTATTCTTGTAAGGGTTGGAATATTAATAGATAGTATTTAATTATCTTTAATTATTTAAACGCCACGTGTTAATGGGGGGTGGGTAATCAAACTGTCCGACCCAACTAATGTTCCAGATTGTTCTCTTCCCCTTTATATAACGACCCTTCCCCTCCAAATCCTGCCAACACATTAACCACTGTAACCAATTTCATTCCATACCCCAACACCCCCAACCCTTCATTCGCCCTATTCACAAACTAACTCCCTGCAACCAACAAAAAAAAAATGAGCAAACTTCCTTATGATTGGAGGATGTATGCCCCATTGCTGGACGAAAAATGGGTGAAGGAAGAGGCGATACAAATGAAGGATCCCCTCTTCATGGTAGACATGTTCTACTCATACCTCATCAATGAAGCCGAGAAATTCAAACTCATTAATGATACAGTCGTCGGACAGTTGATGGAGTTCATCGTCAGGAGGGAGTGGGATGTAATGTCTGGGTTTTTCATGGGGGTCAAATTTCAACTTCTCAAGTGCCAACTGGAAGCCCTCCCAGATTTTGAACCACCCAAGTCGCCATGGCCACTACCGGACGACTGGGATTTAATTTGTCCCATTTTCGACTGGTACACATTTGAATGCATTGCAAATAAAGTTGGAAAACCTTGGATTGTTCCCATGATGTTCCTCATTTATTGCGTGGGCTACGGTCTCCGGCTAGGGATGCTCAGTCATGCAGCTGCGGAAGAGATGGCCACATCTGTTGCAGACTACAACTTCAATACCGCCCAATGGTGGGTGCACAACAGAAAGTGGTCACTCAAATCAGCCAACAGCGTCGATCTTTAAGGGGAATCCAAGGTCAGGGTTTGTAAACAGGGGGTATTTTGGTGGTTCGTACATGGAGCCGCCGGTAACTTTTGCTCACAGTGTTACTGTCGAATATTTTGATGTCTGTTTTAGTGGTTAATATTCCATTAGGACCTTGTTAGAATTTTGGTTGTTGCATATTTTGGGGGAACATATAATTATGAATGCTATCAAGTAATGTGGTAGTGAAGCAATTATGTATGTATTTTTAATGGGTTAAATGAATTGATTAGTGTTATCTTGTTTTCGTACGCTCTAAATTAACATTGACATGCATAAGTAGACTACAAAATTACGAAAATGCTTTGTCATTATCAATAAAACCACATATATTGGAACCGTAAAAATTATACTTTGCTTTTCATTTTTCACAATTGGAATCCTAAAAATTATCAACATAATTTACATCACAACACATCTTTCCCTTCAGAACAGTGACTCCATTGCAATGTCATTTCAGGCTAAGAAGTAATCATTGCAAACGCCTTCAAAAGTCTAGCTGACTATTGTGAACAATTAGACACCAACCCTAACTCTACAAGAATGATGTCGTTAACCCACAACACATGCCCGGTTAACCATTTCCATATGGGTTAACGTCAACTATATGCGGAACAACAATCAATGTATGTTCAATTATGTTGTACTTAATTAATTATTAAACAAATATGTAAATTATAACTTGAGAATACAGTTGGATAAAAGAAATCTCAATCATACCCTTATAAGTACCATTAACCCACATAAGTTACTCGGTTAACCATGTAGTTACCAGATTAACACAATACGGTCCAAGTTAATCTAATCATAAATTACCAGATTAACACATAAATTAGTCGGTTAACAATGTAGTTAATCATTTAAAGGGTTTACGGATGTTTAGGTGTTAATACAATACGGTGCAACTTAATCTAACCATCATTTAAAGGGTGAACCGGCCATAGTGGGGATGTTTAGGAGTCACGGTTTATGGATGTTTAGGTGTTACTCTCTCCTTCCCATTTTATTTGTCACATTAGACACAAAATGTTGAATAAAACGGTGAAACATAAAAAAAAGGATAAAGGTGAATAAAAAAGAAAAATGGAAGAACATGATGTAATTAATAAGGTTAATTTGATATTTATAATAATTGTGTTGTTGCAATTATAAAGTGATAGATATTACGGGAAAAAATAAAGTTACTTAAAGTGACAGATAATATGGGAAGGAGGGAATATGATTTTTGGTTTTACAGTTAATTATCCTAAATCATTACTTAAATTCTACCATGGAAGTTAATTAATCACCAAGGATATTACTAATTATGGAACCCAAAACCCAAACCATGTTAAATTATTACTGGGCCTGCATACGTGGGCTAACATTCAAGGCACACTGAATGGAATGAGTTTCAGTTAATTGTTGTAATAATTTGTATGCTAGTAACATCAGCCCAAAAATTGGGCCAGTATTCCTGAGCCCAGCATGAATTTGAACATGTATACCAGTTACATTCCCAACTCGAGCAATTTCTAACACAAACTTATCATAGTGGCTTTCGTTTGTTGCTTACATAATTGCACCATTTTAGCATGCAAGCACATATAGTACATTTGAACACAGTTAACAACATACGTAACATTCCTGCAACCATTTATAATCTACTGTACTTGTAAATTTCTCGTTGCATAATGTGTTATATACAAGAAATATTACATTACACAGCACCTTCCATAGATTATCAGGTGCCTAGATATTACATACGTGTGTACAATGTTACCACTCCAATATACATAACATAAACATCCGCTTACATATTAGAATATAATCTACATCCACCTGGGAAGCTTCAATATGTATGACAGCAAGTTTCACCTTTATTGTTCTGGAATTGAAGTCCCGTGAGGGAAATGAAGTATCTTCCCCTTTAATATTGACAAGCAGCATTTGTCACGGTACAGGTCGACATAATCTTGATAGAATTCAACCAGCTCTCCACGAATTGTCAATAGATCCATGCACCCCATGATGAACACCCCACAGCCATGGCCATTATACATGACATTGGAGAAACGTACATTAGTATGTTATGTACTTATTAATACCAACCAACACTGTGGACATTAACATACTACTTACTTTCCTTACTCCTTGAATAGCCCATTTATGACTTCCCACTCCTCCGCATTGTCCTTCACTCCAACATCCTTCATACCCCGTGCCATTATTTTTTTCTGGTTGGAAACTCAACACCGGTTAAAAATGGTTTCATGAACAACAAACTCTTAATGGATTGTCAATAATATCATACACTACATACCGTAAGCTCGTACATTTTCATTGTCTCCTCATCCCTGTGTGAGGGTAATGAGTCAAAAAGTATGAATTTGTCATCAACAAGGTCCGCCGCTAACATGAAGTAATGGCACCTGCGATCATCAAACATCATTTGGACAACCTGCAACCATAACCATATCATCAGTTTATATTTATATATCAACAATTGTGCAATGCTGACCGACACTCACATATATCAGGGTGTTCAAACTCCCACTCCGCTTCTCCTTTTCCAAAGTCCTACTTATGCATGCCTCAGCACCAGTATCAACCCCCTCCTTGTTCTGTACTGTCAAATAACCAACCCCTTTAATCAGTTGGAAAAAACGTACAAAATTATCATGTTAAACCGTTAACGGAATGGGAACCACTTACAACTTCTGCTAAAATCGGGAAGAATGCCCGCCAAAACATGTCAGGGTAATCGATTGCCCGATTCAACAATAACCTTGTGTAATGCTGGAGGACGGTGCTAGATATGTTGTACTGGCCCGGTTTCGATGTAGCTCCGCGACGGGTCACTTTCAACAGCAACCCCCTCATCCACTCCGCCTCCATCGGCCATCCCTGACACTCAAGAATAACATTTGACCTGCATTCAATGTAAAATTCTTAACCATCATTCCAATTTCCCACTATAACATATTGTCAATCTTAATGACCTTACCATTCTGCACTGCCTAGCTTTAACGCCTTGTACCTAACAGTGACTCCTCATCCTTGGAAAGGGGGGCCTTCAGGTAACTCATAACATCCTGCACAATGTATGTCACACAAATACGTTAACGTAAACACTGAAACGTTGTCAAATGTACAGTAAATTTAGTCATGGCACTACCTCAGCTGACATCCACTTCTAAGTACAACCAATGTCTGGTTCTTCAGGATTGTCTCGTGGAGGAGACGTGGTATTTCCTACGTCGAGTGTAACTTGAGTGGAATTCTGACAGGTCTCAACTATGACATCGCCACTGGACAATACAATCGCTTGCCTCGTTTGTTTCCCAGGGACCCAAGGAGATTTGTTCAACGGTCCAACTTTCCTCTTCCTCGGCCTTCTTTTGACATTCTTAGCAATGCATGACCCAGTACTGCCATGAATTGGTTCTGCGATGTCTTCGGGACGACTGCCACTTCCCACCAATCCTATGACAACCTCTGCATCCACATGCTCAATGTCACGTTCAGGGGAGTCACACATTGCAACTTCTGTTGCATTCTCACTCACACTTCTGAAAATGTCATCCGCATTTCCTGGAGATTGGCATCCATGTTTCACAGATTCATCCAGAGAAGCTGCCTCATCCCTGCCATACCTAACCATTCTTTCCAACTCCAAATACTTTCTCTTCCAAAACTCTATCCTACCTTCAATGAACGAGTTCTTCTCTTCAAGTTCAACAATCCGCCTCTGAAGGTTTTCAAAACGTATCTCGACAGGCTCCCCTGCCTATGTTAAGATAAAGTAATCCCATCATAAAATAATAGTCATTACCAAGGATTAATACTCAACATAATTTTGGCTTGTTTACTTGATCCTAAACCCTATACATAACTCAATTTAACTCTACATGAAGACCCAACAAATACATGTTACCAATTAATCGATTCTCACGTAACCATTACCTCCACATCATTAACACATTTGTTGTATGCTTCTGTACTTGTCATTGCATGAACAACTTCAATGCTCCTCTCATCAAGGGTCACAAAAAGTACTTTGCTCACCTGCATTCGGCACATACACATGTTCACTTTATTCAAATTGTCCTTAGTAATGGTACAACTAATTAAACAACACATCAACCTGAGATTCATGAAGCCCTCTTATTATGGCATTAAATTCCCACTTCTTTGGGATGTCAACTGTTTCCCAACTTGACAACCTGGGAAATCTATGCATATCATAACTCTCCATTATTCTTGTGTGCTCAAAGAACCAAACCTAACAATATAAAACCAGATGTCAGTTCTTTTACCCATTTAAAGGCATGTACTTCCCACACGAAAATTGTAAACTAAATAAATAAAATTAACAAAAAAAAAATTGCAATTTACCTGTATCAGGTGAGCAAACCCACTCATCTAAACCTCCATTGCCCTTTACTTAACTTGTCATTTGCTTCATTTATTGATCCCACTAAGAATTCCCATACAGCCTCACACCAATTATGCTGACCTAGAGTGGAAACACTCTCCGCATACTTCACTACAGTCCAGCAAGCACGCCCCGGTGATTTCGGAAACAGAACCGCACTCATTATGAACCAGCAGTACAACTGCATCCACACATCCAGTTTACCCTGCTCTTTATTGTCTTCCATTAGCTGCATCATAGCAACTAAGTAATTCCTATACAACCTTTTCTTCCCATCTTCGCCCCCAGCCCTCCCCTTACCAACACCATCAACAACACCCCTAAGCATTCCTACCAATGTAGTTGACTCTACCCCATTCTCATAGTCAACCTTCATTCATGTGCATGACAGACCCTGTTAGAAGACAAACATCATACACCGTAAATGGAACAAAGATTTCCCTAATCTAAATCCTTTCCATCTCGACACCCATGTCGCAACCAACGCCCCTGTCAGCTTCCTATTCAATTCAATCTTTCTGTACTTAAGACATGCATGTCCTTTCCACTTCTGTTAGTTGGTATGGCTCCAACTCACCACTCACCTTACATACTTTTTGGAGGTAACACCGTCCCCTAACACCAAAATCTACACTTGATCCCAGCATGTTATATACCCCACGACTGCAATCCCTTTCTCTTCTAACACTACAACCCTCCATTTGTACATAATCAGCGCCATCTAACCTCAGATTGTCTACATCCACAGAATTCTCAGAAACAAGAGAAGTTGAAAGGTCACTATCAACTCCCTCCTGACCGTTGAATTCATAATCGCTACCACTGCTATCATCAAAATTATATACATTACCAATGTCTGCCCTTTCTAAATATCCCTCACTTGGGGTATACTCTGATGAAATACTTTCACTGGTTGCAACCTGTATTTACAGTTATCACATTTAATTCACTTTGCTACAAAAACTTCCATCATTCAATTCCTTCCTATTGTCCTTTATCATTGTTAACCCACGAATTTATTGACGTTAACTAGCTAAATTATGGGTTAGCAGCAACATCTTCCGAATTGACTTCAAAAGGATTGCACAGAAATTCTATTTGTCAACTTCATATCAATGACTTCACATGGGTTAACTCAACACTAAACACCATCGAATATGGGTTAACTACGATAACTTCACATGGGTAGCCTTCAAGTTTAACATCTACAACGTCATTTTTCAAATACAAACAAACCCTAAACCCAAAAAAAAACCCATATTCGAGAAACAATAAACCCTAAACCTAAACCCTAATCATGACGAAATCAACCTAATTAAACCATCAAAATTATGCAATACCAACCTTTCGACGTTTGGGTGCCATTTTTCCGATTTTTTCTTCTTCTATGCAACTTTCCACGACCTACTGATCAAGAGTGCAACCTCAATTCCAACAGCTCGACCGCCTCCAAATGCTCTCCACTTCCTTCTGCAGACTCAACGTTACCGGCAATCCACACCATTCGTCTTTCTGAAATTCAAATAACATAAACTTTTAACTCCCATACCAAAACGCACCGTTTTGACCTCATTTACATCAAAAAAATAAACATAAATAATATTACATCAGACATGTCAATCAGCTACAACAGGCCTACTAACTTTTCCAAAATTTAAATCAAAAATAAATTGCTGGTCAAAGTGGGCTGATTGATGGCAACACCAAGCTGTAAAAGAAACACCAAATTTTAATCCAAATCTTAAGCCAAACACTAGAGTAAAACCTTTAGTCAATGTGTGTTTATTTCCAATCATATTCCCAATTTGAATTACCACAAAACAAACAAGAAGGTTGGTAATTCATAAAGACATGTTAATTCCCATTACCATTATGAATTCTCATTCTCAGTGTCATTATGAATTCCCATTCCCATTGCATGTTAAACGGCCCCTAAGAGTTTGATTGGAGGTAAAATTTGTCAGAACTTGAAATGCCACTACTGTTTAAGATAGAAAAACGTGAAGTGGGGAGGAAATCTAGAAATATGAACATTTTTTTATTTTTTTAATACAAAATTACCTATCATATTAAAATGGTAAACCTTCATTATATATCCTTAATTAAGTGGTCAATCTAAGTTAATGATAAGATTTCATAGATTTGATTAGATAATCAAATATATTTTACCAAAATTACAAGGTAAATTTTTATCATATATCCTTAATTGTATGAAATATAAAAAAATGGATAAGATTCTTTATTAATCATCGCCCTAGGGTGACAATTAGAAAAACTAATATATATATATATATATATATATATATATATATATATATATATATATATATATATATAAGGATAAGGAAAATGATATCACTCTAAGTTAAATAGTAGTTTGGATTATGATATGTTTCCTTCCCAATTGAATAGGCAACAACTTCATTCCTAACCTGTCCATATATAGGAACCACCTAAATTAAGTCATAAACTCTGATACTAACACTAATACACTACTACAAAATGGTCGTAACTCATTTGGCGTATACAAGTTTGATTTGTTGATCAACCCCCATAAAATGAAAGAGGCAAGGAAAATCGGAGGATTTCATTCAAAATAATCCAATAGATGATCTGGGGGGTTGGGTTTCAACTATCTTCTCCGCTTCGATTCTCTCCGCATCTCTGTTAAGTAGTTCTCCTTATTGGACTTCACCCATAGCTTTCTCCGAACAAGATCTTCCCGGGTTGGCTCGTCTGTCGACAAAAAATACAGCATCAACATTCAACAGCGTAAGGTGCTAACCAGTAACAGACAGACTCGACTACAGCCGCTACTCAGCTGCGAAAACTTTATGCATTTATTATCATAACAATGTAAGTTGCCATGTTACAACCATACGACCACAAGCTTGACAGAGCAATAGCGCCCAAATTTATGTAAGTATCCCATTCATTTGCAGGTTTTGAGACAAACTTATGCAGGAAAAGGTTCTAGTACAATTCTAATGACAAGACAACTAGAAATTCAGCAATGTCCCTAGATATTTTGATAGCAACTCTATCAATTTGCAGGTTTTGAGACACAAATTAATGTAAGGAAAGGCTTTTAATAAGACATTGATGATGTGATGATTAGAAATTCAGCAATGCCCATAGAACCTCCATTGGCAAATCTCAAGTGAACAATAAATTTCTCAGGAAGAAGCCACAGGGCCCACAACATGTACCAGGATACCAAAATCAAAGCCCACTCATCGTGCTACAAATGAAAAGAGAGAATATTGAAAAAATAATAATCATTACCAATATTTTTCCAGACATCGGCAGGTAAGCCAAGTGATCCTCGTGTGAGGTATGAAGCATCTTCCCAAGTATATGGAGCTTTCTTAACTTGATATCTCCAAAACCAACATCCATGCCACAAAAGAAGCTGAGGTCATAGAACACACATAAGCATCATGGAGGGGAGGTTATGCAAAGAATGAAACAAAAGACTCGGACAAGGTGAACTATAATGACTGATAAAGCAATGAACTGGAAACCAGTTGTGCAGCTATTTCAGTACAAATGTTGGCAGACTTTATTAGAATTGTTATCTCTAACCTTGATGAGAGTGTATGGTAGAAGGACAAAGCGAACACCAATTAAGCCCCATACAGATGGCTTCTCTGCTCCCTTTATCTGCAAATCAAGCTCTTTGCTAAGGTCCTCGTCTATCTTCCTACAAACGTCAATTTGTAGCAAAGAATGTTACCTAGATCTAGTAAGTCCAAGATCAGATCTGCAAATACAAAATAAGGAGAAGGTGAAAACAAAGAATGTCCTCACTTGCCCATTTTGTTCTTTTTCCTGTTTGTCACCCCTCCTGATCGTTCAAGCTCTAGAGCCTTCAATCTATTTTTGTAAGCAGGCGTCTTCTTCACCATCTCTACAGCCTTCAAAGGTGGATCGAGGTGTGTAAATAAGTGCAAGTCAAAGATAAGGGAGTGTTTTTATAATCTTCATTCCAAAGTAAGCAGAAGCAGCATGTAAACTATGCATGAACATGAGTAGATAAACAAAAAAGACTATGCAAGGTAGCTCCTAGCTCCCAGAAAGCGTGCATAAGAGATCTGCACAAATATCTAGCCTTACAATAATAGTGCCTCAACTTTGTCAGAAATATCACTTGAAAATGTAAGTGAAGCAAACAATAAGAGAAAACTGCATACAAATGTTACTACAGTAATAAATGTTGAAGAGGCACTAACAGACCAAAGAAACATCATCTGAAATAGCATGGAAATCTTCTATATTGTTGGCTTTGATTTTCTTTTCATCTTGTAGCATTCAGGTTTTGGCGCTGCAAAGGAATTCATGAAGTTTGCTCTATTATTGCCTACAAGAGCCCCCCCATTGCTACAAGATACAGATGTAGGCAGCCCTACCTAGACTAAACCAGACTGCTACAAGACTGAAAAAAAAAAACAAAGCCAACAATATAGATGATCCCCATACCAAAAAATTGGAATGCCAGATGCAATAGTCTCATCAAGTTATTGAAAAATAGAACACTCAGAATAGCACATTCAGAATAGCATAACAGATACCTGGTTGTACCTTGTCCATTGATTTACATACTGAAATCCAGATAGAATCAGAAGAAGCCCCACTAGAACAGCACGAGGATCCTAAATTGGCAAGTACCACAATGTCAAAAGAATGATTTGATACTGCACATAACAACTCAATCCTAAGACTAAAGCATCAGAAATAAGCTAGAGAAAAGAAATATGCTCCTTACAGTTTTATGGCCATAGTAGGCCTGGTAGTATCTAGCTGTATTATAAAAAACCTGCAACGTAAAGATGCAATGAATACACTGTATCAGGCAAGATTTATAGCTCATCAGGAAAACACACAAGTTCTGCTAAGACACAAGGCTCTACATTTTAACCATCAAAATTTTCCAGAGTTCTGCTAACACGCAAGATCTGCTCGTACATTGAATATGCAAGAATTAATCGACAATACTACCTACAAGATATAGGTAAATGAAGGCCATACTCTAACAGCTATAAGATGCTAATTTGTTTGATGTAAATGAACACACCTAAAAATGCAATTGATCATGTCTAGAGCTGGGCTAATGGGAGGGTGCCCAATGGGCTGTTGCGACTGGGTAACTATAACAGGCTGAGACCATTACATTATTAAGTGGGATGGGTTTATTGAGGGGTTACTCGTTTAGAACTTACGGGTCCATCGAGGGTTATGAGAAATCACAAACGGGTTCATAACAGGCCAATTCAGTAGTCAATTCACGCAGACGTATTGTGTGCTTTGAACAGTTAGAAGGCTGCTACCCTGCTAGGGTTTCGAACGAGTGAACGACGAATCTCCCTTCTCCCTTCTTGGTATCTCCCGACGGTTGACTTCCCGATGCCGACTTCCCGACGTTGACTCCCAACTCTGGTTGGGTCTGTTTGATTTGAAGCCCTAAACCTAAAGAATCTAGGGTTTGTTTCTTCCTTCTTAGTTCGTTTGATTTCGATCTTTTTGTGTTTTCGTTTGGTTTTTTATGCAGATTTATTGAATGTTTGTTTCTTCCTTCTCAGTTCTCAGTTCTCACCTAACGCACCTGAGCAACTCCATTGATTCCATTCTCAATTCTGGGTTTTGCTCTGCCTAACATTTCAGGTAAGATATGATTCCATCACCCTTCTATCTTCATCATTTTCGCTCCCCCCAGATCAGTAGTAGTTTCAATTTTTAGTGGGTTTATGCGATTTCTGAGGTGGGTTTTAAGTTTAATTTGGTATTGGATTTTTATGCGATTTTTATGTGATTTTTAGTGGGTATTTTGTGTTAATTTTGTGTTAATTTTGCAGATTTTTATGTGTTAATTTCGCCGATTAGGTTTCATTGTTTCAAGATTCTTATTGTTGGATATTTGGTGTGATTCTTTTAAGCATATATTTATGCGATTAAGTATTTCGTTTGGTTTTTATGAATTTTGCCAATTAGGTTTCAATATTTCATTGTTGCAGGTGCGTGATGGAGGAGAATGAGGGGGGGGGGGGGGGTTAGTGGGGAGGTGCTGGAAACACATGGAAAATAACATTTTTTTTTTCATCAATTGAATAGGGTTTTTGTGGGTGGATCTTGATTGTTTCAGGGAAAGAACAGTGTTGGATCTTGATTGTTTCGTATGAAGGAACTATTGTTGGTGATTTAAATTGTTCACAATTCACAAATAGTAATTTCTTACAAGTACTTGACTTGTTTATGAACTAATTTGTATGAGAGTCAGTTTATTAGTAAAATATGAACTCGTTTTAATTTTCATTGTTATTCATTAAATTTGTGTATGTCCAAATACATTTGCAAAGTGTGGAAAGTGTACCACCCAAGGCCCAAGGGTGTGCTGTGGACAGCTTCATAGGCCCAAGAATTTTTCTTTTAGAATACAAGGGCAGATTTAGAAAAACCTCTACTCAGCCTAGCCCAAACCCGGCCCGGCCCGTTTAGGGCCCGTTAAAACCCAACCCACTTGGGCCCAGTAAAAAAACCATCTGCTCAGCCCGGCCCGGCCCGGCCCGTTTGTGACTGGCCCGAACCCAGCCCGGCCCGGCCCGTTGCCCAGCATGTCATTCAAACTGCATCCTTCAATACTTAAGTCACTGAAAATATGGGTCATGTCATGGTTATGTATTATGTCTACAATCGGGATAGTTGAAAAAATATGTTTCAACTTAGATTGTAATGGACTAAAGTAAAATGCATTAAACATCCTCTGCTTCTTTCCATGGAGTAGGAGGTAGCAAATGATTTCCAACTCTTGGGTCAATTGGAGCCAATCTCTCTAAATTGCAAAATTTAGGGGTAAGACTGCTCCATTTGACCCCTCCATACCCCGCCCGGGTGGGATTTCGGAGTATTGGTTTTGGTTTTGGTTTCACGGTTATATATACATTAATTCTATACACTGAGATATGGCCACAGTGGTTACCTCCTCTGGGTGTTCTATGGCATAATCATATTGTGCACGAGTTGCATCATCCTTCAAAATCTGCAAAATGGGCAACATTTTATCAAAATAAAAACACACAAGAGAGCAAATACAACCATCTGACTTACAACTTGTGCAAGGCCCCATTTGTGTTGTATGATTCCATATAGATAAATTGCACAAAACAGATGGCTGCGTAAACATGAAGAACCACTAAATGGAAGTGGCTGGCAAAGGAGACAAACAAAGAAGCTCACTACTCATCGTTTAACCTTATTAATTTTAGCCCTTAGGAAGCACTTGTATCTTGATATTCTTTTCCATATTCAGATTTAATTTCATGGTTACTTTTTAAGGGAGTTAAATCATAAATCTCTAGAAACCTTCATTTAACAGACCGCTGCTCTTCCCTGTCTCTATCTAACGACTCTAACCTGTTTTAATTGTCAGGAGGAGCTAGTTTCACCCAATGATAAGCACCAGCCTTTTCATTTTGGATTTCTACACGCAAGGACGGGTTTGTCCACTCTTTTATGACAGTCATACACTCACAGTCTCTCTTTTCAAGAATCATCAAAAGTTATCACCTCTCTTCACGATATCCTTGAAATAAATTTTTTAAAGCATTTTGCCCACATTTCATTTACGAGTAACTAGCACACTCTCAGGCTCAAGCACACTTTCATCCCTAATTTGCCCATTCTCCATGAATTACTTAGTATACTCATTGAAGAGATTTACTTTGCTCACTTGCACAATTTATTCGACATTCTTTAAGCAGACAGCCATGTTTCATTAAGTTCATAAATATGAACTTTGCTCTACCAAGAAGCTAATAATCTTAACTCTTAAGCCACCTACAGTCTCAATTTCAAAGGAATACTTGAAAAATGGAGCGCTCTGGTTGCGCACAGCTATGTGTCAAATGTTGGTAAATGCACATTCTCCCTTTAAAAACTATTCCATGTCCTATGAGGAGACTGCTGCACATCTGAAGGTCCTACACTTAAGTTCCCCCAAATTCTTCCTCTATTTCTTCCCAGCCCCAAAACACACGCACACCAAAAAATACTTTTAAAAGAAAAAGCATCAACAACACACTTTTCTGCATCCTTCCACTTAAAAGCGGCCGGGCAAGTGAGCTACAAAGAAAGTGGAGCAGCTTTAGTTGAAGCTTGCATATTAACAATGACATCAAAAAGTTTCTGCATACGGAAAGACAATCAATCAATTGAAGACAATCAAAAAAATTCCCACTACTTCAACTTTTTAAGAGTGTTTTTTACTTTAAAATTGTCTCAAAACAAGCCAAGGGGGATGTATTGCAAGAAAATTGTAGCTTAAAAAGTCAGGATTCATGAATGGGTGTGTTTCATCTGGATTCATGCATCCAGCAATGAAGGTGAGCATTTTTTGCTAATCACGGATAACAGACGCACAATGCTCAAACCTACACGAATCCTAATCATCTATGCGAGGTTCAGTGGGGGAACATCTTTTCTGAGAATCATAATCATTTCCTAGAGTAGCACATTTCCAAACAGCAGACTTGAGTGTCAAAACTCAAAACCATCCCTTTTTGCCACCAACGATTAGTAAACACTAAACAAGCACATTTGACGGACCACGCAATTTTTATTTTTTTTTAATAGAAAACCTTACCATCCGCAATAAAATTTCTATCATATCAGACAAACAAGTTAGAGCAAAACAAAATCCTTGAAGAATTAAGGTAAATTATACCTCATAAGCATTGGCGATCTTCACAAAGAGCTTTTTCGATTCAGGATCGGGATTCTTGTCAGGATGACTACCAAGTACAATCAAAATCATCCAAAATCAAATCAAAACAACAAACAATCCGAAATTACACGAAATCCAAATCATTGTTAGCTACTTACTACTTCAATGAGAGCTTGTAATATGCCTTTTTGATCTCCGAAGCATTTGCACTTTGCGAAACCCTAAGTCACCAAATCAAACATTAATTTCACATCGAGGACAAAGAAAGATGAACCAAAAAAAAAATGCGGTGCTAAGATTACCCCAGCAGATCATAGCAATCATCCTCATCACAGTAAATGGAGACTGAAGGCTGGATGAGAAGGAGCATCGACAACACAAATGTGAGTGCGTAGCACCGGATCACTGCCGGCGACGCCATGTTCCTCCTTTCTGGGAGCTCTGAATGGATTCACAGACGTCGATTTTAAGCTTCAACAACTTTCGTTTTTCCTGATTTATTTATTATTTATTTTATTCGTTTATGTATTTACCGTATAGGTTCCTCGGCTGGACCGGGCCTCTAGTTTTAAGGATCATGGGCTAACAATAGCCTTGGGAAGGAGGTTTCTGTAGCCCACTCACATGTGAAGAATTAATTAGGTTAAGATTTTTAGTCACCAGGTTTTAAAAATTAGGATGTGTTTGGTTCTTCCCCGTGAGGAAACTCTTACTTGGGAAAGAAAATATTATAATGTTTGGCTTACATTTGAAAATATGGAAAAACTTATTTAAAATGTCCAAAATACCCTTATATATAAAATTTATAAAGTATTTTTCATGGGCATTTTGGGAAAATATATCATAATAGTTTATTTTCCCATGTGAAAAAAACTTTCCCAACACCCTCTATGGGAAAATGTTTCCCATCAACCATGGGAAAATATTGGGTCTCACCTACAAACTTCTCTATCCTGATTTTGCAACCAAATATAGAAAAGTTTGATCCACTTGAGAAAATTTATCAACTTTCCCATAATATTTCCCCATCCAAACACTCTCTAGCCTACTTTGACTTTAAACCAACTAAAAAATAACCCACCTATTATTTGGTTTAACAATTAAATATATCATTTTCAGATAAAATCAGTGATGAAAATAATGTGAAATGACAAAAATTGTTTTTCAATCTAAAAGTGCCAATTAACCATGTGAGAAATTAAACTCACCCCATGTACCCATTGTTCTTCATCCCCATCATCTTTTGTCTCCATCTTTCATTTCTCATTTTTAAGCAAAGAACACCATTGACATTTGAACTAGTCCTTGAATTAAATTAAAGAAACTATAGTGACCTTTTTCTAAGATTTGCAGATACAGCAAAGAACACCATTGACATTTGACAATACCAATCATCCTTAATCAGTGTCCAGTGTTAAGCCCACCAACTCTCCATAGGCAAAAACATGTTTAGGAATAACAAATTTGGACATAACATTTCTCATGTCCTAATAAAATTTTGAAAAATGGATAACTTATGCCACGAAACATTCCCCTTCATTGTATTTAACCATTTACAAGGGTTAGGAAGACGCATTCAATGCTATTCAATAAACAAGCTGAGATTTTTCTCTTAAACTCTCTCTATTTCAAAGTCTTGCTTACTTTAGCCTCAATCCAATTGTAGTGGCATTCAAACCAAATCCTTTATACAATTGTGGTGGTTGCAACATTTATCAATTCTTGGTGGGTTTGATAGTTCTTGGGTGGTGGCTAGCTTTTAACTCAAGTCCATATCTAGTGTGGAAGCTTCATTCCTAGGCTTTGGTTGCTACATTCATCACCATCATCATCAAGTGATTAAATCAAGCATCCTTCACCCACCATGACATCCTTTACAAATATATATACAAAGATTTTAAAAATTTAATATCTTAACTTTTAAGTTCTAACATAATACACACATACGTTTTGTTGACAAATGACAATCATCTATATATTATATTAAAACACAATACAAAATCACAAGTCACTGCCATGTGTCAAGATAATAGAGCCTCAATAAGTAGTTTCCAACCCACATTCTATCTAAAAAAGAAATATCCAACCATTATGATCTCAATGGTTTGCTCCAAATAGCTGATACTAATATTAATTAATACTCCATTACAGGTGCATGTTATCCACCGCTTGGGCTTCAAATACTGCAAAGATTCATCAAAAGACACAAAATTGGTTGGTTAAATATGAATAAGTATATATAATTAGACAATATCAGTTATAAAAAAGCAAAGCCTTTCCAATTCTAAAGTTAATCACAACATTTTGTTACTACTCTCTAAATCTTCCAAATTATAAACTTAATTGTAGTCTTCAATTACCATATAAATTGCAAACACTAGTGGATTAAATTACAAGCCCAAGATAATATAAATAGTAATATATATAAAAGACATCACTTAACACCGGATAGTTTCCCTACAATTAAAAATCACATTTATGCAGTAATGCTATTCTAATATTCTCATCACTTTAAATTACTTCTCATACTCTTCATTTTCAAGTTAAAATATAGTGCATTTTTCTTATATTCAATCTTTTTTCCCAAATTTATACTTAATTTTAATGCTGACTCTCGCAACCACTAATTCCAATTGCACCTACACGCAAATTCCCAATTTTCAGTATGCCTTCAAATAAACAGGTAACATATTCTTCCTTTTTTTTTAACATCTTATATATTCTTATTAAAAAATAGAAAATTCATGACAAAATACTAAAACAAGCTAGTATTGTAGACGTCTTAATTATTTGATTTTTGAAACACTATATTTCAATAATTGTAAATACTTCCAACATATTCTATTATTCTCAAAGTTAGGGCTGAATTTGTCCAAATAAATCCTTACAAGAAATTAGCTCAATATCAGTAACCCTTGAGCATTTCCTTCTCATCTAATCCATGAGAGATTAGGAAATTTTGCAAGAAAAATCAACCCAAGACACTCCAAGCACCAACATCAACTATGACCACAGGTAGACTCGCAACACAACCTAAACTCTAACAATGGAGTAGATTTAGATCTCAAACACACCAAATCAACAAAAACTTAGCAAGATATGGACAATCTATAAAGAATACTCACCAAGATTGAACTTAGAGTTTAAGAGATGCATAAAGACTAGGCCACCAACACCTATTGAGACTCCATTGTAACCCTCACCAAGCTTGAAGAAGGTAGTCCATACTACAAGCTCTAAAGGGGGCACTCCAACCCACCACCAAGAACATTGAAGGATAAAAAGAGAGAGATTTGAGGGAAAAGAGTTTGCAAATACCCAAGATTTTTCATTCAAAATGTTTAAGTTGTGTTCTATTGGAAGCCAATGCAAATATAAAGGGGTGGGGAGGAGAAACAACGTTCGAAAATATGAGAAAACGCGAAAACATGAGTAGGCGCAGCCAACGCCTAACCTAGAAACTTGCTACGGAGAAAAAGAGCGAGGCGCGGCTGGCGTCTATGGGGAAGTAACCAACTCCTCCCTCATTTTCACTCTTCCTTCGGCCTTCTCCTCCCATTCCTCTCCTAGCCTTCTTCCATGCCCAATACCGAGCCCTTTAGCTGAAAATGGACCTGAGCTAGTGCTGAGCATTATTCGTGCCGATGTCGTACCGACCCGAGGTCTTCAAGTGGGCTCGGGGATGGCCCGAGACACCATAGAGGTCTGAGAAGGACCCTCATTGAACTCTCGAAAGAACTAGAGGATAATGTAGAGTTCAGTCATCCATTATTTCACCCAATGCTCTTCCAACGGACCGGAAAGCCCACATCGAGGTTAAGGAGAACTCCGGAGGGGACCAGATCATCCTCCCCTTCTTGAGAAGGACTTTCCTTTAGTCTGCATCATCATCTTCCCCCAAGTAGGGTGTAAGGTCTCCTACATTGAAAGTATAGGAGATGCCCCCCCCCCCCCACATCATACGGTAATTCAAGTTTGTAAGTGTTCTCATTGATCTTGGCCACGATTTTGAAATTAAAGGACCCTTACTCCTCGGCATGAGCTTGTTTTTCTTTTTGGAAGGAAACTGTTTCTTTCGCAGGTTGAGCCACACAAGATGCCCGAGATTGAAAGAGTAGGCCTTCCGGTGCTTAATGAAACGAGCCTTGCAGAGCTCGTCTATCTTCTCAATACATGCCCTCATCATCCGATGGAACTTCTTCATCTCGCTTGCTTTAACTTCCGCTTTGACACTCACACGTGCCTCAATGTGGAGTGGGACGAGGTCGATGGGAGCAAGAGGGTTCACCCCATACAAAGCTTCAAAGGGAGACACCCTGGTAGCATGGGATGGAGCCTTGTTGTAAGAAAACTCGACCAATGGGAGCCTCAAGTCCCATTCTCGCACCCTAGATTTGTTGACGCTCCTCAACAAAGTTTCCATCGTCCTATTGACCACTTCAGTTTGACCATCACTTTGGGGGTGGTAAGCGGTGTTAAAGGTAGCTTCGTGCTCATAAGCTTCCATAAAGCCCGCAAAAAATGACCCACAAACTTCGAGTCTCCGAAACAATGCTTCGGGGGATGCCATGAAGACACACAACTTCTCCTAAGTAGAGATGAGCAACATAACCTGCATCGTCGGACTTGATACATGGGATGAAGTAGGCCATCTTCCAGAACCGATCCACTAGGCGCAAAATGGCACCCTTGCCCCGGGTGGTCCTTGGCGAGATTGCAATAAAGTCCATACTTGCATCCTCCTAAGGGGCTTGTGGGATGGGGAGGGGAGTATACAAGCATTGATGGAATTGACTCTTGGCTTGGTGACATGCAGCACACTAGGACACCACATCATGAACATCCTCAACCATACTAGGCCAATCAAAGTGTTCTTTCAACATGTCCACCGTCTTGTTCATGCCAAAATAACCCGCCAAACCACCGCCATGCACTTCTTTCACAAGAAATTTCCTCATAGGACTCTTGGGCGCATATAACTTGTTTCCACGAAAAAGAAAACCTTCTTGCATAATATAAGTGGATTTAGAAGGAGGGTTCTCACCAAAGTAAGGAGCAAAGTCCAGATCTTCTTTGTAGTACTCCCAGAGGTAAGAAAACCCAAAACTCTAGCCTCGATCAACGACAACAAGGCATGCCTCCTACATAAAGCATCGGTCACCACATTCGAGCTCCTTTTCTTGTGTTTCGTCACTTAGTTGAAGGATTGGAAGAACTCTACCCACTTTGCATGTCTTGCGCTCAACTTATCTTGACCGCTCAAGTACTTCAACGCCTCGTGGTCCGAGTGTAGCATAAGCTCCTTCAATGCTTGTATACTCCATAAAGCTTTTGTTCTTGAAGCACCTTGAACACTGCACGAAGATGTTGAACATGATCTGCCTCATTCTTTAAGTACACCAATATGTCATCAAAATACACAACCACAAGTTTTCCAATGAAGGGTTGGAGTACTTTGTTCATCAATCACATGAAAGTACTCGGGCACTAGAAAGCCCAAATGGCATCACAAGCCATTCATAGAGCCCTCCCTTGGTCTTGAATGTCGTCTTCCATTCATTCCCTTCCTTCATCCGGATTTGGTGATACCCGCTCCAAGATCGATCTTGAAGAACATCGAAGAGCCGTGGAGCTAATCCAAGAGATCGTCAAGGCGAGGAATGGGATAACGTTATTTGATGGTGATATGGTTTATGGCACAACTATCGACACACATGCGGTATGTCCCATCTTTCTTGGGGACGAGTAGGGCTAGTACTGAGCATTGGCTAATGCTCTCACGTAAATAACCACGGGCCACTAACTCGTCGACCTGTCGTTGTAGCTCCTTCATTTCCTTGAGGTTGTAATGGTATGTTGGCTTGTTGGGAAGAACCGAACCCGGAACCAAGTCTATTTGGTGCTCGATGCCTTTAATCGATGGAAGGCTGGGAGGAAGATCATCAGGAAAGATATTAGGGTATTGGGAGAGAAGAGGTTTAATTCGTGGAGCTATGGGTGTCACCACCTCACCTTCATTACTTTCAAGCAAGAGCAAAGCGAGAACTTGCTTTCCTTTGCTCAAAGCCCACTCAACCCATGTTTCACTCACGAGGTGGTTTCTCTTCTCACTGCCCGCCCCAAATGTTTTTTTTTTTTTTTTTGTGGAGTTGGGTAGGGGAAAGGGATTCAAGCACAATCCACTTCTTGTTCACAAGCAAAGAGTAGGTGTTCTTGGTTCCATCATGAACCACTCCTCGATCATATTGCCGTGGGCAGCCCAACAAAATGTGACAAGCATCCATTGGTACCACATCACATAAAACAATATCATAGTAAGTACCAATAGAAAATGAAATATTAGTTTGTTGGGTTACCTTTATCTCGCCAGAGTCATTCAACCATTTGAGAGCATAAGGATGGGGATGGGAAATCTATGGAAGGAGGAGCTTCTCAATCGTGGTGGTGGAAGCGACATTTGTGTAGCTCCCGTTATCAACAATCATGCTACACACCCGATCTTAGACCATGCATCGGGTTTGGAAAATCAACTCCTGTTGGATGTTCTCTTGTGGAACCTCTTCAAGGTGAAGGGTCCACCTCACAACTAGGAGATGACCAGTATCCAAACCAAAGTTCACTTCCTATTCCTCGTCTTCAACCCTCACTTCCTCTTCCTCTTCCTCGTCTTCAACCCGAATTTCTTCATCTTCTTGCACCACATATACTTCTTCTTGCACAACCTCTTCAATTTCCTCAATTTCTTGTATGTTCATAACCTTCTTGGTAGGACAATCTGATTGAATATGACCATAGCCATGGCACTTGAAGCATTTCCGCTCTTTGAGCCTTTTGGAGTGCTCTTTTGGAGGCACCGGTGTTGGTAGGAGAGGCCTATGGAATCTCGGAGGTGGAGGAGGGTTCTTAGCCCAAGATGAGTTGCCTTTGGCATAAGATTCACTCTTCTCAAAGGGTTTGATCACACTCCTCTTCTTATTTCCTCCCTCCTCAATGAGGGTTGCAAGCTTGTAGAGATCGTCGATGGAGGCATATTCATAGAGCTTCACCTTTGATGCAATTTTTTCATCGAGGCTATTGATCGAGGAACCTCACCATCATTTTCTCTGGTCTCATTCACATCACAATGCATCATAACCAACTCAAATTCCCGGATATACTCTCCAACATTCTTTGAGCCTTTCTTGAGGGAGATTAACTTCTTGTATAGATCTTGCTTGTAGTTGGTGGGCACAAACCTCTTCATTAGGTACTTGAGTTTTGGCCAAGTTTGGATTTTCATTTTTTCTCCTTCGCCCTTTGTTTCTTCAAGTTCTCTAGCCAAAGGGAGGGATACTTAGTAAGTTGAAGCATAGCCACCTTGTATTGCATCTCCTCATCATATTCTTTGAGTTCAAATATTTTCTCCACAGCATGCACCCAATCAAGGAACTCGTCGGGGTTGGAACTACCATCAAAGATAGGAGGATCTACCAGGAAGTCGCCCAAATCGTCTCGAGGCCTACGAATACGAGGACCCTCATGATAGGAAGAATTATCCAATGATCCATGTGTCCGGAGGGTCCTTAGCATCGAAGAAAATGACGGGAGTGGGTCCAAGCTAGTTTTCCTTCAAGTCAAGCTCGGATCGCTTTTGAAGCCCCAAATTGATCGTTTAGGAAGCGTAGGGGTGTTTTGGTCATTATACAAGGGTCGGAATGGAACCATGTAGGGTTAAGTCAAGCCCCAAAAATCAACCCTGAGGAATCTAAGAAGAAGTCATGAGCGAACAAGGCCAAGCCAAGAGAATCAAGTTGAAGTATATCATGTTTTTGGGAAAAATTGGGCACCAAAAAAAAAATACACGTCTGCACTCTTTTCATCATAACTCCTTCAATACAACTCCTATGACAACCGAATTTGGTGAGCCTATAGTAAACATTAAGAGATTTTCGTCAATATATTATATGCTCAAATCGAAGTTCAAACGAAAAAGTTATGCACATTTGAAGTCGGCAGAAGCCGGCAGGTACTGGCTACGCCCAGCCAAAGCAATGGTCCTTTAAAAAGAATTTTCCGATCACTCACTGCTGGATGTGCCCAGCCAGGCCCTGACTGGTTTTCTCTTCCCCACTTCTCTAGTTGAGGCGCTAGCCGCGTCTCAAGCTTTTTTTTTCAGCATATATTCGCGACTTTCCCTCCCCTTTTCCTACACATTTGTACTCCCCTTATTTTTAGATTGAGTTTTTGAACATTGAATTTTAGGTTTATCAACTTGAAGAATACTTTGTGAGTTTTAGGGTATTTGAAAATTGTAATTAAGATTAATTCTTGGTGGATTAATTAGTCAATTTCCTTTTATTAATGTGAGTTGGTGTGTTTTCTTCCAATCTCTTGAGTGAAAATTCTTGGAGTTTCAAGTGTGGGTGCTAGTGGTTGAATCCTTGCAACCTTCTTGATGTTCTTAGGCTAATTGGTGAGTTTACTCCTTAATTAGTCATATCTCTTTATTATTATTGTTGTTGTGTTGATTTTCATCATTAATCTCCCAAAAACCCTAAAAATTAGTGATAGTTTTATGAGTTCTAAATTGGAGTTTTCTCAAACCCTAAGTAGTTAGTGGATCATTGGCCTCCCATATTTATCCATTCGAAGGACCCCAGGTTTCCCAGATCATTTGGTATCAGAACAAGGATTAGAACTCATGTTCAGGGATAAAAATTTCAAGATTTTTTTGGGTTTAAGTTCTTAAAGTTCTGGATTTTTCTTGTTGATTTTGGATGCAAAATTGATGCTTGATGAATGTTATTGGTCCCTTGATGTAGGAGTGTTTGGATGTAATTTTTATCATTTGGTATCAAGTATTTGTTAAGTATTACGTTGATTTTTGAAGGTGAACTTGCCCAGAAAATTAATTCTCTGTTTTGGAATGTTGATGTTTGTTGGTATATGTTGGTTAGGCTTGTTGTAGTTTTTGGTGCTTGAGTGGATGCTTTACATGCCTGATTGTTATTGGTGGTGATTTGTTAAGAAAATTGCATTGTTTGGGGTTGAATTGGGTTGCAATTTTGGAGAGTATTGGTAGTAAGTTTGGAGATTGAATATTTTGGGGTTTGGAGATTCCTCTCAATTTTGGGGTTTGGTGATTCCTCTTCAACATATCATAGATAGCAGGAAATGATACAAGTAATAACGTCAAGTGAGCAATTTGAGCTATGACGTGGCAAAATTGCAAATCGGTTCCCCGGGAAAGGTTCATAGTGATTCCTCTCGACTTCTAGAGCTCGACAAGGTGATTATGAGAGATCTTATGGTGAATATCGAAGGTCCTATGCGAACCCCATCTTGGTATTTATACTCATGGGCCTAGAGTTGGTGATCCTCATGATTGAAGAAAGGAGAATAAGGCTCAATCATGGTCTTCTAGCAAGGGTGATGCTCACTCTTGGTATGAGGTTCCATCCAAAGGAAGCCAATTAGTGGGCTCGGAGATGGCCCAAGGCACCACGGTGATCTAAGAAGGACCCTCATTGAACACCCGAAAGAACTTGAGGATAAATATGTGCTGGTCGACCATCCATGACTTCAACCAATACTCTTCCAACGGGACCAGAAAGCTCACATCGAGGTTGAGGAAAGTTGGGGAAGGGGGGGGGGGGTTGGGGGATCTGATCATCATCCCAAATATTAGCAATTGTCAATTGGTGTCGCATTTCTTAAATTCGGATAAAATAGTTTTATAAATCTGAAAATCAACATGCATTCAACAATAATTTATAATTAAATAATACAACAAAGTGAAAGTTTAATTGGATAACGATAAAAAATGTACTAAAAAAAACCCAAAATGAAAGTTTAATTGTTAAATTAGGACAGTAACAAAAATTCACTTTAGGAAAAAAGATTGTAAAAGTAAAAGAACTTGAGGAATTTACTCACCACAATACTCATGAAAGAACACCCCAAAAAAATTGAGGCCACTATCCTGATTAAAACCCAACAAATGAAAATAAAATGGAGCCAACACAGTAAGACAAAATAATAGGGATTTGAAGGAGAAGGATTGACATTATGAACAATTTATTTTTGAAAATTTCAGTATAGGGTGTATCATATATAAATTATAACAACAAAGCCTGAAACAACTAAATATACTGAAATTGGGTCAGCTTAAAAAAGTAATATGATAAATCTTCCTTATAAAAATTACCAGTCAAATAGTCCTTTGCATTTCTATTCTTCTAATACACCCTCCTTTTCATAGTATTTGACAATAATTTCACTCCGAATTTTACGAATCAAATATTCGATCCAATTTCTAATTTTCTAATAATTGATGATTGGCATGAGCTCACACAACTTAAAAATTGCATAGTCAAAATAGGACAAAAAAGAGGCATTGACGAGATTGAAATCAATGTTGAAGGTGTGTATCACAAAAAATATTAAAATGTCGAACTCCCATAAAAAAATCTATATTATTGTACTGTGCTTTCTTTAATAATTGTAAACAGAGAATAAAAGTTCAATTAATATTACCATAAAAAATGTAAGCTAACATATCTTTGCAGTAAAAAAGGGACGCATCATTATTTTGATTGATGTTATAATAATTGTTCATATATATATATATATATATATATATATATATATATATATATATATGTATATATATATATATAGGTGTTGTGCGTGTGTGTGTGTGTTAAAATTTTTTTGAGGAGCGTAGCTGCCAACATTTTGGAAATAAAACTTGACATTTAAATTTGGAAGTGGAGAACATTTCTAAGGGGGAAATTGGATATATGGTGGTGGTGAGAGGAGTTCCTTATAGGAGCTTATTAATTCCACACATCAATAACATGTCCCTAATGCCTATTTATATGTGTAGTAAGGAGGTGCTAGAATTCTTAACCTCATTAATTTGTCATTATCTATATTCTAGAATTTTCTTATATTATCTCTTAATATATCTAGAACATTCTAAGATATTTTTTTCACATAATATCATAGATTTTCTTATAGATCTTTCTAGTAATTCTTTTCATGATTTTTCTACATTAATATTTCAAACAATATATATATATATATATATATATATATATATATATATATATATATATATATATATGCTTAAAATTTAGAATTAATAAGTATTTTTAAATTTGTGATTATTAGTTATTCATTACTAAACGTTGACGCTTTGTATTTTCTTTAACCTTTTTTTATTTTAATTGCTTTATAAATAAATTCATATTTATTTAATGATAACATTTCCCCAACAACATTATATTTATAATGCATACACATAGTTTCTATTATCTTAATAATTTATTCTAATGTTTAAGATTAATTTATTTTTTTGGATACTATTGAGAAAGATTTTAAGTAAATAATAGTGTTCTTGCATTTATTCAAATTGAATAATAATTTCTTTTTACTATTTTTCTTTGCAATATGTAATTAAGACAATATTGAAAATAATTATGGTTTTTAATATCTTTCCACTAATATATTATATAAATTAGTTTTGGAGAAAATTTTTACAAATAAAATACATAATTAATGATATTACAATTGTTGTATAATTATTTTTCTGATTTATAATTATTATTTGAATTGATAGTTGTTATAAAATTACTCCGAAAAATAAATCACATACGACTGAAAAATTTCCTATACATACGGCACTAGTTAATTCATTATAAGTGTATCCTTATTCTATTTTATTCTTTAATTAATAACCAATGTGTTTAGTGAGAGTCAACAAATTGTGAATTTTGGACCAATTAGAATCGATTCACAATGTATTTAGAATTAACTTTCTAAAGACGCGAAACCATACTAATTTAGATTCTCATAGGATGATTTTCATTATGGATATCATATGAATCTTCGTTCATAAGTATTATATTCTTTTTATGTACCAAAAAAAAAAGAACATTTTTCATGATCGAAGCTGGCTCACACACTGACACACTACAACCTTGATTATTTAAGCCTAGCAAAAGAATGATTCAGGATGTAAAAGTTTGGATAAGATCGCTTAATACTTTTCTTTTATGAAAGCTCACTTGATTTATCCAACTGTTTTGTCCATCATTGATCCCAGCAATTATCACTATTCATTATCATATTCATCCCCATCTTCTTCCATAATCCATCCAAAGCCATTTGTGAGAGCAAGTTTGGGAGATTATGCGAGCTTTGAAGATCGATTTCGAGTTTCCTATTGAAGTGGAGGAGCAAAAGTCCCCGCGGTTCATCATTCATGCAAGGATCGATCCATCTCGGTTGATTTCTCATTCTTTTAAATTTCTATGCTTTCTAGTTTTGATTATTATGAGTTTTGTAGTTTAATCATGAATAGTGAGTAGTTTCTCTTAGTTTAGTGGATAAACCCTTTTTAGTTGCTTTCATGAATTGATTTTTGTTGGACTGAACAAGTATTAATGTAGTTTGAATGAATTTTATTTAATCTTTCATTATGTATGTCATTGTTTATTTATTGACCTTACAAAATATGGAATTAGATTGTCGAGTGAAGCACCGAAAGGAGAATATTTGATAATCGTAAACCTTAGGATTGAAGTAATTATTTTTTTTTGACACAAAGCACACGAAATTATATTATTGTGTTACTCAGAAAATTACACATCTCCTGACTAGTCAGATCGTAGACCAAATCTGGCGCCCCGGAAGCTAAAACACGATCCCCATAATAAATGGGTTGTAAGTGGGCAAGGGCATGAGCAGTTCCATTGTTTTCTCTTCTAACAAAAGACCAAGTCAAAAACTCAAAAAACTTACAAAGCTCAAGTATGTCTACTATAATAAAGCCTAAGAAGGAATTTGGGATTTCCTCCTTTTTCAATTTTGAGATTAAAGCTAGACAATCCCCTTCAACTATGATCTTGTCCAGCCCAACTTCTTTTGCACTCTTCAGCCCGCAGAGACAGGCCCATGCTTCTTCAATCTCTAGACCGGCCCACGATTGGTGTTGTTGGACTCCTGCTAACAGCACATCACCCATATTGTCCCTTATGATGAAACCTTTCCCACTACCCCCGGATACCCCCATCAAAGTATAGCTTTGTTATTCCTACTGGAGGGGGCTCCCATCCTTTCTCATCTCTTTCTTTTTTCTCCTTTGGGTGTATTTCTCTAAAGCTCTCCACATAATTGATGGCTCTTGAGGCTCCTTCATTCGGTCGCCCACGAGCTTCTCCAAAAAATCCATCCATTTCTCACATTCCAGATCTCCCACATGATAGCTACAAACTCCTTGATAATTGTGTTTCATGACTATGTTTTTAGGGGATTTTGATAGTGAATAAGGGATAACATTGATTGTAAATCTTGATTTATACCCCCTATTTCTCTATTAAGCTCGGTGTTGCTGTTTTTGATGAAAACTTGCAGATTTGGGAACAAAACACCAGCTTTGGCAACATTTCTGGTAGATTCCATGACACCACGGGCCTCCAAATATCAAGAACAGACCGTGACATGAATTTGGGACGAAACGGAGCAAGAACTGGTCGACTAGTGGCCACCACGGCCAGCACGTGGGGAAGGCCACGGTCTGTGGTACGAACATGTACGGACCGAGGCAGACTGCGTGTGTAGGTCGGTTGTTTCGCGAGTAAAGGAAGGCGTCAATGGTTTTTCGAGATTCATTCATTATTCTATCATTCTACCTTTGTTCTGAGGCCGTCAAAGAGAGAAAGAGAGCCCTAATACTTCCATTCTACTCCTCTTCCCCACCATCAAGATTCAAGATCAAATCGATTCAAGAGAAACCAAGATCAAGATTCGAGAAGGAAATGAACGACATTCGCGGAGAAGGTTCAACCTCGGGATCGAAAGACTCGATGGGTTGTACTCTTTGCAATTCTATTATTTCTTTTCGGTTTCCTTCTTAGTTTTGAGATTCGATTATGTTGATTGGAACTTGTTCCGTGCTTTCATTGACAATGAGTGAGTAGTTTTATCTAAATTCTAGGGTTTTGCCACCCGAAACAATGTAGTTTAATTGAATATTATTAGTTTGTGCATAAATTCTTGTTATTAATCAATAGATGGTTGTGTTTTCCATGTTCATGTTTGTTCTTTGAGCGCTCGAATACTCATGAATTAGAGATTAACCTGAGAAGTACTGAAAGGTGAATTAGGGTAATCTGACTACTAACTTGTCTACCTAGGCTTGCGAAATTTGAGAAAGGAGTAGTAAACTAGGGAATCAATTGGATAACCTGACTTTTAAGACCTTCAATTCTATTTAACCTAAAAGGCATACGAAAGTTGTTGATTAGGTTGTTTAGAATAGTTTTATTTAGCATCGAAAGGGCAATAGGATTCAGAGGTTGTCGTTCTTGTTTCGTTCTTAAATGTATGATTGTGCATACTAGGTTTTAATTATCAGACTCATTGTTAGGTTAGCATTTCCCTAGAAATCTTTCTCTCTTGATTAGAATCCTTGATACATTTCCTTGCTTTCTTTAGTCTTAGTTTGTTCCTAAAACCTTACCTGAATCAAACCTAATTAGCTTAGAAATCGCGATGGAGATTAGTTTTCTGTGCTACTAATTGAGTCCCTGTGGGATCGACCTTGACGTGCTACTACGTACACCGTGCGCTTGCGACCCTGTCACTCCTCATAGTCTTTTTTGTTCATCTTGCCCTTGGCTTTCTCGAGAGTGTCAACAATTGAGGGAGTCTCTCTAGCCCAAAAGTCCTCGTCCACATCACTCTTCGACCAAACTTCCATTGCGAGGGAGCAAAACAGCAGTGAATGTTCAATTGTATCCTCCATAGCTCTGCAGATCTGACAGTTCATCTGCATATGAGGGTTTCTTCTCGCCAGGTTCCAGTTTATTGCTAGTGCATTGTTTCCGGCTCTCCATGTGAACACTTTTATCCTAGGAGGAATACTCAAACCCCAGGTCTTCTTCTAGAAATATCTCATTCTTACCCCTATTGATTCTCCTTCATCAGCCTGGGCCAAGGCCGTGGCCAGATGGTAAGCAAACCTAACACTGAATTTACTGCTGAATTCATAGTGCCAAATCAATCTGTCCGGTGGCCAGGATGTGTCCAGGGGGATGTCTAAGATTACCTCCGCGTCGCAGCTATTGAACCACTGTTGGATGAGAGAAGCTTTCCATTTTCCTTCCTCTTTGTCAATTAACTCATCCACGGTGAGCTCACTATTCTCCTGGTTTGGCTTGCTGACCGATTTGAAGGTATGAGGCCGAGGGATCCATCTATCGTTCTAGATTTTCGTGGATTTCTCATCACCTATCACTCTTCTGGACCCCGCTTCTATTAGTTTCCTTGCCCCCCATATGTTTTTCCATGTGTAGCTCGGGAGCGTACCCAAATCTACATTCAACAGGTCTTTGTTGGGGTAATATCTGGCTTTCAAAAGCCTCGCCACTAATGTCTTCTCATCCGTGATGAGACGCCATACTTGCTTAGCGAGGAGGGCTTCGTTAAAAGCTTCCATGTCCCGAAAGCCTATCCCCCCACTTCTTTCTTCTTACACAACTGACTACTTCTTATCCAATGGATTCTTCTCTTGTCTCCCTTTACACCCCACCAAAATCTATTGATTTTCCCTTGGATTACATTGCAAAGTTCTTTTGGGATTTTGAAAACACTCATAGTATAGGTTGGAATGGGTTGGGAAACCGCCTTTATCAGCACTTTTTTCCCTGCCCATGAAATGAGTTTATCCATCCATCCCGAAAGTCTGTTTGCGATGCGGTCTTTTATGGGTGAGAGAGCTTTGGCTTTTTATTTTCCTAGATTCATAGGAACTCCAAGATACTTGTCTTGAGCTTGAATTTCCTTGACTTCCAAGATCTGTGTTGCCTCCGAATCGCAATTGGAATTCCTTTTGAGAATTGCACGCTTGACTTCTGGATGTTGATTCTTTGTCCCGTTGCAGCTTCATAGATTCTTAAAATCTCTTTGATGTGTTGTGCTTGGGCAGTGTTTGCTCTGCTGAAAAGGATTGAGTCGTCTGCGAGCAGGAGGTGAGACACACTCGGAGCTCTTCTACAAATTTTTTGGCCCTGGATTTTTCCGTCCCTTTCCGCCTTGCTTAGAAGTCCAGTGAGGCGTTCAGCCACAAATAGAAACAGGAAGGGTGATAACGGATCTCCCTGTCGGAGCTCGCGACTTCGGTTGACGCGCCCCTCCGGCAGACCGTTAATCACAAAAGAGAATGTCACCGTCTCAACGCAGCACATAACCTCGTTCATCCAACTTTCAAGGAACCCCATCTTCATCATTACTTTCCTCAAGAAATCCCATTCCACCCTGTCATAAGCTTTCATCATGTCGAGCTTCACCGCCATGGAAGCCTTCTTTGCTGTCTTTCTGTTCATAGAGTGGAAAATTTCAAAATCTGTGAGAATATTGTCAGTTATGAGCATGCCTTTCATGAATGCACTCTGGTTTTCAGATATTACTTGGGGAGGTAGCGGCTTCAGTCTATTTGCGATAACTTTCGTAACCAATTTATAGATCACATTGCAGAGACTTATCGGTCTATACTCCGATACTGACGTTGGGTTCTTCGATTTTGGTATTAGCACCACATTTGTGTGATTGAGGTTATGTGGCATACCGCCGCCATTGAGGATTCCCAGAACAACCTTATACACATCCTGGCCGACAATGTCCCAGTATTGTTGGAAGAATAAGGGGTTCAGGCCATCCGGCCCCGGGGCCTTCGTTGGGTGCATAGAGTTCAACGCTTCTTTCACTTCACACTCCCCGAATGGCTTTGTCAGCTGGCAGTTCATTTCGCTTGTCACTCGTTTCTCAACACACTCCAGCACTAGGTCAGTATTTACTGTTCCTTCACTTGTGAATAATTTTCCATAGAAATCTACCACCTCCCCCACTATCTCCTCCCTTGTCTCTGCCTTTGAACCATCATTCCTCAGTAAGCTCCTAATTGTGTTGTTTGTTTTTTTTCATCGAGGCCCTCGAGCGAAACCATCTGGTATTTACATCCCCGTGCTTCAAAAAGTCCTCCTTAGCCCTCTGCGCCCAGTACGCCTCCTCCTTCCGTCTCCATGTACTAATCTCCTTCAACAGAAGCTTTCTTTCTTTGTTTTCTATAACATTCTTCAGTTTGTTTTCCAGGTTCTTAATTTTCAGACGAACCTCACCGAAGTTATCCTCGTGCCACTGCTCCAACGTTGTAGTACATTCAGTGATTTTTGTTTCCAGATTTCTCCATGGGTCCGGGCTGTTTAGTTTGTGCCAAGCTTGTTCAATCACTTCTCTGCACCTATCATCTTGAGCCTACATGCTCTCGAACTGGAAACGTCTCCTTCGATATCGTCTATGCCTACTTCCTTCTTCAAATCTCAGTTGGATGGGAAGATGATCAGATAATCCTTCATCTAGGTGGGCCACTTTCGCTTCAGGGAATAACGACATCCACTCTTCTGTTGCACAAAATCTACCAAGACATTCTTCCACGTGTTCGTCACCTTCCCTTTTATTACTCCAAGTGAATTCATATCCGGTGAAACCTAAGTCGTAGAGACCACAATCCTCCAGTGTCTCCTTGAATCTGCTCAGCACTGTTTCGTTTTTCCTAGGCCCCCCCTTCTTCTCTATGTTGTAAAGGATCTCATTTAGATCACCCCCGATTAGCCACGAAAGCTGCTCATGATCCTTCAGATCTCGAATCATGTCACAAGTATTCAATTTATTTACTGCCTCCGGCCAACCATAGATTCCTGTCCACCTCCAAGTTCTCCCATCGGAGTCGATGATCTTCACATCTATGTGATGAGAAGAGCAGGTAAGGAAATTTATTGTCAACTCTGTCTTCCATATCAAAGCCCAGCCTCCTGATCTCCCCCTACAATCGGCTGCAATCCCTGCATAACCTCTTGTCTTGCGACAAATGACTTCCATGTCTTTCGCTGATTTCTTGGTCTCCGAGATAAAGACCGGATTAGGTGACGTTCTCTGGATCAAACTCCGAAGGTCCTTCACTGCAGAGGGGTCACCCAGCCTTCTGCAGTTGATACATAGGATACTCATGGTTGTAGGCGGGGTTGCGTCGCAACCTCCGCCTCTTGATTATCAAGGTAACCGGTTGTCTTTATGATTTGCACTTTCACGCCCTTCTCCCCTTCTTCCATGTTGTTGTTCAGTTTTCTCTTGAAGACCTCGTTGCCCACCACCCATCCGCCTATGTCATCCACAATCATTGTCGACCCCCCCTCTTCTTTGTCTTTGGACAGTTGTGTTCTGTCTCCTCCTGAATCCTCTGTTTTTGTGAAAGCCAACCTTTGTTTTACAGTAGGTTGCTTACTTTGCCCCTTCATTGCCATGAATAGCCTCTTCTCTTCCTGAATTTCAATTTCTGCCTTCCTACGCCTTGTCTTTAAAGGTGATGCCTTGAGCCAATTTCCGTACTGTAGATCATCCTTCGACGTGTCTGGGTCTACTTCCGTACACTCCTTTATCATGTGGCCCAGACGGCCGCATCCGTGGCAGAAATCCGGGAGTCCGAGATATTTGAAAGTGATCCACAAGGATTTCCCGTTCACTTTAACCATCAACCCCCTACGAAGTGGCTGTGTTACGGTAATCTCCGCCCTAAAGCAGAGGGCTTTATCCGCCCCCATCATCGATTCCTCATCACAACCCAAAAAGGTCCCTACTTTGTCGCCCAGGATCTTTGCAAAGTTCACTGTCTGTCTAACTGCTGGTACATCATAAGCCTTTACCCAGAATGTTGCGGTTTTGAACTCTAACTCCGAAAATTATTTCGTGCCTTCCCACTCCCTAACCAACAGTAGCTTCCCATAAAACGACTAGGGTCCTTCATTCAGAACATAGTCTTTGTCCTTCGTAGAGAAAAACTAGAAGAGGAAGAGATTATTATCGAGTTCTCTTATGACTACTCCCTTGGATGCCTTCTATATGTTCTTAAGGACAAATTTTTGTACCCTCGGATTAAAAGAATTGGTTGTTAACAGATGCCTGACGAGGCTGAGTTCAATCTCTTCTTTCTTTTCTATCGGTATTTCATCTTGAATTTCGATTACTTCCGTCTCTGCCTCCGTCAGCCTTAGTTTACCTCAATCCAACTCTCCTCCTTCAGCCATTGATTGTAAAGTTTTGCGACTCTCTGACACTGTCTGTATCCTTATCGTATCCACCAAAACACCTCTACTTGCAAACACTTTGGGTGCCCACAAAAGCCTTATGCCCTATTTGAGGGAAAGGCACAACCGCCTACAAACCACTGTCTCACCATACCGGGAGACACTTCTGCCCTCACTGCGCCGCCTCTAGGGCTGTGTAGGAGTACTAGAGAGAATAATCTGGGCACTTAGAGATTTGAATTAATATTACGTTTATATGGATTAAAATAATTACTAAATGAACTAGATATAGATGATTTTATAATTAGGGGTCCTTTGATAATTTAATGTTTAACTTAGTTCTAATTGAAATAACCACTTCCTCAAAAAAAAAAAAAAAAATTGAAATAACACGAAAGTAGGTGATTGATTTTTCTATGCAATTCGATTCATTGCCAAAAGTTCGCTACGAAAGAATATATGTGATTATCAACCTTAAAATGTACCAAATTCATGACATACGAGTTCAATCCACTTGATTAGTTCATAGAGTGACTTAGGTTTATCCCCTGAACATTTTTCCTTATTGATTTATCTCGTAAATTGTTGCTTTCTTTGCTATTAGAAGTAGTGTAGATTAATCCAAAACAAAAACCCGACCGATTTAGCATTTAGATAGGAGACTAATTTGGTGTGTAGTTGAGCAAAGTCCCTGTGGGAACGACCTTGATACATGCTACATTTACACCCGCGTACTTGTGGCGTATCACAAATAGCCAAGGTTTTTCATTCAAAATATCTAATTTGTGTTCTATTCAAATATAAAAGGGTAGGGATCGGAGGAGAAACCACGTTCAAAAATCTAAGAAAAATCGAAAACAGGGTTAGGTGCAACCAACGCCTAACCCAAAAACTTGCTACAGAGAAAATGAGCGAGGCACTGCTTGTGTCTCCCTGGCACAGCCAACACCTAAGAGGCGCAACCAGCACTTACGAGGACATAGCCAACGCCTCCCCCATTTTCACCCTTCCTTCGGCCTCTCCTCCTATTCTTCTTCCATGTCTCTCCTAGCCTTCTTCCATGCCCAATACCGAGCCCTTCAGCTGAAAATAGACCCGAGCTCCAGTCGGCGATTATTCGTGCCGATCTCGATCCGACCCGAGGTCTTCAAGTGGGCTCAGGGATGGTCAGAGCCGCCATGGAGGTGCGAGAAAGACCCTCATTGAACACCCGAAAGAACTTGAAAATAATGTGGAGGTCAGCTGTCCATGACTTCACCAAATGCTCTTCCAATGTGACTGGAAAGCTCACATCAAGGTTGAGGAGAGCTCGGGAGGGAACCAGATCATCATCCCAAATATAAGCAATTGGTGTCACATTTCTTTAAATCGAATAAAATAGTTTAGAAATATGAAAATCAACATGCATTCAACCACAGTTTAGAATTGAAATTGAAAATACAATAAAGTGAAAGTTTAATTGGAAAACAGTACAAAAAATTTACTAAAATAACCCAAAAATGAAAGTTTAATTATTAAATTAGGAGAGTAACAAAAATTCACTTAGGAAAAAAAATCATAAAAGTAAAAGAACTTGAGGAATTTACTCATCAGAATACTCATGGAAGAACACCCAACAAAAGAAATTGAGGCTATTGATTAAAACCCAAACAATGAAAAGAAAAAAACGGAGTGAACACAATGACAACAAAACATTAGGGATTTCAAGGAGAAGGATTGACATTTCAAAAAATTTATTTTTAAAAATTTAAGAGCAGAGTGTATCATAAATTATGACAGAAAAGCCTGAAACAACTAAATACAATGAAATTGGATCAGCTTCAAAAATTAATATGATAAGTCTTCTCAATAAAAATTACCAACCAAATAATCCTTTGCATTTCTATTCTTCTTATATACACCCTTCTTTTCGAAGTATTTGGCAATAATTTCAGTCCAAATTTATGAACCAAATATTCCATCAACTTTATAATTTTATTATAATTGATGATTGACATGAGTTCACGCAACTTAAAAATTGCATCGTCAAAATTAGACAAGAAAAGAGGCCTTGACGAGATTGAAATCAATGTTAGAGGTGTGTATCATAAAAAAATATTAAAATTTCGAACTCCCATAAAAAATCTATATTATTGTTATGTGTTTTCTTTAATAATTGTAATCAGAAAATAAAATTTTGATTAACATTACCATAAAATAATGTAAACTAATGTCTCTTTATTGTAAAAAACAAGTGGTGCATCATTATTTTGATTGATGTTATAATAATTGTTGATATATATGCTTAAAATTTAGAATTAATAATCTGTATACTTAAAAAGCCAAAACACTTGAATACTATTCACTTTGCTGTTCAAATGAACAGTAAACACAGTACTGTTCCAATGAACAGTAGGGGGGCTTTTCGGTCAATTTGAAAAATTACTGCCCCTAAATCGTCATTTGCCTTGCTTCACTGTCTGACAGTGCCTAGCTCTCTGTTTCTCACTTCTTATAATATGGAAAATGTGACTTCCACTAATTTTAATGCATTTCTTTTTCTAATTTGATGAATTAACGATTGCAAAAAATGACAATTTGAAGTTCCTTTCGGTGCAATGTGTTGATTTGAAGCAAATGCTGAAAAGAAGAAAAGAACAGAGGACGTAGCCTCAAAAACAGAGGGAAGAGATTTCTCTTTTTTTTTTTTTCCCCTGACCAAGCAGCACCCAATAAGTATATATAGTCAGTTACAACCATAACAAAAAAAGGACAGCTCAGCAACAAAATATCAGTAAACCCTAACAACCAATCTCACAAAATGATGCCATTCTCTACACTCCCCCTCAAGCTGGAAGTGTGAGAACACCTAGCTTGGACAATAGAGTGTGTTGTTGGGCGACAGTCACCGGTTTGGTGAACACATCAGCCACTTGCTGCTTGGTATGAACATACGTAGGTTCAATTTTGCCAGATTTCAAGAGATCTCTCACATAATGGCAATCCACTTCGATATGCTTTGTCCTCTCATGGAAGACGGGATTGTTAGCAATATGAAGGGCAACCATATTATCACAGTGCAAAGTAACAGGAGGCATGAAGTGTATTCCCAGGTCACGAAGAAGAGACAAAAGCCATACTATTTCACAACAGGTAGTCGCCATGGCCCGGTACTCGGCTTCTGCAGATGAGCGAGAAACAACGGACTGCTTTTTAGACCTCCATGAAATGGGTGACATACCCAGCAAAACACAGTAACCAGTAGTGGATCTCCGCGTCATAGCACAACTTGCCCAGTCCGAGTCACAAAATGCAGATAACAGAGGGGATGATTCACAGGACATAAGAATCCCTTGAGATGTGGTACCTTCGAGATACCGCACAACTTGCACAGCAGCTTGTATATGAGCATCAGTTGGTGTTTGCATAAATTGGCTTAGAACTTGCACGGAGTAACAGATGTCCGGCCTAGTAACCGTGAGATAGATCAGTTTGCCTATCAATCGCCTGTACTGCTCAGGATTGGGCAGACACTATCCTGTGTCCATGCTCAATTTCAGGTGAGTGTCAAGAGGAACCTTCAAAGACTTGGCCTCAGTCATTCTCAACTCTCTAATCATATCTTCAGTGTATTTCTTCTGAAATAGAAATATTCCTTGCTTAGATCGTGCAACCTCAAGACCCAAGAAATACCTCAAAGGACCAAGATCCTTCATGTGAAATTTACTGCTGAGAAATTGCTTGATCCTAGCCAATTCTTCTGCGTCATTGCCTGTGAGAATCATGTCATCCACATATACGAGCATAGCAGAGAATTGAGATCCTTGGGCTTTGACAAACAAAGAGTAATCGGCCTTTGACTGCTTAAAACCATATTCCATCAAGGCCTCAGAGAGCTTTGCAAACCACTGACGTGGTGCTTGCTTGAGCCCATAGAGTGACTTCGTGAGTTTGCAAACCTGTGTAGTAGGACTCCCCCTGTTTGGCAAGGCCATCTCAGGGCTAATGTGAGTGCCAATGCCAAGATACCCCGGGGGCATTGTCATATAAACGTCTTCTTCCAAATCCCCATGAAGGAAGGCGTTGGTAACATCAAGTTGAAAGGCTGGCCACTGTTTCATAGCAATGACAGCCAAGAGAGTTCGGACCGTGGTCATCTTAGCAACCGGAGCAAACGTCTCACCATAATCTTCTCTGTAGCGTTGCTTGCATCCCAAAACAACCAAGCGAGCTTTATGCCGCTCAATCGATCCATCAGAGTTGTATTTAGTCTTGTAGAGCCATTTGCACCCAATGGCCTTCTTTCCCGGAGGAAGAGTAGTAATCACCCAGGTGTCATTGTTTTCTAGGGCACGAAGTTCCGTATTCATTGCGTCACACCACTTTCCATCAGTGACAGCAGTGGAGAATTGAACAGGATCAGCATTTGCAGCTAGAGCAGCGGTGAATGACTGAAAGTGAGGATCTGAGGAAACAGGAGCCGTCACGGTGTTGCTCACATAATCTCGAAGCCAAGTAGGACGCTGAGAAACTCTGGAGGACCTGCGAGAAGGCTCAATGGGGACAACAGGAGATGGACGAGGGTTGAGAGGTGCAGAGGGTTGTGCAGATGATGAGGAGTCAGCCGGCGTAGGTGAAGACGGTTCATTATCAAGTGTGAGATAATCATCAGCCCAAGTGAAGACCCCGGGCAGTGGAGATGGGAGAGGTTGCATGTATTGAGAAAAGGAAGAAGATTTGTATGGAAACACATGTTCAACAAAGGTGACATCACGAGATACAAATGTTTGTTTGGTGAGAAGATTGAGGAGCTTATAACCTTTTTGGGTTTGAGGATAGCCTAGAAAAACACAAGGAACTCCGCGTGGCTGGAACTTGTCAGTAGTGCGAGCTGGATTTGAGGCAAATGCAAGGCACCCAAAAACTTTGAGATGATCATAGGAGGGCAATTGGTTCAAGAGAACCTCATATGATGTCTTATTACCCAACACAGATAGTGGTAGGCGATTGATGATGTGAGTGGCGGTAAGCACACAGTCCCCCCAATAATGCAATGGTAGGGAGGCATGAAAACGAAGAGCCCGAGATACTTCCAGCAGATGGCGATGTTTCCGCTCCACCACCCCATTCTGCTGAGGCCTGTCAACACAGGACGTTTGATGCACAATACCAGCCCGAGAGAAGAAGGATTGACACTGCTGTGAATCAAATTCAAGGGCATTATCTGACCTCACAGTTTTGATATTGTAACCAAAATGATTTTGAACATACTGAGAATAAGATTGCAAAGTTTGAAGTGAGTGAGACTTGCAAGGAAGTAAATATGTCCAAGTAGCTCGACTAAAATCATCCACTATAGTCATGAAGTATCTATTATTACCATGTGTTTGAACACGATAGGGACCCCATAGGTCTATATGTATCAGCTGAAAAGGACAAGTAGTAGCAGTAGTACTAGCCTTGTAAGGCAGCTTAACGAATCTAGCCATAGGACATGTGACACATACAGGTTCACTGTCTTTGGAAGCATTAACATTGATTCCTACTACATGTCTCAATCTATGTAATGGTAAATGACCCAATCTATGATGCCATAAAGTAGCCTTATCATGCTGCACACTATAGCAAGTAGTATTTCTGGACAAAACTTGAGGACTATGCTGGTTCACCTTGGTGTCCACAAGGTAATACAGTCCACCTCTCTCTTTACCAATTCCTTTGACTTCCAGTGTGGCCAAGTCCTGTATGACACACATATCCGCAAGGAACACAACATGACAATTGTTATCCTTAGCCAAACGAGACACAGATAGTAGATTGAATTGGAAACTTGGCACACACAGAACATTGGATAATTTCAAGCCTGATTGTAGTGTAACACGTCCCATTCCATGCACAGTCACACGAGTACAATTGGGCAAGTTTATGTAAGATATAGGTGACTGTGAGTGAACTTTGTGCAACATATTTGGGTCATGGCACATGTGGTCAGTGGCCCCTGTGTCCAATATCCACGCAATTGAAGGATTGAAAATGGAAGGATTAAGCACATTACCAGCAAAACTGTGATCAATTTCTTCATCAGTGTCAGATTGTGGTGGTTGCTGAGGAACAAGCTTGAGTAGTTGCTCAAGCTGCCAAGGTGTGAGATGTGCCACTTGACCATTCGGTTGAACACTCTCCACCTGAGCTGCAGCTTTCCAGTCACCACGCGAGCTGCTGGAGGACCTACTTGAGGGCCTGTTATCCAATTCCTTTACCTTCCTGACATGTTGCTGAGACAGAGGCCTTTGAGGTCTCCTCTGAGAGGTTTGAGGTTGTTTCTTGGACTTTGGATGCCAGGATGGATATCCAATCACAGTCCAACACCTTTCTTTGGGATGACCTTTGTTGCCACATTCACTGCATCTCATCTCAGACCCACGGCTTATCAAGGCAGCATTATCCGGTAGCGGCATAACCTTAGCTCCTAGCAATTCTCGCTGTAATTCTTCCTGCTGAATTAGGCCACAAACAGCATCCATAGTAGGAAGAGGTTGCATCAATAGCACCTGACTTCGTTGATGGTTGAATGTCTCACTAAGACCATTCAAAAATTGAAACAGTTTTTGATCCTGTTGTTGCTTGAGCAAGGCTTGCATAAACTTAGTCACATCATCAGCCACGGCTGTTATCTTCGGCAAGTCACTCATGGCATTCAACTCCTCCCATATGCTCTTCATTTCAGTGTAATATTCACTGACAGTTCCAGTTTGCCTCAGCTCATACAAATCACGATTCAACTGGTATTTCCTAGATCCATTGGCTATGGAAAACCTTCTTTCCAATTGAGCCCAAACTTCAGAGGCTTGAGTGACAAATAGAATAGATTTGGAGATATTGTCACTTACATTGATCATCAACCATGAAATCACCAGATTGTTGCACGCGTCCCACTGCTCAGCCTTAGCTACATCATCCGTTGCTCTTTCCAGCGTGCCTTGAACGAAGACCAATTTGCGTTTGGTCGAGAGACCGATCTCCATCGCTCTTCTCCATGACCTATAGTTTGAGGCTCCAATCAATTTTTCATTGAGAATCAAAGAGTTCGGACCATCCGAAGGATGGATAAACAATGGATTTTGCAGGTCACTGTAATTGATACTCTTTCCATTCATTTTCACTCCTCAGAAGGGAAAAAAAAAAGAAAAAAAAAACTGATGAAATCTCCAGAGAAAAAAAAATCAGCAAGATAGAATCGATCAACAAAGTGATTCAGATTCAGCTGATAATCAGGATCTCAGGCAGCATTTGCTTGCTCTGATACCATGTTGATTTGAAGCAAATGTTGAAAAGAAGAAAAGAACAGAGGACGTAGCCTCAAAAACAGAGGGAAGAGATTTCTCTTGTTTTTTTTTCCCCCTGACCAAGCAGCACCCAATAAGTATATATAGTCAGTTACAACCATAACAAAAAAAGGACAGCTCAACAACAAAATATCAGTAGACCCTAACAACCAATCTCACAAAATGATGCCATTCTCTACACAATGAAACAAGGTTTCGCAAGTTAACGTTTAAGAAGGTGGAGTAGTTGAACCAGTTGAAGGATTTCAAGGTAGAACTTGCTCTCCTCCATTATTCTTCTCACCTTGTCAACACATTTGAAATAAGAGTGTGTGCTTTTTTTTGAGTGTTGTGATTTATATATTTATGTCAATTTTCACATGCAAACCGGACACAACTGATACTCTGATCATCTCTATGCTTAGGGCTTGCATGTCTAATTTACTTTTGATTATGCCTTTAAATTCGATCCCTTTCCCAGAAATTTTGATTAGATCTCCTTTTTTAGTTTTGCATTTTGTACAAGATGTTAAGACTCAAGTTGGAGATGATGCTAGTGATGAGACGTGGATAGATGAATCTGATGAGGTATATATGTAATGTCATCTTTATAAGTTTTAGTTCTTGAATTATATGTCTTTAGCATATATGGTTCTCAATTTTGTACTCTTCTACTCTAAAACGTGCATGCTATCTGATGGAGTAAAATGTTGACTTGAGGATTTGTTGCTATTTTTGTGTGGGATTGCTAGGTCTATTTGGATAGGCATGTCTGTTTATATTTTGGGGAAATGTTTAGTTCATAATTAGTTACCTTCTAAGCTGGTGCGTAGCCTCCACAAAATTTGTACTCTTCTACTCTAAAATGTGGGCAAACGGAAAAGAATGACTTAGAGTACAAAATAAGTAAATGTTGCACCGGCTAAATTACAATATTTTTCAATCATAAGTTCTATTGCTGAAAAGTTACCTTGTAAGCTGGTAGCTTCCACAAATTTAGAGATCAATCACAACAAAATTTCAAATTTAATTGATTTGTGTGTTTATAGACAACAACTGTTACATTGCTATGTTTGAGTGACAGTAATGCCCAAAACCCTATAGGCTATAATTTGCCAAATAAATCGAATGAACAATGATATTTAACTGATGTATAATATTACTTGATCATCATATTAGTCTGGAAGAGTGGAAAAACCCAGCCAAGTTTAATTGTAGCTTCCTGTCCCCTTTAACTGTAAGAAACAACCTTGACTGAGAGACTCAAGTCTGAAAGGTATTGGGATTAATATCTCATATGGTTGAGAATACCAGAGAGAGAGGTCCAAACTATCTTTGGGATCTGAGCATCTCATTCTGTTTTCTATATAACTATATGTTTTTCTTTCGCCAGAGAAAATGCTCTGTTGCAGTTCACAGTCCGTAAGTTTCACACTCGTAGTTATTCTTTATGCATCTATTTTTGCATTTATTTGAGTTTCCTGATTAGTAAATTCTTGTTTGTGTTCACTGTTCACAAATGCTTTGATTTGTACAAGTTAGTCCTAATTTTTTAAAAGGTTGTTATTATTGTTCAAATGACTTGTGGCTACAATACAATTAACAATGTGTGACCTTCTTACTGTACCTTTGGCCACAGTACAATTATGGTGGGTGGTCTTCTTGCTACACAAGTCCCATTTTAAAATCAAACAAGTGTTGCTGCAGTCATAACAGTAACTCTAATTGCAATGGCAAATCGATGGTGCTTTCTATGTTAGTTTCACCTGTTCATAAAGATAATTTTTTTCAGATTTTTTTACTATGGTCTATAACAGTTTGATTGGGGACAAATTGCCGCGTATAAAATTTCTGAGTACTTCGATAGGTATAGAATTTTGTAGCAACTGTTAACCTCCAACAGAAATTATGAGTTAATGTTAATGTTGATTCATGTAAAGAATCTTTTATGCATACAACAATGACGTTTTTATTGCCAGTTCAAGTATGCACTTTTTTGTCTCAAGGGTTTAAGCCAATTCATTCACATCCACAGGTTTCACCAAGAAGATATAATTCTATTGAAGCAGCCATTGAACGGCCGGCTACTCCTCAACATACACCCTTTAGCTCCAACTGTTGTGCTTACAAAGCCATAAATGAATGATAGATTCGGAGTGAAAAATTGAAATTGCATTATTCATAAATTTTGGTTCATGCTCCTGATTATATTTAAGGATGAAGTTGCATATTGAGCCAGCCAAATATTTTAACCGCGCGCGTCCAACCACTATTGTTCTTTACTATTGTTTTTTGCTATATGTAATCAAGACAACATTGAAAACAATAATGGATTTTACTATCTTTCTACTAGTATATTATATAAATTAATCTTGGAGAAAATTTGTACGAAATACATAATTAGTGATAGTACAATTGTTTTATAATTTTTTTCATTGATTTATCATTATTATTTGAATTGGTAGTTGTTGTAAAAATAGTGCGAAAATAAATCACATACGAATATTGAAAAATTTCCCATCCATCACATTGGATATATAACGCTAGTTAATTCATTATAAGTGTATCCCTATTCTATTTCATCCTTTAATTGATTACCAATGTGTTTAGTGGGAATAAATAAGTTGTGAATTTAGAAACCATTGGCAATGTATTTAGAATCAACTTTTTAAAGATAAGAAACTGTTAGGAAAAACTAAGTAATTGCAAGGTTACAGCGGAAACAAAATAAATGAGATGACAGAAATTATGACAAAATTCAGGAACAAAAAATAAGTAATATGACAAACATCAGGTTTACGTGGGAAATCGAAAAACTCGGAGAAAACCCACGGACGACTACATCCAGAAAAATAATCCACTATGAGAAGGGAGGAGTACAACTCGATCACTATCACAGGTTGTGATACGATCAACAAAAGGAGATTACAATAAAAAAACTCTCAAACTCTCAACTCACAATTTCTCGTGATACACTGGGAAAATATTGGTGAAACTGTTTTTCTCTCAATATTTTCTCTCTGATCTAATTGATCTCACCGATAGACCGATGTCGCCGTGAAATAAAGTAGAGAAAACTGAACCCTATTTATATGGTGATTAGTAGAAGAAATAGAGTCAGATTAAAACCCAAATAATAACAAGTAATATCTGACCGAGGATCCAATGGGCCACAAAATCCAACAGAAGCCATAATAATTTAGATTCTCATAGGTTGGTTTTCATTATAAGATGAATCTTCATTCATAAGTATTCTTTTTATGTAAAAAAAAACATTTTTCAAGACTAAAGCTGGCTCACACACTGACATACTACAACCTTGATTATTTAAGCTTAAAAAAGAATCATTTAGGATATAAAAGTTTGGATAAGTTCATTTGATACTTTTCTTTTAGGAAAGTTCACTTGATACTTTATATATTATATTCAAGTATATTAAGAGTACCATAGGTTAGCAAATCTTTATCTAAATCTTCCTATAAAAAAATCATTATTTGAATCCGACTTAAACACAAATCAATAAATAATGAGATTACATAATTGATGGGTGCATAAAACCATCAGATTATTCGTTGAAAGGTAGATAGTCCGTTTGAAATGATGTGAGGATTAAATTTAACATGTGAGAATTGCACATGGATGATTGATTGATTTATCAGTTTTGAATGACTCTTGAATTCCTCTAAATGACGCAGGTAAAGCATATTAGATGCATTTGGATTATGTGCTCCATATATTTGTAAATGAACAATTATAATAATAAAAGTGAAGAATAGTAATATAAGAGTCGACAACTTAGAGTATGGGCAATGGGGATCACTTTAATGAAATTTTGTTATCTTCTCTCTCCTCCTATCTTTATCTCTCTCCTAATCATCACTCATTTTCACAAGAGAAGGATCTCTGCACCATTCCATCTCTTGTGAAAATGGATGATGATTAAGAGAGAAATAGAGATAGGAGGAGAGAGGAGGAGAGAGAAGATAACAAAATTTCATTAAGGCATCGTTCTTTTATGTGTTAACGCACCCAAACGCAACGCAACATAACGCAAATTATCATCACTTTTTAACCATTTTCAACGCTACTAAACGTAACGCAACATAAACGCAACGCACAAAAGAACGATGCTTAAAGTGTTCCCCATTGTCCATGCTCTTAATATCTGCAGGTGAACAATCATTGTATCTGAAATACATGGTGTAGAATATATCTAATAAATTGCAAGACGCAGGTGGCAGTTAAAAAAAAGGTGGGTAAAGTTTGTATGGAATTGTTGGGCTTGTTAATCACAAGGTGACGTGCATGCAGCAGGTAAGAAATGGGATTGAAGCCCAGCTTGATGAATGACATCAGTACATACGTTCGGGGGCCCAAATCTGGAACTCGTTACCCTTTGAGTTTTGATTCATATTTTATTTTTATTTTTATTTTTATTTTCATAAAATTGGTTGGGCATGAAGCCAGTTTGAAGCTAGCTTTCGGTGTGTCTAATCCAGCTGGCGTACAATTCCCAAAGCTCCCCAAACAGCATTATAAATTCCTCCTCACTCCCTCCCTCCGCCTAAGCTTGAAATTACATGCAATCTACGCAACTTAACATACGAAAACATATATCCAACTTAGCATAGAATAGAATAGAATAGTGAATAGAGAGTATATGATGAAAGATTGTTCAGGCATGGAAGACAGGATTGATCCACCCTTTGAGGATCTTTTGTTCAAACTGTCAGAGTCACCCACAGCCATGGAGTTGAGGAGTAATAATAGTAGTAGTAGAGTAGTAGAAGAGCAGGAGCTTCCATTGGTAGACATGGGGCCAGTTGTGAGAGGAGAGGAGGATAAGATGGAGTGGTGCAAGAATCAGATTGTCAAGGCAGCCAAGGAGTGGGGTTTCTTCCAAGTAGTCAACCATGGGATTTCCCACCATGTTTTACAGGAGATGTCAAGGGAGCAGGTCAAGCTCTTTAGACAGCCATTTCACAACAAGACTATGGACAAGTGTATGAATCTCAGTCTTTCACCTGGAAGCTACCGTTGGGGTACTCCCACAGCCACTTCCCTCACACAGTTATCTTGGTCTGAGGCTTTTCACTTTCCTTTCACTGATATTATTCGCTCTTCTTCTTCTTCTTCTTCTTCTGCTCATTGTCATCATACTCATCCTGTCCCCAACACCTTCAGGTACATCCCTTTTACCTCCAATTCCAAAGCCCCCCCTTTCTTCCTTTCACACTTAATTCCCGTTGGTTAATTTCTACTGTTTCAAATTCGGCTTTACATTTATTCTCTTTTTCTTTGTCAACTCAAAGTGACATTATATTGCATGTTTTTATACATCTTACGACTTCTTAATCATGTCACTATATGTAGCAATTTTTACTTGGCAAGATATAGATACAAGTTTTCCTTATCATCATTAATAGTGCCATGAAAGAATGTAATATGCATTTTTGTACACCTAGTTATTTTTTTTTTTTTAGAAACCATCCTGGTCTTATGTGGTTATAAAACAAATGGTTTATCATCACTCAAAAAAAAAAACTATTTTTTTGGATCTACTTTAATTTTTCTTTAAGCTTAATAGCAAATAATTCGTTCGACCAGTGATATAATTTAATAACCAAATTATTTACATACGATGTTAAAAACTATCTATGTATAACAATACTAGCTTGCTGTTAGGAGCCTTTCTTCTTACATCACAACTTATTAGAATAATGTTTTGTAGGTTAATAATTCCCTAAATTATTTGAGTTAATTATATGATCGATCCATTATTTTATGTGTTTAGATTTGACTAAAATAATTCGACCTCAGCTCCCCATTTGACTATTTCTCGTTAACAATCCATATATAATTGTAGCAGTTGTCAGGGGCCTTTCTTTTTATTGCAACTTATTAAAAAATATTTTATGCTCATTAATAATACACTTAAACTGAAAAATTATTTAAGTCAATTTTATGATCGAGTATTTAATGCGTTTAGTTAACCCAATTTGACTAATATAGATTTTACCCAGTTCTCCATCTAATTATATCTTGTTAAAAGAAAACATCCTAAGATAGAAATTAACTTGTATTAGTTACTCTCCACTTTCCCTCGTCTATTATGTGTTATTGACAATACAAGCTACTGAAATGCTCATGCATGGTGCGCTAATATACAGTAGCACATTGTGAGCATATCTGTATTGCTTGCATGTTATACGTGAGAGCATTCATATATTTTAGGCCGCCATGATAAGAGTTATTAAGTACCATTAATGTTTTACTTGAGGGTCTGAGAATACACAATCTACATACATGGCTTTGAAAGTACCTAATTTTGATTTATTCAACGAAAAATTGAGCTAAGGTGAACAATGGATGTGATATAGTAGTACTTTTTTTTACTTTTATCAAAGGTATTTTACCTAAATTAAACTTGTGCCACAAAAATTTAGAATTAGTAAAGTTGCACACTCCAACGTAATTCTATTTCTATATATACTCTCTTCATTTCATAATATTTATTACATTATTTTTTTTTATAATTTTCAATGTAGTCTTTTAAGTGAAAATAATTTTGAATTTAGTATTTACAAAATGTTTATATATACTTTTATATCATCTTTAATTACATGTAATCTTATATAATAGATTCGTATACATATTTAGAAATTTATTGTTAGAGTTTTGTACTTTTACTATATATATAGCACATATATATAGGCCTAGTTCTCTAGAGAGGTAAGTAATATTTAAGTAAGTAAAGTAGCTAAGATAAGTAAAATTGTACAAGTGTTGGTATATATTTTACATCAATTATATCACTTACGTATATAACTTTTTCATTATATATTTTATGATTTTTAATAAAGTAGTATGAGTATGAGTAAGGTGTAAGAAATTTTAGAAGTATAAGTTAGATAAATAAAAAAAAGCAACTAAAGGTAGATATGATGAATAATTTTATATTTATAAGGTCATAATGTGGAAGAGTTAGGTTCTATATAGCTAATAGCATATCAATTACTATATCATGAGTCAAACCATGTATGATATTCATCAACTAAGATTCTATTATATCAATTATTGAGTCAAAGAAGTATAATTATTGAGATTGTAAATGGGACAAATATTTTGAGTCAAAGAAGTTAAATAAAAAGACAAATATTTTGGGACAGAGGTAGTACTGTTGTTATAAAAATTCATTATCTTTTCTTTAAACCCTAATCTATAAAATTTACTAATAATTATTTCTAGAATAAAAATTTAGAACATGCCGGCTGAAATTAGCTGGTGCAGTAAAAAATATCCTTATAAAAATAATTCTAAATATACAACAAAATCCTTCCATTTCCAGATCAAGATATTAACTTTGTCTTTTTTTCCCTTAAAGTCTTCAACAACCATTACTGGATCCCTTTTTGTAAGATATAAAAGATATACAGATAAATATAGGTCTCGTTTTTTTAGGTTAAACCTAATTATCTTAATTTATCATAACTTAACATAAATCTCAAAAAATCATTCATTCTAAAAATACAATTTTTCAAAAAAATATGTTAGCTTAACTATTCTAAATTGAAAATAACTCATTCAAAAAACAGAGTCTAATCTAAGTCTTAATATATACTGTACTTGGCTTTTTACAGTCATCATGCATGTTACAAAAGTAGGTTTTACCCGTTTGAGCTTATCAGCCAAGGTAAGGATAAGTATGAAGGAAGGACTGAGGATTTAATTCAAACTGCCGACATAACTACTCAATTTAATGTGATGGCACAAAAAATTACTGCTCTTGTGTTCGAGTCCTTCTAAAAGACGTACAAGATATCTTTAGACTTTATATAGTGGTAAGTTTCCTTGTGTGAATTGTGTGTCCAGATGAAATTATACTATGGTATGTAACAAAAGATGTAAGTATCCATAATGAAATACTCCGTCCTTGGAATATTGATATCCCATCTAATAGTTTTTGAATTTATAATTATTATATTATGAGAGTAATAAATACCTATATCTGGGCGGCGTACAATGAAGTTGTTCTTTGGTTCTGTACTATACACTTCAAGATTTAATCGTATTTTCAATCAGATTGAGAACACCAATTGATTAAAACCATAGGCAACAGTTAATCAGGGTTATAAATTATATTGATCATTTGGTTATCTTAGAAACAATGACATGTGATTTGAATTGAGACGGCTAATAATCAATTTTAGATTGTCTGTCATTTATATTTTTATAATTTCTATTAATTATATATATATATATTTAACAACAAAGACATAATATTTATTGGCTACATTTGAATCCTTTTAGACCTTACATTAGCAGGATTATAATGAGGTTTGTTGTTGCATGTCAACAAATATAAATGTTGAAAAACATAAACATTTTATGCATAATTCTATATTTATGTAAAGTATAAATATAAATATAGTTTATATAGTTTATGAATGATGACAATCCTTAAAATAATGGGAAAATTACATATACCCTCATTCAAGTTTATGACATTTATAAATTCCACTATGATCTTTTTAAGTTAATATTTACATCGTCCGTTTCAAAAAAAATAAATTTACATCCTCTAATGTTTTGAAATTTAGCAACATTTCCGGTGAATTTAGCAATTTTTTCGTTGAAGGTGTGACTTGTAATCAAATTTATTTGCTAGAATTATCGTTAATTTTAACAAGTAAATATCATCACAAATCACACATCCATCGAGAAAGTTGTTATATTTACCGGAAAGGTTGCTAAAAGAAATTGGTTTAAAAGGTCGGGGAGGTAAATACTAACTCAAAAAATGTCAGGGTTGAAATTATAAGTATCATAAATGAGAAGGGGTATATGCAAATTTTCTTAAAATAATAACACATATATTTATAATTATTTAAATATGGTTATTATATGATTTTTAGAGTGATACCACTAAAAATATGTCTTTAAGTTAGGATAAGTTAATGCATTTATTCTTTATTATTTTTCTCATAAAATTACCATTGACATAAATGTGATAAGATTCCACGTAAACTATGTTTAAACCATTAATTATTTGCCTAAAGTCTAAGGACATTGGTATTTGAACATTGACCTCATCATATGATAGTACTAATATATAATACTTTCTCCCTTTCCTTTTATTTGCTGTTGAAGTTTTTATGTTCATTTTTAATTTGATAATTTTTCACATAAAATTTTTATAAAAATCATAATATTATACTTTTTCAATAATATTTTTTTTATTATAAGTTTAGAAAGCATTCCGTAGGAGTCTCGGGAAAATTTTTTCTGGGGAAATTTCCCATGAAAAGTTTTCTATGGGACAAATTTCCCTTATCCCCCATAAGGGAATTTTTCCCTAGGAAAATGGAGAAAATAGTAGGCCCACCGTGAAATTTTTCCCAAGGTCAACCTACATCCAAACATGGGAAAAATAAGTCAATCTAGGAAAATTGAATATTTCTCTGAGATTATTGACCAACCAAACGCACCCTTACCAATCTTATAAATTTAGATATTAATGATCAAAGTTTTTTTTTTTAAATATGGACAATAGATAAAAAAAAAAAAAAACAGAGGGAGCAATGTGTTCCAAGTCAAATCATTAGGTAGTTAATTAACCAATTGAAAGAGCCCAAAAAATTATGAGTTTATCAATTAGCCAAGCTAGCAAGGAAGAAAGGCTTTTGTAGGATGTCATAAATGATGATGTTCACATGATAGTTAGGTCAAAATCAAAGGAGGGACAGTGAGTACTACTGTTGCCAGTTAAGCTCACATGGATGCATGTTGGTGGTAACTAAGCAAGCTAGCTAGCTATGATCGATGTCAAGAGAGAGCTCTTTCTTCAAAAAATCATGTCCCATCTATTCCTGTGACCTTCTATGTGGGGTTATTTTTTCATCCCAATTTTGAGGGGACAAGCATGCCACTTCTTTCTGTTTTACCCCTTTGCATCATCTCAGACGACCAACGTCTCTCCTAAATGATGCATATGTATAATTTGTTTTTTTTTTTATAAAAATTTTTATCTACTATCTTATTAAGTTGCACTTCAACATCACATAGCAATTAGCTAGAGAAAGGATAAGATAAAATTGGACAAGGGCATAACGCCTAAGGTTTGTGAATGAGGATGGGGATCTATCAATTTTGTTAAGTTCTATCAACCATAATACATAGAGCAACATAATCATTTTTTTTATAGATAATTATATTAGATTATCTTTTTTGTTAGTCCATTATGCTATCAATAATAGATGTATTGTTCGTGATGTATGTCTAGGTGCAAGAGCATAAATAAATACAAAAAAAAAAAGGAAAAAGTCAATGTTCTGTGGGTTGAGATACGAGTAAATTACATTTACCCTACCTAACATTTATGGTAACAATTTTTACACACCCGATATTTGTGAAATAATTTTTACCTTACCTAACATTAAGTGTTTCTATACTTAAACCTCCTAAAATATTTTTATATTTGATTTTTGTTGGATTTTCTAGCGAACATTAAAAAGATAAATATGAATTGACTTTTTACCCTTGATATTAATTCATTTTCATTTTTCATTTTCATTATAAGATATTTCTTCCATTATAATTGACTTTTTAACCCTTGCTATTTTAGAAGATATTTTATAATTTGGTTTTCATTTTCAAAATGGGGAGAGATTGGGTTTTCGAAGAAATAAAGTAGAGAAAAGATTGGGGTTTAAATGCCATATGAGTTAATATTAAGGGTAAAAATGTCAATTTATGTTTATTTGAAATTCATATGAATTAATATCAAGGGTAAAAGAGTCAATTCATATTTATCTTTTTAATGTTCGTCGGAAAATCCAATAAAAATAAATTATAAAATATCTTAGGAGTTTTAAATATATGAACATTTAATGTCAGGTAACGTAAAAATTATTTTCACAAATGTCGGATGTGTAAAAATTATTACCATAAATATCATTTAGGGTAAATGTAATTTACTTGGAGTGTCTTAGGAGGAGAGAGAAGAATAGATGATAGAGGGTAATAATTTTTTTTATTTTTTCAAAAATGTTGTATTCCTTTCTTTTTTCGTTCAATTACGTAATAAATATGAGTTACTCCCTCCTTCCCAAATTATGTGTCACTTTGGACACAATTTAAAATACTAAAAAAACTTCCCATTCATTAATTTAGTGCATTGGAAATATGGAAATGTTGAATAAAATTGTGAATAAAAAAAGGAAAAGGTGAATAAAAATGAAAAATGGAAGAAAATAATGTAATTAATAAGGTTAATTTGATAAATTAGTAATTAATGTGTTATTGGAAATTAAAGTGACAGATATTATGGAAAAACAGAAAGTTAGTTAAAGTGACAGATAATATGGGAAGGAGGTAGTATACCCCATCATTTATTAAACTACCAAAATTTATATTTGTTGTCTCTCAAACCTAAATATATCGTTGCTATATAATATAATTAGTAGTGGGAAAAATTTATAGTGGTTGTCAATCATGACAACCACCACAATGAAAACAATGTTATACATGTGTCAACTTTTATCTTCGCCATTCATTTTTATTATTTAGTACAACATTATAAAATATATTTTCTTAATTAAAAAAATTTTTTACAAAATTTTTTAAAATTTAAATATCTTTACTCTAATTTTTTACCTAGTCAACAAGCATTATTTTTGAAAAATATTTATTTAAATTTTTTAAAAAAGAAACTAAAATGTCAAAAAATATATTTTACAATTTTTACTAAATAAAAAGCCTAACGGTCAAGATAAAACTTAACACATGTACGAATAAAATTTAATTTACTTACGGTGGTTGTCATGGTTGACAATCACTATAAGTGTATCCATTAGTAGTGTAGTTATGAAACATCTACCCTAATTGCTTTTGTACGTATAGTTAGTGTTACTAAAATCATATTAACTGCAATACTTTAGGATTACTTTTTTTATTTTTGGTAGGACTATAATTTGCATGATAAAGAGTTCTATGTAGAATTTAAAAATATTTTAATACACTTTGAGGACACACAATACAAAAAAGGAGGTCATAAAAATTTTCTAAGTGTAAATGAACTGAGAACTATTTTTTTATTATTATTATTATTATTATTATTATTATTCTTGATTTCAAATAGTTTACAACATCATAAAATATTGAGTTATATATTCATGTTAGTTTTATCAAATAGTTTAAATCAACTAAAAAAGCGAGCGAGTATCGAATAATCAATTCATATTAACTTTATCAGCTTTCGAAAATATATAATTAATAACAACGAAATTCTAATTAGCGGAAATAAAATAAATTTGACGAATAAAAATTAAAAATAGGAGTATAGTTATATGATGTTAATCAATATGAGAATATTTGTAATGTAATGTGAATGGAAGTGAATCTCAGAAACCATTGATTCCTTAGGTATATTCTTTAGGAGACTATTTATTCGCCAAGTAACTTGAATTGAAGTCCCTGTACGTGGAGTTGCATGCATGGCTTAACATTGCTTATTCTTAGCTAAACCAGGAGATAGTTGTGGAGAATATAAAACCTACTACTACTACTAGGTGTCACGTGAGAATGACAGTGAAGATAGTTGTGGCTCACATGAAGATCACAAGGTTTTAAGACTCGGAGGGCAGAAGAAAGCAGGTGTGCCCTTAAAGTTTGGGTCCCCCCCCCCCCTAATTCTGAACCCTAGCTAGAGAGGCTTGTATCCCTTAAACTAAACTACTAGGCTATACAATTCTGAGTGGCACCGAACTTAACAGAAAATGGTCATTCCTCAATTGTCATATGTGGAGCTTTGGCGCCTTCTTGTATGGACAATACAATGCATACATACATTAATATAAAGTATATACCCTCCACCGCCAGATCTAGGGCTGCGCATCCCTTTATTTGATGGCATAACGATCTCTCCTTCCAAATATGTTGTCATTCTCATCTTTCTCATAAGCTTAGTTGGGTTTTGGAGGGATGGATGTACACTGTACGTGTAACCATGTTATATTGTTGTCATGTATAAATTTTATCAGTTTTCGGTTTAGGTTTCAGGGTACTGTCAGTCATTATATAATATTATCTCTATCCTATTTTTTTTGTCACTTTAACTAAATTTGGAAAATCAATACATATTAGAAATGAAGTGAAAATTAATATGTAACTTACGAAAATTATCCCTACATTAATTGAGAAAGATAGATGTTGAGTAAATTACATTTATCCTACCTGACATTTGTGGTAATATTTTTGCACACCCGATATTTGTAAAATAATTTTCACCTTACCTGACATTAAGTGAAAGTGAATTTTAGTGGCAAAATTTAGTTACTTCTCATCGGAAATGAGAAAATATAATAATGACCCTTTGTGACTATGTGAATGTCGCCCATGATATTGAGAAGGAAATAACTTAAATGACCCTTTCATTGTTTTGTATGGAAAAAGGTGTGTTGAAACTCCAAATAGAAAAACCAATAGTCGATTCCTCTCACACTCCTCTTCTTCAACACTCCCATGTTAATGCCATATGAATTAATATTAAGGGTAAAAACGTCAATTCATATTTAATTGAAAGTCATATGAATTAATATCAAGGGTAAAAAGTCAATTCATATTTATCTTTTTAATGTTATGTCGGAAAATCTAACAAAAATCAATTATAAAATATCTTAGGAGGTTTAAATTTATAACACTTAATGTCAGCTAAGACGAAAATTATTTCACAAATGTCTGGTGTGCAAAAATTATTACCACAAATGTCAGGTAGGGTAAATGTAAGTAGAATTGTAAAAAGTGATAAATAGATTTGTTAATTAGGGGTAAAAAAAGGAATGATCGCCGTTGAAATTATAAATGTGAACGAATTGGAACAAATGAAAGTTAGTTAAAATGACAAATATTTTAAAATGAAGGTAGTATATAATTAAATATTTAGTTAACACATGATAGTTATCGTATATATAACAGTTGTTCTGTTCAATTGTTTTTTAAATGGTAAGTTTTTTTTTTATTTTTTTATATCTAAATGGTAAGTTTCTAATGAATGGTAAGCTTCAGTTAAAAGAACATTCAACATAAATTAAATTTTCTCTTGAATCTTCTTTGTTCCTTAAATTGAAGTAAGTACACTACCCTTTATATGTTATCATTATACAATTTATCCTTACCAGAAATGTGTGTTTTATTAGCATACGCGCGCATTCTCAGACACATATGCCCCATCACCTTGTTGAAATTGTTAAAATTCCATCGTAAAATCATTTAAGGATTATTACAATTTATAAATAATATAAAAATTATTTTACCTGTCATAATTTTTAATTTCTTTTTAGCAAAATGATAAACATCTTGATACAAGATGTTTAATTATTTTGAGGATTATTACAATTTATAAATAATATAAAAATAATTATTTATTTATATTTTTCATCAATATAAAACTATATATAAAATGTGCATTTTCTACTATGATTGATAACATTAAGCTATTATTGACATTTTTAACCTAGCTAATAAGCATTATACTCCTATAGTTAATAAATATATATAATTATTAGAAAAAATATTATTAAAAGTTACAAAAATGTGAAATATGAATAATTGAAGATGGTTATTAACCATCTTGAGTCAAGATGTGTATCATTATCCTTCTTTTTACATGATAAACTCAACCAACCATGCCTAAAATAGTGAGTGAATATGCCATTTATCATGTAAAAAATAAAAAGGAATTAACTTGTGGCTGGAAAGATGACACCGAGAGCGCAAATATAAATATTAGAAAGGTTGGAAAATGATAAAAATAATTTTACAAAAGTGAAAATATTTTAAATAATTTCAACAATGGTGAGGCAGGACTGTGGGTGACCTAGTTAAAAAAAGGTAATGCCTTATAATTTGAAGTGATATGATGAGTTTTTTGGTTTTTGGACCCTCAACTTTGGGGATATTTATTATTTGGTACCACATTTTTCAAAGTTTATTTTTTGGACCCTGTACTTTGAGTACCCAACAAATCTAGCCCAATCTTAAGTTTTACTCCGGCAAAGGGCCAAAATACACATAAAATTCCCAATTTGCCCTTATCAATTTTTAAAGGTTTTTGACTTTTCTTAATTTTTAATTTTTGATTTTTAAAATTTTTAATTTTTAATTTTGATTTTTAATTTTTTAATTTTTAATTTTTAATTTTTTAATTTTTTAATTTTTTAATTTTTAATTTTTAATTTTTAATTTTTTAAGTTTTTAATTATCATTTTCATTTTCATTTTGATTTTAATTTTTAATTTTTAATTCCAAATTATTAATTTTTAAAATTGTAAAATTATAAAAATTTTAAATTTTTTGATTTTTGATTTTTATTTTTTTATTTTAATTTTTGAAAATTTTCAATTTTCAATTTTTTAATTTTCAATTTTTTAATTTTAAAATTTTGAAAAATTTAAAATGTTAAAATTTAAAATGTTAAAATTTTAACATTTTAACATTTTAAATTTTTCAAAATTGTAAAATTTTAAAATCTTAAAATTTTAACATTTTAAATTTTAAGTTTATATTTAATTTTTTTATTGTAAAATTTTTTTAACTATTTAAATGTTTTATGATTTTAATTTATAATTTATAATTTTTAAAATTTTGAAGTTCTTAACAATTTTTAAATTAAAAAATTTAAAATGTGAGAATTTTGGTAGTAATAAATAAGTGAAGGGAAAATAAAGAATTAATAAATTAAGGGCAAACTTGGAAGTTCATCATTGATTAAAGGGCAAAGTTGGAAGGAAAAAATAGTCAAACTTAGTTAAGGGTTTTTTTTGACCGAACTGCTATATTAATGTCCACAATGTCACCGGAGACAAAGTACAGGGTCCAAATAATAAACTTTGAAATGTGTGGTATCAAATAATAAATACCTCCAAAGTTGAGGGTCCAAAATCCAAAAAACCCGTGATATGATTCCTCAACCTCCCTTATCTCCTCATAGGGTATCAAAAAATATGACTTTAATCAATAAACAAAAGAAGAAACCCAAAAAGAGCTAACTTTATGTACATGCAACTCATATGCAAGTGTAGAATAGGCTTTTGAAAAAGAAATTTTAAAAAAATAAGGAATGTAGAATGTATTTCTCACACTAAACCAATTTTGTTGCGCTTACCTCAACCTTGTGATGTCAGCAGACCGAGTATGGGTTTTTTGCATTTTGGACCTCGAATTTTAGGGGTATTTACATTCTGAACTCTTGGTTTTCAACTTTAACATTTTGGACCATAAAGTTTGTAGGCTGAATAAAAAAATACCTTAAAGTTTGTGGACTGAAGAAAAAGGCCCCTGTCTCATTTTTTATTTTCCTGCCATGTTTGAATTTATCTTCCAATTGACGTCAAACTTTAGGACTATGGTTAAAACTAATATTGAAGCTATAATACACCTCTCTTATTCGTGTCGAGGCTACTTAGGCCCCTGAGTACGTGGTTTTAAGTAACTCCAACATGAATAAAAGAGGTTTATTATAACTTTAATATGGGTTTTAACCTTAGTCTTGAAGTTTGATGTTAATCGGGAGAGAAATTCAAACATGGAAAGGCAAAGAAAAACGGGAAACGAGCTTTTTTTTTTCACCTCACAAACTTTAGGGTCCTTTTTTTCAGCCTACAAACTTTAGGGTCCAAAAAGTTAAAGTTGAAAACTAAGGGTTCAGAATGTAAATACCCCTAAAATTCGAGGTCCAAAATGCAAAAAACCCGACCGAGAGTATCACTCCTCATTTAATTAGACGGGTTTTTTGCATTTTGGACCCCGAATCTTAGGGGTATTTACATTCTGAACCCTTAGTTTTCAACTTTAACTTTTTGGACCCTAAAGTTTGTAGGCTGAAAAAAAAGGACCCTAAAGTTTGTGACGTGAAAAAAAGCTCGTTTCCCGTTTTTCTTTTTCTTTCCATGTTTGAATTTCTCTCCCGATTGGCATCAAACTTCAAGACTAAGGTTAAAACCGATATTAAAGTTATAATAAACCTCTTTTATTCATGTTGGAGTTACTTAAAAGTTAAAACCATGTACTCAGGGGACTAAGTAGCCTCGACACAAATAAGAGAGGTATATTATAGCTTCAATATTAGTTTTAACCATAGACCTAAAGTTTGACGTCAATCGGGAGATAAATTCAAACATGGAAGGAAAATAAAAAATGAGACAGGGGCCTTTTTCTTCAGTCCACAAACTTTAAGGTCCTTTTTTATTTAGCCTACGAACTTTAGGGTTCAAAATGTTAAAGTTAAAAACCAAGGGTTCAGAATATAAATACCCCCAAAATTCGGGGTCCAAAATGCAAAAAACCCTTAATTAGACATCATCTTGTGTTGGTAGTTGGTATGATGTACTCCAAAGCATGGTTTTATACACGTGTTTGTGCACATATATGAATGTACGATGCATTGCAAAACTTGGTTTTGTACATATACGCACCAAGGTTGATTAATTATTTTATTTTACGTTTCTATGTTGACAGCTCAACTGTGAAGAAATTTGCTACTACTGTATCAGAATTGGCCCAGAACTTGGCAAGCATTTTGGCAGATAAATTAGGAAATGATGAAGACACTACGGCGTTTTTCAAAAATAATTGTTTGCCAAGTACTTGCTATCTAAGAATGAATAGATACCCTCCATGCCCTAATTATTCCCACGTATTTGGTTTGATGCCTCACACAGACAGTGACTTTCTCACCATTTTGTATCAAGATCAAGTTGGAGGATTGGAATTGATTAAGGATGGAGAGTGGATTGCTGTTAAACCTAATCCTGAGACTCTTATTGTTAACATTGGAGACTTATTTCAGGTAATTAATCATTCTTATATGTATTTATTGGCTTTGAAAATAGTCAGAAAATAACAGAGAAAGAATAATCATCAATAATTTACAATTTTAATTCGTAAAATCCACACGTACCAAAATGTAGCTAATATTGATTACTTTATTTTAATTACCTTAATTTAGGACATAAATTTAAATGTACATCTAGTATGATTTTAGCTAGCTAAATCCTAATTTACTTTTGATGCATATAAAATATATATATATATATACATATATATATATGTATATATATATATATATATATATATATATATATATATATATATATATATATAATGTAATCTAGTTCTCTAAAATGATGATAATTTTAACAAATAAATTTTATCATGAATCATACATAGATCGAAAAAGTTGCTGAATTGTTTGAAGAGAGTTATACACTAACTTTGAGCACATAGTAAGGATTTGTGTTTTTGCTTACTTACTAGGCGTGGAGCAATGGTATGTATAAGAGTGTGGAGCACCGAGTGGTAGCTAACCCAAAGGTAGAAAGGTTTTCAATAGCATATTTCCTATGTCCATCAAATGATGCCATAATAGAAAGTTGGAGCATCGAGGAAGAGCCATCACTGTACAGAAAGTTTAGCTTTAAAGAATATAGACAACAAGTTCAAGATGATGTGAGGACGCTTGGCTACAAGATTGGAGTTTCAAGATTTCGTGTTTGTGGTTAGGTAGCTATTTCATCTAGTTAGAAATCCAATTCCCTGCCCTTGTGTTATAAGCTCTTTCTTTTTTTTTTTTTTTCAACCTAGCTATTTCAGGGTAGAATATATAAATAGTTTTTTTTTTTTTTTTTTTTTTTACAGTTTTTAAACTTTAGCTTCGGTGTATATTAGTTTGTTTTTCCTTACTGGACTTTCATGTACTTTTCATGTTTCTATTATGTATACATAATCAAATATATGTTAGGTTTGAGGCCATAGTGTTAATTGTTTGAAATGATTTTGTTATGTCAAATAGATTTATTATCATATTGTAGACTCCTAAAATTTTTGGTTCAGAAAACTGTTGCATAGTGTTACTTAAAGTTGGGAATCGAACAAGGTTGTTTAAAGACTTGAATAAGGACATTAATATAAAATACTAACAATTTTTAAGAATTGTAAGTTTGTAAATTAAATTAAGTTCGGAATTTCATAAATTCGAACAAATTATCAATATTTAAGACTGATAATCGAAGAATTGATACAAAGGACAAATTAAAACGATCCGAACCAAGATAGGTCATTGGAACTGGACTGAGCAAAAGGTCGGTCGACCTACAATGGGTCAAGCCAGCGGTCCACACTGCTGTTCAACAAATCATAAAGAGAGCTAGACCCATAGCAAGGCTGTGGGCCTTGGCTATGGTCACAGCTCAATCTTCCTCTTTTAAGTTGCGTATCTATTTTTTAATTATCAATCAATTATTAATGTGAATTAGTGAAATAAGTATGAAATTAGGAAAATTATAATTAAAAGAGTCGCCAGTCAGTTTTAAGAAAATTAAAAAACTTTAGATAAAGAAAGGACTCTAGCATGCGAATCCAAGAACAGGTTCGGGGTAAAGGTTACAAGGCTAAAAATTAAAGAATTCTCCAACTTGCTTATTTTAATAAAACAGACTCTACCAAAATTAGATTTAATTAGAAAGAGAAAAGGGGAGTGAAAGAACCCAAGGAGAGGGGTTAATAGGGTTATAGAAATTCTGCACACTCAAATGAGGACGTTAGTGACAAACCTTAACTTACCGTTAATGTTTTATTCACAGTGTAATAAAATTACTAATATTATTGAATGCAAACCAGAAAACGTTACATCAAGATGGTTAGAAACAGTCTCATTGTCCTAGGGTGGGTGTCCTTAGGACAGTTACAGTGGAGTTAGTGTCCCAACTAAGTTATCATAACAGTGATTTTAGAGGAAAGATTCCACCAACCACGTTGGTGATTATCACTCACAGAAACTACAATATTTAGTTTTTGTTACGCTCACAGTTCACTCGTCGAGATCCTCGGGTACAATCTACAAGAGGTCCTTTACTGATTACACACTCACCAATATCAATTGGTTACACACTCAGAAATCACTCACTGATTTCCTATAGCTTTTCTTTCGATTTCTTCACATGAAATCGAATGCATTTGCCATTTGGGTTTAGGGATGACTTTATAATCTCCTGGATTGATTTCCTTCCTTTTGTGGGGCGTGACAATCTGCTTTAACGGCTACTTCCTTACTGAAGATCCTCATGATTCTTTCCATATGTGATTCTTTGATTTCCTTCCATATTTCGTGCTTGGGGATCTTTGATTTCTTCAATCTCGGATTTCTTTGAGAATTGTTTCCTATAAGATTCATATCCAAAGTTAGCATTAATCATAAATACAAGTTTTGGATAGAATGGGATACAAGATACTTCCTTTTCTTACTTTCGTAATTTTGTCTTTCATATCAAAACTTCATTTGAGGTCCTTGTCAAAGCTCTGTTTGAGGTCCTTGGTGAATGTAGAGGTAATGTCTTTGACCCTAGTCCCAACATGGAGCAATTTGATAGACTTCCTATTAGATCTATTGTGTCATGCAAAACCAAAATTAAAGGTTTACAATTTATACATGTCAATTGAAATATATATGATGATTAATTTACATGATTATACATAATAAAAAGTTGTAACAAAATAATAAAAGCAAGCTTACCTTAATTAGGTAGCATGCAAAGAGAAATATGAGAAAGAAGTAGAAAAAATTCACTCATGATTAATATGCTGAGAGGAGTCAGGTGCGGAATAATCATGAAGGTTTGAGTTGTACTTATAGTGGAAAGGTTGTGGATAGACCTATCAATCTTTGATCTGATCCGATAACTCGACCCAAACTCGCCCATAAATTCTTGGTTTTGAACACAATTTTCTCGACCTGAACCCGAAATAAACTGAACCAAAAAACCCACAAATTATTGGGTCAAACTTGACTCGTCCAATTGTGTATAGTAACATTCGGTCGTTAAATGGTCCTTAGTTTTGTTGCTTCTTATGCCCTTCAACTAATAGAAGACATTGAAGATTTCTCATTTCTCATTGAAGTTTCCCAAACCTTAAAATTAGAAGTCTCACTTCTCACCTATCACCACTACAACAAAAAAAAGGCATAGTAGAGTGCATCGGGTTAAGGTTCTAGGTGATTAGTTCTTGAGCAACAATCCACTACAAGCCACATTCGGAAAAATAAAGCAAAGTTGGTTCAATGTCAGCTATGGCATCCATTTCAAAATAGATCCCGTCCCATTGAGGAGGTAGTTAACCCTCAATGCGGCTATCCCGAGTCCTTTTAAGGGACTCTAGGACATTAACATGAATAAGGAGGTAAAAAAAAAGGTTTATGTAGCAACTAAGGAAAGCTAAGTAGAAGAAGAAGATCAGCTAATGAAAGAAGAATTGGGCCACAACTGGTCACAATCAACACTACCATTAGTAACTTCCGTAACATCCTCCGAGAGGGTCATGACCTAACTTTGCCAAATAACTGTCACGACCATGACAACTGTAAGTCACACTTGTGACTCTTAGCGGGTCACGATCGTGACTATTCAGCCATAACCATGATATGGGTGACCCTTTTCCCAAGCCAACAAAGGGTCACATCTGTTACCCCCATCTAGAGAGGTGCCCCCTTATGCAAGAATGACGGTCACTGTCGTGGCTCTTTTAACTCACACCCGTGACCTATGCGAACCTAGGTTTAATTTTCAAGCAACCCTCTCTCCCTATATATACCTAACTGTTGTCATTTGTAAAGGGCTCTTTTAGATGATTTCTTATTTTGAATATAATAAAGAAGCTTGTACCCTTCTTAGCTCTCTAAATCTTGTTTACTCTATCCATATGTGTATATGGTGGTGTTGCAAGTCTTTCCTTTATAGGATTTTTGGTGGAATTTTCCTTTATCAAATTCTGGTGGGTTGTAGTTCTCGGATCGTGGATGCTCCTTCATCCCAGGTTCATATCATTATGCATGTTCTTCAGTGTTTCTTGCATTCTTCAGTGAGTTTTGGTGTTTTCTCGAGTTTTCTCTTCAGCATTGACTCAAATAAATCATTTCCCACATGTGGACACCAGTTTTTGTCCCAGGAAAAGTGTATAAAAAACAAAATCAGGAGCAATGAACAAGAAGAAAAGAGGCTAGAATAAAAACAAGGCCACTAGGCCTTCTTCAATTAAAAGCCACTAGGCCTAGAGCGTATTGGGTCCTACCCGATTTCGTTCCACCTATGGTTACTGGTTCCCTTAAGGCCACTCTCCTCTCTCCACAGATCAAACCCGGTTCCATGATTCATTTAAAGGTGAATCTAGGTGCTTGGAGGGCCTTTTGGACCATCATTTAGGGCAGTGTTCATTACAAGGAAGACCCTGAGCCATAGGTCATGGTTTCATGTCCCCCTTGGGATCCATGTCGGGTCTTCTAAGGGGCCTCAAGATTCTCGGCATGCATAACAAGGCAGGATGTTGTTGTTTGCTTTAGGCCACCCTCCTCTCTCCGATAGGGAAGTCATGACAGCAGGGAAGTCACGACCGTGACTCTGATCGTCACACCCGTGACAAGGCTTTGTGGCCAGCACCGCGCCTGCGATGTCTTGTGTCGTGCCCGTGATACCCCCCCATGAGAGCTTGAAGATGAAAGGCAGTGTGGCGACCGCGACGAGCTATGTCGCTCCGGCTACTTCGTGTTTTGAGATTTTTGATGAGAAATTGCCTGGGGTCACGACCGTGACCTTTAGTATCACGGCTGCGACCACCCTATGGTCACCACTGCGACCAAGAGGTCGCGTCCACGACCCTGCTGTTGAAAATTGCCCAAATACCCCCCTAGAAAGATCATGCGCGTGACATTTTGTGTCGCACTCGCAACGTCCCTATCGCGACACGACATTCTTGAAATGTCGGGTTTTAAGTCCGACTTTCCCCCTTTTGTTTCCCTCATTTTTGTTTAATTCCGTTTATATCCCCTCGCTCATATACGTACATGTAAACCCCCTCCATTGGAGATATTTTTTGAAGCTCATAGGTTTAGCCACCAAAATCCTTTCCACTTGGGAGATTGTAATTAAGGGTTTTCAAGCCCTAATTCAATGAAGCTAATCCTTTTGTGGAATTACTTGTTGATTTCTCTTTCTTTGTGAGTGGTTGTTCTTCCTCCTCTCTTTGATGCAATTTCTTGGGTGTTTCAAGATTCTTTGCATATGGAAGATCTTTGCGCAAGTTAATGAATGTTTTAGTTCAATTGGTGAGTTTATAATCTACGGAATTGTTCATATCCTTTCAATTCTTGTTTTAGTTCTTGTTCATCAACAAAACCTCAAAACCCTGAAAATAGTTGTTGCTTGTATGAGTTATATGGGTGGATTTCCATCATCCACATGAATTTGAGTAGACCCTAGGTCCGACATGCTCCATTTGGTATCAGAGCTAAGCATAGAACTCATAGTTCCATTGGAGATTATCTTGTTTGTGCCCAGATTTGCAAATTGCTGTATGGTGGTGATTTTTGGTGTTCTTGGTGTTGTTGATAAATATTGAGCAATTTGGGTACTCCCATAACCCTTGTTAATCAATTATTAATGGGTGTTGTTGTTGTTCTTCGTTGTTGTTGAATGGCAGGAAAAGTGTTGATTGTGTGATTGAAGTTGAAGTTGTTGGATTTTGTTGAATTGGGTGGTTGTGTTGGTGGTGGTGTTTGTGAGGCCATCCGGGTTGTTCTTCTTTGTGCATTCCCGATATAGTGTTACCTCATCTTCCCCCACAAATTTAGCCTCGCAAAACTCAAATTTCTTAGCTACAAAGACCCAAATATTCCATTTGGTCGAATTGTACAACCCACAAGAAAAACCAAGATCCACAAATGGCCTCCATGTATGTCTTAGGTCAAACTCGAATTTTCTCTCACGTCCTATTCCCCGAACCCAATCTCTTCACGAGATGTCTATTCAACATCTCGAAGAGCAAACACGGAGGTTACAACACTAAACAGGTGACTTACTCTACACCGTGACAACAATGCAACTTGAATCCTTGAGAAGGGTTAGTGGTCCCCAGGATCAAAGAACAGAAAAGATGGCTCATTCATGCTCTTCTAAAAAGGGGAGCTATCACTCTCGGAGTGTGACTTCAACCAACGGAAGTCGAACTCTCAAGCTACCCAAACCATCCTCACGAGCTCAAACGGAAGCGGAATATCTTCCGAAGCTCCAGGGTAGAATGTGCTTCCAATATCGAGCTTATGGTCATTACCAAGCTCAATGCCCTATGAAGGTGGTAGCTACACAGGAGGTTTCAAGGGTCGATGTTGAGGCGTATGCACAAGAAGGAGAGGGCTCGACTCACGCGATCCTTTGTCATGATTAAGGATTCCTCGGGCAACTCTCAATGAGAGACCATCTTCCGAACTAGGTGCACCATCAACAGGAAAGTGTGCAAGTTAATCATCAATAGTGGGAGACGCACCAATTTGGCCTCTACTATATGGTAGAGAAGATCCAATTGCCGATCTTGGCTCATCCCCAACCATATAGCTTGCAAGGAATAAATGATGGAGGTGACCTCATCGTAACTCAACAAGCCTTGATCTCTTTCTCCATTTTCCATTATCGTGATAGTGTTCTTTTGGATATTATATTTTTCCCATAGATGCTTGTCACTTGCTCCTTGGGCGGCCTTGGAAATTTGATAGGCATGTCATCTATGATGGTTTCAAGAACACTTTCTCATTCATGATGGGATAAAAGAAGATCAACCTTGCTCCTCTACCCCCATCCCTAGCCTATACACAACAAACCGGGGTGAGAAGTGAGAAGAGAAGCCTATGTGAAAGTGAAACAGGGATGAGAGCGCTATTAGCGAAAGGAAGCCACATCGGGTATTACTTTTGCGAAGAAGTGGTCCTAGTGAGGTTGAGCGATCCTTAGCACCACGAAATTTCCAACCTCCCTCCCTCGTCCCTAACCCTTACCTACAACTCCTACCGGGCTCCACATAGAGTTTTCAAGTGTTGAGTTGTGCTCAATCACTCCCATGCCTCACCATGGAGTTAAGTTACATGTTGGCATGTCCTTGACCACTTATCCGAGCTCGATTCCTTCCACTTCGGGAATGAACAAGGAAAAGGAATCCCTCACTAGCTTTGACCTCGATCTCTCGTGTGATGATTTCCTTGTTGCACTCAACAAGTTGATGAGTGAGAGATGTGTACGGGTCCTTTGTTATGGTGAGTCGGCCCCTCCTTTCTTCCAAAATTGTTACACTTACATAAAGGGCAGGTCAATGAGCGTCACCTTACTCTAGATGATAGAGTACTTTTGCTTTCGTATGGGGATGCGAAAGTTTTTGAACTCCCTAGAGTTGAGGACAAGTCTTTTTCAAGAAGGGGAGTGTGGAGCGTACTGGGCCCTTCTCGATTTCGTTCCACCTATGGTTATTTGTTTGCTTTAGGCCATCCTCCTCTCTCCACGGCTCCAACTCGGCTCCATGATTCATTTGAAGGTGAATCCGGGTGCTTTGAGGGCCTTTTGGACCATCATTGGGGGCCATGTTCATTTCATGGAAGACATTGGAGCATAGATCGTATTTTAGGTCCCCCCGGGATTCATCTTAGGTCATCTAAGGGCCCTCGAGATGCTCGGCATGAGTAACGAGGCAGGATGGAATTCGTTGTGCATGACAAGCAAGGGAGAAGATGTGACAGCTGGGGAGTCATGTCCGCGACCTTGATCGTCTCGCCCGTCACAAGGCTTGGTGGCCAACGCCGCGCCCGCGACGTCTTATGTTCGCTCCTACCACCCCTTGAGAGTGATAGGCCGCAAGTGCACGGGTGAAATTGTATCATAAATCAAGGTCGTTCCCACAGGGACTTTTCCTTTCAATGCACTAAACTAGCCTCCTAGTTGATCGCTAAGTCGATCCGGTTTTTGTTTTGAATCAACTAAATCTAACTCTAATCACAATCAAGGTCTAAACAAACGAATATTCACTAAACTATTCTGATGAAATCAAGGTAAAAAGGCGTTCAGGGGATGAAACCTAAGTCAAATAACGAATCAACGATGTGGATTGAACTTTCATTTCATTAATTTGCACAATCAAGGTTCGATAATAGCATAAAACACTTCGCAATGAGATTTTGTCACTAGAGCGAATTGCCAAGACTAACCAAGCACCTACTTTCGTGGTTATTTTGATTTGGTCAAGGTTAAAGATCTAATTATCTCAAGAACCCTAGTTAAAACTTCTATGTCTAGATAATTTTAACTAGTTCAATCTAGGTTTTCGGGTAATCAAACTTCTCCTTTCGGTACTTCATTCAACAACCTATTAACTTGCAATTGGTGATCAAGAAAAAGCAATAACAATTCAATTCAAAGACCAAATAGATTGAAACAAACTAAATTCATGATAATTCAATCCAACAAAGTCAATTCATCAAGCAACTTCAAAGGTTCATCCCCTAAACTAAAAGAACTACTCACAATTCATGTTTGAAACTACAAAGCAATTGAAATCTATTCTAGAAAACATATGAAAATCTATGAGAGAATGAGAAATAAACCCAAGTGAAGAACAAACTTGCTAGGAATCAACAATGGAGGACTTTTGCTCCTCCACTTCAAAGTATGTTCAAATTGCTCCTCGATCTTCAATCTTCTCTCAATCTTCAATGATGGAATGGAATATGGATGATGAATGATATGATTAGGGCATGAAATGGATGATGGTGGATGATGATTCCTCTCTACTTGGCCGAAAATCAGCATAATATAGGCAAATATCAACTCAAAACCGCCGAAAATGAAAAGACAGGAGAGACACGGACCGTGCCAGGGGTGACACGGACCGTGCCAGAGGTGACACGGACCGTGCCCCCTGTGACACGTACCGTGCTCCCTGTGACACGGACCGTGTCAGCTCACTGCTTGTATTTTCTCACTCTCTGGCCATAGACACGACCCGTGCCCTTCTTGGGGGCACCCGTGTCACTGCTTTTTCGGGCCTAGGAGTACTTTGGGCCATTGTTTGGGCCTTGGGCGATCCAACATCTCACTTCTTGGTCCTTTAAGCTCATAACTTGGATATACACTTGCTTTTTGGGCTCGGTTTACATCGATTCTTCACAAATTCCCTACAAAACCCACCAAACTCCAAACCAAGTGTAATATGGGAGATTCGGGTATAAAATAACATAATCAAATCAAATATTCCCCAAATTCTCATCAAAACAACCAAGTTCTCATATATACAAGAAGTACTTATCAAAATCCCCCATGCTGAGTCCTTGCTTGTCCCTAAGCAAGTCCAAACTCAAAAGAAAAAGGCAAAGAAAGAAAATGAAAGAAAATAAAAGAAAACGGGACAAAATGACTCAAAGAACTCAAAGCAAAAGTAAAAAGACTCAAAAGGAAAAATTAACGAAAACGAAAATTTTTTATATAATTACAACTCCTAAGGATGGCAATGTTAGAACATTCAATCAACCCAATCTAATCTAAAGTATAGCCAAGAGTGAAAAAGAAGCCAATTTACACAAGTAAATGAAGACAAATTATTCAAGAATGGTACTCATCAAGTTCAACCAATCACCCTTAATCACCGAATGAGATAAGAAGGCACATATTAAGCATGAAACTAGGTAAGAATGAAGAGCAAACTCACTTTCTGGGAATGTGGAAACACTCCTCTCATGTGTTTAAATATGAAAAATCATTGAAAGTTCGCTCAAATACTCAAACCAAAACCACAACCAACCACGTATTTGCTAAGAATCTCAACTCTCCACCGCAATTTGCAAAGCAACAATGACAATCAAGAGGACTTTCAAGGGTTGTAACGGGGCTAGGGTTAAAGGTAAGGAGTGGAAAATATTTGGGAATTGTGGAGCTAAAAGCCAAAGCTTGAAATTATGTCGCACCAATTCAACATACATACACTCTCACCACTTAAAATCAATCCAAATCAACCCCACAAACAATTGGAAACTTGCCTCAAAACAAAAGAAACACAATGTCAAACACTTTATTCTTTTTTTTCTTCTTTTTTCCGGAATTCTCCGATTTTTTTTTCTTTTTTTCACACTTTTTCTATATTTTTCTTTTTTTTCTTTTTCTCTTTTTTTTTCTTTGAATAAAACACACACACAAACAAACAAACTCACACTTATATACAACTCACTAGGCAAGTTCCAACTCTACCCAACAACTTCAATATACATAATTTGGGGAATCAAATCAATATTTACAACTCAAACCAATTCCCCATCACAAACCAAACCACCAAAGTAACCTTAATCAACCCAACTTCATACTCAACACATTTCAAGCAAAGGCTTAAGGGTAGGAAATATATAATCGGCCAAGGCTCATAATATGGGTTCAAGAAAAGAAAAAGTCAAGGCAAGAAAGGGCTAACTAAGGATATTCTGATGTAAACGGGTGGTCAAGGCTTGCGGGTTCAAATCCTAATGCCTCTATCATCTTGTCAATGTACAACGCATAGCAATTTCAAGGAGATGCAAAGCAAATGAAGGAAGATGCCACAATGGTGAGTCACTCATGGAAATTAGACTAATAAAAAATGATTAGTCTTTTCTTTAAGGCTTATGTGGACTCACGAGTAGCGCTCAACAATCATTACCCAGTTTGAAAGATATGCATATGCACAACTCACTCTTGAAATAGTGACAAAAGTAATCGATCTCATTTTCCTAGCACAATTCTCACAACATTTAGCTTCACAACTCATGTCAATTCACAGTCTTTCACAAACGGGCTATACAAGATCAAATCAAGTCAAAAGAAAACTATCTCGCCAAATCCTATATCAAATTTTTTTTAATTTTTCTGATTTTTTCAATTTTTTAAAAACTTTTTACAAGACTCAAAATGAAAATAAGAAAATAAGAAAACGAAAACAAACTACGAAAAGAGGAAATTAAAACTACAAGCAAATCTAGAAAACAAAGAAAATAAAAACAAAACAAAAGAAAAAGACTCAAAACAAGTTAAAAATCAAAAATAAAAAACGACTCAAAACACTCATATTCACAAAAAGTTACACAAATCCCCCCATGCTTGAACCGAGCATTGTCCGCAATACGAAACATCACCCGAGAAGCAAAGGAAGAAAACACAAATCTAGAAAAATAAAAAATAAAAAGAAGAAAAATAAGGAAAAATTTGAGAAAATCCTAAAAAAAATAAATAAAATGAAAATAAAATCGAAAAAGCTTGGGTTGCCTCCCAAGAAGCGCTTGTTTAATGTCCTAAGCTGGACAAGGTACCTCTCAACCCGGTGAATAGTCCATAACTCCATAGCCAAGGGCTTTTGGAGCTTCACATTGCATAGTACCTCCAAACATCTTCAAATTGACCCCACAGCTTGGGTCAAACTCATCACCTCCTTCAAAAATGGAGGGATCTCCATCAGCAACCCTGAAAATCTCATCCAATGTACCCTTGTTAATAGCATAAGACACGTTCTTGGTGATGTTAGGTGGGAGCAAAATTTCTTTTATTCTCACCCTTGCATCGCCAAGTTCATGGCCTTTATCAATAAATAAACCACAAGAATTTGCAACAAAATGGTCACGAGATTTCTCAAGCTTTTCACTCTCGGCACGTTCTTGGTGATGTTAGGTGGGAGCAAAATTTCTTTTATTCTCACCCTTGCATCGCCAAGTTCATGGCCTTTATCAATAAATAAACCACAAGAATTTGCAACAAAATGGTCACGAGATTTCTCAAGCTTTTCACTCTCCACTACATGCACACCATCATCTTTCTTTTCACAAATCAAACCATCCACATTCTTATACTTCTCACCAAACACATCAATACCAAAACAAGGGGAAACGTCGCGTGGCAAAACATCACGGAATAAATCAAACTCAAGTTCATGTTCCCCTATCCTAAACTTCATCTTTCCACATTGTACATCTATGACATACCCTACGGTAGCAAGAAAAGGTCTCCCCAAAATGATTTGGGTACGGGAATCTTCGGGCATATCAAGGATGACAAAATCAATCGGCACATAACAATCACCCACCTTAAGGGGAAAGTCCTCCAAAATACCCTTAGGGTACTTTATAGAACGATCCGCCATTTGCAATGACATGGTAGTTGGTCTCAACTCTCCTAGGTTCAACTGTTCATACAAAGAATAGGGCATTAAGCTTACACTAGAACCCACATCACACAAAGCTCGGTCAATGGTTAAGCTACCTAGGCCACATGGAATACTAAAGCTTCCCGGGTCCTTAAGCTTAGGAGTAAGCTTGTTAAGAACCACAGAACTACATTCTTCAGTCAAAGAAACTTCCTCAATTTCATCAATTTTCCTCTTTTTAGAGAGGATTTCTTTCAAAAACTTTGCATACAAGGGCATTTGAGATAAAACATCCAAAAACGGCACATTCACATTCAATTGCTTTAACATATTAAAGAACTTCCTGAATTTTGCATCAAATTTAGCCTTAGCATATCTTTGAGGAAAGGGTAACGGTGGTTTGTAAACTCTAGGTGGAGATGAAGGTCGGGTTTCGGTGTTCTCTTTTGAATGCTCACTCTCAAGGTCTTTCTCTCTTTCAAAACCAACAACATTCTCTAGGCTTCTCAACCTCTTTCTCAACCACAACTCCCCCATGCTTGGCATTTGGCACGCTAGGTCCCTCATATTGTGTCCCACTCCTCAAGATAATGGCATTACAATGTTCCTTAGGGTTAGGTTCGGGCTTTCCGGGAAGCTTTCCCGGAGGGGTAGTGGAGATACTAGCTTGAATGGCAATTTGATTCTCAAGCATTTGAGTGTGGGTGCTCATAAGGTCAACTTTAGTAGCTAAGACCTTAATCACCTCATCTTGTCTTTGTTGATGCTCTAGTTTCCATTGTTGGTGTTGTTGTTGAGACAACATCAAAGCTTGTATCATGGACTCTAGGTTAGGCTTTTGGGGAGCTTGTGGTGGAGGTGGTTGGGGTTGTCTTTGTCCTTGGGGTTGATCCATTTGGTTATTATTCCGGTAAGAAAAGTTCGGGTGGAACCTAAAACCGGGATTGTAAGTATTGGAAAAAGGGTCAAAGTTTTGCCTATTAGAAGGGTTACCAACATAGTTAACCACTTCGGTCGATTCATTGCTAACCAACCCGCTAGGAAAATTCAAGGTCTCATGCTCATATGATTGACACGACGCACATGGTTGGGGAGGGGGAGCATTCACATTCAACAAATCCATCTTCTTAGTCATGGCATCCAACTTAGCATTCAACATAGAAATAGCATCAACTTCATACTTACCTCCCGTCCTCTTGGAACGGGGCTTTGACCACTGGTAGCTATTGATCGCCATCTCCTCAATCAAAGTTTGAAGTTCCGCCACTGTCTTGGACATGATGTTGCCTCCCGCCGCCGCCAAGATGTTGGCCCTCAAGTTGTCGTCCACCCCGTTGTAGAAGGCTTGTATCGGGACCCATGGTTCTAAACCATGGTGGGGGCATTGACGTAAGAGGTCCTTGAACCTCTTTCATGCTTCATAGAGGGACTCATCCGGCTCTTGGACAAATGTTGAGATTTGATTCCGGAGGCTCGTCAACTTGCTAGGAGGAAAGTACTTCGCCAAGAATAAGCTAGCAAGTTGGTCAAAAGTGGTGATGGCAGAGCTTGATGGAAGAGAATCCAACCACTCTCAAGCCTTCCCTTCAAGTGAGAAGGGAAACAATCGCAGCTTGATTGCATCGGGCATTGCACCATTTGCCTTAAAGGTCTCACATGCTTGGTTGAATAGGCGAAGGTGCCGGTTGGGATCTTCATTGGGGAGGCCATGTAATGGGTTGGCCTTCACCAAATTGATGAGTGAACTCCTCAGCTCGAAATCGTCAACGGCCACTCTTGGAGGATTAATGGCGGAGGGTTGATTTGTGACATTTGGCATCACATAGGAGCCAAGCGTGATTCTAGGCTCTTCGCCACCGCCACCACCGGACATGGTGTTCTTTCGCTTGGAGTTCTCTTCTTGTCTTCTCCGGGCGTGCTCTAACTTTTGCTTCTTTCGCCGGGAGCGAAAGTTCTTTCGATTTCAGGATCAAGCTCAAAGAGTGGAGCCTTTTGCATGCACGTAGAGTAAACCTGGCAAGACAAAAATCAAAACACCAAGGAAAATCAAAACAGAAAATAAATGACTTAGGCAACCTTAGGGTATTCGTTCAGTGGCTGGCTAGGGACAAAGTCCCCGGCAACGGCGCCAAAAACTTGATAGGCCGCAAGTGCACGGGTGAAATTGTAGCATAAATCAAGGTCGTTCCCACAGGGACTTTTCCTTTCAACGCACTGAACTAGCCTCCTAGTTGATCGCTAAGTCGATCCGGTTTTTGTTTTGAATCAACTAAATCTAACTCTAATCACAATCAAGGTCTAAACAAACGAATATTCACTAAACTATTCTGATGAAATCAAGGTAAAAAGGCGTTCAGGGGATGAAACCTAAGTCAAATAACGAATCAACGATGTGGATTGAACTTTCATTTCATTAATTTGCACAATCAAGGTTCGATAATAGCATAAAACACTTCGCAATGAGATTTTGTCACTAGAGCGAATTGCCAAGACTAACCAAGCACCTACTTTCGTGGTTATTTTGATTTGGTCAAGGTTAAAGATCTAATTATCTCAAGAACCCTAGTTAAAACTTCTATGTCTAGATAATTTTAACTAGTTCAATCTAGGTTTTCGGGTAATCAAACTTCTCCTTTCGGTACTTCATTCAACAACCTATTAACTTGCAATTGGTGATCAAGCAAAAGCAATAACAATTCAATTCAAAGACCAAATAGATTGAAACAAACTAAATTCATGATAATTCAATCCAACAAAGTCAATTCATCAAGCAACTTCAAAGGTTCATCCCCTAAACTAAAAGAACTACTCACAATTTATGTTTGAAACTACAAAGCAATTGAAATCTATTCTAGAAAACATATGAAAATCTATGAGAGAATGAGAAATAAACCCAAGTGAAGAACAAACTTGCTAGGAATCAACAATGGAGGACTTTTGCTCCTCCACTTCAAAGTATGTTCAAATTGCTCCTCGATCTTCAATCTTCTCTCAATCTTCAATGATGGAATGGAATATGGATGATGAATGATATGATTAGGGCATGAAATGGATGATGGTGGATGACGATTCCTCTCTACTCGGCCGAAAATCAGCATAATATAGGCAAATATCAACTCAAAACCGCCGAAAATGAAAAGACAGGAGAGACACGGACCGTGCCAGGGGTGACATGGACCGTGCCCCCTATGACACGGACCGTGCTCCCTGTGACACGGACCGTGTCAGCTCACTGCTTGTATTTTCTCACTCTCTGGCCATAGACACGACCCGTGCCCTTCTTGGGGGCACCCGTGTCACTGCTTTTTCGGGCCTAGGAGTACTTTGGGCCATTGTTTGGGCCTTGGGCGATCCAACATCTCACTTCTTGGTCCTTTAAGCTCATAACTTGGATCTACACTTGCTTTTTGGGCTCGGTTTACATCGATTCTTCTCAAATTCCCTACAAAACTCACCAAACTCCAAACCAAGTGTAATATGGGAGATTCGGGTATAAAATAACATAATCAAATCAAATATTCCCCAAATTCTCATCAAAAAAACCAAGTTCTCATATATACAAGAAGTACTTATCAGAGCTTGAAGTTGAGAGGTAGCGTCGCACCCTCGACGTACTGTGTCGCGACCGCGACCTTGAGTTTGGAGATTTTGGATTTGAAATCGCCTAGGGTCATGACCGTGTACTCCAGTGTCATGGCCGCGACCACCCTATGGTCAAGACCGCTACCCTACCGTCGACTTTTTTTTCCCAGATTGCCCCTGAGCAAGGTCACGCCCATGACAATTCTGAAAATGTTGGGTTTTTTCCCTCTTTTGTTTCCCTCCTTTTTATTTAATTCCCTTTGTATCCCCTCCCTCATATATATGCATGTAAACCACCTCCATTGGAGATAGTTTTTGACGCTCATAGGTTTAGCCACTAAAATCCTCTCCACTTGGGATATTGTAATTATTGGTTTTTAAGCCATAATTCAATGAAAGCTAATCCTTTTATGGAATTGCTTGTTGATTTCTCTTTCTTTGTGAGTAGGTGTTCTTCCTCTTCTCTTTGGTGAGATTTCTTATGTATTTCAAGACTCTTTGCTTATGGAAGATCCTTATGCAAGTGAATGAACATCATAGTTCAATTTGGTGAGTTTACACTCTACAATTGTTCATATCGTTTCAATTCTTGTTTTAGTTCTTACTCATCAACAAAACCCCAAAACCTTAAAAATAGTTGTTGCTTGTTGCAGACACTGGGTTTTGTACTGGGAAAAGTGTACAAAAATAAATCAGGAGCAATAAAAAAAGAGGCTAGAATGAATGGAAAGCCACTGAGCCTTCCTCAATTAAAAGCCATTGGGCTCAATCAAAAACCACCGGGTCAACCCACCACAAAGGCCTTCATTTTTCGCCCTTTCCATATATATGTGCTCACTATTTCAAATTCCATTTTTTCCATACGTCTCATTGGCCTTATTTCATTTTTTGAGGGTAAAGTACAAACCGTAAGCTTTCCAAGTGCCTTGAATTGCCTCAATCGGAGTCCGGATGAAGGAGTTATGGCTGTTTGAAATTGAACTAGCCTAACACCAAGGCCATGTGGCCTTGACTAGTTTCCAGGCCCAGAATAGGCTGCCAAGGTCGCATGGCATTGGCTGTGCCGGCCCCACGGAGCCTACCAAGGTCACATGGCCTTGGCTAACTTACAGAGCAGGCCCAACGTGCAAACAGGCCTATAAACTTTGTCTGGGCCGCATGGCCTACGCAATTGCAAAAGTGGCCCGCTTCCTGCCATGTCTGCAATCCGTGTGCTTGATTGTTATAGGTCGCATGGCCTACGTAGTTCAAAATCAATTTCGCGCGCCTCGTCCAGTCAACAATCCTGCGATCTTTATAATGACGCCTTTGACTCATGTAGAGTCAAACGCCATGCGGCCACGGTGGTGATTAGGGGCATGAAATGGGGATCATGCCCCCTTCCTTCCATGATAACACACCCGTCTTCCACCTATAAGTACCCCTCAATCTCACTACCAAATTCATCAACAACCATTATCAACAATCATCCTCAATCTCTCTCTCAAAATTCCTCTCCTATTCTCAACTATTCTCACATAAAAGTCCCGAAGTTATCGTGGTGTCGGTATTCGAAGCCGCTCAACGCATCCATTTCGGTTCTTCGTCCTCCTCATTAGCACTTGTGATCAAGCAAGGTTTGATAATTTGTTTGTTTGTTATTTGATAATCATGTAATCATATTGATTGATCTTCTTTGTATATCATTTTGTAAATAAACACCATAGTTGCATGACATGAATATAATATTGTGAAACCCTTTAAACTTCTCCGTGCTCTCTTTCATTTCATTTTAGATTTTAGTAGAGTCTATTTTCAAAATAGGCGGGTCCGAGAGTTCTTTAACCAATGGACCCGTAACCTTATCCCCGAGCTCAGAATTCAGGTTCGTAGACCGAAGTTTTATTGTTTTTTCGGTTCGTTGATTTCCTTAAATCAACTAGCGACTGTTTTGCATCTTAATTTGCATAACTCACTTCTTGTGTTCCTCATTTTAGTTTAATCAAATGGGTCAATATATCTCCCGGAATCCATGTTAAAGAGCTAGCCGAGGAGAAATATGAGTAGAACCTAGCCAAGGCCATGCGACCTTGACTAATTTCTAGCCTCTTTCTCCTAGGCTCAACACCAGTGGGTCCCTAGCCTGGTCCCCGCCAAGGCCGCATGCCCTAGGGATCAGTCCAGTGACCCTCGTGCACTTCTCTCACCATAATGCGGATCCGGGCCCGATATGATTCGACATCGTTAAACCAAAATGGTTGAACTTTGAATGAGTTAGCACAAGTAAGGTACCTAAAGAATTGAAAGAAAAGGTTTTATTTAAAGAACAAAAATATCCTTATTTAAGGATTAAGCAACCTTAGTTGACTCCCAATCAAAGCCTAAGTAGCGAAACAGGGAAAAGAAGGTGTACAACCTCTCCTTTTCCCGGGGTCCTACACTTGTATGACTTCTATGGGTCGATTTCCATCATCCACATGAATTTGTGTAGACCCTAGGTTCGACATGCTCCATTTGGTATCAGAGCTCGGCATATAACTCATAGTTTTGTTGGGTCGATTTCCATCTATTATTATTGGGTGTTGTTGCTCTTCATTGTTGTTGAATGGTTCGAAAAGTGTTGATTGTGTGATTGAAGTTGAAGTTGTCGGATTTTGTTGAGTTGGGTGGTTGTGTTGGTGGTAGGGGTGGGCATGGATCGGTTAACCGATCCGATCATAAATTTGGAACGGTTAACCGTATGTTAGAATAGTTAAAATCATGATCCATATCCGATCCGAAAGTTTTGGTTAATCGGACTTTCGTTTAACCGAATTGTCGGATAATAAAATTTGCGATCCGTATCCGATCCAAAAGTTTCGGCTAATCGAATTTCGGATCGGATAACCGTATATCCACGGATTATAAAGCACTCGTACAATAATAATCATTATCCTTCTTACCTTAATTGGTTCAAAATTGTGAACTTTATGTATTGTGTTACATTTCTACGCTAATAACTACTAATTTACAACAAAAAAAATAACATTTGAAGGGTTCAAAGGTGAAAATTAATTCTTTTTGGATAATCGATAGATTATCCAGATTTTCAACCCCGATCCGTGATCCGGGGAAAACTTCGAATCGGTTAACCAATCCGCCAACTTCAAAAATTATCCGCTAATTATTTGTTTTCTCGGATCAGATAATTGGATTTTTGGATTGGATCATGGATTTTGGATTTTTTGCCCACCCCTAGTTGGTGGTGGTGTTTGTGAGGCCATCCGGGTTGTTCTTCTTTGTACAATCCCCATATCCCGTACCGGTGTTACCTCATCTTCCCCTAGAAATGTAGCCTCGCAAAACTCTAATTTCCCTAGCTACAAAGACCCAAGCTTCACAAATTGCCTCCATGTCATACGCTTCGGGCACACTCGATTTTCTCTCTTCCTATTCCTTGAACACAATCTTCCCTCGAGATGTCTATTCAACATCTCGAAGAGCAAACACGGAGGTTGCAATGCCAAATGGGTGACTTACTCCGTACTGTGGCCATGATGCAACTTGAATCCTTGAGAAGGGTTAGTAGTCCCTGGTATCGGAGAATGGAAAAGAAGGCTCATTCATGGTCTTCTAAAAAGGGGAGCAATCATTCCCGGAGTGCAACTTTAACTAAGGGTAGTCGAACTCCCAAGCTACCCAAACCATCCTCACGAGCTCAAATGGGAGCGAAATATCTTCGGAAGCTCAAGGGTAGGAAGTGCTTCCAATTCTGAGCTTATGATCATTACCGAACTCAATGCATTATAAAGGTGGTAGCTACACCGAAGGTTTCAAGGGTCGATGTTGAGGCACATGCACAAGAAGGGGGAGGGCTCGACTCCGACGCGATCCTTTATCATGATCAAGATTCCCGTGGTGACTCTCAACGAGAGACCATCTTCCGATCTAGGTGTACCATCAACAGGAAAGTGTGCAAGCTAATCATTGACAACGAGAGCTGCACCAATTTGGCCTCTACTATATGGTGGAGAAGCTCCAATTGCCGATCTTGGCTTATCCCCAACCGTATAGCCTGTAAGGGCTAAAGGATGGAGGTGACCTCATCATAACTCAACAAGCCTTGATCTCTTTCTCCATTTCTCATTACCACGATAGTGTTCTTTGCGATATTGTTCTTTACGATATTGTTCCTATGGATGCTTGCCACTTGCTCCTTGGGCGACCTTGGTAATTTGATAAACATGTCATCCATGATAGTTTGAAGAACACTTTCTCATTTATGATGGGAGAAAAGAAGATCAACCTTGTCCGCTACCCTCGTCCCTAGCCTATACACAACAAACTAGGGTAGGAAGTGAGAAGAGAAGACTCCTTGAAAGTGATACATGGGATGAGAGTGCTTTGCGTGAAGGCAAGCCACATCGGGCTTTACTTTTACGAAGAAGCGACCCTACTATGGTTGAGCGATCCTAGGTCCACAAAAATTTCCAACCTCCCTCCCTCGCCCCTCACCCTTACCTACAACTCCTACTGGGCTCCACATAGAGTTTCCAAGTATTGAGTTGAGCTCAATCACTCCTGAGCCTTGCCATGGAGTTGAGTTGCATGTTAACGCGCCCTTGACCACTCATCCGAGCTCGATTCCTTCCACTTCGGGAATGAACGAGGAAAAGGTATCCCTCACTTGCTTGACCTCGATCTCTCGTGTGACGATTTCCTTATTGCACCCAACAAGCTGATGAGTGAGAGACGTGTACGAGTCCTTTGTCACGGTGAGTCGGCCCCTCCTTCCTTCCAAAACTGTTACAGTTACATGAAGGGTAGGTCAATGAGCGTCACCTTTCTCTGGATGATGGATTACTTTTGGTTTCGCATGGGGATGCGGAAGTTTCTGAACTACTAAGAGTTGAGGACAACTCTTTTTCAAGAAGGGGAGTATGGAGTGTAATGGGTCCTACCTGGTTTCATTCCACCTATGGTTACCGGTTCGCTTAAGGCCACCCTCCTCTCTTCATGGATCAAACCCCGTTCCATTATTCATTTAAAGGTAAATCCAAGTGCTTCGAGGGCCTTTTGGACCATCACTGGGGGCGGTGTTCATTTCAAGGAAGACTCTGGCCCATAGGTCGGGGTTTCAGGTCCCCCTCGGGATCCTTCTCAGGTCTTCTACGAGGCCTCGAGATTCTTGACATGAATAACGAGGCGGGATGAAGATCGTCGTAAAAGACAAGCAAGGGAGAAGATGTGACAGCTAGGGAGTCATGGCTGTGACCCTGATCGGCGTGTCCCTGACAAGGCTCGACGGCTAGTGTCACCCCGCGACGTCTTGTGTCGTGCTCATGACAGCCCCTCAACAACTAGGAGTTGAGTGGCCGCGTCGCGCCCGTGACGTGCTATGTCGCACTCACGACCTCGCGTTTAGAGATTTTATATTGAGAAATTACATGGGGTCATGCCCGCGACCTCTAATGTCACGGTCGCGACCACCCTATGGTCATGACCGCGATCAAGAGTTCGTGCCCGCGACCCGGTATCGATATTTTTGTCCAGATTTCCCCCGAGCAAGGACACGCCCACGACGTCCATGTCGCGGTCGCGGTGATTCTTGAAATGTTGGGTTTTAAGTCTGAATTTCCCTCTTTTGTTTCGTTTTCTTTGTTTAATTACCTTCGTGGAGACAGTTTTTGAAGCTCATAGGTTTAGCCACCAAAATCTTCTCCACTTGGGAGATTGTAATTAATGGTTTTCAAGCCCTAATTCAATGAAAGCTAATCAAAGTGGTAGGGCTGTTCATCGGTCCTGGACTGGACCGAACTGGACTGGTCTGAATGGACCGAGGACCGAACTAGAGGACTAAGCTGGACCGAGGACTGGACCGAAAAAAGTTCGGTCCGGGATTGGACCGATCGAACTTTGTTCGGTCTAGTCTTCGGTCCAGTCCGGATTGGACTATACATAAGGAAACCCTATAATTTTAGTAACTTCAATCCTTCAGTTCGGTCCATGGATTGGACCGAGGACCGAACATCAAATTTTTTTGGACCAAGGACTGGACCGAACTTCCCTCGGTCCAGTTTAGTCCAGTTTTCGGTCCAGTCCTTTTTTCGGTCCGGACTGGACTATGAACACCCCTATTTTGTGGAATTACTTGTTGATTTCTCTTTCTTTGTGAGTGGGTGTTCTTCCTCCTCTTTTTAGTGAGATTTCTTGGGTGTTTCAAGACTCTTTGCTTGTGGAAGATCCTTGTGAATATGAATGAACATCTTAGTTCAATTTAGTGAGTTTATAATCTATAGAATTGTTTATATCCTTTTAATTCTTGTTATAGTTCTTGTTCATAAAAAAAACCCCAAAACCCTGAAAATAGTTGTTGCTTGTATGAGTTCTATGTGTGGATTTTCATCATCCACATGAATTTGTGTAGACCATAAGTCCGACACGCTCCAGGGCTTTCCTCAATCAAAAGCCACTGAGCCTTATTCCAACTATGCAAGCCGAGCCCAAACGTTATAAAAGCCCATAAAAGCTCTCAAATTTCATCTGGCTTTGCTTGGTCCACATACGGCCCACGCGCATTACCACGTCACCAGTGTAAGGAGACCTCAAAAGCCACCTAGCTTCCTCGTGACGCCATCTCTTGGTCAAAGATCACCCGTGATGCATGCCTTCGTGCCATTGACTCATGCAAAGTCAAAAGCCAGATGAATTCTAAAGGGGTATTGGGGCAAAAATGGTGGATCATGTTTGATCGTTCCATCTTTTACATACCCCCCTTTCACTTATAAATACCCCTCTCCATTAATTCCACCATTCGGGGCATCAAAGGTTCATCCAAGAAATACTCCTCTCTTCCCGCACCATTCTTACACAAAGCGGTATTATAGTTACATCGATTTCGAAAGAATTCTAACGTATTGACTTCGGTTTTCTTCTATCCCACCAAACCTCTAGCATGCTTTGTGTTTAAGCAAGGTTGGATTGTTCATTTATCATCTTGTAATCATGTAATCCCATTGTTATACTCTTGTACATTATTTTGTAACTAGTCTTTGTATTCGCGTGACATGAATATGATATCGTGAGACACTTTTAAACTTCTCACCGCTCTTTTTTCATTTCAATATCGATTCTAGTAGAGTTTATTTTCAAAATAGGAAAGTCTGAGAGTTTTTACCGCTTTCTTTTTGGTTCGTTAATTTCCTTAAATCAAATGGTGACTCCTTTTCTATCCTAACTTGTGTGATTCATCTTTGTGACTATCTCTTCTGTTTGACCAGCCAAAGTGACATCTTCCTTGAGACCACACCAAGGAGCCAACCTAACAGAAAATGGGGTTGAAATTGAGAGAGGCCAAACGACTTTGTTCTCTTTCTAACCCATTTTCCCAAGCAGTGAGCCTAGAAGGCCCCTGGCCTAGCCCAAGCAAAGTTGTGTGGCTTATTAGATCAGTCCAATGGCCTCACTCCCCTTATGGCTATGGTGAGGATGCTGAGATAAGATGGGCTTTAACATTCGTTAATGAAGAGATTATTCTTAAGTGAATGTCCAAAGTTTAGGATACATGGTACTTAAAGAATTGAGGAGTTTTCTTTTAAAGTAAAAGAATCCTTATTTAAGGATTTAACAACCTTAGTTAGCTTCCAATGACACCTAAGTAGCAGAACAGGAAAAGAGGTCTTTTCGATGAGCCTTTCTCCGGGGTCCTATAGATTGGTGACTCCACTAGGGGCTTAAACTTAAAAAGAGGGTAAAACTTGAAAAATTCGATTTGTTTTGAAATTGTAAAAGGGAGAAAGTTGATTTATTTCACGGTTTTATTATTCTTTTAGGCATCTTGCATACCAGGCTACTCACAGGTCTTTTGACAGAGGAGCACAAAAGCGTTAGTTTAGGATTGACCTAAGATCGATTTGTCCCGAGAGTGGGTGACCACTACTTGTGTGATGCACTCTGCATTGCCAAACATTTGGTCTATCCTCTCACCCATTTTAACCTTCAAGGCTTCCTTGAAGTCCGACAAGCAACACCTGATTACACAGTTTACCCATAAATTCTATATAGGTGAAGTGCATCGAGGTGAGAACATGTAGTACCTCATCTTATCCTAAACCTAGTAATCCATGAACTTAGAGCCTTGGTTTGGATTAACCCCACGTTTGTATGCTATATGCTTGTTTTACATCTCTTAATAAATAATAAAAAAAATAGTTGAGCCATCCCAGTTCGTGTCGGGTGTTGTACCAGCACGCATAGAATCACCAAATGACCCAAGAAATGATCCCAAGTAAAGTTGTTTGGCTTTCCTCTTCTATCAGCCCCTTTCTGACCCAACAAGCCTTTTTGTGTGGCCCATGCAAGAATTAAAGGCCAGACGACTTTTGGCCAACTCTAGCCCAATAATTCTTATTGGATCACCCAATTAGGATTCCTAGGTCCATCTTATGTGTGTTGGTTCTATCTGATCCTTGACGATATCCCCGTGTCTGAATTTCCATTGCATCTTTTACTCGAATTAGAGTCCGTAAAAAAATATGTGTGTAAAAGATAAGAGCCTATCGTGACTCGATCCAAGTAAGGACCCAATGGATATTCTTGTTGTACAAAATCATGTTAGGTACATATAGAGTTTGGCCATGCACTCCCAAAGGTGGGTGAGTAATCCTTATGTCAGCATGTAGGCGTCGAGTTCATGTATTAGGGTCCCATACAGGTTCCTTAACACATTCATGCATCGGGTAGTTAGTGAGACTCAATTATCGAGTCCCTAACGAATTTCCATACAAGCAAAATAGGAGATCACTTCCGTGCTCTCATCAGAGATTTGCAGATCGGCCGACTCATTCCAAATTCAAACTACAGCCCTTCCGCAACCCAATTCAGGACTTGCAGTGCGATGATGGCTGAAGAACGCTTCCAACAAATTCCTATCCAAGGTGCCAAAGCTAACATCTCTAAGCAACTTGAGGACCTATACACTAAGATGCATGGTCTTGTCTTTGCAAACTCTCTCGAATAAAAGAAAAGGATAGGGGAAAGGTGCCATGAACAACAACAAGCAATAGATGACATGCTGCAGGCCGTCACAAAAATCAATAAAATTTGGGCCTAAATCCTGAAGAGGATGATGATGTGGAAGTTAATGGGTACGATTCCGAGCCCGAATTCATCAAAACGCCTGCAGGTGATGAGATCTGGATGATCAGGTTCATTCAAAGGGAAGTCCAAAACCTTTGTAAAGACCTCCAAAGTTGCAGAAGAGCCTTTTGTAAAGGCCCTAGAACAAAAGTTGGAGAGCCTTACCAAGATAATGAGCACTATTTCAGCATTCGCTGACAAATACACAAATGTACCATTACCCATACACCCAGTCATAAAGGTGGCTGACAAAGTTAAAGTACCAAACTTCAAGTTCAAGCCGTCTGAAAATCCTACTCACCACATTGAGGAATTCATGTGACTAGCACCTCTCATCAGGATTGATGTGGACTTGTACTCTATAGTCTTTCCATCCACTCTAGATGGAGAAGCCAAAGTATGGTACTATGCCTTGTCACCTTAAGTCAAGGCTGACTGGAATGATCTATTTAAGGCCTTCATCAATCACTACATCTGTATCCAAAAGAAGCAAGCCACTATGGATGACTTGACTACGATGAAGCAAAGGGATGATGAACCCTTTCTTGATTACTTCGAAAGGTGGCACACTAAGTTGTCTCACATCAATGAGGCAATATCCTTGCGCATACAACTATCTACTTTTAAACAAAGTCTCAAGAGTAGTTTGTCCCGCCACTTGGGTTATCATGTCATCAAGGACATTGACTACTTAAAAGATATTTGTGTACAATTGGAGCCCATGAATAATGAGAAGAATACCTCGGCACCAGGTTGAGAAGGGCCTAGCTCCAACAGGAGGGCTACTAGCACACCTAGCCACCCTCCTAACATTGTTGAGACTAACTCCATCCAATGTCGAGGACCTTTGGTGCCCAAATATGAGGCATACACGCCTCTAGATGTCCCATATACCCAAGCTCTAGATAGGTTGGGGAAAAGGGGGATCCTTATATTGCCCTTATTGAGCGGAGAACCAGAAGTCAAAGGGAAGAACAGGGATCCAAACCAGTTCTGTCGTTACAATCCTTGTAGGGGACATGATATCGAAAAGTGTTAGACCCTTAAAAATAAAATATATGATATGATAAGGGCAGAGAAACTTCCTGTTTTGGAAGTGGCATGGAAACCCAACAACAAGGATAACCCCATGCTTGAGCATACAAACGTTATCTTCAACATCACTTTGAAGTTTGATCCATCATCCCTCATAGTTGAAAAGGAACACCCTATTCCAAAAATACCTGAATATCCAGAAGATTTGGTTGTTAATGGCATTTGAGACAGCGATGAGGATGACGAGTACGAATATGGGAATTTTGATGACGACTGGATTGATAGCAACGACGATGAACGGACCCCAACTGGAGTTGTATTCCTCACTCGCTCAGGCCGTCATAGCAATAGGAACACGACCACACCAGCAATTGTTCCTAATAATCCGCCCACTAATGGGGATACCTTGACCCCTCCAGTAGACCATCTCCTCACTCAGCTAAAGAAAACCAAGCTAGAAGTTACCGTTTGGCAGCTTCTGTGCGCCACAAAATCCATCGAAAGAAGTTTTTGAGTGCCTTCAACGAATTGACTATCCCAGCTGCGGTAACCCCAGAATCCTTGGTTGCCCATGTCACGTCTAACCAGGGCGTTATCACTTTTGGAGATGAAGACTTACCCCGAGAAGGAGTCTCCCATAACAAAGCACTTTACCTCATATTCAGTGCTCAAACAAGACTATCCCACTCGTATTGGTAGACAATGGGTCATTTGTGAACATATGCCAATGGAGGACAACACAGAAGTTAGGGGTCTAACAACAACATTTGATCCAAAACGGAGTGCAACTCCGTGCATAAGAAAATTCACCTCGCAAATCGATAGGGTCCATAGTGCTACATATCACCATGAACTACATCACCCGGAATGTGGAGTTTGGAGTGCTCGATATCCTGACGTCTTTCAACCTACTACTTAGTAGGTCACTCCATGAATGTAACGTTGTAGCCTCCACCTTACACCAAAAGGTGAAAAATGCTTGTTCAAGGCCAAGTAGTGACCATCTTGGACGAACTAATCAATGTTGTTTCAATCCTAAATAATTGTCCTTTGAGGTGGAACATAACCCTACTAATGAAGAGCTGCATAACTTTGAAATGGTTGTGGTATTGAGCAAGGATGAACTCTCATTTGACTTTGATCCAGTTCGTTAGAGTGGATAAATTTTGCTGGAACCGGCATATTTGGTATACTCTTCGGGCAGGAACCCGTCAAGGATAAGAGTGAAACTGATGTTGTTGTTGCAGCATTGTCAAACCCGGGGTTTCATCCGATTCAGATAATCACCAAGGATGGAGGATGTAACACAATCACTTGGATGGATGCTGAAGAGAACCGTTTTACCCTTTCTGTAGCAGAGTCTGTCCTTAGGATCTTAAAGTCGGGTCCTAGTAGTTCTAAGTCGGTCGGGGCTAGCCCGGAGTTAGCTGGCGATGTATTCCTTTCTGCATTCAATAAAATTAATATTTCTTCTTACTCTGATTCTCTCTCCCCTCCCCTGAACTGTTGTGCCAACAATAAATCTGAATTGGCTGAACCTTTAAATGATCAAGATGGATTAGTAGTGGCTCTAGAGTTTGAGGGTAAAATGGTCGTAGTTGAGGATACCATAAGCATAACTGTAGGGATAGAAGAGCAACCCCAAGAGCTCAAGTTGCTTAGTTCCCTATCAATAAAGGAACAACTGGATTTTGCAGAACTTCTCAAAGAGTTCATCGATGTGTTATCTTGGTCCTACGAGGACATGTCCGGGATTGACAGGGACATCGCAAAACACATCATACCTTTACTCCCTGATGCCAAACCAATACGACAAAAGGCTAGAAGGATCAAGCCTGAATAGGCCAAGAAGATAGAAGAAGAAGTGAACAAACAAGTTAATGCTAAATTCATCAAAGTAGTAGAATATCCGGAATGGATAGCCAACATTGTCCCGGTACCTAAGAAGAATGGGAATGTATACATGTGCGTAGATTTCAGAGACTTGAACAAAGCTAGTCATAAGGATAGTTTTCCCTTACCTCACATTGATGTGTTAGTAGATAACACTTGCGAATATGAGCTAGTATCCTTTATAGATAGATATGTCGGATACAACCGAATCAAGATGGCAGAAGAAGACATGGAGAAAACATCATTCACCACCCCTTGGGGTACATATTGTTACTTCGTAATGCCATTTTGTCTCAAGAGTTGAGGGGCAATATATCAAAGAACCGCTAACACCTTGCTCCATGATATGATGCACAAAGAAGTCGAGGTATATGTAAATGATATGATTGTTAGGTCCAAGAAAAGAGAAGGTCACATTGCTAACCTTCAAAAGTTCTTCCTTCGATTAAGGAAGTACGAGATGCGACTTAACCCTACAAAATGTATCTTCGGGGTTACCTCGGGGAAGTTGTTGGGCTATGTTGTAAGTATTCCTTCTACGGATGAAATCATACCAGCACTAATGCAAGTCTTCCCTTTACAGGACTTGTGGTGGAATTTTTCTTTATCAAATTTTTGGTGGGTTGTAGTTCTCAAGTGGTGGATTCTCCTTTATCTCGGGTTCATATCGTTCTTCATGTTCTTCGGTGTCTTCGCATTCTTCATCAAGTTTTGGTGTTTTCTCGGGTTTTCTCATGAATATCGACTCAAGAAAATTGTTTCCAACAGAGCCACACTCACATAGGCAACACATAAAATAAAATCTTGCTTTAATAAATCGTCATATTTATTTTCAATAGAATGGTTAAAATCCAAACCTAATCAAATTATCTTTTAATTTATCTTGATTGCAACACTAGTATCTAACTTATAATCACATATGATGTTAGTTGAAGTTCAAGTATATGTAACTAGTAATAGTATACATTAAAAAAAATGTAAAATATAAGTTTAACCAGAGAAAGCTTCTTTTGTTGGAATAGATCATGAACCGACGAAAAGGTGAGCAGACTTGTCAATTCGGACGGTCAGATTAAATGCGGGTCGGATATATTTTAGGTTTAGGTGAATACAAGTTGGGCATATGTTCGGCTTCAAGTAAATAAGGTAAGGTAAGGATGTATTTTGGTTTAGGGCGGGTTGAGCCGGGTTTCAGGATCATGGTCGCAATTTTTCATTTTTTTCTAAGAAAAATAAAATTATCTCTAACACTTCAAGTTAATTACTATATGCACCAAATATTTTGATATGCTCTCAGAATAATAAATTAAAAATACTTAGACTTAATTTTGAGAAATATATCAACTAGAATCGCATTGTGTAGCGGTTAATAATTATAATTGAAATAAACGTCGTATATTGATTTTAATTATTTTGACTATTTTGTTTAGAATATTAGATTACTTTATCTCTAAGTCAATTAACCAATCAACCTTAACAATATAACTCATGTGCTAGTTAGCAAAGATATTTTGAAATTGAATTCTTAAATTACAATCTTCAAAAAAAATTAAGTAGGATACTAAAATTTCATTCAATTTTTATTGGAATTTGTGAGATTATAGGATTGCACAATGCTTATATGTGCTTAATTTATGTTGGATGTGATTTGACCAAATACATGATATATTTTTCTTTAAATATTTATCAGAAAATATTTAAAGAAAAATATATCATGTATTTGGTCAAATCACATCCAACATAAATTAAGCACATATAAGCATTGTGCAATCCTATAATCTAATATATTTTTCTTTAAATATTTTCTGATAAATATTAAAAAGAAATTCATAAAATAATTTCAAATCAACCATCAAATTACAGTGAAATATCAAATTCATGTCTAACGATACAATCCTAAATAAAACATTACTTACAGGGGCGGATATGCGGCATTGGTAGGGGTGTCCACGGACACCCCTGAATGAAGAAAAATTTGTGATTCTTTAATATTATTTGGAAGAAATTTTCTTAATTGGAGTAAGTGGACATCGTAAAAAAATCCCAAAAAAATAATATGAGTGTGTTCGGTCTCGTTCCGAGCCGAATTTTATCTCCTTTATAGGGTGTTTGTGTTTATTTTATCCCTTTGTATATATTAGATATAGTGATTTGGTGTTTTGTAGGAAAATAAGGAGTTAGAAGAAGTTTGGGCTTAATTGAATGGTTTTGACATGGTGCTCGACGTCTTGAGGTGAGATGGAGTGGCTGAGGCTCCATAGATAGTTGATTATTCTGAGATTTCATTGTTTGGGTATATTCAGTACCCAACCAGGTAATATCGTTCCCTTCTCTTGTAAATAAAGTTAGTAAGTTAGTTTCTTTTCTTCTTTTGTTTTCTTTTTGGTGTGTGTGTTTTTTTTTTCTTTTATTCTGGGGAGCTTGCTTACCTACTTCTGCTTCCTTTAAGGACACGACAACCTCTTTGTGTGGGAGTGGGAGGGTAGTATGCATTCTGGTTTTCGAGTCTAAGAAAACAAAAAAAAGAGTGAGAATCGTTTTGTAAATATTTTAGTTTGTTTTTTTTTAGTTCATTAGTCCCTAGTGTCTTGTATAGTTTGTTTTTCCTTTTGATCTTGCATGTGAACCATCACACATAATATGCTTATCTTGTTTATTTCTAACCTATGGTGTGATGTTCTTTGAATCGTGGATCGAGTTGCTTTTATTGAAGATTCTGAGGTAACCTCGTTCCACCCTCTCTTTATGTGAATATATCATTGATCCATGATGCATGCTTGCTTTTCTTTTTGGGTGGCGAACCCCTTGAGTGTGAATGTTGGATATATATTCTTGTTGGAGCCGTTTGGGCTCGGGTCGCCACCATTTTGTTTGTTTTGTTTTGTTTTTGCTTCGTTTCTGGATTTTGTTGTCTAAATTAGGAAGCCGTTTTTAATCTTCTTTAAAAGAAACTGGTTTGAGCATTTTCGACCTTTTCTTGAGCGATTGCCATGACTTACCTTAATTAGATTCCTTTCATTGAGTGTCTAGTGAGATCCCATTTCTTTCTTTTTATGTTCAGATTGAAACTGGGGGATTCTAGGGATTTGTACCCGAGCTTGTTTTCCAAAAAGATAAAGGAAAAAAAAGAGAGAAAAAGCAAAAGCAAAAGAAAGAAAAAGGAAGCAAAGTTAAATAAATTGATTAAGTGGGGCGTGTTGGCTTTACGACATTAACCACCATACATTTAGCCAACCTACACGGGCCCGGTTTTAGCGGTACGGCGCTATTACCCCTTAAACCTCCTTCTATAACGTTCGCGACGAAGAAGTGAATGGAAAAGATTGTGTTGGGAGGGTAAACCCCATTTTGGGCCGTCCAATTCCTGAAAATAAGGCTAATACCGACCATTAAAAAGTAAAAAAAGAAAGAAAATTTTGTTGAGAATATCCAACCCAAAAAGAAAGTTTGAAGTGTTAATAAAGTTAGAGGTCTTTCCTTGCATCACCTGCGGCCCTCACCAAGCCAAGGGCGACCAAATGCGAGGGAGGACAACTCCTTGTTTATTTTCTGTTGTTCGTTTGTTTTAAGCTCGGGTGTGAGGATTTGGGGTCGTTTGGAATCAGTTAGAACTTTCTAAAACTTTTACGCAAATGGAATTTAGCTTTACATGAGGTGTAAGGGATCGAAAACCCCTAAGATTGGCAGTTGTTTGGGTTAGGTGTATGTGAGGTGCTCATAACAGTTCCTTTTGGAGGATCAATATCGTTTTCTTGATTGAAACATCTTGATTCTTGAAACGAGCAGTTTTTCCTTTCTTTCTTTTCAAACTTGTTTTGTTTTTCACTTTCCCTCTCTCCTTTTTCTTAGGCTTTTGTGGGTATAGTTTCTATAAACCCTCACGAGACCTACCTCGCCCACCCGGGCAACCGGGGGGTTTAAAGGGCTTGATGCATATGCCAAATGCATCCGCGATTCCTGCGAAAGTGAGTTAGGATTTTAGTTTTCTTTTTCTAGTCTTTTTCTTTGTTTTTTAGTTTGCTCGAGGCGAGCAAACCCTTGTGTTGGAGTGGTGTTCGGTCTCGTTCCGAGCCGAATTTTATCTCCTTTATAGGGTGTATGTGTTTATTTTATCCCTTTGTATATATTAGATATAGTGATTTGGTGTTTTGTAGGAAAATAAGGAGTTAGAAGAAGTTTGGGCTTAATTGAAGGTTTTTAGGGAATCCCGAGCGATTTCCCGAGTCAAACCAAGTCAACCCGAGCCGAGAACTAAGTCGAACCAAGCCGAGAGCCGAGGCGAAACCGAAGCTGGAAATTCCATGTCAAAATTAGCACAAAACAGGGGAACGGTACAGACTCAAAGGTTTGAAATACGTGTGCCTTCACTCTTTGGGTCATAACTCCTTCGTTACAACTCCGATTGGTCTCAAATTTTGGGAGCTTAAAGTACACACCGAGAGCTTTCCATAGATATCTTAGGGTCTAAAACGGAGTTCGGATGAAGAAGTTATGCGCGTTTGAAGTCGGCAGGGAAAAATTGCCCAGAACAGTGACTCGCCCGAGTCATTTGCTGACTCGCCCGAGTCAGGCTTCTGGGGCAACAAAGACAGAGGCCAAGAGAGCGGGACAGAACACTGACTCGCCCGAGTCACCCGAATTTCTGCGGAAATCTGCGAAGCTGATGCGCGTTTTGCTGAGTTAGTTTTAGGGTTTTGGGTTTCGTTTTCCTTCTTCTATAAATACCCAATGTAATTCAGAACTAATTATCTTAGTTTTTATCTTTTACCTTAGCTTTTATTTAAGTTTTAGGAGTAGGATTAGATTAGATTTAATTGCTTTCTTCAATTGCTTTCTTTAATTGTTCTTCAAGTTTTCTCCATTGTTCTTCAAGCTTTCTTTAAGTCTTCTTGCAATTGTTATTAAACTCTTCTTTCAAGTAATCTCATTGAAGTTTTACAAGCTTTCTCTCTCTCTTCCCCTCTCTCTCTCTCTCTCTCTCTCTCTCTCTCTCTCTCTCTCTATTCTCCATTGATGTTGATTTCAAAAGCTTTCTAGGGTTAGCCAAATCAAATCCATCTTTTAGTGGGGAGGAGGGTCAAGGAATTCCAATTCTACTTCCTAGTGAGAATTTGGGGGATCCTTGGTAATCCAATCCACAATTTCTTGTTTGTTCGGGGGAAATTGCAAAGGTAGATTGAAGATTTGAAGTTTAGATCATCAAAGGTATAATCTCTTGTGCCTAATTTCATTATTAGTTTTATTGCTTTTTATTACATTGCTTTTTATTGCTTTCTTATTTCTTGTTCTTAATTGCTTCATCTTTATTGCTTCCTTGATTATTATTATGTCTAAGTTAGTTTATTGCTTAATTTACATAATTTATAGCTTTCCGCATGTGAGAGACCAAACACAAACCGATTACCTCAATCAAGCCTAACACCCATCCTCGTGGACCGACAACCCTTACTTATATAACCACAAAATTACAACCGAACAGAGTGTCCAATTTAACAGCAACCCAAAAACCCTAAAATAATACTCCCTTTGCCCCAAATAACTTGTTCAGGTTGACTAATTAGGTCAATTTTTTTATTTAATCATTAATTTATCAAGTTGTATGTTGAATTATTATACAGGACTACCACTATTAGATTTATAATGAAAAATATTTTTACCTAAATATAATATTATTAGTCTTGCTAAGATAAAATGTGAAAAATTAATGATAAAAAATGTTGCATCGAAGTCCGTGAAAAAATAAACTGGACGTACAAATTAATTGGGACGGATGGAGTGTCAAATTATTTTTTATAAACGAAAAGTGTAAGCCAATGAATTGGGTAATAGAATATCAGTATAAATTTATTAAAAGATATAAATATCTAGTTAATGTGAAATTTCAATTTATTTGGTTGGCATATTTATTTGATGATGTAAAATTTTATTAAGTTGATGAATATGTCATTTAATATTTGATTTTTATTTTTATTTTTATTTATTTAAATTTTATTATTTTACTTTTTAAAAACGTTTATGTAATTGTAACGCCCTGGAAATTCAATTGTAAAATTCTAACAGTCAAACTAACGGTAACAGCGGAAGTCAAACTTTATTCGGGCGTTACTGCCGTGTCTCCGAAGAAACACAAGGCAAAATAGTACTTAACAACTATATTAAACAAGGCAATACCAACATTTGTTCAACTCTAAACACCCTTGTCTTTAACTTGAACCAATATAGAAAGAAAACTGAAACCACAGTAGTTTATCTAATAATCTCCTAAGACCGGCGCATCCTCACTTCTAATTCTCATCCCCTTCAATGAAGTCTGTGCCTGAAAACAAAACATTTAAAAACATGAGATGGAACTCAATAATATCTACCCCTAATTGCCAAAACAGATTAAAATTCATTTCAAACCATTTAGAGGGAGAAAGGAAAAGTTCAAATCATTTCACAAACTAGCAATGCCCAACCCAAACACAATATATCAAAAACTATTCAACTTTTGCCACAACATATAAATTTCAGTTTTATTAAGCGGGCGGGGGTTTACAAACCTCCCTTCAACACGGATTCACAGACTCCCATCAAGTCAATACTTTCACAATCTCATTACAACTTTTCTTTCAATTTCAATACACTGAATGACCATCCAATAATTACAACACGTGCTCGCTTAACTCCGGGGAAGACCTTTTTTTAGCACAATTTATCAGGGTTTTCCTGATCTCTTGATAACGCCCCTACAGGGATTCGCCCTGGTCTCCGGGAAACGATACCCGAACCCGCATTTAGTCTCACTTGAATTATTAGTCCGATTTAATACTCAACATGTTCCAAGTTTCAAGTTTCCAACAACCAATTCCAATTCCCAACAGACGTCGAAAAACCTCATAAAATGACTGTCCTTATTTAACCAAAATCAAGAGGATTATAACACAACACTCAAAACAGACAGTCATCTTTATATAAAGTCCCCCTTTGGGGATGCAGTTTCCAAAACAGCTTAAATACCTTAAAAAAAGTAAAGCGCATTCAAAGGAAAAATTAGGGCATAGACATTACTTGCTGATGGTTACTTCAAGTCAATAATCACACACTTGAGCTCACTACTCGAATCGTACCCACTCCGAACCTATAAAGAATATGTTTTAAAAATTAATAACGATCTAACGAAGTTAGTACAACACTCCCCCTAGATTACCCAACCCTAATCTTTCTACATACGAGAATAGTACAATTAAATCTTTGTATAAGCAAGCAGTAACTGGACAGCCCACTACCTCCTCGTTTTTCGGTCTCTAACTTGACTTACCGACCTCCTATGAATTTAAACTCTAACTTTCTGGAATTTTAGGGATGTCTACTAAAACTTCTATTTTGAACACCAGACCTAATTCAACCTTGAAGAACCCTAAAATTAGCAAAATATACAATCAGTCCAGTTCTGACCAGCTCCTGGTAAATGACACCTAACTCGGGCTACACACCTCGAAACTGTGAACCGTAAAATTCCTATGAAAGCTAACATCTAGAGGTACTTTCAGTCCAAAAATCTCATTTAAAAACTTACTAGACAATTAATGGTATATCTTTTAGTATGACGCATCAAACCTGTCCCAATTTGGCTCGGTTCTTATTCTCTACTACCAAGTTCCACTATAATTAATTGATCTAAGTATTCCAACTTTGACATATATACGCGTAACCAATGTTAAAAGAACTCTTCAAAGCTAGATACAATCAGAAAAAAAAGGATACAATTACTTCATACAACCCAAATCCAAGATAACTCTTCAAAGCTAGGTGTTAGGTTTATTTGCATAGCAATTGAGAGTGTTTCATCTTATACCACAAGAGATTGACCTGTAATCTCTGTGTCCCTGAGGGAGTTGTGTGAGGCTCATCTGTGAGTGTTGAGTTCTCAGGTTATAACTCTAGGGAGGTCGTGAGAGATTGTGGAGGTCTGGGAATCTCTGAAACACTGTTGTAATCCTCTGATAGTGCATCGTTTGTTGGTTTTTTATCGGTTTGGGTTTTTCCACGTTAATCCCTTATGTTGAATCTTTATTTATTTTTCACCCTTTATTATTGTTTGTCTGCTAACTACGCCCTGAGAATCCTAACAAGTGGTATCAGAGCTTTGGTTAGAGCTAGTTGATCTGCAGACTGAGAAGCAATGGCGGGCGCTATTGTGAAGATTCTGGAATTCGATGGGAAAGACTACGTATGGTGAAGGATGCTGTAACGTGGTTTTTGTACCCCGGTTTTTATATCGTTCTTCTCGAGGAGCTAGGGGCCTTGGCTAGGACAACTTGACTCTAGGTGAGGTTTAGGATCACAAGATAACAAGAGGGTTTTTGGTGATTAACAGCGCAAACGAAACGCAAACACAACTAAGGTTCGATCGATATGGAAAAAATGGGTGTCGGGAGATTTCGGGATGCAAACGGTAATAAGGACGAGGGTTTCGCAATTAGGAAGTAACAAAATAGTTGAATCAAGTGACAATCCCGTTAGAATAAACCCACCGGATTTCCTTTTTCAAGGATAATCTGGATTAACTTCCTAAAAGCCCACCACGGACCCGGAGGGTTAAAGAAACGGGACTCTCTAGTTAACCTCCTTCCACTTTCGTGGGCGAGTATTAACTATCCCATTTCCTATCTTCCAACGCAAGTGTTGGAAGTATTCAAGAGCTTTCGATCTTGAATACATCCCACTTGAGGGAAGAATAGGAATGGGAAATTGATTCCACTACAAATTACCTCCTAAACTTGCTAACCCAATCCAAATCAACCACTCATATCCTTAATTTCTCCCTAACCCAAAGGGTTCTAGCCTCTAATCATCTTAATTAACATTCCAACAACATAAATAACTCTATCATTCATGATTAAAATAGAGAACCTAAGAATCAAAGCATTAATCAAATGACAATAAACACCAAGCAATCCAATAACAAAAACAGAGATTGAAATGTAAATAAACAAATTAAAGAGAGTAGGGATTAAGAAATGCTCATTAGATGATGACAACGGAAGGATGATCAAGAGTAAATAAGAATCCAAGCTCCAAAATAAAGAGAAATCTTCAGAACTTCAATAGTACTTCAATGAAATCCAGAGCAAATGCAATAAACCAACTCTAACTACTCACTATTTACTAAGAAAACACTCTAATCTCAATCTAATTGATAGCTAAGGTGTTGATATTTCAATGATAATTGCCTCCCCCCTCTAGTTGTCCAAGGAGATATTTATACAAGCAAAAGAAGTTAGTCAAAATGCAGCATTTCAAATAACAGCTTTTCGTGAACTGCAGGGGACCGTAGGTACAGTCCTGCGAAGCAGCTGGGCGATTCTTCTCTTCTTCGCTCGACCGCGGGTGCGGTCTCGCTTGACCGTAGGTGCGGTCTGCTTCGGGGACAGAGCTTCCTTGCACAGGCGTAATGACCACCGTAGGTACAGTCTTCAAGACCGTAGCTACGGTCTTCTTCGGCCATACTAAACTTCTGGGCGTAGCGCCCGCTACCTGAAAGGTGGCGGGGGCTACCCCCTTGATGCATATGGAGGCGTGCGGATGAGATAGGTAACGCCCGCTACCCTGAACGTAGAGGGTGCTACCTCTTCAAAATTCATCAAAACTCCAACTCGCGATGCTTGACATGTCTCACCTTGCTACTTTTTTCGCCTTTGACTCGGTCTTGGCCCAGGTAATCTCGGGATTCCCAAATTGTTACAAAATATCCCCTTTTGCTACGTTTTGAGTAAAAACTCCAAAACCTAAAAAATAACCAAAAACGTAGTAAAAGTCATGAAATTAAGCATGAAACGAGTCAAAAGCTTAAGAATTAAGGCGCTATTTAGACACAAAATTGAGTCTAAACACCCCCCCCCCACACTTAAACTTTTCCTCGTCCCAAGCAAAACAAAACAAAAACTACCTAAACAAACACAAATTCCTCTGTCGTGGGAGAGAAACGGGTGAATTTAGCGTATGCACCAAGCCCTTTGAACCCCCGGCAGCCCGGGTGGACGAGATGGACTCGTGAGGGTTTGTAGCGGCTATACCCACAAAAACCAAAGAAAAAGGAGAGAGGGGAAGTGAAAACAAAACCAAAGAAAACAAAGGAAAAGAAAAACAACAGCTTTTCTTCAAAGGATTTTGCAACCACAATTAGGAAAACGTTATTAAACCTCCAAAAGGAATCGTTATGAGCTTCTCACAAACACCTATCTCAAGCAAAAGTCAGTCTTTGAGTTGTTCGATTTCCTACACTCAATGCCAAGAAAAACCCCATGTGCATAAGTGCTAGTGGGTTCTAACTGATTCCGATAGATCCCAAGGACACATACCCGAGCTTAAGAACAAATGAAACGAACAAGGGAAGAAAAGAGTTGCCCTTCCCGGCATTTGGTCGCCCTTGGCTTGGTGAGGGCGGTAGATGATGCAAGGAGAGGCCCCACACTTTATTAACACTTAAACTTTTCTTTTTGGGGTTGGGTAATCCTAACAATTTTTTAAAGCTTAAAGGTCGAGGCTAGTTTTTCAGAAATTGCACGGCCCAAAATTTGGGGTCTACCCTCCCAACACAGTCTTTTCCATACACTCCTCCGTCGAGAATTCGATGTAGGAGGAGTTTAAGGGGTATCAACGTCGTACCGTTAATACCGGCCCCGTGTAGGTCGACTAACTTTATGGTGTTTTGTTGTCGTTCAGTCGACACGCCCCACTTAATCCGGTTATTTAGCTTTTGCTTTTTGCTTTTTTTTCTTTTCTTTTTAGAAAAACAAGCTCGGACACAAATCCCTAGATTCTCCCAGTTTCAACCAGAACGTGAAAGGAATCGGGGATCTCGCTAGACACTCAATGAAGGAAATCTAAAAAGGTGATTCATGACAATTACCCAGGACAGGTTCGAAAATGCTCAGACCGGTTTCTTTTAAAGAAGATTAAGAACGGCTTCTCAATTTGGACAACAAGATCCAAGAAACAAAGCACAAACAAAGTGATAACGAAAACCGAAATAAAACTTTTAAGAGAGTTCACATCGACGGGAAGGTTTGGCACCTCGATGTCGGCACTTCGCCACCTGGGGCTTTCACTCCCTTTTTTCTCCTTTTTCACACAAAAATTTTCAAATTTTAGGCAAAAACTAAAAAAACAAAAACAAAGAGCTAGGTGATCTACCCTTGAAGCAAATATCTCCTCCCCCCCCCCCCCCGCCCCCCACACCTAAAACGCCACAATGTCCTCATTGTGGGAAGGTGTCACATGAAAAAGGTAGAGAACCTACAAAAACAAACAAACAAAAACAACTATCAAGCAAATGGTGGCGACCCGAGCCCACACGCCTCCAACAAGAAGATAATCCCAACACAGACACTCAAAGGGGTTCGCCACCCAAAAGAAAATCAAGCATGCGACGGATCAAAATATTCATCAAGGGAAGAGAAAGGTAGAAAGATATTACCTCAAGCTCTCTAACATAAATGTTCAAGCCATGATCCGAAGTCGTCATTCAATAGAAACAAAATATTTAGGTGAAGAGACGACTTATATGTGACAATAACGCATGCAAGATTGAAAAATCAAAGGAAAAAATCAACTAACTAAACAATAAAGAGCTGAAAAGAAAACTATGAACAATATATATATTGCCAAGGATATACCTTATCCCCGAATCTCACTCTTTGAGGCGGGAAATAAGGGTGGTACTCGCTTTACCAACTCAACCAAACCAATCCATTCATTCAAAAACAAAGGACAAATATCATAAAGACAAGCCACACTTCCTTGGAACCAACATTCATACAATCCAAAAGTTGAGATACCACACATGCCAAAACCCACAAAATTCACGCTTCCCTACCAAATCCCCGATGAAGCACCCACCCCCCCCCCCCCCCCAACACTTATATTTTACGCAGTAAACATGTAAAAACAATGAAAAAGATCGAGTGGGGGCGGGGACGCTTACAAACAGTTCATTAGGCGGATCCTCCCGGAGGAGGATGGGGTTGGAGCTGCAATTGAATGCTATCAAGTGTCTTTTGTTGCGCTTGTAAAAGCTCTTGCAAACTGCCCAGCAAACTTTGTTGATTTTGAATTAATGTTCGCTGCTCTTGGAACTCAGTATGTAGTCCCTCGAGTTGAGCACTAATATGCCCTAATGAAGTACCTCCGGCTTGACTCGTACTCGTTCCCCTCCTTGCTCTTGCTCCTCATCTTCCTCGTCTTCGGTTTCCTCTTCACCTTCCTCATTGAGTTCAAAAGGACCACCCACTATACGGCGGCTCCCGTGCTTTTGTCCGCACGACCAGTTGCGCCGGTCGGTGATATCCAACCATTCTTCGACATGATTATGATCCAATCGAATCGCGACACTTTGAGAGTCATACCCGTGGCGATAGATTGTTTGCGTCTTATGCTTTTCCCGGAACTCCATCTTTCGCAGTCTAATACCATCGATAGGGTCGGGGAAATACCTTGGAGTCCATTTTGCAAGGTAGGAATCGAAGCCTTGAGAAAGTGACAAATTATGTGTCCCATGCCAATGGTCATGTTGCGAACTTCAAGGCTGATTTCCCGAAGGCAATGGAGAATGCAGGAGCCGGTATTGACACGACGACCATTAATTGCATTGAAAATGATGAAGACATTTTCTTTACGGATGTTTGACCGTCCAGTGTCTCGGCCGAAGACGGAACTTGAAATAATCCAATGGAAGAGCCGAACACTTAGGTTGCAAAAATCCCGAGCTTTTGAATTATTCGGGTAATGAATCTTTGATTGACGGATCCGAGATTTTGGGTGTCGTCTCCGCCAACAGGTGAGAGCCTTCATTGCTTCTTGCTCGTTGAAATTGATACACTCTCCGTAGTACAGCCCGTCCAAGGGGAGACCTAAAGCGTTGCAAAGATCTTGAACTGAACACGTAACTTCCTCCTTGGCAACCCGATAGGTAAAAGTGGCATTGGATGTGCCATCTTCTTTCACCATTAAAGAGCTCAAGAACTCAAGCACTGGTTAATCGACGATAGGTTCACTGATGGTGACAAAAACTTCCCAACCCAAAACTTTGATGAAGTGGTCCATACTCGGCTTACAATAGATGTCTTTTGTTGTTTCCTCATCATATACATCAGGAGCACAAATTTTTCGCTGCTTCAACCTCATAAATCTCTGTTTGTGAATTTCATCCCTAAAGGTGACCTTCACTTTTGGATCACATTGAATCAAAAAAGCGGGTTGTGCCTTATAACGGTTCTTATCGGGCTTTGCCGGACGTAGAGGGAGGAGGGAGGAGGGGTCGGTTCTTTCTCGGTCTGGGCTCGCTTAGCTCGTCCCATTAGAACAAGCAAGGAATGGGAGGTAATGTGGGACTCACACAAATCCTAAACCTTAAGTCTCAATCAAGGACTTTCACCAACAAAACCCAAAATTAGCAAAAAGAACGAAATTGACACACCAAGATACAAGAATTACCTGAATGAAGAACTTAGGGATGTTGTCTTGCCAAATTCGAACCCCAAGAAGAACACCACCCAGAAATTACACTTGAAAAACTTCAAAAATGATGAGAAATTGGTTGGAGTGGCGCGGTTAGGGCAAGAAATCGCAAGTTTGGAGAGTGGGGAAGGAAGATTTGTGAGAGATTGAGTGATTTAGGGCTAAGGTTACTAGGTTTAGAGGGAGAAACTATCGTTTGAGAGTATGGGATGAAAAGGAAATGAGTGAAAATGAGGGAGAAAAGAGTTATGAGGCCCGACCAAAATCGCAGCCTTCGACGGACCGTAGGTACGGTCTCACTGACCGTAGGTGCGGTCTCCTCCTGGAGCAAAACTGGAAGAAAATCGTCCTCCTGGGACCGTAGGTGCGGTGCTATAGACCGTAGGTGTGGTCTCTTCATGGAGCAAAATTAGGAAGAACAGCGTAGCATGACCGTAGGCGCGGTCTGGGTCGACCGTAGGTACGGTCTCTCTCTGGTGATGCTGCCTGGGAGACGTCGCGGGCGCTTCACCATGGGTGGCGGGCGCGACCTGCTGAGCGCTTCGGCATTGTTGCTTGGTCCAGGCATGCGTAGCGGGTGCTATGTGAGAGGTAGCGCCTGCTACCTAGCTTATGCTCAACACCTACAAAACTCAAAATTCTTTGAAAATACAATTAAGTCCTAAGATTTCTACTCCTCTCATTATCACATCCTCTTTTCTTCACACATAAACTTTCAAGAACATCTTTCAACACTAAAAAACTACAATGAGTCACTCTCTTCACAAAATGTTTCTTCTCACTCTCAAATTTTTCTATTTTCTCAAAAAAAAATTTCTTTTCTAAGATTTTTCACTCTTTTTCTTTCTTTTCTCAAACTTCAATATAAACAAAACAAAAACATTAAGACAAAAGAAATAAAAACGCAAGAAATAAAAGAAAGCACTAAAGAAGATGAAAGTAGCTCGTACCTCCTCCCGGTTGCTTGTTTTAGGTCCTAGCTCGTCCTAATCCATTCTTTCAACTCTCAAAATCAGTGAGGAACACCACAACCGTCCCCGCATATTCCTCTCCCATAATGTATAGCTTGATCTTTGATGAATTGACTTTGAAACATTCCCCCTTGGCATTCTTAAGTTCAACAACCCCAGCGGGAAGGATCTTTACAATTTCGAAGGGTCCCGACCATCTCGACCTCAGCTTTCCGGAAAAGAGTTTAAGTCTCGAATTGAAGATGAGAACTCTATCACCGATCTCATAATCACGATGGTTCAATCTCTTGTCGTGCCATGCTTTGGTTCGCTCCTTGTAAATCCTATTGTTTTCATAGGAGTGTCGTCCCAATTCCTCAAGCTCCTCCAATCAGAACAAACGACTCGCCCCAACCGCCTTGAGATCATAATTCATCTTTTTGATAGCCCACATCGTCTTGTGTTCAAGTTCTACGGAAAAATGGCATGTTTTCCTGTAGACAAGGCGGTATGGAGTAGTTCCTATTGGTGTTTTGTATGCGGTGCGATAAGCCCATAAAACATCATCTAGCTTATCCGCCCAATCTCTTCGTGAGGAACTAACCATCTTCTCCAAAACTTCTTTAATAGCACGATTCGAAATCTCTACTTGACCTTGTGTTTGAGGGTGATAAGGGAGTCCTCTCTTGTGAGTAATACCATACTTTGCTAAAAGAGACTCAAACCTCTTCTCAATGAAATGAGATCCATTGTCACTAATAATGACCCTTGGAATACCAAATCTTGGAAAAATGATCTTCTTCAAAAATCTTGACACAGATTTTCCATAACATCTCACACATGGAATAGCTTCAATCCACTTTGACTTGTAGTCAACCGCCACTAAAATATATTGATGACCTCTTGAGGACGGAAATGGACCCATAAAATCCAACCCCCACACATCAAAAACCTCCACCTCGAGAATGAAATTCAGTGGTGTCTCATTTTTCCGGGAAATGTTCCCAGACCTTTCACATTTATCGCACGATTTGACATGAAGATGAGCATCTCGAAAGAGGGTCGGCCACCAATAACCTGCTTGTAGAACTCTAGCGGCCGTCTTTTGAGATCCCCCATGACCTCCAACCGGAAACTCATGGCAATGCGTCAATACGGACTTCACTTCACTCTCGGGTAAGCATCTTCTATACATTCCGTCATTGCACAAACGGAACAAGAATGGATCGTCCCAAAAGAAATGTTTTACATCATGAAAGAACTTTTTCTTTTGGTGAGGGGTCAAATTTTGAGGGACCACCTCACTAGACAAATAGTTGATGATATCGGCGTACCATGGGTGAGAATGCTTGACGGACATAAGACGTTCATCCGGGAAAGAGTCTAGGATGTGTTGAGTATCCTCTAAATCAACAAGGATCCTCGACAAGTGGTCGGCTACTACATTCTTAGTTCCGGCCTTGTCACGAATCTCCAAGTCAAACTCTTGCATAAGCAAAACCCAACGAATAAGTCTTGGTTTCGTTTCTTTCTTCCCCATTAAGAAGTTAATCGCAGTATGGTCCGTGTATACGACAACCTTGGAAAATATGAGGTATTGCCGAAATTTGTTTAGAGCAAAGATGATAGCCAAGAGCTCCTTCTCCGTGGTTGTGTAATTTTTCTGTGCACTATCGAGTGCATGTCTTTCATAGTAAATGACCTGTGGCTTCCTCTCTTTGGTTTGAGCCAAACATGCTCCAATTGCGAAGTCGCTTGCGTCGGCCATGATTTCGAAAGGTAAGGTCCAATCCGGAGGTTGGACAACCAGCGCGGATATCAAGGCTTGCTTTAACCTGTAAAAGGACTCGAGACATTCATCAGTAAAAGAGAATGGGGTATCTTTGCACAAGAGATCGGTCAAAGGACGAGCGATTTTAGAAAAATCCTTGACGAACCGGCGGTAAAAGCCGGCATGGCCAAGGAAACTACGCACCCCTTTAACAGAAACCGGGGGTGGTAGGCGCTCTATCACTTCAACTTTTGCCTTGTCAACCTCGATGCCCCTCGAAGAAATCAAATGGCCCAAAACAATACCTTCTTCTACTATGAAATGACATTTTTCCCAGTTCAAAACTAAATCGACTTCCTCACAACAAATAAGAACTTTCTCTAAATTATCCAAACAATCATCAAAGGTATTACCATAAACAGAAAAGTCATCCATGAAAACTTCCATACATTGTTCAATGAAATCACTAAATATGGCCATCATGTATCGTTGAAATGTTCCGGGTGCATTGCACAAACCAAATGGCATACGTCTATAAGCAAATGTACCGTATGGACAAATAAAAGTAGTCTTTTCTTGATGCGCGGGATGGATTGGAATTTGGAAAAAACCTGAGTACCCATCTAAAAAATAGAAATATGAGTGACCCGACAACCTCTCTAACATTTGGTCAATGAAGGGGAGAGGGAAATGGTCTTTCTTGCTTACTTTGTTCAATTGGCGATAGTCAATGCAAATCTGCCACCCCTTGACGGTTTAGGTACTAACTAGCTCATTCTTTTCATTCTCAATAACTATCATCCCACCCTTCTTAGGTACACATTGAACTGGGCTTACCCATTCGTTATTTGCGATGGGGAAGATGATCCCAGCGGCCAAAAGCTTGACTACTTCTTTCTTTACCACTTCTTGCATATTAGGGTTCAACCTACGTTGTGGTTGCCTAGTTGGTTTTGCATCCTCTAACAAATCAATGGAATGCATACATATAGATGGGGACTGTTCGGTCTCATTTCGAGTCGAATTGATACCGTTAATAAAGAGTTTTTGCTTGTTTTAAACTCCTAATTATTAGTAAGTTATGATGATTTTATATTTTGTAGGTTAAATCAAAGAAAAGAGGGAAAAGAAGACTTAAAAGCTCCAAAAGCCCATCAACCAAGTGTGTCGCGCCCACGACTCTCAGCCCAATTTCAAGAAATAAAGAGGCGGCGTTTGGGTTTAGGGTTTTGAGTTTAATTTATTTCCCCTTTCCTAATTTTCCTATATAAACACTATCTTGGGGGATTAGAGAGATCATTAGTTAGATAATTAGTTAGCATTAGTTTTTAGATTACTTAGGTTTTAGAATGGAGTTCTCTTAAGTTTTCCTAGCTTTCAATTGTAGTTCAACCTTTTTAGATTAATACAAGTGATTAGTTCTTCAAAGTTCTTGTTCTCTTTTACTTTCTTGTATTTTCAATTTCATTAGTATTAGTTCCACCAAAAATCCAATTTTTAGTGAAGAGGAGGATTAAGGTTCCTCGAATTCTCCCTTCAGGTGAGGATTCGATCAGTCTTAGTAATCCGAATCCCGCCTTTCTTGTTTGTTCGGGAGAAAGATTGTTGATTTAAGATTCAAGATTCAAGATTCAAGATTAGAGTAAAGAACAAACCTTCAAATTATTGTTTTCTGTTTTCAATTCAGTAATTAGTTTAGTTTTTACTTTCATAGTTTTTTAATTGCTTTCTTGAATATGTTCTTGATTTCTAGTTTAGTTTCTTGATTCTTGTTCTAGTAGTTAGGTTTGTTTTCAATTTCTTGTTTTCTTGTTTAGTGTTTTTAGTTATGTTTTGATTTCTTGTTCTTGTTTTCAATTCCTAATTAGTTTAGATTAAATTATTTACTGCTTCTGCGATTTAAAATCTTTACCAGACCAATTTCCTGAAAACCTATCACACCATCCCTGTGGATACGACAACCCTACTTTTTACCCCAAATTACCACAACCGAACAATGGCGCCCCTAATGCACCCCTATGCTTTCTCAACAAATCAAGCAACTTAGACAAATCAGATTCATGCAATTTAGTATTCACAATAACAGGACAAGACTTTTCATCATCCAAGAAAGCATATTGTAAGGAAAGGGGTAAAGGTTTAAGCTCTAAAGAAGGGGTAGTGGATTTAGCTTGGGAAGAAGACATACCTTTGTAGATAACTTCTTGAATTTCCATACACTCAATATGAGGCTCATCAATAGTAATCTCCTCATGTGTTGGTGATGAATCAAGAAGGTTGGTGAGAAACGTAATGTCGGTGCCGTCGGACTCAAATTGGAAGGATTCTAGGAGACATGCTCCCAAAGGATCATCATAAGTAGACTCAAGTACATGAGATTCTTCAATATACTCGTCGACTAGCGCCTCCATTATATCGATAGCATAACATGAATCCCCATTCGAAGGATTTTTCAAGGACCCCTCGAGGTTGAAAATCATGCTCTCATCACCGACATTCAATGACATACTACCATGTTTGTCATCTATAATTGCTTCGGCCATAGCAAGGAATGGCCTTCCCAAAATAATAGGAATGTTGGAATCTTCATCCATCTCCAGAATCACGAAATACATGGTATCAAAAATCTTCCCACTTGGACCGGAATATCCTCCAATATACCCAAGGGTCTACGGACGGAACGATCGACCAATTGAAGATTGATTGTTGTGGAAGTTAAATCTTCAAGATTCAACTTCTTACATATAGAATAAGGCATAACGCTCACGTTAGCCCCTAAATCACAAAGAGCACGACCAATCCTCATGTCACCAATAGTGCAAAGGATAAAAAAACTCTCGAGGTCAGCGAGCTTCTCCGGGATTTTGTTGTCAATAATAGCACTACAATCGGCCGTCAAGTGGATAGTAGACTTCTCTTGAATTCTCCTCTTGCTAGTGAGAAGTTCCTTTAAATGCTTCTTAAAGGATGGAACCTCGGAAATAGCATCTAGGAATGGGATATTCACTTGAAGTTTCTTGAGCATCTCTATAAATTTCGAAAATTTAGCATCCGACTTTGGCTTGGCTAACCGCTCGGGAAAAGGAACCGGCGATAATTTTGGCTTCTCAATGACTTGAATTGGTTCTTCTTCTATCTTCACTCCCTTCCCTTTTCTTACTCTCTCCATCTCTTCTCTTTCTTTCTCAATCAACTCTTTCTCAATACTAGATTCTCCTAGCTCCTCCTGACAAACTCCCTCATTTCCCTCCACAAAAACAAACTCACGCTCCTTTTTTCTTCCAAATCCTCCTCATCCGTGATATCTACCACATCACCTTCTTTTTCTCCTAAAACACCCTCCTCTACCATTTTAGGACCTTCAATCTCCCTACCACTCCTCAATGTGATTGCATTAAGTTGCCCCTTAGGGTTAGGTTGAGGTTGGCTAGGAAGGGATTGGATAGGTTTGGCTTGTTGCGCCATTTGAGCTAGTTGTAACTCAAGATTCTTAATACGGGATTGGTCTCTATCTTGAGTCAATGAGATCTTTTGTAATATTTGCTCAATGGAACATTCTTGTTGTGGTGGTTTAGATGCTTGGGATGATTGACCATGGTGAGAGTTTTGTTGGTATGGACGACGGTTTTGGTTAGGAAATCCGGGGGGTGGGTTTTTGTTTTGTGGGACTTATTGGTTATAGGCATAGTTTCCACGAGGACGAATTGGATTTTAAGTGGAATAGGAAAGGTTATTTTAGGATAAACTGCTTGAACTTGCTTGGATTGGCATTCACCACATTGTTGCAAAGGATGTGGCCTCCACAATAATCACACACAATAATTCTGGCATCCGGAATAAGCATCGGTATCTCTTGAGCTGCCTTCACTTGCCTTGTAGTCTCTTCTAAGGCCTTCTTCTGTGGCATCTCCAATACGGCATTCATAAGAAATTTAATTGTAGGGTTGCTCTCCAAAGAAGCACCTCCATCTCTTGGACCACGGCCTCCTCCCCAATGTGGAGAGTTTTGAGATAACTCATGAAGAAATATGTTTTCCTCTTCCGCCGTCTTTTTAAGAAACATGCCACCGGAGCCATGATCAATAGATTCTCGCCAAGAACTACATAATCCTGAGTAGAAATGGTGTAAAAGTAGCCAATCTTCCATATTGTGGTGAGGACATCTCCGTGGGAGGCCTTTGAACCTCCCCCATGCTTCGAATAGGGTCTCACCGGATTCCTATTGAAAACTCATAATGGCTTGCCTCAAACGACATATCTCATCATTGGGAAAGAACCTTTGAAGAAAATCACGACTGAGGGCGTCCCATGAAGAATAGGTACCCGGTGGACAAGTGTTGAGCCACAATAGTGCTTTCCCCTTCAAGATGAGAGGGAAAAACTTCAACTAGCCACAAGGATGCCAAATTCTTCAAGATGAAAGGGAACAATAGAAGAATCAAATTCTTAACAACTAAGGATGCCAAATCTCTAGCAAAGGAAATGATCTTAAACAACCTAAAGACCAAAAGCTAAGCTAGGTGCGCTTGCTCCCCGGCAACGGCGCCATTTTGTGTAACGTGGTTTTTGTACCCCGGTTTTTATATCGTTCTTCTCAAGGAGCTAGGGGCCTTTGCTAGGGCAACTTTACTCTAGGTGAGGTTTAGGATCACAAGATAACAAGAGGGTTTTTGGTGATAAACAGCGCAAACGAAACGCAAACACAAATAAGGTTCGGTCGATATGGGAAAAATGGATGTGGGAGATTTCGGGATGCAAACGGTAATAAGGACGAGGGTTTCGCAATTAGGAAGTAACAAAATAGTCGATCAAGTGACAATCCCATTAGAATAAACCCACCAGATTTCCTTTTTCAAGGATAATCCGGATTAACTTCCTACTAGCCCACCACGGACCCCGAGGGTTAAAGAAACGGGACTCTCTAGTTAACCTCCTTCCACTTTCGTGGACGAGTATTAACTACCCCATTTCCTATCTTCCAAGGCAAGTGTTGGAAGTATTCAAGAGCTTTCGATCTTGAATACATCCCACTTGAGGGAAGAATAGGAATAGGAAATTGATTCCACTACAAATTACCTCCTAAACTTGCTAACCCAATCCAAATCAACCACTCACATCCTTAATTTCTCCCTAACCCAAAGGGTTCTAGCCTCTAATCATCTTAATTAACATTCCAACAACATAAATAACTCTATCATTCATGATTAAAACAGAGAACCTAAGAATCAAAAGCAGTAATCAAATGACAATAAACACCAAGCAATCCAATAACAAAAACAGAGATTGACATGTAAATAAACAAATTAAAGAGAGTAGGGATTAAGAAATGCTCGTTAGATGATGACAACGGAAGGATGATCAAGAGTAAATAAGAATCCAAGCTCCAAAATAAAGAGACATCTTCAGAACTTCAATAGTACTTCAATGAAATCCAGAGCAAATGCAATAAACCAACTCTAACTACTCACTATTTACTAAGAAAACACTCTAATCTCAATCTAATTGTAGCTAAGGTGTTTATATTTCAATGATAATTGCCTCCCCCCTCTAGTTGTCCAAGGAGGTATTTATACAAGCAAAAGAAGTTAGTCAAAATGCAGCATTTCAAATAACAGCTTTTCGTGAACTGCAGGGAACCGTAGGTACAGTCCTGCGAAGCAGCTGGGCGATTCTTCTCTTCTTCGCTCGACCGCGGGTGCGGTCTCGCTTGACCGTAGGTGCGGTCTGCTTCGAGGACAGGGCTTCCTTGCACAGGCGTAATGACCACCGTAGGTACGGTCTTCAAGACCGTAGCTACGGTCTTCTTCGGCCAGACTAAACTTCTGGGCGTAGCGCCCGCAACCTGAAAGGTGGCGGGGGCTACCCCCTTGAAGCATATGGAGGCGTGTGGATGATATAGGTAATGCCCGCTACCCTGAACGTAGCGGGTGTTACCTCTTCAAAATTCATCAAAACTCCAACTCGCGATGCTCGACATGTCTCACCTTACTACTTTTTTTGCCTTTGACTCGGTCTTGGCGGGGGAATTCGGGGTTGCCAAAATTGTTATAAAATAGTCCCTTTTTGCTACGTTTTGAGTAAAAACTCCAAAACCTATAAAATAACAAAAAATGTAGTAAAAGTCATGAAATTAAGCATGAAACGAGTCAAAAGCCTAAGAATTAAGGCGCTATTTAGACACAAAATTGAGTATAAACAGATGCGCGTTTAGGATGTCCTCCGCCAGCAAAGGTTGCATCTTGCGATGGGTGATAAGCCAAAAGAGATGGAACAGAAGGATTGGGAAGAGCTTGATGGTCAGGCATTCAATACGGTCAGGCTGACGCTAGCTCGGAACAGGCTTTCAAAGATCAGAAAACGACAAAAGATCTGCTCGAGGCCTTGCAAAACACATATGAGAAACCCTCGGCGGTGAACAAGGTATATGTGTTACGTCGTTTGTTTGAATTTAAGATGCATGGGTCTGGTGATATGCATGATAGTATGAATGAGTTGAATATGATACTATCAAAATTAACCTCTGTGAGATTTAAGTTCGATGATGAGATGAATGCTAATATACTATTGGCTACCCTACCTAAGTCTTGGGAAAATTTCGTGACTTCTGTAACTTCTTCAACTAAGAAGGATGAGAAACTGAAGTTTGGGGAAATTAGAGACTTGGACCTGAATGAAAGTATTCGTAGGAAAGATTCCGATGTGTCTGAGTCTTCGGGGGATGCTTTGACTGTCAGGAGTAGGAGGAATAGTGGGAGTTCGGGTCGGAGTCAATCAAAATCTAGAGGTCGAAACATGGAGCAAGTGTTGTGTTGGAACTGTGGTGATAGAGGTCATTTTCGTAGGGATTGTCCCAAACCTAAGAAGAGCAGCCATAATAACCAGGACTCTGTATCTTCTGTTGAGGATTTTGGTGATGCCCTAACTGTTAGTGTTGACAAGTCAGAAGGGGGTTGGGTTATAAATTCGGGTGCTTCATTTCACTCTTCGTCTAGCAAGAAGGCCTTTAGCAATTTTGTGAGTGGGAGGTTTGGCAGGGTTAAGCTTGCAAACGGTCACAACCTAAAGGTGCTAGGAAGGGGTGATGTGAACATTAAAACTTCTAAGGGTGGAACTTGGATGTTGAAGAATGTTCGGTATGTCCCGGGTCTGACCAAGAACCTTGTATCTGTGAGTCAACTGGATGAGGAGGGATTCACAACGAGATTTGAAGATGTCATTGGAGGGTAACGAAAGGATCTCTGATAATTGCAAATGGCAGGAAAGAGGGGAAGTTATATTTTGTCATTGATGACTCTAACATGCCGGTTCATGCTCGTCAAAGGCGTGTTAGCTTCTCTGATGAGAGAAGGGTACCAGAAACGAGGAGGTTTCCGGTCGAGTCTACGGGAACGGATGGTCAGCCGAGGAACGTATCTAACCTGCACGGGAATTTGACAAGTTCAATATGAGGTAAAACCCCAATCCCAAATTCCCCCAAGTTGTTGACGATGATGCGTATGTCGAATTTGCAGGGGCGTGATCAGTTCAAGTGGGAGCCTGTTGCAAAAAGAGGAGTAGATGGAAGGTCAACTGGGACCTCTATTGATCTTTGCTGAACAAGATCGAGATGGATGTACCAGAGGATTCGAGGACGAGTGGTGGTGGTGATGAATGACGAAGGCTACAATTTGGTTTCCAAGTGGGAGATTGTTGGGTTAATTGTGTGGAGCCCAAATTATTATTTTGGTGGGATGAATTTTGGAAAGCCAAAATTATGCTTGGTGGACAAGTTTCATATAATATTGAAGATCTTCCAAAATTGTGTTCATTAAGGAAAGATATTATATAAAGTGGAAAATATTATATTTGTTACCAAATTGTGATGGGGCAATCACATGGAAATATAATATTACTTTGGAATATAGTATCAAATTATTAGGAAACACATGTTTTTGGAAAGTTAATATTATTATTAACCACAATATTATGTTGTAGTCTTGACTATAAATAAGACCTAGGTGTTAGGTTTATTTGCATAGTAATTGAGAGTGTTTCATCTTATACCACAAGAGATTGACCTGTAATATCTGTGTCCCTGAGGGAGTTGTGTGAGGCTCATCTGTGAGTGTTGAGTTCTCAGGTTGTAACTCTAGGGAGGTTATGAGAGATTGTGGAGGTCTGGGAATCTCTGAAACACTGTTGTAATCCTTTGATAGTGCATCGTTCGTGGTTTTTTTCCCGATTTGGATTTTTCCATGTTAATTCCTTGTGTTGAATCTTTATTTATTTTTCACCATTTATTATTGTTTGTCTGCTAACTATGCCCTGAGAATCCTAACATCAACAATACACTCCATACATATATGCTTGAAAATAAAACCCCTTAATTTCTTACACCACTCAAACACATCACTACACTTGATATCCTAATCATATTACCCCACTTAAGAACAACTAACCTTGTAATCCACCAACACTACTAGCAGACACATACTAACAGTAGGTTTTCTCAAAGAGGAAGTGAAGAAAGTAGTAACAACTCTAGTTAGAATCTAGAACACGTAAAAGAGAAGGAAAAAAGGATTTAAGGTTTGAAAGATATACACCTCAAGGATGGACTGGTAGTGCTTTGATGGCGGCTACGACCGGTTCCGGGGGTGTCTGCGGTGGTGCTGCTGGTGGCCCGGTGGCAGTGGGATGGTGGCACGGCAGTTGCGAGATGGTGGCGCGACGGTTAGGGGTGGTTAGTATGGAGGTTGGTGGTGGTTTATGCTGAATACGGGAGAGAGAAAGAGAAAAGATAAAAGGGTGTTCGGTTGTAATTTTTGTGGTTTTATAAGATAGGGTTGTCGGTCCACAGGGATAGGTGTTAGGCTTGATTGAGGTAGTCGGTTTGCGTTGGAGTTTTTCTCAGTGTGGAAAGCTATAAATTATGTAAATTAAGCAATAAACTAACCTAGACATGATAATAATCAAGGAAGCAATAAAAGATAAAAACAATTAAGAACAAGAAATAAGAAAGCAATAGAAAAAAGTAATTAAATCTAATATAATCCTACTCCTAAAACTTAAATAAAAGCTAAGCTAAAAGATAAAAACTAAGACAATTAGTTCTGAATTACATTGGGTATTTATAGAAGAAGGAGAAACGAAACCCAAAACCCTAAGATTTTAGTCGCAGCACGCGTGTAGCAGTTTCCGCAGAATCGGCGACTCGGGCGAGTCAATAAGTGACTCGAGCGAGTCAGTGTTCTGGCTCGCTCCCTTGGCCCGTGTCTTTGTTGCCCCAGAAGCCTGACTCGGGCGAGTCAGCAGATGACTCGGGCGAGTCACTGTTCTGGGCAGCTTTTCCTTGCTGACTTCAAATGCGCATAACTTCTTCATCCGAACTCCGTTTTAGACCCATAAGATATCGATGGAAAGCTCTTGGTGTGTACTTTAAGCTCCCAAAATTTGAGACCAATCGGAGTTGTAATGAAGGAGTTATGATCCAAAGAGTGAAGGCACACGTATTTCAAACCTTTGAGTCTGTACCGTTCCCCTGTTTTGCGCCAATCTTGACATGGAATTTCCGGCTTCGGTTTCGCCTCAGCTCTCGGCTCGGGTTGACTTGGTTCTCGGCTTGGGTTGACTTAGTTCTCAACTCGGGTTGACTTGGTTTGACTCGGGAAATCGCTCGGGATTCCCTAAAAACCTTCAATTAAGCCCAAACTTCTTCTAACTCCTTATTTTCCTACAAAACACCAAATCACTATATCTAATATATACAAAGGGCTAAAATAAACACAAACACCCTATAAAGGAGATAAAATTCGGCCTGGAATGAGACCAAACAACACTCCAACACAAGGGTTTGCTCGCCCCGAGCAAACTAAAAACAAAGAAAAGGACTAGAAAAAAAAAACTAAAAACCCTAACTCACTTTCGCAGGAATCGCGGATGCATTTAGCACATGCATCAAGCCTTTTAAACCCCTCGGTAGCCCGGGTGGACGAGGTAGGTTTCGTGAGGGTTTATAGCAACTATACCCACAAAAGCCAAAGAAAAAGGAGAGAGGGAAAATGAAAAACAAAACAAGTTTGAAAAGAAAGAAAAGAAAAACTGCTCTCTCAAGAATCAAGATGTTTCAATCAAGAAAACGATGTTAATCCTCCAAAAGGAACCGTTATGAGCATCTCACATACACCTAACCCAAACAACTGCCAATCTTAGGGGTTTTCGATCCCTTACACCTCATGTAAAGCTAAATCCCACTTGCGTAAAAGTTTAGAAAGTTCTAGCTGATTCCGATAGACTCCAAAGACTCACGCCCAAGCTCAAAAACAAAGGAAACGAACAATGAAAGAAAAGAGTTACCCTTCCCCGCATTTGGTCGCCCTTGGCTTGGTGAGGGCCGTAGGTGATGCAAGGAGAGGCCCCACACTTTATTAACGCTTAAACTTTTCTTTTTGGGTTGGGTAATCCCAACAAAATTTCTTTCTCTTTTTTTTTTTACTTTTTAAAGGTCAGTATTAGCCTTATTTTCGGGAATTGGATGGCCCAAAATGGGGTTTACCCTCCCAACACAGTCTTTTCCATTCACATCTTCGTCGCGAACGATATAGAAGGAGGTTTAAGGGGTAATAGCGTCGTACCGCTAATACCGGGCCCGTGTAGGTTGGCTAAGTGTACGGTGGTTGATGTCGTAAAGCCGACACGCCCCACTTAATCAATTTATTTAACTTTGCTTCCTTTTTCATTCTTTTGCTTTTACTTTTTCTTTTCTTTTTTTTCTTTTTGGAAAACAAGCTCGGATATGAATCCCTAGAATCTCCCAGTTTCAATCAGAACATAAAAAAGAAAGAAATGGGATCTCGCTAGACACTCAATGAAAGGAATCTACTTAAAGTAAGTCATGGCAATCGCTCAAGAGAGGGTCGAAAATGCTCAAACCAGTTTCTTTTAAAGAAGATTAAAAACGGCTTCCTAATTTAGACAACAAAATCCAGAAACGAAGCAAAAACAAAACAAAATGAAAAACAGAAACTTTTAAGGTTTTTCACTCCCTTTTTTCTCCTTTTAACCACAAACATTTTTAGATTTTAGGACACAAACTACGAAAAACAAAACTAAAAGACTCAAAACTAGATTGTTTACCCATGAACAATGAAAAATAGCACCCCCACTCCAACACAAGACATCACAATGTCTCCATCATGAGAAGGGTGTCTCAAGTAAGGTAGAAAACCTAAAAACACACAAACAAACACATAACAAACAAAATGGTGGCGACCCGAACCCACACGGCTCCAACAACCATATATATCCAACATTCACACTCAAGGGGTTCGCCACCCAAAAAGAAATGCAAGCATGCATCATGGATCAATTATATTCACATAAAGAGAGGGTGGAAAGAGGTTACCTCAGAATCTTCAATAAAAGCAACTCGATCCACGATCCAAAGAACATCACACCATAGGTTAGAAATAAACTAGATAAGCATATTATGTGTGATGGTTCACATGCAAGATCAAAAGGAAAAACAAACTGTACAAGACACTAGGGACTAACGAACTAAAAAAACAAACTAAAATATTTACAAAACGATTCTCACTCTGTTTTTTTTCTTTTCTTAGACTCGAAAACCAGAATGCATACTACCCTCCCACTCCCACACAAAGAGGTTGTCGTGTCCTTAAAGGAAACAGAAGTAGGTAAGCAAGCTCCCCAAAATAAAAGGAAAAAAAAACACACACACACCAAAAAGAAAACAAAAGAAGAAAAGAAACTAACTTTATTTACAAGAGTAGGGAACGATATTACCTGGTTGGGTACTGAATATACCCAAACAATGAAATCTCAGAATAATCAACTATCTATAGAGCCTCAATGTAACAACCCACCCCAAAATCACGTTTAATTATATATAAAGCACAGTAGTTACGCAAATCGCATTCTAAATTTTTTTCCGCGTTTACCGTTACTTATTTATTTATTGATTTATTTATTGTTATCGGTGTCGTGTCTCGTGCAGGAGATGGCCAAGATGCCGAATTATCGGCTTAAAAATTTCACTTTACATGTTCATTCAATGAGTTAAAGTATTTCAGGTTATACGATTTATGTTATAAAGTTATTTAATCGTTGAGTTAATTGGTACCGGGTTTTACCGTCTACGCGGTTTTCTTAACTGAAAGGGGTCTAATTATTCGACCTCGTAACGTTTATATTTTATTACCCAAACTTTAATTTATTTGGGGTATATTTATTTCATTTAATTACAAGTAATATTTATGCTTCATTTATTTGGATTTTCTACACCCAAGTGTTATTTTATTTTAACCCAAGTTGTTGCTAATTGATTTTATTTGGTACAAAATAATTATTTAAGTTTACTCCATTACAATTATTATTTTTGGTTTACAATTTCAGATTAAACAAAGTGTTTAGAGGGAGTACATATGTATTAGTTGGGGGGGGGGGTTTATTTCATTACAATTCATTCTAATTTCCCAAGCTCTCACACTTTCTCTCTCTACACTCCCCCTCTCCCTCTTCCCTCTACTGGCCACTGCCAGCCGTGCCCCACCAGGCTGCCGCCTGCCTGGCGTTTTCCGGCGGGTCTGCGGCGCCGCCGGCCCCAACTCCGCCACCTCTTCTTCCCCCTTCACTTGTTCAATCTCTCACCTACAATTTCAAGTGGTATAATCTCAAACCCTAACCTAATTCTCTTGTTTCTAATCTGAAATTATACTTTAAATTCATGGTTTCTTGATGTTTTTCATCTTCTTTATGTTTATTAAGCATGAATTTAAGTTGTGGTTAAGTTAGGGTTTGGATTTGGGAAGTTATACATGTAAATTTGGATGGATTTTGTGTGTTTAAGAGTGGTATTATATTGGATGTTTAAATTAGCTTTTGCATGTGAATTTTAGGGTCTTATTTGAGCAAGATTAAGAGGTTAAATTCTGGAATTTATTGGGTAATAGCTAATGTGAGGTTTGATTGGAAATTGATACAAGTTGGAAGCCATTGGAGATGTATATATTAGCTTGAAGGGCTAAAATGGATTCTGTTTAGAATCAGATTTTTACAGGGGAATAAAAGGGTGAATTTTGCCCAGATTTTTGTTCCAAATGATAGCCTAGTTCATTATCTAACTGTAGGCTTTGGAATTTCGAATTTCTGACATGTATAGCCCGGGTTACGACCAAAACCGTAAAGGTACAAATTTATATACGAATTTCTGAGTCAGTAGGTTTATGCTCATTTTTCGTCAAGTTAGAGATTTTATTGGCTTTGGAGTTGAACATAAAGGTTCTAGGTAACACTTTGGGCTTTCCGAAAAGGTATAGTATGCGTTCATACGATATCGGGATTACGAGATATGGAGTTTTCATTGAGGGATTATAATTTAAGTTCTGCCCAGAATGTTTAAGAGTGTATCTGGGTTGATGACCATTTTTCGTCCCTTTGGAGACTTTATTGATTTTAGTGATAAACATAAGAGTTTTAGGTTACTCTTTGAGCTTTCCAGAAACATAAAGTATGCGGTCATCGGATATCGGGAGTGTGAGTTACAAGCCCGGGAAGCAGGGCTGTCCGGGATAACATTCTGCCCAATTTGGTTTATGTAAATGTATGTCTTTTGGGCTTTAAATCAACCCAATAAGGGGTTCTAGGCATAAATGGGTCATGGTTATAAGTTGTCATTTTAGAGTTATATGTTTAAAGCTAAGAATACCATTATGGAATCTCAAGTGAATCTTAAGGATAGTTCTAAAAGCTAATGAGTTTAGTAAAGTATTTCACCTCCCCATCTTCCTATAGAATAATATTCCAAGTCTTGAGCTAGCTAAGAGTTCTTCTAGCTTGGTAGCTTCCAAGTTCAAAGTCAAGTCCATCTTTATTGCCTAAAATCATTGATCCCAAGCTTGTTCTTATCGTATTCGAATATGTTCATCGTACTTCGTTTATCGTTCATTTGTCATCGTATTATCGAGTCATGTTGAACTCCACCGGGCTTACCCTAGCTTTCAAGTTATAATTACCCATTCACCATCGATTCAAGCTTGTTTTATTGGATTCAAGCCCTTCCATTTGGATCATATCTTACGTCATTATTCTCATGTTTTCCGACCCGGAAATTTCTAAGGTTATATGTGTACTGCTTCTGTCCGGGCCATTTTTCGGGCCCTTCCTTTCATTTCTAGCCTTCGGGCCAGTTGACAAAGTTAAAGATCATAATTTTCCCTATTCCGGGATGTACTTTTTTTACTCCGTTCCGATTTTCCTAACTCGAGTTATGCTATAAACTTTATTGTGCTACAACCTGAAATTTTATTCCTAAAGTATTTTATTTATAATTACCAAGTTTCCCAAACTCATGATTCTAATTTAGAACCTTATTCGGTTCTTCATTTTTATGTATGCTTCTATTGGTTGACAAAGTTTCAAAGGCCATCTCCAAGCCGAGCCGAGCCGTCAAGGTCTTTAGCGTTTTAAGGTGCATAAATTGTCCAGCTTTTGCTATCTAAGTTATGTTCATGGTTCATTCAATTTATGCCATGTCAAGTTTTATGGTTTACAATGTCTTTACAGTTAATAGTGGACCCGCATTTTATGCATATATTAACATTCATGTTTTAGCACTCCTGATCAGAGTGCCTTGACCTGGCCAGTGTCGACTGCTTAGCAGTCAATCATTCCAAGTTTAGATCAACTTGGGCATACGCGTGTGTGAGGTGCTTGCACCGATCGTAAGGGTTCCACCTACTTTATATCTTCATTGATTTATGTTTATGTTCATGTCATGCAAGTACTATTTTGACCCCTTCCCCGTTTTCAAAATGAATTTAAATGCCGGCACCAAAACCGTTTTCGAACGGTTTACGTGCTGGAGGTTTACGTACTGAGTGTTTCCCCACTCACTTTGCGAATGTTTTTTTAATGTTTTGTTTTAGGCAGTCCGAGCTCCCAGGATAAAGGCGAGGTTAAGCAGGAGTAAGTCGTCTGTACAGGGTGGTTCTCTAAAGGCGATCGATGATCGGTAATCAAGGTTACTCAAGGGCATTAAAGGCCACAGGGTTGGGGAAAGACTTTATGATATGTATGATTAAAAGATGTATTGTGTATTTGTACGTTAAGTCTAGCAGTTGGGTTGTATGGAGTTAAGTACAGTTTTATGGTGGATTGTTATATTGCGGTTGTGTGTTTTGCCTTGTCCCGAGTGGGGACGGCGGTAATGCCTCGACCTAAGGTGTTCCGCTGCGCTAATCACAGATTTGAGATTTTAAAGTATAGTCTTAATCTTGTGATTAAGGTTGGGGCGTTACAGTTGTGGTATCAGAGCGGAGTTATAAGAAGGATTTAAGGATTTAGAAATTCTAAGCGATTGTGATATGTATTTGTGAAGTATGGATATTAGGTGTGGTGACATATGTGTCCCTTATAGGTGTACGAGTCCTTTATGGATTGAGTTAGAAATATGTGAAATTGTTGGGATGGATGTTGAGCTTGAAGCTCTAGATGAGTATATGAAATGTAAGAGTTTCCCCTTGCAGGTTTGCAGACTATGTAAAATTTGGGATGGTCCAATTTATAGGGGAAGTGCTGCCGAAATTTCTGCAGAAATTTGAAGGTTTAATAGCAAGTTTAAGAAAACCTAATTATAGGTTGTGTCTAACTCAAAAGGTTGTTATGAGCAAAGCATGTTATGTGTATAAGTGCCGTTGTGGACACGAAGCACATTGCAGTAGTCCTTAAAGGAGACTTTAGTTATCCAAATAGGAATTTATAAGTCCCAATTCCAAGTGGAATTGATGTAAAGCTAGAATTAGGGGCTAAAAGCCTTGCCAAGGTGTAGAGTGAAATGATTAAGGATGTTTATATGATACAAATGTTCAGCATGATCCAAGGATAGTAAGTGAGGTCACAATAATCATGAGGTGGAACAAGAGTTCCTTTTTAAGGTAAGTAAGGTTCAAGTTGGTTGAGTCTCGGACCTAGCCTTAATTTTCATTTGTTTAATTCTTTCAACAAAGTCTATCAATGTCAAAGTTATTAAAACTTTTTACTGATGTCACATGGAACATAGAGCATAGATGGGTCACAATCGTGGCCCTTTGTCCAACCTCTTCACGATGTTACGGGAGCCCTAGATCAACGTCCAAGTTCATCTCAAGAAGTTGCAAACCGCCTTTGATCTCCAAGGTGCGGCTAACCCGCAAGTTGAGTACCGCAATGATGAGTGCCGAGTTGGTGCTTATGGCCACCCTTCCCCACAAGAGTCTGTGGGACGATGTAAGAAGTTACTTCCGCCAATTGCTCTGTCAGGAAGAACCGGTCGATACGCTTGGTCCTTCAACTACGACTACATTGAGCACAGAATCACACCGCATTGGAAGTAGTCACCATTCAAGTTGCTTCGCTTAGGCAATTACGTGTGTACGAGTTAGTGCTTTGCCTACACGAGATGTTATCGTTGCCTGCTCCTCCAAACGTGGATCATCACCATTAGAGCACGAAACCGTGGAGGAAGAAAGACTCTAATATGGATCACGACGAGCATAAAGTTAACCAAGAGCCTAAGAACGCTAATGATTATGGTCAAGGGGTATTTCATCATGAGAATTTACGCTGATTGACTCTTGTACCGGGTTAACTAGAAGCTAACCTCCGCTAAGTTAAATGACTGTATGGACCTACGTGGTGGACCGATTCTTTTGTCCCAAGGTCATCTCTCGTAACTAGTTAAACTATGCTAAATTTATGGGGCCTCCCCATGCCATTGATTAAAGGGAGGCATTGGAGATAATTTGGGGACTTTAGAATTTGTTTAGTGTTAAAATGTATTGCGGATATGGTTGAAAAGGGGTACCCTAAGGGCAAAAGGAAGGGGCATCCTCATATTTTAGGATGTTTACATTGGTATTATACGTTGAAGGTTTCTAACTAGCAAGTGCTTGCAATAGCCCTTTAGGGCGGTGAGTTTTATGTCATTATAGGGCCGTGGGAAATTAATTGGAGTTTCCTTACTATACGAACATGCTTGTGGATTTTATAGCCAAGTGAAGCGAGGAAGGCCTTGTGAAAATGCATTTGGCTACAAACTAAGGACACATATACAGAACAAGTTATAAAGTGGTAATGACAATAAGTTATGTTGAATAAGGGTATTTTCCGTGATAATGTTGGAATATGTTTCAAAGATCGGGGAAATCAATTTGAACTACAAGGTCCTCAGTATAACCTGGGAATAGCTACGCGCCCAGGCACATACTCATTCCGCGACTAGGATAGGAGAAGATGCTTTTGGAGGATAGCTAGTAACGAACCACCATTGCGGGGAATCAAATTTCTTCGGTATGACTTTTATACTTCAAGTTCAGCGCTCAAGTTCAACTTTTATTCCCTGTCCTCATTGTACATCCTCCTAATAAAGTTTACCCTCTTATCGCAATATTAAAGTCCAAGCTTTTCGTTTCCTATCCTTGTTTATTCTCAAGAATCTTTATCAGATCCTATCGTTGTTATCAGTTCAGTGTGTTAAAACATTCAATGACCTGCCTTTGATGGCTCATTGTCAATCCATGAACCAATTAAATCGGGACCATTACCTACTCGTGCATTGATGACTCGTTATGTCTCCAAAGATAAAACTTCATTAGACTCATATGACCCTTCTTATTCGTTAAGATTCATCTTTTTCAGGTGATGGTCACGTTCTATCATGAATTTGAATATTCTTTCCAAAGCTTGGCTTCCACCAACGTCATATTTTGTTTAGGATTAATAGCTTATGCCCTATTATTCCAGAAAGTTATCACAAAGTATTCATACTTTCCAAACTTTAATTGTTTTAATTTGAAGATCGATCCTAATAGTTTTTTTCTCTAATTCAAGCTCATCTCGATGCACTTATGAACTTCCTTATTCACGAAATCATTGCAATTATCATCTTTGGGCAAATATGCTATCTCTTGTTGATACCAGTTTTCTTAATTGATATACATGCGTCGTTGGACTAAAGAATACCTTTATTCATCCACGTCGTTTTAAGGCTTTAAGTCTACCAGCGTAAACCTCTGCTTTGTTGTTATTCATTTTCAAAATTCATGTTCTTACCTCTTAATTGATGGCACTTTCCTATTATCGCGTTTCCTCCACCCCTGTTGGTACTTTTTTAAGAAATAGATGCCTTGATGGAAGTTAATAAAGGGAGAAAAAAAAACGAAGTAGAGAAATATTAGTTTGTATTGAATTATATGATACCTGAGGTAAGATGGGAAAGGTAGAGAAATTGTTGTTCCAGGAAATACTAGGGACCTTCGGGTCAAGGCTTCTTACGATTAGATGTTCATGAGTTCAAGAATGTAGAACGCTTGAAGAAAGATCAGACCTTCTTCCAAAGGATATAAGAGCCATATGGATATATTTGACAAATAAAATGTTCTTGCCATACAATTTATGATGGGAAGAGAGTGCTCAGCTCATTAACAGAGATGAAAACCCAGTGTATTGGGACTCGTCTTAGAAAGTGATGCCAACAGAAATGAGTTCAAGGTTGTATAAATAATCAGCGTAAGATGCTCGTCACGATGATGACCGTAACCTTAAGATGAGATATGATATCATGGGAACATATGGAAAGAAGGAACAGACAGCGTACTTATGTCAGACGAATACAATGACAAAGTCTTACACAGGCATGACAAAGAAGATTATACTTAGACTACCAAAGGTTGAGCGTGAACAAGAACAAGTACCCCTCTCAAGTATCGAAGGACTGTTCGACTCACCCAAGGGGCAAGAGTGTCATCTGAGATTGGTTAAGGTTAAGGTACTAACCACTCAGAGTTAGGGTTGAGAATACTCCTAAAACTGCCTTTAAAACAAATTATGGGCAATATGAGTTGCGGTAATGCCTTTTTGGACTTACGAATGCCCAACAGTATTTATGGATCGGATGAACCGTGTGTTCAAACCTTAGGTGGTTAAGTTGTAGTGGTGTTTAACGACGATGTTTTGGTATACTCGAAAAGCCGAAAGAAACATGTGCATCGCTTGACAGTGGCGTTTCAATCATTAAGGGAGCAAAGACTGTATGTGAAAAATTTTTCAAAATGTGAACTCGGGTTCAGAAAAATAGGATTTTTGGGAACATATAGTGATCCACGAAAAGATCTGATTGGACTCTGACAAAGTATGCGCCATTAAAAGTTTGGCAAACCCACTGTAGTACCAAAGTTCGAAGTTTCTTAGTTATGGCCGAATGCTATAGGAGATTGTTCCGAATCTTTCTAAAATAGTTCTTCCAAAGACCAACCTCCTCAAGAGATCAACACGGTTGAATGGACCGGCAAGTGTAAAGAAACCTTTTAAGGGTTCAAAGAAAAACTAACAACCGCCCCAATGTTACCCCTTCCCGAGGAAGGAAAGGAGTATGTGGTTTATAGCAACGCGATTCATTAAGGGCTGAGACATGTATTAATAGGGAACGACAAGGTAGCAGCCTATACGTCACAGCAATGGTATAAAGTCAGCTACGAGGATTACCCCATACATGACCTAAAGCTCGCAACAATGGTGTTGCGCTGAAAATTGAAGGCTTTACATTTATGGGGTCTCTAATGCCATCGTTACGGATCACAGGAGTCACAAAGGTATGTACACTCAGAGAGAGTTGAATCTAAAGCAACGAAGACGATTGAACTCATTAAGGATCATGACTTGGATTCCAACGTTACTCCAGTAAGGCAATTTCGATAGCAAATGCTTCGAGCAGAAAGGCTTAGCATAGGGTGTGGACTTGTCCTGTAAGCCGTCCATAAATGCAGCAAGAACTGAATAGGGAGGGAGCATTGTCCCTACAACCGTCTATCTTGGAGAGAACCAAGATAGAACGAATAAATGCCCCAGGACCCAAGAGGATTACGAATAATCTAGCCACGAAAGGAATACCTGGATTTTTTTTAAGCCATGAAAGCAAAACCCTAAGGTTTCGAGATAAACTATGTATACTGATAAGGGAAGCTTAAGGCTTAAGCTTTTGAAAGGAAGCCACAATACGTTGTACCTGGTATACCCTGAAGGTACAAAAATGTATAGAGGTTTAAAAGGGCACCTTTGGTGACCTAACGTGAAGGGAGGTATAGCCAGCTATGGGGATCAATGTTTGTCATGTCAAAAGGGTCGAAGCAGAACATTAAAAAGCATCAGGTAAATCTAGACCCTTAGAAAGTCCCACGTGGGAATGGGAATCAATTTCTATGGATGCTATCAGGGGAGTACCCCTCACAGCTTCCAGAAGGAAGGACATTTGAGTAATTACGGATCGCCTTACCAAGTTGGCACAGTTCGCTCCTATCTATGAAGGAGGAAAGGTAGAGAGATTGGCCGAAAATTGCGTACAAGAAGTTGTGAGGTTACATAGGATTCCAAAAAGGACATAGTATCCGAATGTGATACGTGATTTCAATCACGATTTTGGTGCTAAGACTAATGGTAACAGCTTCTACCATCTAGAAAGCGACAGCCAGACGGACAGAGTAAAACAAATTGTAAAGATATGTTACGCGCATGCATTTTAGGTTTCCAAGGGAATCAAGATGAAAATTCCCTCGTTCATAGGGGTTTCTTATAGTACTAAGTAGTAGATATTAGTCTACCATTCGAATGGCTCCTTTTTAAAGCGTCTTATAACAGGAAATGTCACACCCGCGATGTTAGGGTGGATTAGTTAAAGTCAGAGTCACAGTGCAGAGTTAATCCAGGACGCATCACATAAGATCAGAGTCATCCGACCACATGTCAAGATCGACCAAAGAAGGCGGAGACCGCTTGATCTTCAAATTGGAAACCGTGTTTTCTTTAAAGTGATTCAACTCAAGGAGATTCGAAGTTTCAATATCTAGGGGAAGTTAAGCCCTTGCCATAGTAGGGTCTTACTCCGTTGTGGAGGAGATCAATCCAATGACATATCGAGTAGAGGTACCTTTTAATCTAAGGCAATTACGTAACATTTCACGTCTCTCCAACTCCGGAGATATGTATCGGGCTCGACCCGCAATCTTGAAGAAGAACCTCTTCTGAAAATGGAACACAGAATCAAATGACTTCACTCACAGGAAAGTCCCTTAGTCGAAGTACTTTGGGCAAACCAAAACACCTCGGAAACCTCTGGGAAAACCGAGGAAGACATGAAGGGAAGCTGCTCACACATTTTTTTTTTTAAGGAATATCAAACGCAATGGAACCAACAGCAAGTTTCGGGGACGAAACTTCTTTTAAGGGGGGGAGGATGTAACAACCCACCCCAAAATCACGTTTAATTATATATAAAGCACAGTAGTTACGCAAATCGCATTCTAAATTTTTTTCCGCGTTTACCGTTACTTATTTATTTATTGATTTATTTATTGTTATCGGTGTCGTGTCTCGTGCAGGAGATGGCCAAGATGCCGAATTATCGGCTTAAAAATTTCACTTTACATGTTCATTCAATGAGTTAAAGTATTTCAGGTTATACGATTTATGTTATAAAGTTATTTAATCGTTGAGTTAATTGGTACCGGGTTTTACCGTCTACGCGGTTTTCTTAACTGAAAGGGGTCTAATTATTCGACCTCGTAACGTTTATATTTTATTACCCAAACTTTAATTTATTTGGGGTATATTTATTTCATTTAATTACAAGTAATATTTATGCTTCATTTATTTGGATTTTCTACACCCAAGTGTTATTTTATTTTAACCCAAGTTGTTGCTAATTGATTTTATTTGGTACAAAATAATTATTTAAGTTTACTCCATTACAATTATTATTTTTGGTTTACAATTTCAGATTAAACAAAGTGTTTAGAGGGAGTACATATGTATTAGTTGGGGGTGGGGGTTTATTTCATTACAATTCATTCTAATTTCCCAAGCTCTCACACTTTCTCTCTCTACACTCCCCCTCTCCCTCTTCCCTCTACCGTGGCCACTGCCAGCCGTGCCCCACCAGGCTGCCGCCCCTGCTGGCGTTTTCAGTGGCGCCGCCCCAACTCCGCCACCTCTTCTTCCCCCTTCACTTGTTCAATCTCTCACCTACAATTTCAAGTGGTATAATCTCAAACCCTAACCTAATTCTCTTGTTTCTAATCTGAAATTATACTTTAAATTCATGGTTTCTTGATGTTTTTCATCTTCTTTATGTTTATTAAGCATGAATTTAAGTTGTGGTTAAGTTAGGGTTTGGATTTGGGAAGTTATACATGTAAATTTGGATGGATTTTGTGTGTTTAAGAGTGGTATTATATTGGATGTTTAAATTAGCTTTTGCATGTGAATTTTAGGGTCTTATTTGAGCAAGATTAAGAGGTTAAATTCTGGAATTTATTGGGTAATAGCTAATGTGAGGTTTGATTGGAAATTGATACAAGTTGGAAGCCATTGGAGATGTATATATTAGCTTGAAGGGCTAAAATGGATTCTGTTTAGAATCAGATTTTACAGGGAATAAAAGGGTGAATTTTGCCCAGATTTTTGTTCCAAATGATAGCCTAGTTCATTATCTAACTGTAGGCTTTGGAATTTCAATTTCGACATGTATAGCCCGGGTTACGACCAAAACCGTAAAGGTACAAATTTATATACGAATTTCTGAGTCAGTAGGTTTATGCTCATTTTTCGTCAAGTTAGAGATTTTATTGGCTTTGGAGTTGAACATAAAGGTTCTAGGTAACACTTTGGGCTTTCCGAAAAGGTATAGTATGCGTTCATACGATATCGGGATTACGAGATATGGAGTTTTCATTGAGGGATTATAATTTAAGTTCTGCCCAGAATGTTTAAGAGTGTATCTGGGTTGATGACCATTTTTCGTCCCTTTGGAGACTTTATTGATTTTAGTGATAAACATAAGAGTTTTAGGTTACTCTTTGAGCTTTCCAGAAACATAAAGTATGCGGTCATCGGATATCGGGAGTGTGAGTTACAAGCCCGGGAAGCAGGGCTGTCCGGGATAACATTCTGCCCAATTTGGTTTATGTAAATGTATGTCTTTTGGGCTTTAAATCAACCCAATAAGGGGGTTCTAGGCATAAATGGGTCATGGTTATAAGTTGTCATTTTAGAGTTATATGTTTAAAGCTAAGAATACCATTATGGAATCTCAAGTGAATCTTAAGGATAGTTCTAAAAGCTAATGAGTTTAGTAAAGTATTTCACCTCCCCATCTTCCTATAGAATAATATTCCAAGTCTTGAGCTAGCTAAGAGTTCTTCTAGCTTGGTAGCTTCCAAGTTCAAAGTCAAGTCCATCTTTATTGCCTAAAATCATTGATCCCAAGCTTGTTCTTATCGTATTCGAATATGTTCATCGTACTTCGTTTATCGTTCATTTGTCATCGTATTATCGAGTCATGTTGAACTCCACCGGGCTTACCCTAGCTTTCAAGTTATAATTACCCATTCACCATCGATTCAAGCTTGTTTTATTGGATTCAAGCCCTTCCATTTGGATCATATCTTACGTCATTATTCTCATGTTTTCCGACCCGGAAATTTCTAAGGTTATATGTGTACTGCTTCTGTCCGGGCCATTTTTCGGGCCCTTCCTTTCATTTCTAGCCTTCGGGCCAGTTGACAAAGTTAAAGATCATAATTTTCCCTATTCCGGGATGTACTTTTTTACTCCGTTCCGATTTTCCTAACTCGAGTTATGCTATAAACTTTATTGTGCTACAACCTGAAATTTTATTCCTAAAGTATTTTATTTATAATTACCAAGTTTCCCAAACTCATGATTCTAATTTAGAACCTTATTCGGTTCTTCATTTTTATGTATGCTTCTATTGGTTGACAAAGTTTCAAAGGCCATCTCCAAGCCGAGCCGAGCCGTCAAGGTCTTTAGCGTTTTAAGGTACGCAAATTGTCCAGCTTTTGCTATCTAAGTTATGTTCATGGTTCATTCAATTTATGCCATGTCAAGTTTTATGGTTTACAATGTCTTTACAGTTAATAGTGGACCCGCATTTTATGCATATATTAACATTCATGTTTTAGCACTCCTGATCAGAGTGCCTTGACCTGGCCAGTGTCGACTGCTTAGCAGTCAATCATTCCAAGTTTAGATCAACTTGGGCATACGCGTGTGTGAGGTGCTTGCACCGATCGTAAGGGTTCCACCTACTTTATATCTTCATTGATTTATGTTTATGTTCATGTCATGCAAGTACTATTTTGACCCCTTCCCCGTTTTCAAAATGAATTTAAATGCCGGCACCAAAACCGTTTTGAGCGGTTTACGTCTTGGAGGTTTACGATCTTGAGTGTTTCCCCACCACTTTGCGAATGTTTTTAATGTTTTGTTTTAGGCAGTCAGAGCTCCCGTGATAAAGGCGAGGTTAAGCGAGAGTAAGTCGTGCATGCAGGTGGTTCTCTAAAGGCGATCGATGATCGGTAATCAAGGTTACTCAAGGGCATTAAAGGCCACGGTGGTTGGGAAAGACTTTATGATATGTATGATTAAAAGATGTATTGTGTATTTGTACGTTAAGTCTAGCAGTTGGGTTGTATGGAGTTAAGTACAGTTTTATGGTGGATTGTTATATTGCGGTTGTGTGTTTTGCCTTGTCCCGAGTGGGGACGGCGGTAATGCCTCGACCTAAGGTGTTCCGCTGCGCTAATCACAGGTTTGAGATTTTAAAGTATAGTCTTAATCTTGTGATTAAGGTTGGGGCGTTACACTCAACCACTCCATCTCACCTCAAGACGTCGAGCACCGTGTCAGAACCAGTCAACGCCCGAAGTAACAAATCATGCATCTTCTCATGCATCTCAGAATGGTGTAAGTAAGAGCACACTCGCAATGGCACATAAACAAACATTAGTGCCCTTAACAATTTATCAAATGGCTTAGAAAAGTCATAGAAATGATGAAATGCATGAATATACACAACTTTTCTAGGCATGGTGACATGAGACATGACAAATGAATCCTCCCATTGACTCGTAAATGGAGATTGGGTATACAAATCAACGGGAGGGGGTAAGACAACACATTCCTTAACCTCTTCATGCAATGACTTGGATGCAAACAACGACTCATAAAGCATATCACCATCAAAAATATCATTGTTACAAACCAAGTTCAAACACTTAGGATCAATCCCCATAGACTCAAGTTCATCATCACAAGTATGCACATCAATGGATTCACAAGAAAGGGTAGCTAATGCCTAACTTATGCAATGATTCTCAATGAAAGTGAATAAGTCAGTATCTAGCACACAATCAATCACAAAGGATTCAACTGCACTCTCAACAAGATCATGTTCAAATTTATCACAAGCATCATGACATTCATCAAACTCAACCTTTTCTTCACATAAAGGCATGGACAATGGTGTGGACAATGGTTCATCATCTAGCATGTTTTCAACAAGTTCTTCATCATCACACACAGAATCAACAATTTCCTCATGCTCACTAAGTAGTGCTAGAGCTAAGGAATCACTAATCCTCCTTACAAAACTATGTCTATTACAGTAGTCATCATCATAATCATAATCATACAAAGAAGAATCATCATGCATTTCAGAACTCAAAGATGACGAATGATCTACTTCAACATTTGAACTAACCAATTGTGCAAGATAAGTTTCTACCCTAGGTTTAAGCACGTGTTCAAATTCTTGCATGCATTCATTCATCCTATCTTGTAAACCATCTATTTCAGCACCAATTTTATCTAGTCTAATGTCCATACAAGATTCGGAATCATGAGATGGAGATTCACAATGCACACACAAATAACGAGACTCAACAACATCACATGGAGAAAGATCATAAGAGTTTTTCACATAACGTTTCTTATAGTGCAATTGAGCATGAAGGGCACACGGATTACCAAAACAAGAACCCGATGAATAAAAAGTCTCCCCAAATTGGCGAGTATCCGTGTACAACCAATCGAATAATTCCCAAGCCAGATACTCTTTTTCAACATTGAAATCAACATAATTCAGAAGAGAACGGGTCTCGAAGTTCAATCCCTCACTAATAACAACTAACACTTCCTAATTAGAATAAATATAACCATGAGGGGCCCAATAAGCAAGATAATCATTTAATCTATCACGATAATCACAAAATAATTCTTGCTCATTTTGAGGGAAGCTAAAACATGCCATCTCTTTTTTCTATTTTTTTCTTTTTCTATTTTTTTCTATATATTTTTTTCTCTTTTTTCGATATTCAATTTTTTTTTACTACATTTTTCTAACTTAATCAAAAAAGCAACTAAACTATTTACATACAAACCAATCACCTAATCTACCAAATAACGCCATCCCCGGCAACGGCGCCATTGTTCGGTTGTAATTTTTATGGTTTTATAAGATAGGGTTGTCGGTCCACAGGGATGGGTGTTAGGCTTGATTGAGGTAGTCGGTTTGCGTTGGGGTTTTTCTCAGTGCGAAAAGCTATAAATTATATAAATTAAGCAATAAACTAACCTAGACATGATAATAATCAAGGAAGCAATAAAAGATGAAAATAATTAAGAACAAGAAATAAGAAAGCAATAGAAGAAAGCAATTAAATCTAATCTAATCCTACTCCTAAAACTTAAATAAAAGCTAAGCTAAAAGATAAAAACTAAGATAATTAGTTCTGAATTACATTGGGTATTTATAGAAGAAGGAGAAACGAAACCCAAAACCCTAAGATTTTAGTCGCAGCACGCGTGTAGCAGTTTCCGCAGAATCGGCGACTCGGGCGAGTCAATAAGTGACTCGAGCGAGTCAGTGTTCTGGCCCGCTCCCTTGGCCCGTGTCTTTGTTGCCCCAGAAGCCTGACTCGGGGGAGTCAGCAGATGACTCGGGCGAGTCACTGTTCTGGGCAGCTTTTCCCTGCCGACTTCAAACGCGCATAACTTCTTCATTCGAATTCCGTTTTAGACCCATAAGATATCGATGGAAAGCTCTCGGTGTGTACTTTAAGCTCCCAAAGTTTGAGACCAATCGGAGTTGTAACGAAGGAGTTATGACCCAAAGAGTGAAGGCACACGTATTTCAAACCTTTGAGTGCACTGCTCTGCTTGCGCCAATCTTGACATGGAATTTCCGGCTTCGGTTTCGCCTCGGCTCTCGGCTCAGGTTGACTTGGTTCTCGGCTCGGGTTGACTTAGTTCTCGACTCGGGTTGACTTGGTTTGACTCGGGAAATCGCTCGGGATTCCCTTAAAACCTTCAATTAAGCCCAAACTTCTTCTAACTCCTTATTTTCCTACAAAACACCAAATCACTATATCTAATATATACAAAGGGCTAAAATAAACACAAACACCCTATAAAGGAGATAAAATTTGGCTCGGAACGAGACCGAACAAAGGGAAAGAAAGAGAAAATGGGGGTCGGGAATGAAGATGTAGGGAAAGGGTTTTGATCTCCTTTGCCGTTATTTAGAGTTTAACTAGGGTTAATGAGGGAGGTTAATTAGGGGAGTTAATTATTGGGTTAGGGAATTAATTAATAATACTACTACTCCAATAATAATAATAATAATAATAATAATAATAATAATAATAATAACAATACTAATAATAAGAATAATAATAATGATAATAATAATTATAATTATAATTATAATTATAATTATAATAATAATAATGATAATAATAGCGCATCATAAGGTTAGTCACATAAAATTACCAATCTACCGTTCCTGCCATGCGACATTCTCATGCACACAATGACTATTTTACCCCTGTTAGTCTCTCCATGGTCCTACGAGCTCAAGTGTCAAGATAAAATAATCACAGAAAATTTCACAGAGTAACGGAGTCAAACGTAACACGTAACGGTAAGCATATTAAAATTTTCGGAGTTTTACAGTAATAACAAGTATATTGGGCACCCCTAAATTGGATGTCTGGATCCGCGACTAATTACTTATTTATCAATTTTTGAGTGATCAACAAGACCTAAAAATATTGGCAAAGTCAGCGAGTCCACAAGATCGATCACCGCTTTTTAGAACTTGAATGGTTGTATTGAACTATATCCAACCATCCCATCGGTACCTCATCTATTATATGTCTTGTAAATCCCAGTTTCATAAGTATATCTACTTATAGCCGGCTCAACACCACTTAGAGTTACTGAACATAAGTTGATTTTTCAATCGTTTTCGCTATTCTATGCCTCCTTTTATTACTCAAATTATTTTTACCGTGTTATCCACCACTATTATAAAGAAAAATAAAGACAAATGAATATGTAACGTATCCGATATTTTTTTTTTTTGCAAGAATGCAGCGAGAAATTTTATTACCAGACAACCTCGAAGAGGGAACGAAATACAAATCGTAAGATTTCAAACAATGTATCTAATTTCTATACATAATATTTGCTATTCTATCGTGGTATTTCGAACCCTTGGTAACAGCGAGACGTCTCCATCTAACTTGTTGGATTATTCTGTTGGTCACTTTAACGGGATCAGGGTGAGTTTTATGATGTACGTATCTGTTCCACTCCCACCAGATGTTGTAAATATAAGCTGCTATGGTAGCAAATAGGACCTGCTTCAACAGTTTAGGTTTGTGACTATTCAGAAGTTTAGCAACGCAATCTTGCACGTGCACCCCCTGCAAATTGATATCAATCCATGTGTGCATGCCAATCCGGACCTGTGTGGCGAATGGGCAGGTCCAGAAGATATGTGTGTTCGCCTCTGTGTCTCGGTTGCAGAAGCAGCAGTTGATGTTCTGCTGATGTGTCCACCGCTGTGTTCTCTCCTTTGTTGGAAGTCGGTCTAAGGTGGACAACCAGGCAATGTACCTGTGCTGTGGGATGCTATACCTGGCCCATACTGCTCTTGCCCAATGCTTTTTGTCACCTAGATTCAAGAGCCAATGATAGCCTTACTTGGTAATGTAGATGCCCATAGGGTTACCCCCCATCGCCATTTATGACCGGGAACACAACCTCCTTTAAACTGTTCTTTGATGCGCGCGAGCTTCTTCGGGTACCAGCAACTGTCATATTTCGGGTTGAAGTCCCACCAACTATCTGAATGTAAGTACCAAGTATGGATCCATTTGACCCACAAGACATCTTTTTTCTGTGCAACATCCCAGCAGAGTTTCGCCATGCTTGCCTTGTTCCAGCTGTGGATGTCTCGGATCCCGAGGCCTCCGTGGATTTTTGGGAGACAAACATCTTTCCAGCTGACCATAGGCGTTTTCCGGTATTTATTTTCACCACCCCAGAGAAAATTGCGGCATAACGCCACAACTTGATTGAGGGCTGCTTGGGGGAGGGGAAATATATTCGCCCAGAACCCCGTTAGCCCATTCAGAACCACATTGATCAGGGTGGTCCTCCCGGCATAGCTAACGTATCCGATATTATATATTTGGGTGGATAAAAGCTATAATTCATGCAAAATGAAAAGATGTAATAGTATAATTGTGTGATAAATGCACAAAAGCATGATTTTTTATTACTTTGAGGAATAAGATGGGTGGTTTCAAGTTGAACCTGTTAATTTTCTAGTTTTTCGGGTTTCTTTAATTTTCAATTTCAAGGGAGAAAATGGTGTTCTAAGCTTAGAATTTTCGAGGGGGTTCGAATTGGATTTCCGGGTTGGGACAATTTTTGTGGGTTTATTGTGCATGTTTCCGGCTACTACTAGACTACTAGTATCCTTTACTATAAAGCAAAAGGGAATAAGAACCTTGTTGTGATTTCTTTTGTAGCCAACGAGCCTGTCTGCTTCAATTATTTTGGGTTGGGTATACGGTTGTGTGCCTGTTTAAGCAATTACCAAGGTCTGGCCCAATTTATAAATTGTGTCTTTCTCATCCAATATAACATGTGTTTGTATTTGGTTCTTTATAATTACAGTTGTTTCACTTCCCACACTTGCCTCTACACCTATGGCTCTTGCTCCCTTGATGCATGGACTGTAACAGCTTGTTTTGTTCCGTCTGAACTGTTCGAATAGTTTTCAAGTATGAGTTTTCTTTACTTCTATCTTCTTCCTCTCGAAATTAATTGTTGGTTGTGTGATTATTGCTGAAATTTGTAATTTTTGTTGTTCGACTGGTCGTTTTAATTGTTGATTTCCTGGTTTGAATTCGATCATATTAGTTTATTTAGTTTCGTTCTATTTGCTTCCAATTTGCCTATATGATTTTTTGTTTCAGGAGATCGGATGTTGCAAATAAACATATTTCAATAATTAGTCTGTTTAGCTTAAGAATTTGGATTGCTTGACCTGTTATGGAGTATTAGTTTACTTTCCTCCTTTGTATTTTAATTTCTCCAATTTGATATTGTTTGATTATTTCTAAAGTTTTTTTTATTTTTATCGCGATTGACAAATCTTCTTATGTTTTTCCAATTTTTGCATGCACTGTTGAAATTTTTTCCTCTTCGTTTCAAATTCTAAGATTTTCATTTTCCTGATTGCTTCAAGGTTGGGCAAGTAGAACGATACTTGGAAGATTCTAAGTGGTCCTGCTCCATGTGACCGTCAATTTGCAAGATAAGTTGACACTTATATTTTGTTTTTATGACTGTTTGGATGTTCCTGTGTATGTCATTTATCAAAGAAATTATTTACTTTGGGATACAGATTGACTTTTTGTATGATTAGCCATGGCAAAAGGTAAACTGATAATTTGAGTTTTGCTCATAAGGCGTCCGATGAAATGTGTGAGAAAATTCACCAAGTACTACATAGATTTAGACGGGTTGATGGTATTATTATGTTTAAGTTGAGGCAGACAGTAGAATGTGTGATGTAGAGGAGTAACATGGAACTGAGAGTTGAAATTTGCGAACAAGAAATATCGACTTGAGAGGTGATTTTCAAAGACCCGCTTAAACAAACAAACGTCACCAAATTCAGTAAAGGTTTTCCCCCCAAAAGAATTAATGTCCTATCAATGGACCTATACACTATTCATGGTGCAATTAGAACACGACAAGACACATAAATGGCATACATGCACAAGGCTTACTTCATGATGTATGCAATGTAGAAATAAAAGTTTATTTATGGATGGAAACAATTTTTTTTTTGATAAGTAGCGGCCGAGAAAGCCCTTTTATTTCATCGGAAAAGGACGCCACCAAGCATCCACAAAAGTACAAAGCCACAACAAAGGAAAATTGTAGCAAATGCACCGAACAGAAGCAAACTAATGACAATACTCTACTGTAATGACAGTGTACAGCAGAGCAAAGCAACAGAATGCTATTGAAAAGTCCTATGAATTTGATGGGAAATTGTAGACCATAAGCAAACCCACCAATTGACATTATGCTACACCAGAAGCTTGAATGATTCTCTAAGCAAAGATGAGTATCACATTCTGGTTCCACATCACACAGTGGGCAGATGACAGCAGAAGCTTGAATGATTGCCTTTCGATGTAGCATTTCTCAAGTATTCAGATGACCAAGGAAAGCAATCCACAGCATGATTACGATTTTGTAAGGAGCCAGACTAGCTGCTGCTCTAACAAGCCCAAGTAGATTGTAGAGGAACTGATGCAATATCTAACATTTACTGCTCCATCAAGCCCAAGAAGATTGTAAAAGAACTGAAGCAATCGAACAGGCCAGTAGCATCCCACTGAATAATCAGCATCCCAATTGTGAAGGAGTGTGAATTCTATCATCCATTAAACCAAAGATAAACCCTCCATTTAACATAATGTAGCACTGCCGCTTAAACCTTTCCATTTGATTAACAGTCACTGCAATACCATGGCTCCAAAGTGACCCACTCACAGTTGAAGCCAGCCATAAGCAAGATTTGAGCTTGCTGAGAAAATTTACTTGCATCCTTCAGAAGGCTCACTTAAAGACATTAAGATCCAGCAAACAATTCTACCAGACCTTTGCACATAACCTGGGATGACAAGAGCATCCTCACATTCAATTTTGCACTGAGTATGGACACCATGTAAGCAAATCCATCCAATATCCTTGTTGATTTCAAACACCTCAAAAGCTTCCTTCAACAAAAGAACAATCACTCCTCTTGATCTACCTTCAGCCTTCACGTCAGAAAATTGAACATCCTGTAGACTCCATAAGTGTCTAACCCCCCAATCAATGAAAAGATGATGCGTGATCTTAACCAAACCCATGATGTCAATCCTTTCATTTTTTATCAGGGACTTAATATGTTTCTTCTTCTCCTTAGCTCCAATGCCCCTATTATTCCACAAATCAATTCTCATTGCAAAGGAACCTCACCTTCAGCTGAAGGTGAAGCAAAAGACTCAGTGTTTTTTCTTTTCCTCCTTTCACTCTCTTTTGATTTTTTCCTTCCTCTAGCAGAGAGCTTGTTCTCAAAATGCTTTTTCGGATTGATATTTTCTTAGCTCTCATAAAGCCACTGTCCAAACCAAATTTAATTGCTTTCTCAGCAATCAAAGCTCTCGCGTGAATAATGGTATCACAGCTTGAAGAGAAAGAGTTGGTATCTTCTGAAGCCTGGTTGTTGGGAAGCTCGGCATTTTCTCGGGAAGCATGCTCATGGGAAGAAGGCAGCTCGAGTTCCAGTTGATGATTAGAATCATTTAAGATTTCAACTGATTTTTCAAAACCAACTGCGTTGACATCTTCCAAGGCTGCCGTCGCATTGATTAAAGGCTGATCATTGGTAACCGGCACAATTGTTTGGCCTTTGACAAACATTGAATGTTCTACTCCTTTTGTATGGCTTACTTCTTATTCCATGGGACATATACATCTCATCCCCTTTGCTTGTTGTTAGAGGTTAATAAACTTCTTTTAAAACTAATTCTACTGTTGGGTATGATATTTTTTAATTTTTTGGAATAAAAATTTTGAATGTTGTGTTCTCTCTTCTTAGAATTTGTGGGTATATATTTATCACTACATGTATTTTCTCATGGTCAATTATATGTTGCATTGTCTAGGGTCAAAACTGCATAGATAATTAAACTTATTACAACCTTTGCTTGAATATCCAGACGAGAATTACATCAAAAATAGTCTATCAAGAATTATTAGCGATGAATAGTGTTGTGCCATAGAACTAATGTTGAGACTGGCATATATTTACATCGTCCCTACATTTGTAAGATGTCCTTGCCTTCTTTATCTTCATGTGTTATACCTTCTCTTTATTTTATTTTTCTTTAATTCACCGTGAATCGCAATAAAGCACTCATTGTTAAATGATAACCTTAACTGGATATGTGAGTCAAAGGAGTCATGTTTTTTCTATAGGTGCTAGGGTATATTCTTGTTTGGTACTTGGTACTTACAATGTATAATTTCAACATTAGTTGCATTTTCTTTTCATGTTTTTTCATTTAAGAATAAGTTCAATTGAAAATAAGTTGCTTCAACCCTTGTTCATGTGTGTCTTCATTCCCTTTCCTATCGATTTGCTCTATCTTTGGAAATAGCTGTTGGAAGTTTTTTAGAGTCAACCATCATTTTTCTCTAATTTTTTTATATTGTCTAGGTTGCGGATTATATGATGATGTTGGATGAGAGGTTTGACATCACAAGGAATATTATGGAGGAGTATTAGGAGGCTGAAGTCGTGAACCCACTTATGCGCGAGCCTTGGCCAATTTGCGATGGGTTTGAACCTTTTGATCGCATGTACAAGGCTGAGGTAATTAACTTCAATTTTCTCTATTTAGTTTCAGCACCTTGAGCCAATTTAATGCTAATTATGTTCTCAACTTATGAATTTTTGAGTTGAACAGTACAGACCTATAGAGTTTTTCATTAGTTCGTTACATAACATGTTGATTTAAGGAGCTAGAGAAAACGCTAGAGAATGTAGTAGAAAGGTAAAGGACATATAAATGACGAGCTATAGTGTCCAATGTACAAGAATTTTTAAGCGCATTTAAAGGTAAAAGATACTTTACATTCATATAATCTTTTTTTGACTTGCTTTGCTCAACTATATGGTATATATTAAATATGGTATCTCATGGGGGTATTCATAGCATACTATTGTCAATAAGTAAATTTGTTATATTCTACTTAAAAAAATCTATGGCATACTAATGAGGTTACTCGTAGCCAAAAAGTAAAAAAAAATCTCGTATAAGAGAGATGATAGTTTGTGCCTTACACGGGCATTGTCACTAGTCCTCTACATCATATAAAGAGGCTTGTTTGGCCGGGGGTGAAAACATTTGTTTGAGCAGTCTGCCTGCTTGCCTGTTTGCTAGCTTGTGTTCACATATGAATTTACTCTTTTGTCCTCGAAGACAATATAATAACAAGTAGTTTGCCTACCTGCATGTCTTGTTGCTTGTGTTCACATACGAATTTACTCTTTTACCATTGGATATAATATAATATAATAGCAAAAATTAGTTTGCCTTGGAGCTTTGTAGCTTACATTCACACTTGAATTTACAGGTTGATTATATTGTGTGTATATTTGGTTAAGGCTAATATAGATAATGTGGATTTCAGGTTTGGGCAATCTTGACATTAACAATACAAGTCGGTTGTATCTAGATTCAGATAAACGCTTATGAGTTTAATAATTTGAAAACTTGGGTCTTGTTTTTTTTTTTTTTAATATAAGATAGTTGGAAGGTGAAAAAATGTGATAAAGTGGATGGATAAGATAATGATTGGAAATCTAAGTCACATTAGCCAAATTATTTAAATACTCCCTCCTTCCCATATTATCTGTCACTTTAACTAATTTTCTTTTTTCCCATAATATCTGTCACTTTATAATTCCAATAACACAATAATTACTAATTTATCTAATTAACCTTATTAATTACATCTTTTTTTTTCATTTTCCCCTTTTATTCACATTTTCCCTTGTTTATGCACCATTTTATTCAACATATTCACATTTCCAATAAGGTAAATTAATTTAGAAAAAACTTTTGCACTTTGAGGGTATTGAACAATAATGCACTGCACTAATTCAATCGGGTTGACGCAAATGATCGCCCTACTTGAGGTGTCGCTTTTCTATTTTTTCGAAAAAACTTTTGCCGTAAGAAAGTATACATGTTGAATACTAATATATTTTTTGGGAAAAAATAAAAACGACATCTCAAAGCAGACATACCAACCACAACCACCAAATAATTGGTCTGAAATAGTATCATTCAATACCCTCAAAGTTTAGTATATTGGAATCCAAGAAAAAATTCAGTGCATTATTGTCCAATACCTCTAAAGTTCAATGTATTATCATCCAATAATCCTTTTAAAAAATATATTATATAAGATAGGTAAGAAAGTATTAATAATATGGAAAAAATAGAATAAAATAAATAAGAGTAAGATAAATGACATAAATTTATTATACATCACAAAAAAACCAAGATTTTAACCTCTCCATAAGACGGGCAAACTAGTTATACTCCAACAATCTGACATCTTGTATTGGGTTGATCTAAGTCTCCATCCACAACCCAACTATGAGATAAAAATGTCATTAAGTTTCTCATTTAATCGAAAATGCCATTATTTTTTTCAAAGTGTCAAAACTGTCACTACAATATCCATTTTAGTTAAAAAAATGCCACCCTCTCCATTTTCACCTGCTATTGCAGGTTAGTATGTGAAACATAAAAAAAAAAAAAAAAAACAATTTCCAACCCAGCCCCATCTTCATCGTCTTCTTCATTCTTCCTCACCCATCTCCACTGTTCATCTTCTTCACCATTTTCATCTTCATCGTAACCTTCATCTCAACTCTTCTTCATCTTCTTCGCTCTTCTTCTTCACTCTTCTGTTCGAACTCTTTTCTTTTTGTTTTCTCCTCTACTTTCTATCAAATAATTCCGTTCCACTCTTTTCAAAGAATCAAATGAATCTAATTCTCTCATCCGTCTCAGTAAACTTAGACCCCAAATCAAAGCTCCAACAAATGCATCGCAAATTCATCCCAAATTCAATTGAAATGAACCGAGATAGCCCCACCTTATGCATACACAAACGGAAAACACTCTCTTAATTCTATATATACACCATCTCCCCCCTCCATTGCCATCTTATGCTAACATCTTATATGTAACCCCCAGTACTCCTAATTTTCTTAGTCGGGTTATTAATTTATTCCCCGGTGTCACCGGACAAATGGTGAAAGGCCGGAGGATGAGCTCCACGCGCAGCGAGCGCCTCTTAGGCTTGGGGAACTTCAACCACGGAGGTGCGGCTGTGGAGGAGTACGGGGAGGAGGATGTGTGGTCGATGGTGGAACAGAAGAGTGAAGAAGAAGAAGAAGAGTGAAAAGGATGAAAATGGGGTTGAGTTGGAAATTGTTTTTCTTTCTTATGTTTCACATATTAACCTATAATAGCAAGTAAAAATGAGGAAGAATGACATTTTTGAGTTAAAATGAATATTGTAATGACAATTTTGATACTTTGAAAAAAATAATGATATTTTTGATTAAATGAGAAATTTAAGTAGCATTTTTATCCCGACAGTCAACTCAGCCACAAAATCAAATAGTCGTCCTCTTCAATGAACTTGATATTTGTCTTTTCTTTATCTTTTTCCGTGCATCTATCTATAATATCGACCAACAGCATAAAAAAAATATCAAACCAAGAATAAACTGGAGAACCATAAAAAATAAAATAAAAAAGGAAAAATGTTACCTTCAACAAGCGTAGGTCTGCCGAAAGCCCAACCGCCAGCAGCAGCGGCTCCGGCGGTACCCGAGGCAACCGAAACACAAACCTCTCAGGTTCAGAGTCAGAGTCAGAGTCAGAGTCAGACATCCTCAGAGGGTCAGGGTCGAAGGCTTAATGCAAGCTCCCGTCTCAACAACTGGTCCAGAGCTCGGGCCATACGCTCTGGTCGTAAACTGGACCGTCCACCCTCAACTTCCCCCAGGTCTCCCGTGGCTTATCCTCCACCCGTGCTGCTTTATCCCCAACTGGGCTCCCAATCCGACGGCTTTAACCGACAGGATGACGCCGATGTCATCACCGATGGGAAGGCCATTTACATGGTTTCTGACGGTACTGGATGGACCGCTGAGCATGCCGTTAGTGCCGCATTGGGCCAGTTTGAGCATTGCTTGGTTGATCGTGCCTGCTCTGTCCAAACCCATCTCTTTTCTGGGGTAACCTTTTTGCTTCTTCACTCCCATTTCATATTATCACTCCTATTTCCGCGAATTGTTGGCTGACTTAGATTTTATTGTGTGTGTGTCAACGTTACTATTACTGAGAATTTCGGACTCTTGATTGAAATTGCAATTTATTCATACATTCGGAGAAAAAAAATCTTTCTTTTGAAGAGGCAAATGGAGGGGGGGGGGGGGGGTGGTGTTCACTTGAGCATCCTAGTTTGAATTCTTTTTTAATCCTGATTCGTCAGGAATGAAACTAAACAGCTTAGGTATTCCCCAACATTTGTTAGTTGTTACCAAGTAGTAGGCCAGTGGATGCTTTCTGGTTTTGAGGTCTTAGGAGTGAAACCTAGTGAGTGGTATTGATAAGGTTGTGTGCATTTGGTTCAACACAAGAAACTGAGAAAGTACGAGAAAACTTTGTGAGAGGAACATGGTTCACAGTTCTCATTCACAATGAAGCTCAGAGGCTAACTTTTCCATGTGCGACTATATAACCCCTTAATGTTTCGATGATACACGTATTGTGGAGCCTTTAACTTAGTGATTGATTGCTTAATTGGTCATTTTGTTAATCCACAAACTAGCAAAGAGGAGGGAGCATTTAGATGTGTTCAGACTGTTCACTGGGATTAGAAGGCAATGGGGTTATCAGACTTGGGGTTAATTTGTTGTGTGATAGACTATGCAATTGTTGTTTCAAGTTCGAAGGCTGTTCAGGATATGTCTTAGTGATCATCATATTTTTGTACATCCCAGTTCCATATGTATCTGAGCTCAGCAGTTGTAAATAAGGCATGAGAATGTGACAATCTGTTCACAGAAGGAAGCTATGTGTCCTGGCGCACTTGTTATACTACCCCTCTTCCCTCTGCCTACTACTATAGAAGCCAAAAATGTTTATATGATTGAGATAATTCAACTGTAAATGGTATTATTCCCTTTATTGCCCATGGCAAGAAGAATATTTCAGATCCTGATCCTGTTGAGGTATTTGGTGGTCAAATTGAGTTGGATTCTTTCATCCGTCACTTTTTGCACTTAAATTATTTTAGTTTAGTTGTTTTCTTAAGTTATAATCAAATCGCTTCCCACGTACAAAGACTTAAAGTTTTGTGGAAAGCCCACTGGAGGTCCTGCGCCAGACATTTTCTATTACGTGACTTAAAAAGTATACACATTAGCATCATACCTTTCCCCTTAATCAAAATCCTATAAGTGCTTCAAATGTTAAAGCCTTAGATTAAAAAGGTGCGAGGCGCAAAAAAGCACACAGGTCCTGAGCTGCGAAGAACAAAGCTCAGAGAAAAAGCGCGCGCTTCACGCATGCGAGGCGCATCTAAGCACAATTTTTTTCAAGCTATATTTTCACGCAATAAGCTCAAAAAGGGCGTCAAATAGAGGATTAGACACATGTAATACGACGAAAAAAATCGTCTTTAACAAAGGATGTAACACTGAAATATTCTTCTAAAGAAATAAAACAAGTATAGTCACGTGAGAAGGGAGGAAGAAGGGGAGGGAGTCACCTGTCTTGGGTTTCCTTGCAGCCTAGAAGGGTTTTTCTAAAAATACACTAAACATTTCAATTTTTTGAATGAGTTGAACTGTAAAATCTCCACAAGGTGCACTATAAGGTGCAAAGGGGGCCAGGCGCTCTGTGCGCTATAGCGCACGAGGCACGCGCTTTTTAAAACTAAGGGTAGCGTGCAATAGTGAGAAGTTCTTTTTTTTTTTTTTGTATTTCTCCTTTTGTGGTAGTGGGTCTTTGTGTGTGTGTGTGTGCCTTTTTTTTTTTTGGGGGGGGGGGGGGGCTTGGCATGCCTTTTGTGCTGGAGAACTTCAAGAACATAAAGGTTTGTTTAAGATGGAAAATTATTAGTATAGGCTTAAGGTTGACAAGGAAAATTACCACATGATTACTAGTTATTTACGACAGTTGTATGAGAATGTTGGCTGGTCTTTTGGTTAATATTAACATCATGCTATTGAATCCTTCAATAATGCCTTTGGATTAAGCTCTTTGAAAAGGAAGGATTTGATCCTTGTCTCTTTACTCCATCCTGATAAGTGGTGACGTGCATCTCATTATTCCTTAGAGCAATTGCAGTGGTAAGTCAATTTTTTACTTGAAAATGATGTGGCGTTCACTGATTGGAGCTTCAATTGAGTAAATTTATCAATACCTCAATAATTGAGCAACTTTACCAATCCCTCAATTACTTTCTTTTTGTGTCTATCTCTTTCCTCCTCTTCCTCTCCCTTCCCTACTCTCTCCCCCCTTAATCAACCCCTCACCACTGTGGAGTTTATTTATTCCAATCTATCTTCACCACCTCACGATTGCTAGTGGTTGTACTCCGCTACACATTCATCCCGGTTTCTCTTTTCAAGTTATCTTGAGTACTGAACATATTCTTGAATATGTTCACTGCAACAATCCATTAGAGTTTTCTTGAGTTCAGCTTGTTCTCTTATTCACAAGAGGTAGAGTTTTACCCTTGAGACTACTTGCAGTATAGTGAATAAGTCTTAATGGGGCTTGGAGTGATCGCGACTCTCTACTACCTAAGGAAAAAACCATCCATGAAGCTGTTTTGTGTGTGAGTTTGTCTTTCAAAGTCCCCCTTTTCCTAACATTTTTTGTGTCTGTGTCTGTGCACGTGTGAGTGGGTGGGGGAAGGGGTTGCATGAATTGGTTGTATGAGATCACTTGATACTAATATACTATGATTCCTTACCAGTAATGATTATTTATTTGTTATGACTGTAAACTTGACATGATTGTATTCTGATTTTTTGATGGGTTGGCGCTTTTGGAACCAAAGCAGTACATGGCATTTGTCTTCATAGGCCATGATGCAGTCAGCTTTATTTTTTATTTTATTATTATTATAATTTATGAATTCGTTTTTTCAAAAAAGAGAATTCTTTGTAGACTTCCCGGGTCATATTATTGTCCTTGCCCATGTCTTCTTCGTAGCACAGATTCACTTGAAGCTGCTGCTATTTGATACTTCAGGTTAGAACGGACAATAGTTTGAAATTTTAGTTGCTACAGGGTTCAGTATTTTGCTCTGATTGTGAGGGTACGTTTTCTGCCTGTAGGCCTACAGCTGTGCACTTTAGAATTTTGGCAAGTTAGTTACCTATCTAAAAAGTTTTCCGTTTTCAACTCAGTCTGCATGCATGATGAGATCATCAAAGATCTGTTGCGCTATTAGATCATCAAAGAGTAATGAATTACATCTTCAGGAAAATTCTTCAAGCAGCAGCCTGTTAGTTTAACACTGCTTTCTAATCCTGGTGGTTTGATGATGGAGCAGATAGATGATATTGAGCGTCTGATGGAAATTGTGAAGCAAGCTGCAAAAGAAGGTGCACTGCTTGTCTATACTCTGGCGGATCCTTCAATGGCAGAATCTTGCAAGAAAGCCTGTGAAATATGGGGTGTCCAATCCCTGGATGTCCTCGGCCCCATTACAGAAGCAATTGGTTCTCATCTCGGTGTCTCACCTTTGGGTCTACCCCGTGGTGCAGCAGGCAGGAAATCCCTAAGTGAAGACTACTTCCGAAGAATTGAAGCCATTGAGTTTACCATCAAGCAAGATGATGGGGCTCTCCCCCATAACTTGCACAAGGCTGATATTGTGCTAACTGGTGTCTCTCGAACTGGGAAGACCCCATTATCCATTTACCTGGCACAAAAGGGCTATAAAGTCGCTAATGTCCCAATTGTAATGGGTGTTGAATTACCTAAAACCTTGTTCCAGGTTGACCAAGATAAGGTTTTTGGCTTGACTATAAATCCTATGGTCTTGCAATCAATCAGAAGGACACGTGCCAAAAGTATGGGCTTAGCTGAAGACGCAAGCAGAAACTACTCAGAGATGGATTATGTGAAACGGGATTTGGAACATGCCGGTAAAATTTTTGCACAAAATCCTAGCTGGCCAATCATTGGTAAGTTTCTTATAACTTTTGTTTCCTCATTGGAGACATTTTGACATACTTGTATTTTCTTATAGCTAGCTCCCCCCCCCCCCCCCCAAAAAAAAAAAAAGAAGGAAAAGAATAGAAAGAAAGTTGGGATCCTGTTCAAGTAACTTCCGAGGAAATTAAGATGTGGCCTGAGGGCATCTTATCTAAATGGAAGTAGAGACATTGTTTCCAAGAGGCTCATGAAAACATTAACCCAAATTATTGTATAAGATGAGATGAATATTGCTCAATCCATGGTTTATTGAAACATGTGAGTTGGGCATTTGTGATGAAAGTAGTGTAGGTTTGCATGATTTTTGTGATGGCCGATGGGTAGCCTGTGGATGGACATAATCATGTTCTGAAGGTGATTTCAATGTGTTTTTCAGAGGTGACGAGCAAAGCCATTGAAGAAACAGCTGCAGTGATATTGACGCTTTACCATGACAAAAAGCACAAGTACTCAATGCCCAGAATATCTAAGCGTTACTAGATATGGAAAGGATGTCATTGCTGAAATGCTTTGGTAGCAACAGTTTCTACTTGTTAATGTATGTACACCTACCTAAGTCTGCATCTTGTTATCGATGCTTGCAATAATGATCGGTGTGGCACTTGGTAGCCACTACTTACTGTATAGAATATAAACAAAGTTTCGAATTTTCTCTCTACTAGTTGAACGGCAACTATTAGCGGCCAGTGCAAGTGTTCTGGTGGCAGTGTCATAGCCGTGGGTTGTTTCTCTTCAAAATGTGAACCGGCCCCTTTCAGTTGAGCCTAATAGTGTGTATAGTTCACTATGTATAATCTTGTCTGGATTTTTGCAATAATATACCGAATAAATTCTTATAAATTAGGATTATTGGATGCTAATACACTGAACTTTAGGGGTATTGGACAATAATTCATTGAACTTTTTTCTTGGACTCTAATACACTGAACTTTGAGGGTATTGGACAATACTTTCAGACAATTAATTTGGTGGTTGACGCGGTGGCTGTCCTATTTTGAGGTATCGTTTTTCTATTTTTTTCAATAAAAAACTTTTGCCGTGTAAGAAAGTACACATAAGCAAGATTACTAATATATTTTTTTTGGAAAAAAATAGAAAAACGATACCCAAAGTGGGACAACCACCGCGTCAACCACCAGTTGAATTTGCGAGTGCATTATTGTCAATACCTCAAAGTTCAGCAGTATTAGAGTCCAAGAAAAAGTTCAGTGTATTATCATCCAATAATCCTATAAATTATAAATTATACTATTAGGAAGAGTCAATAAGAAGTGGCCAAAATTGGGAAATATAGCTCATGATAATGAGGTGAGTTGGGGAGGAAGGAGATTTACACTTTGGGCAGAGTCAATTGAGCCGAAGCTGTAAATTGTACTGAAGTCAGGTGGGCAACAATGGAAGGACAGGGCTTAGCTAGAGGTTAAGAGAGAGTGTGGTAGTTGATCATGATGGTTGGAAGGACTGGTGTGGCTGGGGTTTGACCAGATTCAGAATGTGCTCCGGGACAACTCCCCTGTCCGAATTAGGGAAGGATCCAACTATGGGTCAGACCGAATAGGTTGGGGTGAACACTGGCAAAAGCTATTCGTGGGCTTTATTGGCGGTTCAGATTTGTCGGGATCCAGGGGGTGCTGCCCAGGTTTGAATCTATCCTGGATCAACAACACCTGGTGACTCTTCAATGCACAACTACAACTATTGTGTTGTCAAATCCGCACTTGTATAGACTATACAATTCTACTGTCTAGAGTCGTCCTTTTCCATGTTAGCTGATGGTATTTCACAGGGTTGCAGATGAGCGGAATAGTGACCTTCTACCTTTGGGTGTCTTAGCCAGTCAGCCTCTTAGGAGTTGAGCCCCAATCTGGGCCGAAAATCTTATCGTCGTAGCACCAAACAAAATTGAAACAAATTGAAAGAATAGGGTGCTTAGTCTTAGGGCCTAATCTAAAAAGACGTAATATAAAGACATTGAAAGAATATGAGTTCTTAGAGAATGATAAGCTTTATGCATTATTGACTATAAAGGACAACCCAATTGCACAATTGACCTAAAAGGATTGGAGGGACTGTAGAGTCCCAATTTGTGGAAGTATAAGTGGGGCCCATATGCTTCCTTGGCCCTTTCTCTGATCTCTCTCTAATTTATTTTTTTTTAAATTTTGTTTCATCTTTTTCTTCTTCCTTTCGACCCACCACCACAGACCACCCCTTGAACCACCATCCACCACCTCTCAGCCGCCACACACACCACAATGCGGATTCAGAATATCACACATTAATCAATAAAAGAGAGATTCAACAACTAAAAGAAAGATCGATTCTTCGGGACCCTTCCTTTCTTCAAACAGAAGGAACAAAGATAGAATCAGACCGATTCCCGAAATGCCTTTCTATATGATCTTTGCTTGCAACATTTCTAACTATTCGGTTAGCGTCTTTCATTTAATGAATCACGCCTTTTTCAAAGCATTACTATTCCTGAGTGCAGGTTCAATGATTCATGCCATGTTGAATGAGCAAAATATGCGGAAGATTTGGGGGGGGGGGGGGGCTCGCCTCCTTGTTCCCTTTTACCTATGCCATGATGCTCATGGGCAACTTATCTCTAATTGGATTTCCTTTTCTAACTGGATTTTATTCCAAAGATGTGATCATGGAGCTCGCTTACACCACCATTTTCGACCACCCAAACGGCACCATAACCACTATACCTTCTCAATTTTATCTCAGACCTAAACCGAATCCCCGTTACCATTACAACCACCATTATCAACTATCTGTGTAGCGAGCAGGAGGTCGTCCTAAAGTTACTTCTGTCTCCCTCATTTCTGAAAGAGGAAGAAGGGATTTCACTTTTTATCGATCTTTACCCAGCACTATTCCCTCTTCTTCTTGGTTTTCTTATCAATATCACAGTAGCATCACCACACCATTATTTATGGCAACTTCCATCTTCATTGTCTCGCTCCTCGCTCTGTTTTCTCACCTCTTTCCAGGTATAATTCAGCTCTTCTCCCACCAAAACTCTTCGATTTCGAAACCCATAACCAAAACCAGTTAGTTTCTATTCTAACTTGTTACTGTCTAAATCTTGGGACATGCAGGAGAAGCGGCGACATTTACAATGATAAACAGCTACAACTACACAATATGGCCGGGAATCCTCTCAAACGCTGGTGTCTCACCACTCCCCACCACCGGCTTCTCCCACCACCATAAGCATTATTTTGTTGGTTTTAGGCGTTGATAATGGTGGTTGTAATTGTAATGAGAATTGAGTTAGGGTCTGTGATAAAATTGAGATGGGTTGTGATTTGGGTTGAAGGTATGGTGGTTATGGTGGCGTTTGGGTGGCCGAAAATGGTGGTGTCTGGTGGTGTGTGTGACGACTGAGAGATGGTGGATGGTGGTTCAAGGGGTGGTCTGTGATGGTGGGTTGAAAGGAAGAAGAAGAAGAAGATGAAATAAAATAAAATAAAAATTAAAGAGAGAGAAAGGGCCAGATAAGCATATGGCCCCACTAATATTCCAACAAATTAGGACTTCACAGTCATATAATCCTTTTGGGTTAATTGTGCAATGGGTTGTTCTTTGTAGTCAATAACCCAAGCTTTATTCTGTTTTGTGTACAGAAAATTGAAAGATACAGAGGCTCTATCTTTTTCTATTTTTTGGTCATAAAAGTTTTGCAAAACAAAGAGGAGATCGGTAAAAATCGATTTAAAGGATCTCGCACTTTTGTCGTAATTATATGGGTTTTTGGATGCTAATATACCAAACTTTTGGGGTATTAGACAATAATACTGTTGGGTTAATTGTGTGGAGCCCAAAATATTATTTTGGTGGGATGAATTTTGGAAAGCCAAAATTATGCTTGGTGTGCAAATTTCATATAATATTGAAGATCTTCCAAGATTGTGTTATTTAAGGAAAGATATTATATAAAGTGGAAAATATTATATTTGTTACCAAATTGTGATGGGGCAATCACATGGAAATATAATATTACTTTGGAATATAGTATCAAATTATTAGGAAACACATGTTTTTGGAAAGGTAATATTATTATTAACAACAATATTATGTTGTAGTCTTGACTATAAATAGGACCTAGGTGTTAGGTTTATTTGTACAACAATTGAGAGTGTTTCATCTTATACCACAAGAGATTGACCTGTAATCTCTGTGTTCCTGAGGGAGTTGTGTGAGGCTCATCTGTGAGTGTTGAGTTCTCAGGTTGTAACTCTAGGGAGGTTGTGAGAGATTGTGGAGGTCTGGGAATCTCTGAAACACTGTTGTAATCCTCTGATAGTGCATCGTTCGTGGTTTTTTCCCGGTTTGGGTTTTTCCACGTTAATTCCTTGTGTTGAATCTTTATTTATTTTTCGCCCTTATTATTGTTTTCCTGCTAACTACGTCCTTAGAATCCTAACAAGTGGTATCAGAGCCAGGTTGTAGCGTGGTTGATCTGTAGATTGAGAAGCAATGGCGGGCGCTATTGTGAAGATTCCGGAATTCGATGGGAAAGACTACGCATGGTGGAGGATGCGCGTTGAGGATGTGCTCCGCCAGCAAAAGTTGCATCTTGCGATGGGTGATAAGCCAAAAGAGATGGAACAGAAGGATTGGGAAGAGCTTGATGGTCAGGCATTCAGTACGGTCAGGCTGACGCTAGCTCGGAACGTGGCTTTCAACGTCAAAGATCAGAAAACGACGAAAGACCTGCTCGAGGCCTTGCAAAACACATATGAGAAACCTTCGGCGGTGAACAAGGTATATGTGTTACGTCGTTTGTTTGAATTTAAGATGGAAGAGTCTGGTGATATGCATGATAGTATAAATGAGTTGAATATAATACTATCAAAGTTAACCTCTGTGGGATTTAATTTCGATGATGAGATGAACGCTAACATACTATTGGCTACCCTACCTAAGTCTTGGGAAAATTTCGTGACTTCTGTAACTTCTTCAACTAAGAAGGATGAGAAATTGAAGTTTGGGGAAATTAGAGACTTTGTCCTGAATGAAAGTATTCGTAAGAAAGATTCCGATGTGTCTGAGTCTTCGGGTAATGCTTTGACTGTCAGGGGTAGGAGAAATAGTGGGAGTTCGGGTCGGAGTCGATCAAAATCTAGAAGTCGAAACATGGAGCAAGTGGTGTGTTGGAACTGTGGTGATAGAGGTCATTTTCGTAGGGATTGTCCCAAACCCAAGAAGAGCAGCCATAATGACCAGGACTCAGTATATTCTGTTGAGGATTTTGGTGATGCCCTAACTGTTAGTGTTGACAAGTCAGAAAGGGGTTGGGTGATAGATTCGGGTGCTTCGTTTCACTCTTCGTCTAACAAGGAGGCCTTTAGCAATTTTGTGAGTGGGAGGTTTGGCAGGGTTAGACTTGCAAACGGTCACAACCTAAAGGTGCTAGGAAGAGGTGATGTGAACATTAAAACTTCTAAGGGTGGGACTTGGAGGTTGAAGAATGTTCGGTATGTCCCGGGTCTGACCAAGAGCCTTGTATCAGTGAGTCAACTGGATGAGGAGGGGTTCACGACGAGATTTGAAGATGGTCATTGGAGGGTAACAAAAGAATCTCTGATAATTACAAATGGCAGGAAAGAGGGGAAGCTATATTCTGTCATTGATAACTCTAACATGCTGGTTCATGCTCGTCAAAGGCGTGTTAGCTTCTCTGATGAGAGAAGGGTACCAGAAACGAGGAGGTTTCCGGTCGAGGCTACGGGAACGGATGGTCAGCCGAAAAACGCATCTAACCTGCACGGGAATTCGACAAGTTCAACACGAGGTAAAATCCCAATCCAAAATTCCCCTAAGTTGTTGACGATGATGCGTATGTCGAAGTTGCAGGGGCGTGATCAGTTCAAGTGGGAGCCTGTTGCAAAAAGAGGAGTTGATGGGAGGTCAACTGGAACCTCTGTTGATCTTTGCTGAACAAGATCGAGATGAATGCACTAGAGGATTCCAAGACGAGTGGTGGTGGTGATGAACGACAAAGGCTACAATTTGGTCTCCAAGTGGGACATTGTTGGGTTAATTGTGTGGAGCCCAAATTATTATTTTGGTGGGATGAATTTTGGAAAGCCAAAATTATGCTTGGTGGGCAAATTTCATATAATATTGAAGATCTTCCAAGATTGTGTTATTTAAGGAAAGATATTATATAAAGTGGAAAATATTATATTTGTTACCAAATTGTGATGGGGCAATCACATGGAAATATAATATTACTTTGGAATATAGTATCAAATTATTAGGAAACACATGTTTTTGGAAAGGTAATATTATTATTAACAACAATATTATGTTGTAGTCTTGACTATAAATAGGACCTAGGTGTTAGGTTTATTTGTACAACAATTGAGAGTGTTTCATCTTATACCACAAGAGATTGACCTGTAATCTCTGTGTTCCTGAGGGAGTTGTGTGAGGCTCATCTGTGAGTGTTGAGTTCTCAGGTTGTAACTCTAGGGAGGTTGTGAGAGATTGTGGAGGTTTGGGAATCTCTGAAACACTGTTGTAATCCTCTGATAGTGCATCGTTCGTGGTTTTTTCCAGGTTTGGGTTTTTCCACGTTAATTCCTTGTGTTGAATCTTTATTTATTTTTCGCCCTTATTATTGTTTGCCTGCTAACTACGTCCTGAGAATCCTAACAAGTACACTGAACTTTAACCTTGTACAATAATACACTGTACTTTGGGGGTGTTGAACAATAATACACCTAAAACGATTCCGACAGTGGCTGACATGGTCACAATCCTACTTAGTAGGTGGAGGAGATGAATTGACCCAAAAATATTTAAATTTATGACATGTCAGCTAAATTCATACGTAAACAAACGGAATCAACTTTAAAAAGAGTAAAGAAAACCATAAAATCACATATGCTTAAACGTGTTTTCGCTGAGAGATTGTTGTTGTAGTTGTATTAAATCACTTTTTATTGTCTAGATTAGCTGACATGTCATAAATTTAGATATTATTTAGGCAATTTATCTTCTCGACCTGCCCCATAAGATCGCCACCAAGTCATCCACCATCGAAATCGTTTCGGGTGCATTATTGTCTAACATTCTTCAAAGTTCAGTGCATTATTGTAAAAGGTCAAAGTTTAGTACATTATTGTCCAATACCCCAAATGTTTAGTATATTAGCATCCAAAAATCCTAATTTTATTAAGGACCATGTATTTTAAAAATAGTGGCGGATTTAGATGTTCAGAATAAAGGTGGTCACTATACTATTACACTCATGAAAAAATAAAATCCATGATTTTTGCCCTTAATTTAATTTTTTTTTTCTTTTTCTCTTTGGATTATGGCCATGGCCACCCCGAAGATGAATGGGGATCCGCCAATGTTTTAAAAATAATTTTAACGGTACATTGTCTTTGTTGTAATTATTTATATATAACAATCTAACAATAAGTCCGTTGAAAAGAGAACTTTTTGTTAAGCATCTTTTTTTTATTGGATGTCAACTCTTATAGGTTTGTAAACATGAATTTCGAGTCTAAAATAAATAAAGACAGGAAATTAAGAAACAAATTAATTTGTATTAATATTCGAATGTATGTGGGTACAATCTCTGTATTAAATACAATAAAGTAGTCCTCTGATTCATTCTCCTGAAACTTGCATGAGTCGAGGGCGTGGACGCTTGATCTCGAACTCGGATGCAGGTTGAGCTGAAGAACTCTTGTAGTAGATCTTGAACTGATTGTCTTGAGCGTTAATTTCCTTAGTGCTTGGTAGATGGAGGCTGCTCGAAGTTGAACTGTTTGCAGATTGACAGTTGGTTGCAGTTCTTCTAGTTCTTGGATGCGAGGGCTTAGTGCTTGGTCTCGATCGATGAACTAGATGAGGAAGACGACTGTAGTCTTTGATGCGAACAACAGAAGTTGTTGAACTAGTCGACGTTGGTCCTTGGCGCTTGGTAGCTGGAGGCCGCTGACAGTTTGATCTCCTAGAGCCTCTGGATGCTGATAGCTGAATCTCCGGGGGTTTGAAAATGAGGGGGAGGACCCCTATTTATAGGCTCTAGAGGCATAGGGTTGTTTAGGCTTTGAGTCGACTTTGGACTTGGGCCCAAATTAATTAATTATCCCTTTATTTTAAAATAAAGAAATAATTGCTATTTTCTGCTTCATAATTAACACGTGTCATGATGGTATTGGTCAGGATACATTTCCATTTAAAATTTAATTAAATGGACCACTGTAATTAATTTTACGCGTGACGGATAATAATTGGCCAAATAAACTTAATTTATTTTCCACTTGTTATTTTTTTATTTGCCGACAAATTTTTTGCCTCCTACAGATGCCCCCTTCGAGAGTCGGTCGCACTTACGACTTGGTAGTAATGGCTGCGGTCGGGTCTCGAAACTTGAATACGACATCTATATGGTTTGACTTTATATACTACTTCAGTCAACATTGACTTAATAGGGTAGTAAAAAGTATTGTGAAGCAATTATGTTTACTTTTCTTTGAGCTGCAATGTTTCTTTTTATTATTAATTGATGTGGTAATTGATAGTTGTTTTGACGGATTTAGCTTGACATTCATGATACGCCGTCCAATGATGGGCCTTTTAATTAAGTCTCCCACATAATGGCAGTATGACCACTTTGGGCTTTAATTTAGGTTAACCCCAAATATTCATTGTTGCTTATAAAATGTAAACTCCCTTTGCCGCTTCTCATCGATTATAATCTCAAAAAAAAAAAAAAAAATGAATTCTTCACAAGCAAGCATTCTGACTCTCCAGATTTCCTGTTATTGTTCCTTATTCGCAAACAATTATGTTCTCAAATCTTCCATCTACCTCCATGGTCGAATGTTCAGCCCCTTCATCAATGTTAGATCCTAATCAGGACCAGTCCTCAAAACCACGTCTGCCACCAATCGACCGTGCTTTCCAGATTGAACCCGCACCAGATTGTCGTTCTGCTGCTATGGATAATCGTGTTTCACCGTACCCAATCAAGTGCTGGAAGCAATGCTTACTGTTAGAATAGGACAAAAGCTAATTTAAAGGTCATCTTTTACCTAACTCTTTGCGTGAATGGGATGTTGTCATCCTTACTTTGCCCATTATCCATAACTTCTTTTGTTCGAGGAAACTGAAGTCCTAGTGTGCGTCTTCCAGTACTGTCAACTACAGAAGAGTCATAACAGAACTCTTCCTCTGGTGGGTGTGAATTTCGTGGCACAATCCCTGGGTAAATGAGTAACAGCTAGCAACACCAAGATATATATACAATGAATAGCTACCACCATGATTGCATATCCAACATCATGTGATGCCAACTGATGAGCATGGCATCATCGTTTGTGCCTTGGAAAACAAAAATTCATGTCTTGCCTTTTTATTTCTTTTTCCATTCGATATTGTACATTACGTGACCTAAGTCACTTTGTCATGCTTTTTTTTTTGGTTATTTATTCCACATGACTTTTTTTTCCTTTTTTTTGTGTTGCCCTTTTTTTTTAGGGAAAATTGATTGTGACTGCTACAATCTTCTAGAGTTGATCTCTGCTATTGTTAGTGCATTGCCTACTCCTCAGCATGCTGACGTAGAATAGTCCTAGACTATTCTCTTCAGGACTGTCTGGGTCGACAGTTTCGCCATCTCTGCTTCCATGAACTACTCCTCAGCGTACTGACGTAGAGTAGTCATAGACTACTCTCTTCAGAACTGTCTAGGTCGACTGCATCATTGATCGGCCTAAAGTGGAATGCTCCTCAGCCTACTGACGTAGAGTTGTCCTAGATAACTCTCTCAAAAACGGCAGTAGAGTCTGGGTCGACTTAGTCATCACTTCGCTTTAGGTGGATTACTCCCTTGGCTGCTGGCGTAGAGTTGTCTTGAACAACTCTCTAAAAAACAACAGTACAGTCAGGGTTGACTGGATCATCGCTTCGCTTTAGGTGGATTACTCCCTTGGTTGCTGGCGTAGAGTTGTCTTGAACAACTCTTTCAAAAACGACAGTACAGTCAGGGTCGACTGGATCATTGCTTTGCTTTAGGTGGATTACTCCCTTGGCTGCTGGCGTAGAGTTGTCCTGAACAACTCTCTCAAAAATGACAGTACAGTCAGGGTCGACTGGATCATCGCTTTGCTTTAGGTGGATTACTCCCTTGGCTGCTGGCGTAGAGTTGTCCTGGACAACTCTCTCAAAACGACAGTACAACCAGGGTCGTATGGATCATCGCTTCGCTTTAGGTGGATTACTCCCTTTGCTGCTGGCGTAGAGTTGTCCTGGACAACTATCTCAAAAATGACAGTACAGTTAGGGTCGACAGAGTCAGCGCCTCGCCGCAAGTAGAACACTCCTCAGCGTGCTGACGTAGAGTAGTAGTCACATACTTACTCTCTTCAGGACTGTCTAGTTGACAGTGTCTTCAACTTGACTTTCGTGGCTTACTCCTCCTAGACTTTTTGCCGTCTACGTGCTGTGAAGAGCGAACTTGAATTCTCTGTTGAGGCATGATGAGCCAGTCGGACTTTCTTCTAAAGATCCACAATAAGCCACCTAATCTGTCTTCGGCTACAAGCATCATCGATTGACAGAAAGGACACTGCCATCTGGCATACCCCCAATATTGATCTGAATGAGATGTCGATGTCGCCAGCTTGAAAGAGTATACCACTTAGCCAAAGGAGCGTGCCGCTGATTTTAAGGATGACGATATCGTCTTGGAGCAGAAGTCGGCCGACACGATTATGATGCCCCCCGCTGCATGCTTGAAGGAAGTTCTTAACCAGCCTGAGTATTCCATTGATGGTGTTGATTTTAAGCAAACCGCCGACATGAGGATCTTAACATGTCAAAGTGCAACTTGAAAACCCACAATTTTGATAACTTAGAAGCTTTAATCTTGTCGACTTTGGAGTCTTGCATGTGTGACCTATGATTTATTGACTTAAGAGTCTTGTATTGACTTGTGAGTCTTTGCTTGCCTTGACTTGGGAATCCTGCATTCCTATTAACTTGTGAGTCAGAAAATTTTATTGACGTATGAGTCATGCGCTTTGACTTGAGAGTCGTGAACTCATGAATCTTGTGTGGGAGCGACTTGGGAGTCTTTTCTTTGATGACCTACAAGTAATTAATTCTCTTCATCTTAGAATTTGATTTTAATGACTTGGTAGTCTTGACTTTTAATGACTTGGAAGCCTTCAATTTTTGCTGACTTGGAAGCCTTCAATTCTTGCTGACTTGGAAGTCGGTGGGTTTGATGACTTAAGATTCAAGAAGTTTGTTGACTTGAAAGTCTTTGGATTTGCTGACGTAAGAGTCGTATGCATTGTTGACATGGGAATCTCAAATTTTATTGACTTGGAAGTCGTGATCTTGACTTGTGAGTCCTTGTATTTTGTTGATTTGAATTTGATTGACTTGTAAGTCTTTCATTTTATCGACTTGGGAGTCAGGAGACTTGTTGATGCGAGATTTGACTGATTTGGAAGTCTTTGTCTTGTTGTTGACTTAGCAGTCAAGGGAGCTGGTGACTTAAGAGTCTTAAAATTTATTGATTCGAAAGTCTTGAATTTTAATGACTTGGAAGTCTTTAATTTCTGTTGACTTGGAAGTCTATGAATTTGATGACTTCAGAGTCTTGAATTTTGTTGACTTGAAAGTCTCATTTTCTTTTAATTTATGACCATTGTCTTTTTGCTAGTTATGATTGTATTTGGGTCTGGGCCCCAAATTGCCTACGTACCTTAAGAGTGAAACACTCATAAGGATCAACCCAAATGTAGTTCAAATTTGAAGATGGAGAAATGAAAATTTTATTTATTAATTTAGCCGTACACATTTTATACTCTTGCGGCCCAGGAGTATTACAATGATAAAAATGACAGGAACTAAAATGGAAATGAACTCTTTTTTTTTTTTTTGGTGAGCAGTTTAGGCTCTTGTTCGGGAGCTACATCTTCACTTTCCTAGATTTTGACTTGGGAAGAAGAAAATGTCTCCTCTTGCTCAAGCTCTTCGTCAACATTATTTTTGCTTTGATGACCGGTAAAAATCACAGTACGTATCTTCACTCTAAGGGATCCTTCAGTCTTGACCTCCAACGTTGAACAACGCTTCATGCGAGATGGGATGGAGCTTTGAACTTCATTGATGACCCCAAGGCGGCTGAATGCGGAGCTCTGTTCCTGGCGGGGTGTTGAGCTTGACACATCTTCAACTTGTTTGATCCTTGAAAATATAGAAGACTTTGGTCTTGAACCATCCTTGAGTCTGCTGAAGATGGAGGCTTTGCGCTCTCCTGGACACCTTATTCGCTCAAAGACAGATGCTTGTTTGCGGGAAGCTGGTTGTCCCAACCTATCGAACACGGAGAGCTTTGACTTAAGCTGATACTCCATTCCTTCGCTATCACCTTCTTCGATCTCGAAGCAGGAGACCATGTTCACAGCTGCAACATTGTTAACTTCTCCAAAGAAGTACTTCGGAAAGTATTCCTCCAATATGACAGGAACACGAGGGCCTCGTTCAAGCAACTCTGTTGAACCCACTCCTTGTTTCTTGATGACTTCAAGCCTTTTGCTCTCCACCGAAGGTTGATGATTGCTACTTCTCCTTTGTTGCTTACTTTGACGAGGCGATGTTGTTTGGACTTCACTTTGCCCCCTAGTCTTCCTTCGAGTGCCCGAGGTCCATTTTTCAATGTCACCAGAAGCTTCTTCTTCTTTCTCATGTGCATCTTGAGGGGCCTGGACTAGTACAGTGAGAGGAACTGGTTTTTAGCATCCAAATTGGATCATCAAGATTTTATTTCTCCTGGTTGGAATGGGTTGTGCTGAAACATAGCTGGCTTTGATGTTGTCATCCAAGTCCAATATTATCTTTCCTTCCTCAGCTAGCTTCATAATCTGCTCCTTGAGCGTAATGCATTTCTCAAGAGGGTGACTAACTACCCTATGATAGCGACAATATCTTGGATCAGTAGTTCTTCCCACTTCTTCTGGCCTCTTCGGCTGTAGGAGCTCAATAACTCCTTTCTCTAACAAGTTGTCTAACATTCCTGGCAAGGCTGAGTCTAGAAATGGGTACTTCTTTTCTTGAAGCTCCTTCACTGTAGGACGCTTCCTTTCAGCATCTTTCGGTTTCTTTCTTTCTGGTTTAAGCTTGGAAGAGATTCGTATTGGCTCACAAGCAGATATAGCCATGGACTGCTCTTTTGAAGTTTTTGATGGCTTGCCATTCTACTTATACCTATCGTCGTTCCTTGCATCATATGAAGATTAAGACCTTCCTCGTCGACTTGCTATGGTGATCTCCATATCATATGCCTTAGTTGCCAATTCCTGGAAGGTTTTTGGTTTGGCCATCTTGAGGATATAGAGCAGATCCCAATGCATGCCTTAAGCGCACATATCGACAGCTGAAGCTTCGGTGAGGCGATCCTTGCATTCAAGGCTAAGAGCCCTCCAACGATGGATATAGTGAAGTACTGGCTCGCCCTTCCACTGCTTGGTGTTTGTCAACTCTTTCATGCTGGCGACCCGTTGAGTGCAGTAGAACCTATTGAGAAACTCATTCTCCATTTGTTCCCAACTGTTGATAGATTCAGGTTCTAAATCCGTATACCAGTCAAATGCAATTCCTCTCAAAGAGCGAACGAACTGCTTGACTAGTCGATCTCCTTCCATGCCGGCATTGCTACAAGTCTCGATGTAATGAGCAACGTGTTGTTTGGGATTACCCTTTCCATCAAATTGATTGAACTTTGGGGGTTGATATCCCCGTGGCATTCGAAGAGCGTCAATCCTTTTTGTGTATGACTTCGTGTATAAGTGACTTTTTCCTGATCCTTCTCCGAGTTGAGCCTTCACTGCATTTGCAATTAAGTTTTGAATATCCTCTACAATCATTGATCCTGAAAATGAGTCTTTCTTTTCTTCCTTATCGCCGTCACCTTTGGAAGACTCTTTGTCAAATTCTTCCTTGTCTGTCTCTCCATCAGACTCTTGATAGGGGTGCTTCTCTATTTTCTTCATCAGCTTTGTGATTTGTTCACTTTATTCGCTGATCTTCTTGTCTTTCTCTTCACTTTCCCTGGCAAGCCTGTTTAACATAGCGTCAAGTTCAGCGATCTTTGCTTCCATGTTGACAGCCATCATGTCGCTTTGAATCGATCGAAGGACGAATTTGACTTCTTGGAGAAAGAGATGAGAGGCAGAGACGTCCTACCGGGCGTGCCAAATTTGTAAACACGAATTTCGAGTCTAAAATAAATAAAGACTGAAAATTGAGAAACAAATTAATTTGTATTAATATTCGAATGTATGTGGGTACAATCTCTGTATTAAATACAATAAAGTAGTCCTTTGATTCGAACTCCTGAAACTTGGAGGAGTCGAGGGCGTGAACGCTTGATCTCGAACTCGGATGCAGGTTGAGCTGAAGAACTCTTGTAGCAGATCTTGAGTTGATGGTCTTGAGCGTTAATCCCCTTAGTGCTTGGTAGCTGGAGGCTGCTTGAAGTTGAACTGTTTGCAGATTGACAGTTGGTTGCAGTTCTTCTAGTTCTTGGATGCGAGGGCTTAGTGCTTGGTCTCAATCGATGAACCAAACGAGGAAGATGACTGTAGTCTTTGATGCGAACAACAAAAGTTGTTGAACTAGCCGAAGTTGGTCCTTGGCGCTTGGTAGCTGCAGGCCGCTGGCATTTTGATCTCCTGGAACTTTTGGATGCTGATTGTTGAATCTCCGAGGGTTTGAAAATGCGGGGGAGAACCCCTATTTATAGGCTCTAGAGGCCTAGGGTTGTTTAGGGTTTGAGTCGACTTTGGGTGTAACGCCCCCAGGTTACTAACCACTAGATTAAGCTAATGATGTACCTAACCCAATGATTAGCAGCGGATAATCACCTGGGAGTATTACCGCCGTCCACGAAGGGGAATAAGGCTAAGACTAAAACCCAACAAAACAACCAAACATAAACCACTACAACCTTTTATCATCAAGACAGAACTTAACTGGAATCACCTCAAGACAACATAACACAACCCAATAAAACTAATACAAGCCAAAATATCACAAGTTTCTTTTAAATCTTTCATAAGAAGTCTTTAACCACCTTCAACCTCCTTAAGAAGCTCTAGGGTTTCGTCCTTCCGGGGCCTTTCCATTCTCCTTTGCCGAGATTCCTAAAACGAAAACATAAAACTTCGAAACGTGAGTTAAACTCAGTACATATACCCCTAATAATATAAGAATATTTTTATAATTCGTTTTAGTTATTTAGCGCGGTTCCAAAACATTAAAAACAACATAATTAACAAACAAACAATAAGAGGTAGCATAACTTACATAGCTTGACCTTACCTAACCTGTATATGGGGAATATAACTTAACATGTACTTAAATCACGACTTAAATGAAAATACTTTTGAGTTCTTCCTTGTAAAAGTAACATACATAACCGTAACCTTAGAAATAATATATCACTAAAAGTAATATAACATAGTTTCAAAAGAACTTAAATTATACATGATTTACATATAAGTATATAACACACAAAGCCATAACATAAACTTGACCTTAACCCTTATAAACCAAGACTTATAAAAATTTTGGCATGTAAGTTATAAAACTTTACTTTGGTTCAAAAGTGATGTATGTGCAGGCAAAACTAATCAGAGTGCACTTGCCTGGACAACACCAAAGGCCCTCCCTGACCTTGATTATTCAAACCAAAGCTTTTCCTAGGGATGGAAAAGCATCAAGGAACGAAAAACAAATAAGAAAAGATAGAAAACCTGTGTATTCAACTGATACATACCACACCTCAGTAGAAAACACAGAGGGAAAACTCAGCCTATGATATGGATACAGTCCACACCACCAGAGCACAAACCAAGCCCTACTTAACACCTTCTAAGCTTGCCAAAGCTTAGTTACAGACAAGTAGAAATAATTGAGAGTTTTAGAGGCACTCACGAACCCACAGGAGCAAGCTCGACTGATTTCTCAAACATTCACTCATTCATTACTGAAAAATGAATACAAGGTTTGTTAATATACACTATGCAAGTTGCTGCCTGTCTTAACCGAGCTATTTAGGTTTCCTAAGTTGGAAGAAACCTCTAAGCTATTGCTAAGCTCAATTAACACACGTAATTGAGCTGCTTAAGACTATTATTACAAGTGATTACATCAGATTGCATCAAAGAAAGACAGCAAAACAAAATCAAGTGCTGACTGGTTCTGATTGGGCCACCTCCTACTTCTTTTATGCATTAGTCACTTCTCCACTTGAGTAATTACTTCTACAAAGCCTCCACAAGCTGCTACATCATCTTAGGAATATATATTTACAGTAGGTAACTCGAGCATAGGGTGAAAAAGACCAAAATAACCCATTAAGATTGCAAAATACCAAAGCTACCCAGAACAGATTCTCCCTGACATACCCGGACTGTTTGGGCTGTAGAAATTGTCCTTCAAAATATGTCACGTGCACATTTTAAACAGTCTTAGAGGACTAATTAAGGAAACCAATGGCATTTGAATCAACCATTTTGGACATCAAATGAGCACGTACGAAGCAAAACACTGAAGCTTGTAAAACCTGATTTTCTGGGCAAAAGCCATATGGAAAATGCTTTGCTGAGGATGATCCACATAATCTTTAATCCTCAAATTTGGCTGAAAATTATGATAAATTATGAGGATCATGACTGCCAAAAATCAAGCCAAACGGACTTCAAATGAAGCTTGTGAATTTTCTCTAAAAATTGCACAACTCTAATTTTTGCTTGTTTCCATTGACATGCTAAGTGATATTCTTGTACCAATATGGTTCTGTTGCACCCTCCATGAATCTTGAATCTCCAAACGTAAGACCTAGGCATGATGGAGATACATAAAAAAAAACTTGAGTAACTTAAGAAACTTAAACTTGGTTATCCTGTTATTATCCTGAAGGTCCCCTACTTGCGATCATTGGCTAAGCCTCCGTATGCGCACACCCGGGCCGATCGGGAGATCCGGATGATGAATAAATAACCTACTGGCCAGATTTTCATGGCGTTCATCTAGGGCACTGATTGTAACCCCTTGGGTGCACTAAGGCACATACATGATTTACATGGGGTGCACTTTAGGCACCATAGTCATATTTTCCCTGGTGTGCGCAAGGCACGATCAAGCATGGGATGCTTTTCGGCACGATTATGCATGGGTGGGGCCTTTATTAATATTTTAGACACTTGGAACTTAAACCTTAAAAATTTGATTCCAATAGACCCTTAACCAATCTTACTCATAACTTTGAAGATACCTCTAAAATCTCTTGGATGTAAGTCACTCTTGTAAAGGATCATAACTCATGAATTACCCATAGTATAAAAGTATTAACTTAACGTAAGACGTTTAGCGTAAGAGATGAGTAGTATAAGACCTTAAAGTAAATTGTAAGTTACTTGATAATTGGATCATGATATTTAAAATTCATAATACTTGCGTAAACTTTGAACACAAATTATAAGAAATTTCATGTAAGCACGAACGATTTAAAAGACATATAAAACTGGGCATAAAAATAATAAATCACGCACTTATGCATAAACATCAGGCGATATACGTACTTGAAGCTTTAAGAATACGCACGGGACGAGCAGGGACTTGAACAGTGGTGCAATGATCTCTTGGAGGGACTTTAAAAGAAAAGAAATCATGAATTATGACCTAACTTAGGAGGAATAACTTAGTGAATTTTTCGGGGAATAATAATAATAACTCGGTTTCTAAGGCGTACTCATAAGATCATAACTTCTCGTACAAGCATCGGATCATAGCATAAGAGGACTTTTCGGAAAGCTAAGATTACACACTCAAACTTTGGAGTTGACCATGAAAGCTAGAAACGTGGCTAAGGAAGGTAAAAATTTAACATCTTTACAAGCTGCCCAGAAATAATAATAATTTAAACTTCAATTAATCGGAAAATCGTTAACTCGAGCTCTACTTATCGGTTCGGAACATGTCAGCAGTCTATGGAAAGCTCGTAATAATACTTCGAAATTCATTTTAACCTTAAGTTGATTTGAACATGGGAAAGGGTCTGATTTTGATCAACAATACATGCAGCCACAAAAAAAATACATTCTGGAAAACTCAGATTTTTACCTTCCATATAAAAGCTCATAACTCTCTCTCCCGGTATCCTATGAACGTCTACCATACTTTCTGGAAAGCCCATGGTGTCCCTACAACTTTCATTTAGACCACCAATTGTTTGGACATGGAAAAGGGTCAGGATTTAGCCATGAGTATCATATCATGAAACTGATTTTCTGGGTAACTCAGATTATTACCTCATACTCGAAGACTCATAACTTTCATTCCCGACATCCGATAGTTACAAACTTTACCATTATGGAAATCTTAAAGAATGGTCTAAAATGTTCATGTTGAACATTTGGATCAAAAGGGGCTCTAAACAGACGAAAAACATGCATCTAGATACTGACCTCAGAACATGTATATAATTGCAGCACTTTACAGTTTTGGCCATAACTCAAGTTATACACCTCGAAATTCCGAGATTCAAAAGCCAAGTGTTAGCTAACATCGTAGGCTACCATTTCATGCAAAAATCTGGGATAAACTCATACTTTATTTTTCTTGAAAATCTCAGATTCCAACCAGATTCGTAATCCATTAAAATTTCCGTTTGCATGCAAGTTATACTTAATAACCTTTCATTAATTTCACCCCAAAAACCTTCCTTAATCAAGGACTATTAACTTCCAGAATCAAAACATCAGAAACCACTTATCTTGGATCATAAAAACCATATGCAAGACATAATTCTAACTCGAAACAACACCCCCACCCATAATCTTCATAAAAATGGGCCCCATACATCACATTAACCATTACATACCTTATGATCTTCAAAACCACCACTTGATCTTATAACCACCAACACTAAAATCTGTAAAAACATAGAATTTATCCCTAAATCAGATTGCATGTACCAAATTTCTAATTAAAAGAGGGATTTCTAGTGTTAGGAAAGATTACCAACTCAAATGGAGGGAAGAAGAGCAAGAGGAGTGGCCGGTGGGTGCGTGGGTGGCCGACGAGAGTGGCGCCGGTGGCAGTGGTGGCCGGCTGTTGGGCGGCAGCAGGCATGGCTGCTGGGTTTGGTTGGCTTGGTGGCTTGGAGGAAGACAAGGGTCAAGTGGGAGATGAAGAGTGAGGAGTGTTTGATGAGAAAAAATGAAATGAAAACTCTAACTTAAGGTTTATATAACTAATAAGGCCCAAGGCAAAGACAGGTTTTAGAGCTAATCATAGTCTCGATATTGTTCTAAAAGAAATCGGAAAATTAGTCTCGTTTTTTAATTTCGTTTCTTGGAGTCATATTCTTCGAGCTGGGAATAGAGTAGCTCATTCCCTTGCTCACCTTCAACCCTATGATTCGGCTACACGGATTTGGTTGGAGGATGGTCCTGAGGTATCTTTAGCCTTGGCCCAAAATGATATGTATTGTTTCTCAGTTAATAAAAGTTAAGTCGCTCGTTTGGCGCTTTCAAAAAAAAAAATCTAATAAGGCCCAAGGCCTCTCTTTCTCTCTTGTCTTAGCCGGTTGGATCAAGGCCCAACAAATCCCACTCATCAAATTTTTAAATCTCCCTTCTTATATTTATATCTCTCCAAACTCAAATTACTTAACCTTGTTGTACCGTAAAATTATTATTGGTAACTTATGGAAACCCAAATAAATATATTCATACATCTCCATAAAATTCCTCATAATTATAATCCTAAATTGTCATGAATAAAAGAGGGACCCGATGTATCGGTCTCGGAAAAAGAATTTATAAACGATTAGGATCAATTTAAAAAATTATCGGGAGAGATTCTCAAGAAAAGAAAAATTAAACTAATTTGTTGACGATCGTTGCACTGTTCAAGTCCTGCAAAACATACACTGGGTTAATAAAATGGAACACGTGCTTTAATTATTCGAGGTTTATTGTTAACATTGATTATTTAAACTAATTAATACATATTAAGGGGTGATTTTCTTCGGGTTGTTACATCTTACTCCCCTTAAAAGAAGTTTCGTCCCCAAAACTTGAAAATACTACCCTCTTATCTTCGGTGTCTTACTCCCCTTAAAAGGAGTGATCTTCTTTTGGTACTTGTTTTGCATGTCTTTTTCGGTTTCCCACGTAGCGTCCGACATGGTGTGATTGGTTTAGAGGACTTTCACTAAGTGAATCTCCTTGGAACGTAAACGCTTGATTCTCCGGTCCAAGAATCTGGACCTGCACTTCTTCGCATGACGAATTTCCCATGATGCTTCGTAGTTGTGGAACATGGAATACATTGTGGACATGTTCTAAACTTGTAGGCAATTCGAGGCTGTATGCTACGGGGTTAATCTCTTCTATGCTTTCATATGTCTCGCTATATAGAGGACTTAATCGTCATTAAAACTCGTACGACCTTGGTTAGTAAAACTTTAAGGAACACTCTGTCCCTTGCTTGCATTCTAACGACCTCCTTCTCCTTATTAGCACTACCCTTTGGTCAGCTTTGAGTCGTTTCGCTAAGTTGTTGGAGGGCTGAGTCTCCCCATTACATTCCCAGCCTGGTATGGTCTCAACCCATATCTTCCTTTCCTCTACTCCGGAGCGTACGCATATCATATCATTATTATTCAATTGCTCTGCTTTGTTTCATTCCAAGAGGAATGGATGCTTCTATGACTTAGTTACTCTTGATCTCGCGTTCCTCTTTTGGTATACCACCTCTATTTCCAAGTCCTGTACATTTGGTTCCTTTGAGGTCAGAAGATGAGATGTGCACTTGAATTAGACTGAGTCTTTTTCTAAACTTCCTGAAGAGCTCCTTCACATCCCTCGGTCTACCCAAATTTTGGAGTTTTTCCTTATAACCTAGTCCACGGCAAGGAAACATTTAAACACGTTCCTGAGTGCATTGTTGACCACGTTCTATTCTGCCTAATGACCTCTTACCTTTGAACTAATTGCTGATCTGGATTGATTTATAACTGTACCCACCCTTGTGGGTGACCTTGAGTACATTTTAGGTTGCTGCCTGCTCTAAAATGTCATTCCTTTTAACCCAAGTCCATGCCTAGGAAATTTTGTAAATAATTGATGCTCCCTTGAGGTTTGTAACCCAATTTTAAGATGCGGTTCATGTCCTTCTTGAGTCTTTGAGTGGCCCAAAATGTTGTCAACCAGCGCAACCATAAATTGGTCTATACGCATACCCTTGGTTCATGAAACCCATAAACACTGTTAATACGTAGTAAGCTCAAGACAAAATTAAGAGCTCATAATATCCATATCAAGTCTTAAAAAGCCCTATCTACACCTTCCGACTTGATTTTTTTTTTTTTGATGTCATCCTAACCTCGAATCCACTTTCGGAATCATTTTAATTCCTGGGTAAACTGATTAAGCATGTCGTCAATGAAAGGGAGGGGATACTTATTCTTAATAGTAACCTTGTTCGATCTTTTATAATTTATGCACAATCTTACTCTGCCATCTCCCTTCTTCATAAAAAGTACAAGTGCGCCCCCTCTCAAGGGGACATACTCTAGGTCTCATGAACTTTCCTTATCTTGCCTCACAACCGAGTTTTGGACTCCCTTAATTCCATGGGTGCTATACTACCAAACACTTTTGAAGTTAGGTTGCGTTCTTGGAACCTAATGGTAATAGTCACCTCAAGGGATAATTCAACACCCCTTTTGTGCACGATGTCTTAACCTTATAGTCTGTAGAGAGGCCATAACTTACCTATATCACCCTATACTCCCTGTCCTTCACCTGGGACATTACAGAGATGCTAGCCCCTTCTCTGATTCACTCTTGAGACATGATAACGACACTTATTCAGTGCGAATATCTGACTTGCTCTTACCCCCGACATTTTTCAGGATCTTGCTGATTACCGTGCCTAACCCGAAGGTCATTATTCGTGCATAGCTAACTAAGCTGATTATTCGTAGGACTGTGGATCTATATTTTGCATAATTCTCCAAATATGCCCTTACCAGTGGACATTTATTTCTCTTAATTGCCTCAACACATTAGGTTTTACTTCTCTTAACTATCTGAACACTTTTATCCTTTCGGAAACAGTAAGGTAATGACATGCGCTCCCTTTTTACAGGTTCATCCATATGACGTTTATTCTTTTGCAAGGCGAGCTAATCCTTTTTTTATGCATCATGTATTCTTAAACTAATAAACAACTTAATCCAAAAGAAGTCTAGACTCACAGGTCTCTTGTATCTTTCTTTTCGAACGGTTTCCTATATTTCCTAACCTTTCCTCATAAATCATGGAAGTCTCGTACGGTCTAATACTATGCACTTTACCTTCCTGCTCATTGAATTTACTCCCCGACATCTATTTCCTATAAAAGGAATAAGCAGGTGTGGAGGGAAAACAGGGTAATAGAAGATATGATTGATACGAGATATAAGCATGAATCTTCAAACTAATGATGAAGCAAGGATTCACAACAATGGATTTAATGTTTCATAGTGAAGTATGGGTAATGCATCAGTTTAACGACACATATGTATATTGGATGAGAACGATGGTTACACAAGATTAAATAATCGGTAATGATGGGGATTCCAATGGTTTCATGAATTAAGGATCCCGTAAGGAACACTTTAATTGAGCGTGAGCGAGAGAGAAATATGTTGGGGTAAACTTTTGATTCATGAATCATAACAATCAATATCTGGAATGCATGAATATTTTTTTTTTTTTGCCGTAGTTACTTGGAGCGAACGAGGCATCCGTTTTTGGTTTTGGATGGATTATGGCCATTTTCGGATCTGAACTTTGAATCCATTGTGTAAATCAATCAAAGAGAATGATAATTACTTATGAAAAGAAAAGATAGGCCAAGATAAAGGGCCATATGTAATAAGTGACGTCCATAATGGAATGATGAATTGGTAGCAATTCAAAAGAAAAACAATGGCCAAAAGAAAATTGGTCATGAATCGTAACAAATCGATGAAGGCTTATCTTTAAATAGTCAGGAATAATTGGCCGATAACGATGATAGGATCTCATAAGAATTCTTGAAGATGAGTGCTGACGGAAAATGGTAAATTTGGATTCAACATTACGATAATAAGGGAAAATTTATGATAAGGATGCACAATGTGAATGAGAGATAAAGGTTTGGTATCAGTAATGATCATGAAGTATGATGGTCATGTAAAAGAGATTTGAACCTCATAATGGTTGTTAGATAGAAAAGATTAGGTGGGTTCCGGTACAAGATCATTGATAACGGAATAAGGGAGAGAGACTTCTAAATCCTAAGCATGTCGAATATCTCTCCACATAAATCTCTCCTACATATCTAGATGAACATATTCACCTGATCTTATCACTCCTCTTTCTCCTGTTCTTAATAATAGATTTTTTTTAACTTCAGTAATTCCCCTTTCTTCACTATATTTCTTTTCCCTAACGTTCTTCCCTACACATGAATATAATAAAAGAAAATCAGTATCACCTTAATGAAAGCCAGAATCTCTGCGTTCGTACTAATTACTATTACCCCCTATCATGGATACTAGGTTCAATAAAAACCTCTATTCACCTTGTTGACCATTATTAGTAAGCCCTTCAAACCAATTTGAATATTTGGCAAATCGTAAACACTTCTTCCTCTTATCACCTTGCGAAAATTTCAGGAGTGTTGCACCCATAATACGGGCTACCTAAACTTGATTGTTCTTATGATACCCCTGCATACCGCATCTCAAACTTGATATGATATAATGAGGCCAACTATACATTTTTCCTGTCATTCGTGGTTGAACAAACGTTCTCAATTACTTAGAGTACCTTCATACAATGGACCAAGAATTTCAGGGAACATACTCATATATAAGTTTACTTACTTCTGGTGTTGAGACGCCAAACGTCCATATACTACTTGTTACGTACAACTTCCGTGTTTAAATACCACCACGTGTGCTTACTTTTCTTCTGAACGCCACTAGAGTCAGGCCTATTTCCCTACATCCCAAGAATTAGCTCGGGTGGCAATTAAACATAATTCAGTCAGTAGTATAGTCTTTGCTTGAAGTCAACTCACAGTTACCAATTATACCCGAACTACCTATATATAAACAGAATAACTAAGCATCACTATTCCCTTACCCACATAAAACCATCTTTGCTACTTCCAACCGTCCTGGGTGGAGGTGCAGACTTCATTGTCTGAGCCATCACTTCTCTTTTTAGAACTCGGGTCATTCTTGGGCCATTTCCATCCTTACTTCCTGCTTGGTTCAAACTAACTTGTTAATCATAGGTTCCATTGCTACCGGTATAACCTTTATATCATCAAAAGTCATACAATGGAGCTGAAGAACAGAGTGGTGTCCTAAGAGATCACTAAAAATAGTACCGTCTCTCTTAACTGAAAAAAAATTACCCTTGAGGTCCACGTACTCTTGAGGTTGCGACTTAAAGGTCATAGAGGTCTATACTCCTGACGTTGGGAACATTTTCTCGTGTATGTCCTGGTCATATGTGTAGAGGAAATCATGGTACTCATTTTGGAATGCTGTACTTGGATGACTGGATGGGAGAATCACCAGAAGACAATGCATCCTTCTCACTTGCTCATGGTGTTGACATTACGGATTTTACTCTAACTTACTAAGGCTTCTATCCTTTTAGGAACATGTGTGGAGATAAGTTCCTCGAATTGCACACGAATAGCGTAAGGGTTAGGTGACTCTGAATCCGTTATCTATTATAAAATGAAATGACTTTCACATAGGTAAATATGCTAGCCCAATCGAACTCCTGATTTCTGATCTTATAAGGACTTTCATTAAAAGGACCCATATCTTAAAAACTAGGTCAAGAATCAATATCTCATTACTAACTCTAGCTACACAGTTCAGTTGCCACATATATCATTACATACACCTTAACTAGAACTCCTTCCCATAAGGGTTAACCTTTTCTCAAAACTTTGCGATCAATCATCTATCATTAACATAAAAAGATAAAATGAAAGTCTTTCAACCTCTTAAGGGTGATATTGAGAGTGTGGATTCTCCCTTAACGTATGGAAAACCTCCATTAACTTCATAATGTGGGAGGAAACGCAACCCTCCAGTTTCATCAATATCGCATAAGGGTTTGGCATTTTGGGATCGGTCATCCAACATATCATATATCAACTTACGAATTAATAAAATAAACCAACATTCTACCGGCATAAGCTCGTATCATAAACTTGCTTGGACGAAACCCGCACCTATAAAAAGTCTTAAACAACTTCAGGTATCAAAATTGATCTCACTTATAACATCTCATCACTTTATTAATTAACATTTCTCATAAACATGCATAACATCATCAGTTACCAATCATTTTCAGACTTATGAACTTGTAGTATATCTTGAACATAAACTTCAACCTATACTTAACCCTTCCCCATATTCATGCATAAATCTTTATTCCCTAGATCTTTCACAGCACTATGCATATACTTAGGCTTTTCTCACACCCCGAATTTCCTTGTTCAACTTAGAACAACACTCAAGCATTTCTTCCAGTACCTTATATACTTAAATTCTAATAAATCATATGCATATAAACCCTTATCGTATTCCTTATATTGCTTAATTACCTCTAATTTGCTCATATATTTTTTTTCCCCTCAAAACCTAAAGATGTCCCAAAGGTGTTTCTCCAAGTTTGTTTTCTCTGATACCACAATTGTAACGCCCCCAGGTTACTAACTACTAGATTAAGCTAATGATACACCTAACCCAATCATTAGCAGCCAATAATCACCTGGGAGTATTACCGCCATCCACGAAGGGAACAAGGCTAAGACTAAAACCCAACAAAATAACCAAAACATAAACCACTACAACCTTTTATCATCAAGACAGAACTTAATTGGAATCACCTCAAGACAACATAACACAACCCAATAAAACTTATACAAGCCAAAATATCACAAGTTTCTCTTAAATCTTTCATAAGGAGTCTTTAACCACCTTCAACCTCCTTAAGAAGCTCTAGGGTTTCGTCCTTCCGGGGCCTTTCAATTCTCCTTTGCCGAGATTCCTAAACGAAAACATAAAACTTCGAAACATGAGTTAAACTTAGTACGTATACCCCTAATAATATAAGAATCTTTTCATAATTCGTTTTAGTTATTTAGCGCGGTTCCAAAACATTAAAAACAACATAATTAACAAACAAATAATAAGAGGTAGCATAATTTACATAGCTTGACCTTACTTAACTTGTACATGGGGAATATAACTTAACATGTACTTAAATCACGACTTAAATGAAAATACTTTTGAGTTCTTCCTTGTAAAAGTAACATACATAACCGTAACCTTAGAAATAATATATCACTAAAAGTAATATAACATAGTTTCAAAAGAACTTAAATTATACATGACTTACATATAACACACAAAGCCATAACATAAAATTGATCTTAACCCTTATAAACCAAGACTTATAAAAATTTTGGCATGTAAGTCATAAAACTTTACTTTGGTTCAAAAGACTTGAGTAACTTAAGAAACTAAACTTAGTTATCCTATTATTATCCTCAAGGTCCCCTACTTGCGATCATTGGCTAAGCCTCCATATGCGCATACCCGGATCGATCGGGAGATCCGGATGATGGATAAATATTCTACTGGCCAGATTTTCATGGTGTGCATCTAGGGCACTGATTGTAACCCCTTGGGTGCACTAAGGCACATACATGATTTACATGGGGTGCACTTTAGGCACCATAGTCATATTTTCCCTGGTGTCCGCAATGTACGATCAAGCATGGGATGCTCTTCGGCACGATTATGCATGGGCAGGGCCTTTCTTAATATTTTAGACACTTGGAACTTAAACCTTAAAAATTTGATTTCAATAGACTCTTCACCAATCTTACTCATAACTTTGAAGATACCTCTAAAATCTCTTGGATGTAAGTCACTTTTGTAAAGGATCATAACTCATGAATTACCCATAATTTAAAAGTATTAACTTAACGTAAGACGTTTAGCGTAAGAGATGAGTAGTATAAGACCTTAAAGTAAATTGTAAGTTACTTGATAATTGGATCATGATATTTAAAAATCATAATACTTGCGTAAACTTTGAACACAAATTATAAGAAATTTCATGTAAGCACGAACGATTAAAAAGACATATAAAACTTGGCATAAAAAGAATAAATCGCGCACTTATGCATAAACATCAGGCGATATACGTACCTGAAGATTTAGGAATACGCACGGGACGAGCAGGGACTTGAACAGTGGTGCAACGATCTCTTGGAGGGACTTTAAAAGCAAAGAAACCATGAACTAGGACCTAACTTGGGAGGAATAACTTAGTGAATTTTTCGGGGAATAATGATAATAACTCGGTTTCTAAGGCGTACTCATAAGATCATAACTTCACGTACAAAGCATCGGATCATGGCATAAGAAGACTTTCCAGAAAGCTCAGATTACGCACTCAAACTTTGGAGTTGACCATGAAAGCTAGAAACGTGGCTAAGGAAGGTAAAAATTAACATCTTTACAAGCTGCCCAGAATAATAATTTAAACTTTAATTAATCGGAAAATCGTAACTCGAGCTCTACTTATCGGTTCGGAACGTGTTAGCAGTCTATGGAAAGCTCGTAACAATAATTCGACTTTCATTTAACCTTAAGTTGATTTGAACATGGGAAATGGTCGGATTTCGATCAACAATACAGGCAGCCACAAAAAAATACATTCTGGAAAACTCAGATTTTTACCTTCCATATAAAAGCTCATAACTCTCTCTCCCGGTATCCTATGAACGTCTACCATACCTTTCTGGAAAGCCCATGGTGTCCCCTACAACTTTCATTTAGACCACCAATTGATATATGGAAAAGGGTCAGAATTTAGCCATGAGCATCATATCATGCAACTGATTTTCTGGGTAATTCAGATTATTGCCCAATACTCGAAGACTCATAACTTTCATTCCCGACATCCGATAGTTACAAACTTTACCATTCTGGAAATCTTAAAGAATGTGAAAGAACCCTAGAGGGGGGATGAATAGGGTTATTATGTTTTCTACACAAAATAGCAACTTGGTAAAGGACGTTAGGATCTTAATCTTTCTAGATTAAGATTCAATAAATGATAAAGGCAGTTTAAGCTTTAAAGCGAGGAACAATAAAAGTAAATTGAATAACCTCCTTTATCTTACTGAACTGGAACACAGAATAACCCAAGGTGAAGGACCTTAGGGTTTACAACATAACCTAGCGCCTTTCGATGGACGCTTCTTATTTTATGGAAAACACCCACCAAACTCAACTTTGGTGTAAACACTGATCGATCCTAAGTCCTTCTAGGAATTGGTTACAAGAGTATCAACCAAATCCTAATTCCGTTAAGGAATTGACTACACCTAAACACAATCTCACTCAAACTCGGTTTTCTCACTCAAAAGAAAACTAAATCAAAACGAAGAACACTCTTCTTGTTTTGAACACCCGATTTCTTCCATAGAATCGTTAATCTCTTTCATCTTCAAAGTCTTCTATTTATGTTGTTGCTTGGTCGCAAGGAGCCGTTGAAGAATTGTCCAAATCGGATGCTTTTCTTCCTTCCATCCTTGATAACTTTCTTAGATGGCAGTTTCCATATTGGCATGGATTCTGGAAATCATATCTCTCTTCCAAGCTGTTGATTAGTTGTTTCCTGAAATAAGAAAGACAATAATTAATTAATCTAGTTAGGAAAAGAATAAAATCTAAATCTTTCCATAATATATTCCTTATAACTTCCCTGTTTGTTTTTTGCTCCTTAAACTGGTTTATAAAAGGTTAGAAAAAGGATGTAAATCTTCCCAGAATGTATTCCACAAACTTCCCTGATATTTGCTCCTTTTATCTTTCACGACGAAGCTTCTCGTCTGGGGTGAACGTCCTTGTGATGCTGTTAGTAAACATCCTTATAATGCCCTAGGTGAATGTCCTTCTGCCTGCTTTGAGATTTCTTTCCTTGCGCATCATATCTTTTCTGGCTATTCGAATTTTGGCTTTCATTCAAAACTGATTCAGTGCCAAGGTCCTTGAGCCTGAGCTATCAACGTCCTTGAGGGGTTCTAACAATCTCCCCCTTTTTGATGAAAGGCAAAATTCATTTGTAGCACTTCTCCCCCCTTTTTGGCTTTTATCAAAAAGTCTATAGAGAGCTCCCCCTTAATATTGTAACGATTTCCAATAACCTGCAAGACTCAATAAACTTGTTAGTCCTAAGAGAGGGTGCTCCCCCTCAATATGTGCCATAAACATAATCAATAACACTACTAATTTGAGTATATTCATTTGTCAAGGTCCTTGATCCTAGGTCGGCCAAGGTCCTTAAGGGGTTCTTATTGCTGATGTAAGTAATGTCCTTGATTGCTCCAAGCTCCCTTAAGCATTCACTCTCATGGATGCTGAATATACCTGCAAAAATTTCTGACACCCTTCCTCAAGCCATAATTGACATTAAATTTAGATTCTTGACTACTAGTAACAACTATGTTAGGAGGTCATGTTCCTTTTGGAACCCAAACTTGTACAATTTTAGAACGATAATGGTAAAAGTAGTGAGATTTACCATATTTGCTTTGGGGAAGAGATGAATGATCTTGATATCTTGTCCCAAGATAGTTGTGTCGTTCTTGGTGCCACGCGTGAAATCTGTGACCTTGGTACTGCTCATTAAGGTCCTTGTATCGTCCTTGGTGCCTGGTTCTGATGGCTGGTCCTTGCGAGACAGAATGTCCTTGACGACAGTTTCGCTCTTTAACAGGGGATAAGCTGTTATGGCACTTTCCAAGGTTTTCTTGTTGCTTGGTTGCCTTAGCCAGAGACTTGTGACAGTCATCAAGGTTGGCCTTGAGGTCTAGTATTTCAGCTTTGAGAATGTCGACTCTGGAGGTAAGCCCTTCACATAATTTCTCCAATTTCTCATTGGACTCTTTCATGCCTTTGTTGGTTTCTTTTAGTGACCTAATCTCATTTAAATGCTTGGTCTCCTGTCCTGTAAACTTTAAAAGGCATTTTCCCAAGTACTTTTTAGGATAAGTGAGGAGATCATCAAATGTTACCTCCCTTGATTCATCCTCGTCACTGTCTTGGTAGTCATCACTGGCTGCACCAACTTCCTCTGTGTCGCTGGTGTCTTTTCTCATGACGCAATGACTAGTAGTCTCCTCATCATCACTCCGAGTGGAAATGAGGGCCATGTGATTTCTCTTTTCTTTGTTCTTTCTGTGGTAGGGGCAGTCCTTGATCAAGTGATCTGGTTCACCACAAAAAAAAAAAAAAAAGAAAATGTGTTAGTTCTATTATTTGATGAGTCATTACCTCTTTGGTTGATTCGTTTGGATGAAGGTCCTCTAGAGGTATGACTTTTCTTGCATGATTTCTTGAGATCCTTGGCCATCAACGCCAAGATCTAGTTCTTATCATTGTCTTTAAGACCATAGATGTCCTTATGGGCTATGTCTTTCTTTTCATTTTGCTCTTCCTGGAGACGCATTTCGTGAGCAAGAAGCTTTCCAATGAGGTCATCTAATTGGAGAGTTTCCATATTGTGAACTTCCTCTATTGTAGTGACCTTTGATTCCCATTTCTTTCTTGTAAGACATCTGAGGACCTTGTGAACTTTTTCTTCATTGGAGTAGGTTTTCCCAAAGGACTTGAGATTATTGACTATGACAGTGAATCGTTTGTATATGTCCTTGACGGATTCTCCATTCTTCATTTTGAAGGATTCATAGTGCTTTACATAATTGTCACGCCTTATTCTTTGAACTTGGCTCGTTCCTTCATATGTGGTCACTAAGGTATCCCACACCTGTTTAGCTGTATCACAACTAGAGATAAATTCAAACTCATTAAAATCAAGTTCACCGTAAAGGATATGTAATGCTTTAACGTTTTATTCGCTTTTTCTGCTTCTCTGACACAATACATGGATCTATCTTTGGGTTTCGTGATTTCTCGATCAGTGATCATGGGGAAAAAGTCTCAATTCTCAATTCTGTCCCAAAGGTCATAGTCTTGATCCATGATGAATGTCCTCATACGCTTCTTCCACTGTGCAAAGTTTGATCCTCTGAATAAAGGAGGACTGTTTAAGCAACGTCCTTGCCCTATGTCACCATCTTTGATCCCAGCCATGATCTTTTCCACAGAGCGGTCAGTCTCTTCTTGAGTAGACTTGCTTTGATACCAATTGAAAGAACCCTAGAGGGGGAGTGAATAGGGTTATGAAATTTTATGCACAAAATAGCAACTTGGTAAAGGAATTTGGATCTTAATCTTTCTAGATTAAGATTCAATAAATGATAAAGGCAGTTTAAGCTTTAAAGTGAGGAACAACAAAAGTAAACTGAATAACCTCCTTTATCTTACTGAACTGGAACACAGAATAACCCAAGGTGAAGGACCTTAGGGTTTACAACATAACCTAGCGCCTTTCGATGGATGCTTCTTATTTTCTGGAAAACACCCACCAAAGTCAACTTTGGTGTAAACACTGATCGATCCTAAGTCCTTCTAGGAATCGATTACAAGAGTATCAACCAAATCCTAATACCGTTAAGGAATTGATACACCCAAACACAATCTCACTCAAACTCGGTTTTCACAATCAAAAGAAAACTCAATCAAAACGAAGAACACTCTTCTTGTTTTGAACACCCGATTTCTTCCATGGAATCGTTAATCTCTTTCATCTTCAAAGTCTTCTATTTATGTTGTTGTTTGGTCGCAAGGAGCCGTTGAAGAATTGTCCAAATGAGATGCTTTTCTTCCTTCCATCCTTGATAACTTTCTTAGATGGCAGTTTCCATATTGGCATGGATTCTGGAAATCATATCTCTCTTCCAAGCTGTTGATTAGTTGTTTCCTGAAATAAGAAAGGCAACAATTAATTAATCTGGTTAGGAAAAGAATAAAATCTAAAAATCTTTCCAGAATATATTCCTTATAACTTCCCTGTTTGTTTTTTGCTCCTTAAACTGGTTTATAAAAGGGTAGAAAAAGGATGTAAATCTTCCCAGAATGTATTCCACAAACTTCCCTGATATTTTGCTCCTTTTATCTTTCACGACGAAGCTTCTCGTCTGGGGTGAACGTCCTTGTGATGCTGTGAGTAAACGTCCTTATGATGCCCTAGGTGAATGTCCTTCTGCCTGCTTTGAGATTTCTTTCCTTGCGCATCATATCTTTTCTGGCTATTCGAATTTTTGCTTTCATTCAAAACTGATTCAGTGCCAAGGTCCTTGAGCCTGAGCTATCAACGTCCTTAAGGGGTTCTAACAGAATGGTATAAAACTTTCATGTAGAACATTTGGATCAAAAGGGGCTCTAAACAGACGAAAAACATGCATCTAGATACTGACCTGAGAACACGTATATAATTGCAGCACTTTACAGTTTTGGCCATAACTCAAGTTATACACCTCGAAATCCCGAGATTAAAAAACCGGGTGTTAGCTAACATCTTAGGCTACCATTTTATGCAAAAATCTGGGATAAACTCATACTTTTTTTTTCCTAAAAATCTCAGATTCCAACCAGATTCGTAATCCATTTAAATTTCCGTTTGCATGCAAGTTATACTTAATAATCTTTCATTAATTTCACCCCAAACACCTTCCTTAATCAAGGACTATTAACTTCCAGAATCAAAACATCAGAAACCACTTATCTTAGCTCATAAAAACCACATGCAAGACATAATTTTAACTCGAAACAACACCCCTACCCATAATCATCATAAAAATGGGCACCAAACATCACATTAACCATTACATACCTTAGGATCTTCAAAACCACCACTTGATCTTATAACCACCAACACTAAAATCTGTAAAAACATAGAATTTATCCCTAAATCAAATTGCATGTACCAAATTTCTAATTAAAAGAGGGATTTCTAGTGTTAGGAAAGATTACCAACTCAAATGGAGGGAAGAAGAGCAAGAGGAGTGGTCGGTGGGTGCGTGGGTGGCCGACGAGGGTGGCGCCAGTGGCAGTGGAGGCCGGCGGTTAGGCGGCAGCAGGCATGGCTGCTGGGTTTGGTTGGGTCGGTGGCTTGGAGGAAGACAAAGGCCATGTGGGAGATGAAGAGTGAGGACTGTTTGATGAGAAAAAATGAAATGGAAACTCTAACTTAAGGTTTATATAACAAATAAGGCCCAAGGCATCTCTTTCTCTCTTGTCTTGGCCGGTTGGATCAAGGCCCAACAAATTCCATTCATCAAATTTTTAAATCTCCCTTCTTATACTTATATCTCTCCAAACCCAAATTACTTAAACTTGTTGTATCGTAAAAATTATTATTGGTAACCTATGGAAACCCAAATAAATATATTCATACATCTCCATAAAATTCCTCATAATTATAATCCTAAATTGCCATGAATAAAAGAGGGACCCAATGTATCTGTCTCGGAAAAAGAATTCATAAGCGATCAGGATCACTTTAAAAAATTATCGGAAGAGAATCCTCAAGAAAAGAACAATTAAACTAATTTGTTGACGATCGTTGCAATGTTCAAATCCTGCAAAACATACACTGGGTTAATAAAATGGAACAGGCGCTTTCATTATTCGAGGTTTATTGTTAACATTGATTATTTAAACTAATTAATACATATTAAGGGACGATTTTCTTCGGGTTGTTACATTGGGTTTGGACACAAATTAATTAATTATCCCTTTATTTTAAAATAAACAAATAATTGCTATTTTCTGCATCATAATTAACACGTGTCACGATGGTATTGGTCAGGATACATTTCCATTTAAAATTTAATTAAATGGATCGCTATAATTAATTTTACACGTGGCGGATAATAATTTGCCAAATAAACTTAATTTATTTTTCACGTGTCATTTTCTGATTTGCCGACAAATTTTTTGCCTCCTACAAGGTTAATTAAAGATTAAGACGACTATTTGATTAAATCGGTATGAACAAACTCAGTAGTAACCCAGATCAACTTTTAATCCAAAATTAACACTTTCTATCCGTTTTAATCTGTAAAGATAATATCATCTCAAAATTATTTTTGAAAACACATGTTCTTTAAGAAAATTACAACAAAATGTAAGGCCCTCTGAGTGGTTGTTTGGGAAATTGAAAAAAATGTAGTAGGGTAAATTCCAATGGAGGATGAAGGAGATGAAAAAAATACAACTTGGGCTATATTTGGGCAGTAGAAAATATGGTGGAAAAAATAATTTCGTGGAAAAAAAAAAATTAGGCGTAATAAAAATTTGAGTAAAGTTTCTTTCTGTTATTTGGTTTAAGTAAAATTTTGAAGGAAAAATTGATTTTTCATTTAATTTGATTTTTCTTGTTTGATTTTAGGAAAAATGTGTGAAAAAATAAAATTTACAAGGAAACTTGCTAATATTAAGCTTTTGTTTTCTAGATACAATGTGATTTAGGAGATGAGAATATTAAAATGGGTGTGTAAGGAGAAGTGGTACAGAGAAAGATTAAAACGGGTGTATGAGAGATCGTGCGTGGTGGAGAGAAATACATACATACATATGTGTGTGTGTGTTTATATATATATATATATATATATATATATATATATATATATATATATATATATATATGTATCTATATATATATATATGTATATATATATATGTATCTGTATATGTATCTGTATATATATATGTGTATGTATATATAAATATGTATATATATATATATATATATATATATATATATATATATGTATATATATATATATGTATATATATATATATATATATATATATATATATATACATACATACATATGTATATACATACATATGTATATATATATACATATATATATATATATATCTATATACATACATATGTATATACATACATATGTATATATGTATATACATATATATGTATATACATATATATCTATATATACATACATACATACATATGTATATACATATATATATATATATATATATATATATATATATATATATATATATAGGGAATGGATAGGATAAGAATGGCTTTTTGGTGAGAATGAGAGAAGAGTCATTAATAGCCATTAGATGCAAGATCAATGGCCAGCAAAAAAAACTCAAATTTCCCTTTATTTTGTCAAGCTTCACGTGAGGGGAAATGAAAAAAAAAACAGAGAGAAAGCTGGGAATATGTGTAGGCGTGTGTGTTTTGCAGCTCGTGGGGTGCTTGGGGTTTGGGATGATCATAATCATCTTCAACCATCCATCTTCCTAATTGCAAAAACAATTGTTGAGATTGATATTTTTGGTCTGGTTTGCCATGGGTTCCAGAAAGGGCAAAAACAAAAGCCCTTGAATCAAAAAAAAATTTGCTCTGTTTTGGCGGCTTGTTGGAAGATCATTTCTTCGTCAATGGATGGGGTATATACCGACGGTGATGGTGTGAGGTGGGTTGAAGAAGAGTGTCGTCCATGGCTGACCTGTGTTTTCGTGTTCATCCATGGCCATGGTGTTTTTTTTTTATGTGTTGGTTGAAGAAGATGAGATAACGCAGAAGATGAGATATCCCCGAAATTAAACCATGTTTCTAGGTTGGTTGAATGGACATGGAACTTTGAGGAACTGGGTGTGCGTGTGGTATTTGTTTTGAATTTATTGCAACTTGAATTGGGGAGAGGTTGTATTTGATGCAATTGGCTGCAATAAAAAGATGAATTTGATGTTTGGTAGACTTGTACATGAGGTTCAACTGAAATATATGATATGCCCATGTATATGCATCTGTCGTGTCCATTAGTGCGCTACACGTTGTCCAGTTGATGTATATGGTCAGTAGACGTCTATTTGCATAGAACATTATGCTCATTTATTACAAAGTTTTAATTCCATATGCATAGAACATTATGAATGTGCATGCAAGTGGACCATGATGTCCATATGCATAGAACATTATGCTCATTTATTACAAATTTTTAATTCACATGTACTTTTCAGTATGACATTGTGCGCATATGCTCATCTTATTCTAATGCACAACACGTAAAAAGTGTATGAACATTGGGACATCTAACTATGAGCAACAATATTTTGGTATGTATATATTATGTAGGGCAGACCCCAATGTACATCCTTTTGGACCATGTTGTACTTGGAGATTGATCATGTTGTCCATTGAACACGACTGTGATGTGTATATGATGTTTTTGTATGTTTTCCATTTATGCGCAACATGTTGTTTGAACATAATGAACATAATGTCCATGCATACGATCATTATTCGCCACATAAGTCACAACGTAACTTATTCATACTAACGATTTAAAGAGCCCCAATAAATGTTCATATTGAGCTGGACACTACATTCACGAAAATTAAACATGGCGTTCCCCACGCGATCATCTAACATAACTTTGGTGACCGTTTTGATTTGACGTAACGTTCATTTAAACAGTATAGAATGTCCAAGTATACGGACATTGATGAGCATCATTTTATCCTTTTCATTTGTGCTGTTGACTTATTCAAAGATGGCATAAGTTGCAACATGTGCTAAAAGTGGCAACGAATATTTATTTATTTGGATGCTCATCATGACTGTGTATAACGTACATTTAAATTAAACACAATGTCCATGCATACGAACATTATATGCCACATAAGTCATACTTTCACCTATTGAATCATTATCAACTATCAATGAGTACTTTGATGCTTATTCAACATGTGTATTTTCGTTGGACATTATGTTCATATGATGGCAACGTTCTGATCAGTTAATATTCAATGGATGTCTATTTGACATAATAACAACACTCATACAGCGAGAAACTAAATATTTTCGAGCAAATATAACTGCCACAACAATTGAAGTCATACATAAAATGTTCACCATCGTCAATACATGTCTAATCGTCACCCAAAATGCAAACAACGAGCAAACAGTTAGTCTAAAGTAACAAACAAGCATAGCCCGAATACATGTTTAATCGGCAACCAAAATGGAGACAAATAGCCCGAATACATCTCTAATCGGCCACGTTAGTCCCAGCGATATGTGGTGGCACTGGACTTCCATCCACACCGCCTTCACCACTACCTGCTGCAATGTCTTGAACAACAGCCAACACTACGTCACTAGCGTCTGGCTTAAGATGCGACACTTGACACTCAGACTTGTATTTTTGTCAACAATAATAAATGAGTTATGTTAGTCTTCAATCAAATGAACATCATTGTGTAATAAAATGTTCATCAGGGTCTACACTGTGGGACATTACAGATTATTATGTCTCATTTGCCATACATGCACATAGTTTATTCACATAACATGTTTAATTCATATTACAATTGAGCATTACGTATATGCAAGATGCACATCATTATATAGCATACTGTATATGCCTTAGTAAATATCCAATATGTAAATTCCCTCATTTTTTATGCACGTAACATGTCTTCATTGCACAGTCTTTTATTTCACGATACGTTAAGTACACTTCCAAAGTACACCAACAAGCTCCAAACTACAGTCTATGTATGTGTCAAATGTTCATTACGTATACCCGTTTTATACATCACCACTAACCACAATATACATGACATATGATAAACTCACTATGATACACATCAAAAACTAATGTAATGTGCATTACACGCGCCTGTAATGTACAGACAACACCATTGCTTTACATATACATGAGCATATACACTGTCATGTCCATCCCCATCATACTGTAATGCACATCATGACCTAATGTGATGTACATGTGCATTACATCACCCCCCCCCCTCTCACCCCCTACCCAATTTGCAGTTTTGCCCTAGTAAAGAAGAACAGTTATGTGCCCAAACAAAATATGATTTTTGTTTGGAATTCCAGAGTTTTCAGTGTAAAAAATAAACAAAATGTAAGCAAATCATAAGTTCTAACCTTGTCTGATGTTCTTTACCACTTTCACCGATATCCATCCCGTCTGAACCCACTGTAGCCACTACAGAACCATCGTCGACTTCCACACCTTTCTTCAATGCGTTCCAATCTGAATCCAGCTCTGTTGCTGTCGAAAACCCTAATATTTGTGAACTTTTCCGTCCAGATCGTCGCCGATCTCCGCAGAAACCTCCCCCAACTCTCCGCCTGTTCGTCTCCCTTTCTCTACTTTCTCCATTCGGTTAAGCGATCCACTGTGTGAGAATACAAAATTAAAATCAGGCGCCTCTTTTTCTCACGCATGATAAGTCCCAATGCATAATAATGATTAATCAATTTTTTATTTTTTGTTTGTTGTACAAGTCACGTGACAGTTGACAAAATAAAGGAAAATTTGGGGTTTTTTGCTAGCCATTGATCTTGCATCTGATGCCATTAATGACTCTTCTCTCATTCTCACCCTATCCATTCCTATATATATATATATATATATATATATATATATATATATATATATATCTGTGTGTGTGTGTGTGTGTGTGTGTGTGTGTGTGTGTGTGTGTGTGTGTGTGTGTGTGTGTGTGTGTGTGTGTGTGTGTGTGTGTGTGTGTGTGTGTGTGTGTGAAAATTGGGATTGATCAAAGCTTTGAGGCGTGAATGGAATCACTGTCTTTAAGATAAGATTTGCCCCTAATGCAAATTCATGTCTCCAAGATACAACAAAGCTTCCTGTATTGATTTCTTATATAGCAATCAACCCTCTCCTCTGTTCTTCTGTTTGGAATGGATAAGGTTGTGGATAGTCTCAAACTGTTAAACATTTGAATCTGATCTTAACCGTCCCAGCTGTCCCTTACTGCTAAAAGGATAGAAATAAATAAAAAGGAAAATAGTAACAGATAATTATCTGCTTCTACTCCCATGCTAAGTGCCAAGTGCGCCTAATAAGCGCCAAAAGGGCCTCTAGCGCCCTACAACCCACAATGCGTGCGCGTGTGCGATTCAATGCGAAACATTAAACCTTAATGCAAGCACATGTGAGCCCACACCATGGGCTTAAGTATTTATAAGCCCACGACATTCTTTAATATATAAAGAGATAGAAAATATCATATTCTCTCCATGTGGGAAAATAATCAAAATAGGATATTTATTTACCTTAAGAGTTAGAAACTCAAGTAATCTATCCATGTGGGAAAAGCTAGGAGCCCTAACTTTTACTAACTATTTAACAACGTATATTGTATAATGTGTGCGTGGAGAGAGCGGGGGGTGAGTAGGGAAGAGAAAGAGAGAAATATTAAAATGAGTGTGTGAAGGAAATTGTGGAAGAGATGGGGGGGAGGGGAAGGAGACAATGGAGAGATACAAAATCGAGGAAGAGAACTATGAGTAGGGGTGAGCAGTTCTGAATCCGGAACCTGAAACCTGATTAGAACCAGTCAAACGGGTAGGTTTCGGAACCTGAACCGGCCAAATGGGTAAGGGTAAGGTTCCTAAAATTCAGAATATGTCTGATCTGGTCCCCTCTCGAGCTCTCCTCAACCTTGATGTGAGTTTTCCGGCCTCATTGGAAGAGTGTTGAGTGAAGTCAAGGACGACCGATCTCCACATCATCCTCAAGTTCTTCTGGACATTCAATAAGGGTCCTTCTCGAACCTTCGTGGTGTCTCAGGTCATCCCCGAGGCCACTTGAAGACTTCGGGTCGGGTCGACATCGGCACTAATAATCCCCGACTCAAGATATATTAAAGGACCAAATCAGAGTTAAAACGAAGAAGTTATTGGCGTTAGAAGTCAACATACGTCGGCAGGCCTCTAGACGTGCTGTCTGTGCCCTGTAGGCACTGGCTGAACCTCATGGGCGTTGGCTGAGCCTCATGGGCGCTGGCTGCGCCTGGGTGGCGCCAGCCGTGTCTCATATTGTTTCTCTGCCCCAGCTCTCTGGGCTAGGCGCTGGTTGCGCCTCAGGAGGCGCCAGGCGCGCCTAACCCTGACGCGATTTTTTTTAACTCTTTTTTTTTTCAACTATTGTTTCCCTCCTCTCCTCACATATATTGTATTGACTTCTTCAGAAAAACTTAAACAATTTGAATGAAAAACTTTGGGTATTTACAAACCCTTTCCTCTAAAATCTCTCTTTTTATCCTTGAATGTTCTTGGTGGCGAGTTGGAGTACCCTCTTTAGAGCTTGTAGTGTGGACTACCTTCTTCAAGCTTGGTGAGAGTTTTAATGGAGTTTCAATGGGTGTTGGTGGCCAAGCCTTTATGCATCTTTTGAACTCTAAGTTCAACCTTGGTGAGTATTCTTTGTAGATTGTCCTTATCTTGTCAAGCTTTTGTTGATTTGGTGTATTTGAGATCTAGATCTACTCCATTGTTAGGGTTTGGGCTGTGTTGTGAGTTTTACTTGTGGCCATGGATGATGTTGGTGCTTGTAGTGCTTTGGGTTGATATTTCTTAGATTTATTGAGTTTCCAATCTTTCATGGATCAATGTTAAATGGGTAAGGGTTAGGTTCCTAAACTACTACCCTGAACTGGAACCTAGAATCTATCAATTACGGTTAGGTTTCGGGTATTGTCACTGAATTTGAAGATTTTATGAAATTTTAAGCTTGTTATATGACTTAGGTTATTTTTCGTGAAGTTGTAATTTATGTTGAGACTTAATGTAACGCCCTGGCCCCTCCCGGGCCGCAGATATTACCGATAACCACTTCAAGGATCGCTGACTGACCCCACAAATCACCACGAGTCTTTATAGCATTTACTTCGTCCACGCTCACATGATGCCTGGGAAAACTTCCCAGGAAGTCACCCATCCTGAGACTACTTCTAGCCAAGCACGCTTAACTGAGAAGTTCCCAACGGATGAGCTACTGTAAAAGAAGGTGCACCTTGGTGATATGGGTAGTCACTTCAATCCTTTCAAACCTTGGTGATATAAAAGACTATTTGTAATTTTGTATCGTTTGTTTCCGCAAAACCAACTTGTAAGACTATTTTAAGTGTTTGGTTTGTTTTCACTTTAGAGCAACGTGGGATTAGTATACCCGTTTACTATTCGTTGCCCTCCATTTTACTAATGTCGCCTACTTTTTCACAATAATTTCTATTTACACCCTTGGCCCTCACAATTTCACTTTCCAACTTGTCTCTAGTTTCTCTCTCTAATAATAAATAATTATAATTATAATAATAAAGATAATGATTATGATAATAATAATATTAATAATAATTATTATTACAAAAATTTATTTTAAAAAAATTAATCGACAGAGTCCAGAAAAACACGGTTGTCACGCGAAATTTGCCCCGGCACCGCGGTGTTGCCGCGTGAAATTTGCCGTGGCACCGCTGTGTCGCCGCAATTTTCGCGCGGCAACCGTATTTTTCTGGGTTTTTTCGATTAATTTTTTCAATATAAAATTTTGTCAATATTATTATTATCATTATTATTATTATTATTGTTATCATCATTATTATTATCGTTATTAATATTAAATTGCAATGTTATTTTAGTCGAATTTATGAAATTTTAATATTAATAACGATAATAATAATAATGATAAAAAATAATAATAATTATGATAATGATAATAATAATAATAATAATAATAATAATAATTACAAAATTTTATTTTTAAAAAGATTAATCGAAAAAAATCCAGAAAAACACAGTTGACGCGCGAAATTTGCCGGCGGTGTCGCGATCTACGTGCGGCAACACTGCGGTGCCGCGGTAAATTTCGCGCGACAACCGTATTTTTCTGGGTTTTTTCGATTAATTTTTTGAAAAATAAAATTTTATAATTATTATTATTATCATAATCATTATCTTTATTATTATTATTATTATTATTATAATTATTATTAGAGAGAGAAACTAGAGATAAGTTGGAGAGTAAAATTGTGAGGTTCAAGGGCGTTACTGGAAATTATTATGAAAAAGTGGGCGACATTAGTAAAATGGGGGGCAACGTATATCAATGCCTTTAGTATATGATAGTTAATGTATAAATGTTGACATGTTACACTTTATTTCTTTTAAGAAAATGCTAGACTTTAACACAACAAACTTTTTAAAAAAAAAAAATTTAAACATGTTAGAAAATATATTTAGTGTATAATAGGTCGGTACCGAAAACGGACCCAAAACCACAGGTAAGGGTAAGGTTCTTGCAATTTATGAACCGATTTAAATGGGTAAGGATAAAGTTCTTAAAATTTAGAATTCGGTTAAACGGGTAAGGGTAAGGGTAAGGTTCCTGGTTTTAGGTGATGGTACTCGAAACCGCTCACCCCTAGCATTAACCACGAGAGATGAATGAGAGAACCGTTGACTTCTATATTCAAAACTTTTTCTCATTTTTTAAGGGAGAATGTCTTATTCTTTTTCGACCAAATTTTCCATACACTTTTCCAATCATTCCTTTTTAATTCCTTTTTCTTCTCACAAACGAAATATTTCCATTTTTTTTCTTTCTACGCATTTTTTTATTTTTTCTATAGTCCAAATACATTTAGGGGAGTTTTCTTTTCGTTTCATGAATCAAATTATATAGCATTCTAGATTTGTACTCAGGTGCTTGGGCGGGATTCCCAAAAGTGCAATGGTATAATGTTTGACCCTTTGAGCAGTGGCAGATGTAGACAATTTTGTTAGGGGTTTCCAACTAATATTAACCAACATTCATTAGGGAGTGTTTTCATGTAATTACTTTCTTCACAATTTTTTGATTTGCTCATAATTTGTCAGCAAAAATAATAAGTTGCAAAAAAATAGAAATAAATAGCAGACCTCATAAAGCAAAAAGAAAAAAATAGTGGCAAACTTGCTTCAAAAAGTCAAGTTAGAAGGTGAGTTGAAAAACAAATTTTCTAATATTTTGTAAGAATTCAGTCTAAATCTAATTAAAATACGAAGTTTTAGTCCAAATTTCAATGAATACGAGACTCTAATGAGAATGATAAATATCAAGTAAATATTCTAAATGTCTATAATTTTTTATAAATAATAATATTAACTTTTAGAAATTAGTATAATACTCATAATTAATATATGTTTTAGTTCCCCATATAAAAATGATTTTTTTTTTCTAATTAGCTTGCTCTCTTGAATTGTCCTTTGTCATTAACAACATCAACACCATTCAAAGAATTAAAGAGGTGTCCATAATTTTTGAGTTATTATATAGGGTGTCCAATTATATTACTAATACCAAATTTAACCCCTTTTTAAAAAAAAAATTCTTATCAATATTTTGAAGTTAAAGGTGTCCATGAACACTCTTACGTTATGGGTGGATCCGCCCATGCCTTTGAGGGCATCTTTTCTTATCGATCAATGGGGTGAAGTCTCATGCCATATTTTCTCATAGTTTTCTAGACCATTTCCATTTTCATTTCCATTTGAGTATAATTAGTCAATGTTTGAGTGAGTTGCTGCATTGGTGATCTTCCCTTTTCTTTTTTTTGAAGTAGAATTAGAGGTCGTTTATAAATCAAGTTCTTGGATTAAATTGCCCTTAAGCTCCATTCTTTTATATGGTTGGTCCAGTGTAGTACTACACCACACTACACTCTTTAATTTCTACCATACTTCACACCACAATCATTGCCAATATATCGAGTTCTCGGATAAAAATGCCCCTAAATTATGTAAAAATGGCAAATTTGTCACTCAAAAAAAGCATGTTATGAAACTGCCATTAATTTATGTATATGATGACAAAAATGTCACCTTACCTACTGGTAACTTGTTTTTGCCGGATGATTTTTTTTTTTTTTTACATAAATGGTTCTTATTGAATTAACCCTTGTTCCACCATTTTCCTCTTTCTCTCTTCTTCAACTCTCACTCTCACTGTCATCTTCATCTTCATCATCTTCATCCAACAATCATATTCATCTCCTCTTCAATCTTCATCTTTTGTGCTCTTCTCTCTTCTTTTCTCTCTCTGTTTACAAGCTCTCCAGAAACCTCAAAAATGGAGGCAAAAGGCAAGCACCCTTTTCACCAAATTGCAGAATCTCCAACCTACAAGCTCTTGCTCAAACAATTTCTCAAAGAAGAAGACATAATACTCAATTGAATTGCCCTCAAAGAGACCCAAAGCTCCTCCTCTGCTGCCACTGTCACCACCGTGCGTCACCCTCCAGACCAAACAACCACCAACACCCTTACCAGCGCCACCTATCGAGAAACCAAACCACAAATACAATCCAATTCACTCATAATTTTCCCCTCAAATTCGAACCAAACTTTCACCAAAAATTACACCAAAATCTCCATTAATATCAATTAATCAACCAACATCCAAAAATCTATTGGAAAACATCATTAACACTGCCTGAAACCGCCCCCGAAACTGCCACACACCACCTGACCTATTCCATGTTTCATGCCCTTGTTCTGCCGTCCAACGCCACCGTGGCCTACCACCACCTTCTGCTGGTTTCGTGACCATATTCGGATCTCCGACACCCAACCACCACCCTCGCTGCCACTTGAGACCATCGTTGTCCACTGCCCAAATTTCCTCTGTTTTCTTCTCTGCGTTGTATGGAGTGAGAAGGGTACTGGGGATGTTGGAGCAAAACTATAAAAGGAACAAAGAAAAGGTATGAGAGGAGGGGATTAGAGGGGAGTTAGAGGGGTAGTTAGTTTTTAGGGTTTTGTTTTTTTTAGTTAATTAGGAAATTAATAAAGATAATTAGTAAGTCAGAGGGTGTTTACCTGCTACAATAGGTCACCTAGTCATTCTAGTAGGTAAAATGACATTTTTGTTGTCATAAATAAAAATTAATGGCAGTTTCATAACATATTTTTTTGGATGATAAATTTATCATTTTTACATAGTTTAGTGACATTTTTATCTGAGAACTCCCAATATATCTCTTCACTTTTCTCTCTCCTCACTTTTTACCTCTATTTTTCACATTCTCCCTCCTCACTTACCACCTACCATAACTCTTACCACGTTTCACCACAACTCACCACACTTTTTCAAATTTCACCGTGTTGCACTATTATCATACCGCACCAACTGTATAAAAGAATGGAGCTATTAAAAATGTCAAAAGTACCCTTTGAAAATTATCACATTAATAAAGGGTATTGCTTAACGCCGCCACCCTTTTTACTATTGTCGCCCCCCCAAAAGACGTTTTTGCCCCTCATATATTTCCACTCACCTCACTCTCCTCCCACTCTCTTCACTCTCCTCTCACTCTCCACTCATATTATCTCTCTAAAACTTTGATTTGTTTTTGAAATTTAACCTAAAATGTCAAGAGAAGGTGATAATTCAAGTGAAAGAGAAGAGGTTAGTTTGTAAATTTTAAATTTGAAAAAAAGAAATAAATAAATAAATTTCGGAAGCAGATACTTCAGATTAGCGCAGTGGCGCGGCGTGTGGCGTGCCAGCAGAACGACGCCAGCGCGCGGTGCAAGCGCAAAGCGTGTTGTACCGCCATTTGTCTTTGCGTTTTGCGCACGCATTGGCGCCACGCCGGGATCTTAAGCGCGACCACGCGCGCCGGTGCCATCTAAATCATGCGGCAACATTTTCGAAATTTTATTTTTTTTCAAAATTTTTATAAAATGTTAATTTTATTGTTTATGTAAAAAATATTATTTATTTATTTATATTAATATTATTAAGGTAATCAATGTCGTTAATTATAATTGTTATGTTAATTATGTTAAAATTTTGTCAAAACATATTATTATAAATAAGTTGTTTATAAGTGTTGTTATTATTATTATAGAATGTTAATTATGCTAATTATTATTGTTAATATTATTATTTATTTATTTATAATATTATTATTAATGATATCAATGTTGTTAATTATAATTATTAATTAATATTATTATTACAAGTTGTTTATAAGTGTTGTTATTAATATTATTAAGTGTTGTTAAAATTATTATTTATTTATTTAAAATATTATTATTATGGTGAATAATGTTGTTAATTGTTATTATTATGTTCATTATATTACAATTATTTATTTATTTATAATATTATTATTATTATGATAATTAATATTAGAATTATATGTTAATTATTAATGTTGAAGCTACTATTATTATTACTAATTAGTATCCCAGTTATTATTAGTATAATAATAATTGTTTCTATTGTTTGTAGGTTTTTTTGGAGGACTTTGGCGGGGACGGTGTTGATTATTCCACTCATTTTGTAACGCAAAATGTTTTTGACAGTATTGACGCATTGCAAGAATGGGCTAATTGAGTTGCTGCGGGAATAAGTTTTAGGTTTGTACGGGCTTCGTACAAGAGAAAAGATGTGGAGAGTCCGTTAAGGTGTTACTTGAAGTGTTGGAGGTACGGAAAATATCGTGGGAAATTGAATGATCTCGATGATGCGACTCGTCGAAGAACGTCAACGAAGGCGTGCCAATGTAAATTCGTCATTGTTGCGTGGACTCGCAACGAAACAGAATGGTGAGTCCGTGTGTGCGACGGTGACCGGGCGAAACACAATCATGCCTTCATCGTGTACGAGGAAGGGCATCGTCACGGACATCCATTAACCTCTGAAATGAAAGAACATGTCTGGGATATGACCAACACGAGGTGCACACCGGCCACGATCCAAACGTCGCTGAAGATTAGGTTCCCTGCCTCTGCGATAAACGTTAAGCAAGTATACAACGAGCGGGCAAAGATGCGCACCGAAGAAATGGATGGTAGGACGGCTGCGGGACAATGTCTGCACATGGGGAAACTCGGTGGGTACGTCTCATTTGTTGATTATGATGATGATGGCGAGTTTCGTCAGGTTTTTTTATGTCATCCTTACTCGTTGAAGTTGCTACGTATGTACCCGAATGTCATTCTCATTGACACTACGTACAAGACAAATAAGGCAAAGTGGCCTTTATGTGAGCTGGTAGGTGTGACACCGAAAAACCGCAACTTCCAGATTGCTTACTCGTTCATGCAGGACGAGAAGATGGAATCATATGAGTGGCTGATGTGGAGGGTGCATGAATTGTTGGGTCCTGATGTTATTCCATCTGTGTTTGTAACCGACAAACAGGATGCTTTGTGGGGGCTGTTGCCAAGGTTTACCCAAATTCGCACCAACTTTTGTGCGTGTGGCATATTGGGAATGATGTGGAGAACAAAGTAAGCAAACTCACTGGGGGCCCTAAGCTCGGACTCGGGCTTCATTTCAGACATCATTTCTGGAACGGCATTGTACATGCGAAGACTGTTGGAGATTTCAAGGTGAAGTGGAAAGACGTTGTTAACGCGTGGATCGGGCAAAACAAACCGATAGTTGAGTATCTTACTGGGACGTGGCTGAGTCATAAAGAAAAATTTGTTTGTGCTTGGACCGATAATGTACCTCACATGGGGAACACAACGACTTCTAGAGTTGAGAGCCAGCATTCTTCACTGAAGTATTATATCGGCAGTTCCAGAGGCACCTTCGATCGTGTGTTTGCGAAGATTCACCATCACTTGGATAATCAACATACGGAGATTAAATGGGAGCTTGAACAGTCAAGGAGCACGCACAGGCATTTAGGTCCCTCTCATTTCTTTAAGAATTTACACGGAAAAGTATCTCATCACGCATTGGACCTTTTGTCGTATGAGTTCAATAAGATGCTGGCGATGAGGTATGAAGCAGAATGCTACTTATGCGATCACCTGATGTCGAGAACCCACCTCCTCCCGTGCGCGTGTTCTATGATGGAAGTTTACGCTACTGTAGAGCCAATTCCGCTTACTCGGATAAATATGTTTTGGAGACAACTGACAGTGATTGGCGATGGTAAAACTCCTTGCTCAAATGATGTTCCATCAGGTAGATAAGCCTCGTGAAAGCTATATTATTATTCAATCAAACAGTTTAATCGGGGGTTATTATGGTAGTTTGACTATTTTCCGATGACAATAGATCAATCTAGGGGGTAGGTTTTGAATGAGGGTCTTTGGTAGTTTGTTGACATGGAAAATTAAGACCCCATTAGATTAAATATAAATTGCTTAGATTGATAGTTTTAAGTTCTCATTGAAAGCCCTAGTTCTCAATAGATACATTCTCAAACTATATAATTACTTTGTGACCTACTGAACCTTCATAAAAAAAACGTTTCTTCCTTGGCACCTTTGTACAAGAGCTGAACCGAAAACTATACATTAATGAAAAGAAAAATGAAAGGGGCTAAAACTTCTCAGGCCTCATATTTTCCAAATGAGACCGACTTTCCCATAGTGGTATTCTGTGGTGTATCACTCCACTTTGAGAAAGAAATTCAGGCACACTAAAGTGGAAGGTTTGCCACATTTTCCTCAAGTTTCTTTCTTTCAACATCATATATGTACAACATTCCTTGTGTTTTCTTTCTTTTGTGTTTCTTTTTTGGGGATAAAAGAACAGAAGCTTGCTACTGCGAATTGAAACGGAGCTCATTTTCATTAGGCTTACTTAGGGAAAGTGTGAAGTAGATGAGCAACATAGTCCCCAGACTTGATCTGTGAAAATAAATAGAGATGATTAGACAAAATAGGGGGCTAGAAATTGAGTTTGTAAATGTATTGGGGATGCTAGCTTACAGAGTTGCAAAAAATAGGAGAATTCTTGTGGGGTGAGAAAGACAGGAGAGTGGAGATCTGGATCTCTTGCCGGACTTGGCATCTGCGAAAGGAGTCAGGCCCCCTGTTTTAATGGTGATTTGATGCTGTGTCACCTGCTTGTTCCCACTTTGCTCTGATGGGCTTACTGCCTTTTCTGACATGCTCATCACTTGGTTAACTGAGATTTTATGAATGAATGAATTATGTCAGCTTCTAGTTTATGTTAGATATAAAATATCATCACTCACTTTATAAGATAAATATTTAGGAAAAATATAGAGAAAGATAAATATATATTATTAAGAGAAAAATCTAGATACTTATTTAGATTTTCTAGATAGCATAATATCTAGGACATTTACCTAGATGATTCTAGGTACTTAAGTATTATCTAAGATAGTAATAGAAGGATCTAGAACCCAATTAGGATTATGACAAGTGGTGTAATAATCACCATAAATTGAGGAGTTGAAGAAACTATAAATAGGAGATATGACTACTTATGTAAGCATACAATAAAGAGGTGAGGCATCCACACTCAAGAGAGTATGAGAGGTGTATAGGAGAGTTTGAGAGATCTCCCACCAAATCAAGTGAGTGTGTGTGTTTATGTGTTGTGTAGTAGTCTTGTCATATTGTTGAGTAATAAGAGAAATATATTTTCTAGTGTACCACTTGCTCCCAACTTCTTAACAGTTTAGTCACACTCACAGTTGATTTTAAAGCCTAATGGGGTTGCACCCATACATTGTCATCAAGGGCCCTCTGTGGTCCTCCCTAATTATTAATTAAGATCCACTGCATGTATACTGCGGGGTAACCTTCGATTGTGATGAGGATCAACGGCACATTCATGTGTATTGGCTGGGTCAAATAAAACTTGATTCATGATTAATCAGCGACTGCACAGCCTACACTTAAGCATGCCATGTCTCTTGGAATTGATAGTTCGACACCAGATACTTGAATAAAAGATGATGCTGGTAAAGCCGACTTGGGTAATAGGATGTTTAGATGGGGACTTTCAACTGAAATTAATTTTCATGGGGCCCAAATGTGTTGATGGGAAATTCTGGTGGGATTTGGTTTTAGATAAGCTATTATGCTACTCATGGCATTCCAGCTTATTGCTGTTTTATACAACAAAAGTTGCCAAGATAATCCGACCAACATTACTGAATACTGAATTACTGATCCATCTGATAAACTAGTTAATTAAGTTGAGTCAGAATACTAGCTAGCTCAAGCTAACAAAAATAATAGTATAAAAGGAAAGAAAAAGTGTTCACCTTCCTCCTCGGCTTTTTCCTTCCCCTTGTCTCTTGTTTTGTTTTTCTCTTAGTGGGGATAGTTGATGTAACTTTTACATATAATTATGTGAAGTATGAATTGAATACAGGCTGTTTAGGCTGCTTCTCCAAACATTTGACATAAATACGACTGATCCAAGCAAATATGTTGTCCTATCTACCCCGTGATTTCTTCCTTGTCTATTAACTAATAAAAGCTGTGATCAAAGACAAGTAACATCGCCAATAGGCTGGTGGGTTTAGAAGAGTAACACTTGAAGGTGATAATCTTGGCCTGATCTCAAAACTCAATCAAAGCTCGAGTGCAAAATCAGAGGTTGGGATCTTGTATTTTAAAGATATAGCTAGCAAGTTTGACTCGTGATTTTTCGCATGTTAGTGGGAGTGGAAAAGAGGGTAGCACATAATCTAGCTCACTTACCGCCTATAATCTATACTACAACATTATGGACTGACAATGTGGCCTGACAGTTCTATGAATTTGCTCTCTGAGGACGCTTGTTTGCAGTTTTCAATGCTGTATAATATTTGATCATACATTTCATAAAAAAATATATATAAATATATACGAAAAAGATAAATATCTTGGAACAAGATACATTTTAAGTATCTTGTCAATGTATAAAGCCTATATATTTATAAATTAAATTGGACAAAAAAAAATTATTGACTTTTATAAGTTATAACTATAATAATACATATAAGTGGTATAATATAAAATCACACTTTTATCTATATTTTTTAAAATTTACAAAAAGGCGTCTAAAATTTGCCTAACAGATGGGGTTCATTCGTTATAGTGTGGATTTTAATTATTAGCGTAGCCAACACATTCCAAGCTTCTTATAATTGATAATTAATAGTAACTGTAAAAACAAATTGGGGTTAAAATGATAATAAATATTAATTTCATAAGGAGTAAAACACTTAAGTAGTGTTTTGTCCCAAGATATGTATCATCAAATAAATAATAGGACGCTAATTAAGTAAACTTGACAAATGTGAACCCCCACCTATTAGGTCCACCATGGTGTACCTACACTACTGAAAATATCTATATTACCAACCATTTTTATCCAACCAATTTAAAATGGTTGGAAAAACCAACCGTTTTAATAACCATTTCATATTTTTAAAATTTTTCAATTATTTTTCAAATTTTATATGGGAAAAATGATTGGAAATTCCAACCACTTTTGCTAAAATGATGGAAACTTTTTCCGACCATCCTATTTCCTATCGTTTGAAAATTGTTGGGAAAACGGTCGGGTTACCAACTATTTTCCCAACCATTTTCAAACAATAGGAAAATCATTGGTAGAAAAATTTTCCCAACATTCTAGCAAAAGTGGTTGGACTTTCCAACCATTTTTCCCACTTAAAAGTAGAAAAATAGTGAAAAAAAATTAAAAATATGAAATGGTTGCTAAAACGGTTGGTTTTTCTAACCATTTTAAATTGATTGGAAAAAGTGAATGGTAATACACATACCTTTAGTAGTGCTAAGTAAGTAGGAGTGGAATTAGGGTAGCACATAATCTAGCAAATATATTGAAATATATCAATTTCTTATATGATGGATTTTTGTAATTATTTGATAACTTTAAAAAATATTGATGAGTTTTGTAATAATTAATATTAATAAATTTATGATGAATTTTATAATTAATATCAATGAATTTTTTAAAAAATTTAATATAAGTGGTGTACCTAGGTAACTACACTATACTTGGTGTCCTCATAAACAATACTTGATGTTCATCCATGCTCACATGCTCACTAAGCTGTTGTGCTCAACTTATCAAATTCCCAATAAATATTATATGAATCATCAAAATGCATTGTTAACAACATTTTACAACTATTATAGCTACTTTACTTTCCAACAAAACACTATTATTATATTTCATTATGGATAGTATCCTATGTAGCCAACGTTTATGTATCATAACTATCATTTTTTTCTATCCTACATGACATCCTGTATAGTACTCCACATGTTACTCATATACTGAGTTTACTCGACTTTTTGATATATATTATTATTTATATAATTCATATACATTAAACGAATAGATCGAGGTTCTTTGAGAAAAATGACTAAAAAACAATCCAAAAATAGCCCATATGTGTGTATTATCCTATCACCTCCCCGTCACGATGGATATACTTTTAGTGATTATCGGTATTTGACAGTTATCATAATTAAATAATTTTTATCCTTAGATTTAGTCTAAATTGATCTCACTCATAAATTATATTATTTTCATTTTAATTTCTTATATGATAATATTTTTCAAAATAGTAATTTCCTTTGTTTTGAAACAAAATATTAAATAAACTAACTTCTATTTAATTGGGTTAATTTTTTCCCCATCATCAACACAACCTAAACTATAATACTAAATTAAATCTATTAGGCATTTTTTTATGGCATAAGATCATGTAAAAAAAAATAGTAAAATATATAGATGAGATTAATTTAGACAGATTACTATTAATTGAGAATATGCAAAATATCCAACCGCACAAATTTCAGTAAGCTAGGCCAAGATCATAAGATTGGGAGCCAAACCCATTTCAAAGTATAATTAATTCAGGTACGTCCACAAAGCCAATTATGCTAAAGTGGCTTACATATTTAACACAAGTTAGAAAATGTAATGAGGGCTTGCAACATCAAATTTAAAAAGATATGATGAATGATGATACCTGCTGCTGGTGAAGATGATGTTGATGCGGAAAGGTTATCCTCGGCGCCACGCTGTGCCCCTTTTCTTGAAAGGCTTCTTTGCAGCTACACATGTAGGCAAAGGAAATGAAAAGAAAATTAAGAAAAAGAGTATCTTATGCATCATTATTGTGATCAATTCAACTCGATCAGCCACAGCCACGCATAAAGGCAGACATTTCTTGCCCAAACACATCAAACCCTCCTAACCACACCAAAGCACAGGGGAAAGGAAATCCAATTTTACTCCATGACCCACAAGAAAGGATTTCATTCCGATTTCACTGAATTTGAGACAGTCAGAGTAAACAGTTACTCAGTGAATTTGTACTCCTTATGTTCTTTTTTATCTATCATTTACAGTTTTTAATACCAATCTTTAATCAATAATTTTTAATATAAATTTTTTATAAAAAATTATAATATTATACTTTCTTCATGACATTTTTTATTATGAATTTAATGACATCAATTTTTGTATGATAAATCATTATATAAATTAAGATATTAATGGTCAAAGTTTTTTAACACAATTTTCTAAGCGACAGATAAATAAAAACGGAAGGAGTACTAGGCAAGACTTCTATTCATTTAATGTAAGATCATTTCATTAAAAAGTGTGACACTTATAATTTAGTAGTGAATTTTCATAAATGAGGAATGTTTAATAAGTTTATTTGAGCTTGCTTCAAAAAAGTTTATTTGAACTATTTATAATAAATGTTATGCTTTGATAAATTATTAATTACATTTGTATTAAAAAGTCACTTTAATATGAGTCATATCAAGGCACTCTTCTTTAGAAAGTAAGTAAGATTCAACCAAGTAAAGTAGAAAAGGTAAGCAACATTGTGTAAATGTTTATGGGTAAAGTAGAGTATAAGTAAGATAAATCACATTAGTGTCATCACTTAAAATATATACATTTTTAAATATATATTTTATAATTTTTAATAAAATAATATAAATAAAATAAGTCACATCAATTATATAATTTATTAAATATATGACTTTTTAAATACATATTATGTGAAGTATTTTAAATAATATACATAAGATAATTAAAAATAAATAAAATAATTTTTCTTTTAACAAGTGTAAACAACAATCAGAGCCTAGGTAGTCGATCCCAAAGAACAAGGCCTAACTTATTCAAAAGTTTAACCAAAAGAAAGCCAAAAATCAAAAGAAAGACTAACCTAAAGAAAGTGTGTCTTATTACTCCCTCCGTTCCATATTAAGTGTCATAATTTTGACTTTCACGGTCTTTAATATTACTATTTGATTGATAATTTCTTACATAATATATTACTCCCTCCTTCCCATATTATCTGTCACTTTAACTAACTTTCTTTTTTCCCATAATATCTGTCACCTTACAATTCCAATAATACATTAATTACCAATTTATCAAATTATACATCTTTTTCTTCAACATTTCTCTTTTATTCACCATTTTTCTTTATTATTAACCATTTTTCTTTTTTATTCACCATTTTATTCAACTTTTTCTCATTTCCAAGAATGCAAATTAATGCAAATTGGAAGTTTTATTGGTTTAGTGAATCATGTCTTGGGTGACAAATAAAATGGGAAGGAGGGAGTATTAAGAATTGCAATACTATACTTTTATAATAGTATTTTTCGTCACGAATCTAATGGTGGTAATTTTACATAGCAACTCATTGTATATATTGAGAAATTTATAGTCAAAATTTTTAAAATTTGACTGTACAATTTCCAAAGACGACAGTTAATATGAAACGGAGGGAGTATAATTTTATATGATGAGATATTAATATATTATCACCATAAAAAATGTATTCCACTAAACTTTTGAATAGTGGCGGACCCATAGGTCTTTCTTTTGAAGTTCAACTTGTATTTGAAATTATAAAGATAATTAGCATATGTTAAATTAGAATTTTTTTTTTTTTGAAAAAAAAGGAGCTTGATGCCACAATAATGACATGTTAATAGAATCTTTTATTTTCAAAGGAAGATAATTTATCCGGTTATTGAAATATATTTTTATCATTAGTATTGTGAAATCGTCAACTGTTAGAAACAGAGGATTGTCAAATTACCATTCCTCGTAGCCTAACAACAATGACCTGGTGTGAACAACTCCAAACTTAACCCCAACCCAACCGAATTCGAAGATGCCATAAACTATTAACCCGAAATGGACCTGAATCTTGAATTCCTCAACATGAATTTGACTATTTTTCATCAAAAAAATTCTTTGCAAGCTTAAACTAAAAATCAAATATGCCCTGATATGTGTCGATGTAGAATGATCCAACTTAGAAATAACATGATCCAAATGACCCAATTCACTAGGTCTATCTCTAGATTCTCTACCCTTTGATGCAATAAAGGAGATCCAAAAGCATGATTAGGACTCTAACAATAATAGGTTCACACATTAACTATACCAACGTTATATCCTATGTAGAAATCAATGTGTACAAAGGTCGACTCTATAACCGTAGATTGGACCTTATATAAGCAATTCACAATTCCCCTTTCCTTTTCTACTGTGTTACCATACATGAAAAATTCAATAAGATATACATCAATTTAGTTATGGCACCTTTGATAGATAAAAAATTCTTAAAAAAATATCAATTTTCCCATTTTGATTTATTTTTTTTCATGTTTGAACTAAAGTTAATTTTGAGAAACTTTTTAACTGAGGGTCTACTATTTCCTACATTTTCTTAGAGAAAATTTCTCTTAAGTAAATTATGGAAAATTTTTTGCAATGAAACTTTCCCATAAAAAAATTTTCATGGAAAATTTGTCCAGAATGACTCCCTTAGACATTTCATTATGCCACGGGACAAGATATTTCATTTACTGGATCAAAAATGTGTTGAAACAGAGCTGGCAAAGCAAAGAGAATAGCCACACCTTTTCATGAACAAAAGTTAAAGAGTCGTACTTACTTGAATTCTACCCAACCATAAACGGATAGATACATCAAAAACAAAGAAGAAGAAACTTACTCTAATTCTTGAATTTGTAGAATTAGTGGTGGGCTCTTTGTTCAACCCATTAGGAAAGCTTTCCAAGTCTATCACGAAGCTATCAGATCTCATACCACCATCTTCACTCTTTCCCACGTTTATGTTAGCTTCAGAAACATTGATTTTCTCATATGAATCCTGGTATAGTTATATACCCCAAAAAAATATTTTTTAAAAGAAAAGGGTAAAAAAAAAAATCAAACTTTAAGACTAAATAAACTATTAAAAAATTTCAAAATACACAGCGCTCTCAATGAAACAGTTGCAATAAAATAAGAAAGATGTCCAAAATTCGACAAAGTGGCCAAAAAAAAAAAATCTCACCATCTTTTTCTCGGGAGTTCTGCTGCGGTTTGTTTGGTTTACGGGAAAATCGAGAGGTGGGGAAAACAACTTCTGCTTCAGGCGTAGAAGACCCAAGAAAAGGAAAAGAGAAAAACAAACAAACTGTGTTAGAACAGAGGACTGAAGGATTTGCGTACCATTGAAGGCACAAACTGGGTCTTAAACTCTTAGTGTTAGAAGAATTTAAGGTAACTCGAAACACCCAATCGTCAAATTGAGTTTTTTGGTTTTTTTTTTTTTATAAGAAATTGTTTTCAAAGTCAAACAGGGTGTGTGGAATGCATCGCTGGGTGAATTGAATTGGAAGAGAGAGAAAATGAGAGGTGGGTTGATGAGGAGAGGAAATGGGGGATTTCTGCAATGACGAATGTGTGATTTTGATTTTATTTTATTTAAGAAGAATGGAAGTCAATGGGTGATTGGGAAATAGGATGGGTTTCATGGTGTGTGAAAATGAAAGAAGTTTACTTACTCTGTAACTGCTATGAGACTCTGTTTCGAGTGGGAGAAACACAGAGAGATAGAGTAATTTGACAAAGTGGGCTGAGTTTCACCCGTTTAGTTTATATATGTGTTTTGTCAAACTGCGTGTCGGAGCCTATTCTTCTTCTTCTAATTACCAGTGGCCCAACTGCCCAGACGTCTACAATCATGAATCACCTCAAGGGAAAGTCCACCAAGCAACGGCATATGTACTACGTACTGTGTGTAAGGTTTTTTATCGAGTAAATTACATTCATTTGTGATAATCATTTTTACACGCCCAATATTTATGAAATAATTTTTACCTTACCTAACATTAAATATTTATGAAATAATTTTTACCTTACCTAACATTAAATGTTCATATATTTAAACCTCCTAAAATATTTTATATTTGATTTTTATTGGATTTTCCGACGTACATTAGATAAATATAAATTGACTTTTTTACCTTTGATATTAATTCAATTTCATTTTTCATTTTCATTATAAGATATTTAACCTTGATATTTTATAAGATATCTTATAATTGAGTTTTCATTTTCAGAATGGGGTGAGGGATTGAGTTTTCGAAGAAATAAAGTGGAAAAAATGTTGGGGTTTAAATCCCATATGAATTAATATTAAGAATAAAAACGTCAATTCATGTTTAATTAAAAGTCATATGAATTAATATCAAGGGTATATAAGTCAATTCATATTTATCTTTTTAATATTCGTCGGAAAATCCAACAAAAATCAATTATAAAATATCTTAGGAGATTTAAATACATGAACACTTAATATTAGGTAAGGTAAAAATTATTTCACAAATGTCGGGTGTGTAAAAATTATTACCACAAATGTCAGGTAAGGTAAATGTAAGTTACTCACTTTTCATCACTACTAGTTTTGATGCTTGTATTATGGACAGGTTAAGACCCTATTTTTTTGTAATGTATAATAAATTAAAGCTACCTATTATATTCTTAGTTATTTTATCCCAACATTTTTTACATTATTAATACTCCCTCTGTTTATATTCATTTATCGTCCCCGTTTATATTCATTTATCGTCTAGAAAATTGTGTTGAAAATTTTAACCATTAATATCTTAATTTGTATAATGATTCATCATACAAAATTGGTGTCATTAAATTCATAATAAAAAATACTATTAAAAAAGTATAATATTATTTTTTTTAATAAAAATTTTATATTAGAAATTATTGATTAAAGATTGACATTAAAAATAGTAAATGACAAACAAAAAAGAACAGAGACATCCCGAAATTTTGATGGGATGCTAATAAAAAATGGTGGTATCAATAAGGTTAATAAATAAAATGTCCGTGTAAATAATAATAATGGTAAGAGGGTTGTAAATAATGGTAGTGGTAGAATAAAAATAATCTAGTAATAATAATTGTTACTGTTACTTGATTGTCCTAAGTAATAATAATAAATTACTTGTAGGAGGGTAGTAGGACATCCAATAGAGAGTAACAAGTTTAGTAAAATAGTATAATTTTATGAGAAGAGGTTGATATTTATTGTGCCTTCAATCAAACTTTAAACTTGCGGACTTTGATCAATAAAACAATAAGTTTCAATTTGGTGGGTGGCCTTTGTTACAGATACTTATCAATAAAGGGTTAGTTAATGGATGAATTAGTGGAGGTAATGGAAGCTAACTAGTAACTAGTGACTAGTTGAGGTGATCCGTCAAGAGAGTTATGAGGGCTATTTATAATAGTAGTTCACATGTAGACTAGTTTTGACAATCTCAAAATTTAAACCATTTCCAATGTATGGCCAAGATTATTGTACTTATTTCCATGAATAATTACATTTTAGAGATTTCTATTTTATTTAAATTGTCCCATTAATGTAAGAGAGGTTAGTATCGTTACTATTACTGTTATTATACCGGTGATCACTTGGTTATTATTTGTGTGCTTGTCATTACTTTCTGCATACCTACTGTTTACTTGCGCACCTATCGTTATGATTGCACGCCTCTCGTTTATTATTGCGCACCTATCGTTATTAGTATCGTTATTGTTGGGCTATCCATAGATACTATTCTTCCCTCTCCCTCATTTTAAAACTAAAATGATTTTCTAAAATGGATTTAACATAGTTGAGTTTATTGTATTGGGATTCCGTTCTCATTTTTAAAATTGTTTTATGTTTTCAGGTTGATCGTAACGAATACTTGAGGGTTAGCTATGTGGGACGCTGTGAAATAATGGACTTGAGCCCAATTCAACACGCCCCCTCACCACGAGGCGCAGACAACTGCGGGCGCAGCCCCAACATCAATGATCCTGGCTCTGATACCATGTGAAATAATGGACTTGAGCCCAATTCAACCCCAAAAGCTAGCTTAGGAGGTTGAGGCACCCAAGTCATTATAAACGCCACAATATGGGTGTCAAAGGCCGATGTGGGACAACTCAACACGCCCCCCTCACCACGAGGCGCAGACAACTGCGGGCGCGGCCCCAACATCAATGACCCTGGCTCTGATACCATGTGAAATAATGGACTTGAGCCCAATTCAACCCCAAAAGCTAGCTTAGGAGGTTGAGGCATACAAGTCATTATAAACACCATAATATGGGTGTCAAAGGCCGATGTGGGACAACTCAACACGCCCCCCTCACCACGAGGCGCAGACAACTGCGGGCGCGACCCCAACATCAATGACCCTGGCTCTGATACCATGTGAAATAATGGACTTGAGCCCTATTCAACCCCAAAAGCTAGCTTAGGAGGTTGAGGCACCCAAGCCATTATAAACACCACAATATGGGTGTCAAAGGCCGATGTGGGACAACTCAACAGACGCTCACCTAGAGTTTTCTACGTAGTGTTATCAAATAAATAGAATATTCTCCTATAAGAAATAATTCCCTACATTTTGTTAGAGGTTTAATTTTTCCATTTTATTTGTGGAACAATTTAGTTGGTTGATTATAAATAAAGAGTTAGTTTTATAAATACTGATACTTTACGGGCCTTGCATGTCCCCCAAGACATGCGGCATAACGCCCCATTAAGATTAGTTAAATTAATTATTCGACCTAAAAATATCGGGGCGTTACAGGGAGTACTTTCTTACCTACCTTACATAATATATATTTAAAAATTCATATATTTAATAAATATTGTGACTACCTTAATAAAAATTATAAAGTGTATATTAAAAAATCATGTACTTAAATGATGTGACCGATGTGACTTAAATTCTAAATTATTATCTTATACATTCACTTTATCTCACCTTTCAACTATCTTACATTCTAAAAACATAAGGCCAAGTTTTCAAATTATTAAACTCATCAGCGTTTATCTAGATCTAGATACAACTTACTTGTATTTTTAATGATTGAATTGCTCAAACCAGAATTACACATGACTTGTAGTGACCTTAACCATATATACACAGAGTTTTTATTCAACCCGTAAATTTAAGTGTGAATGTAAGTTACAAAACAAGCCATTTGTTATTACTCCCTTTTTCCCATATTATCTATCACTTTAACTAACTTTTTTTTTCCTATAATATTTGTCATTTTATAATTCCAATAACATATTAATTACTAATTTATCAAATTAACCTTATTAATTGTATTTTTTCTTCCATTTTCTCTTTTTATTCACTTTTTTTATTCACTATTTTATACAACATTTTCACATTTTCACATTTTCAATGAGGTAAATTAATGTAGAGTGGAAGTTTATTATTTGTTTTTGTTTTTAAAACTATGTCTAAGTGACAAATAATATAGGAAGGAGGGAGTATACTGTATTCGATGGCAAAATGAAAAATTTGAGTTTGAACATAAAGTACAATGCAAATTGTTTGTTATTATATTATATCCAAGGGTAAAACAGTAAATTCGTGTGTGAACACAAGCTACAAGGCAGACAGGTAGGCAAGTTGTTTGTTATTATATTGTGTTCGACAGCAAAAGAGTAAATTCTTGTGGTAGGCAAGTTGTTTGTTATTATATTGTGTTCGACAGCAAAAGAGTAAATTCTTGTGTGAACAAGCTAGTAGGCAGGCAAGGAGACAGACTGTTGTAGTAGCCCAGTGTTAATAAGACCCTAATGTCGTTTAATTAAGTCAACTAATCAAGTTAATTAACCAAAGTCGCGCATTTCAATTCATCTAACCGTGTGTTTTGCAGGACTTGAACAGTGCAACGACTATTAATTTTCAAGTATAGTACTTTCGGTAGATACTCCTCAAAGAGTATTACCGATCCTTCCTAGGAAACCATAATATTCAAATCCTTTGTCTGACAATTTTTCATTCGGCTTATTCGGATTTATTATTATTAGGGACATGAGTACTCCTGAAATTTTCATTATTGAAATTCTCATAGTTTAGTCTCATAGAATTCTATTCAGGAACCCCAAGTTGATGGTATCGGGTTAAAATGGAGGAATTAATAAGTGATTGGGCCTGTTTTATTTTCTTTCTTCTTTGGTAGCCCAATAATCTTGAGAATTAGGCTCATCCTTATGTAAGGAGTAATATAATATTCTCCCCCGTTTCATTTGCAATTTCAGATTCAAACTTTCATTCAAGACTCCCTCCCTCTCCTAGCTTCATTCTTCCACCGCCCCCGTCTATCTCTCTGATCACCTGCCGGACGACGACCGCCAGCGCCAGGAAACCGGCGATGCCTCTTCTGTGTTCTCTCACTCTGCTTCTCTTGTTTCCTCCTCTTTCTTAAGGTAACCTTTAAACCCTAACTTCTCAAATCAAATTCTTTGAGTTGGAGGATGCTTGTTTATGAATTTCTTAGTATAATTACTTGTTTTAGAGAGTAATAAGAGTGCAAGTTTTAATCTTGGGTTTTGTTGATAATTAGAGAGTAAATTATGTTGGAATTGATATGAATCAAGTAAGAATTGGTGAAATTATGTTTGATTGTTGAAATTTGATTGTGCATGTTACTTTCAATGATAATCTGAGGTTAAAGAAGGTTGTGCATGCCATTTAAGCGGAACTAGGAAAAGTTAGGAATGACTTCTAAGAAGAGTAATGTTAGGAATTTGGTTAGATTATACTTAATCATGGTGATCCATGGGTGCATGTCAAAATTAGGGATTTTCTGTGATGATATGGAAAGAATTGGGTATTCCAAGTGTTGCATGTGTTATGAATGATATTATAATGTTGAAGATAGTCAAAATGTTAAGTATCAATAGTGAGTTTAAGTGAATTTCATGCTTGGTGTTGTAGAAATCATAAGAGTTAGGCTTTGCATGTACTTTATGTGACCCGAGATAAAGGAAATTGGTAAGGTGAGCTGTTGTGTTTAGTAGTGAAAAACACTCTTAGAAGGTACATTAGGATAAAGAATAAAGTGAAATGTCCAAGGAAAATCTCAAGATTGTCGGTTTTTAAGAGAATTTTGTATTCTGAATTTTCTGGAGACAATCGAGACTTCCATAACCAAAAACATTGCAAAAGTTAGTAGCCTTAAGTATTAGCTGCACCCGGTTTTAGAATTTTGGGATTTCATTTTGTATAGCTCAAGTTATGGTGAAATTTATATAGGGGTTCCATTAAAGGTTAAGTATACCTTATTAGCTTAAGAGTTCAAAATGAAAGTTGTAGTATGCTCCGCAAGCTTTCCGAAATGGGATCTTATGCGTTCATTGGATATCGGGAGAGAAAGTTATAAGCAATTTTATTCAGCTAAGTAATTATGTTTCTGCCCAGAAAATTTTGGTGGTCATAGCATATCCAAGACATTTTTTGAGGCTTTTCTAGGGTTTATATGAGATTGTGGTCAACATAATAGTTGTAGCATGCAATTCAAGCTTTCCATAGACTCCTCATGTGGACACAACCGATACTTAGAGCTTGAATTATAGTTTTCCGAATTATCTTTTCCAACTATGTTTATTCGACAAGACAACTTTACTATATCGTTAAGTTTCAACCTTTAGCAATTGTTTTTAGCTTTAACTCTTAACTAGGAAGTTGTAGGCCTTAAGTTGAACGTTCCAAAAAGTCCTCTTGCAAGGTTTTCCGAAACATGTAGAAAGAGTTATACCTTCCCAAGTTATCATGGAAATTTTCGAAACCTTCCAAAATTATTGGGTTTTTGTCTTACTGATTTATTTAAGAAATTCTTCCCTTATTGAAACCCAACTTAAGTCTTTTCTTTATTCTTATCTCAAGTATTATTCAAGGGGTCGTTGCTACGGTCCGTTCAAGTCCGCTTAAGTTCAGGTGGATTTTTGTTTTCAGGCGGTTCAGTTTCAAGGTACGCATATTGCCTGTACTCTTCTTAAACTCTTTTGTTTGAGTAGTAATAAGCAAGTGTAATAATTGTAATGTGAATAAGTAATGTTTACTTATTTTTGTCACGTAAATATGGCCCCGACCCACGTTATGTGTGCCATAGAGCACTACAAAAGTTAATACCTAGCTAGTGTCAACCCATCTGGACCTCCCGATCGGTCTGGGTATATGCGCATACGGAGGCTTAATCCGATGATCACAAGCAGGGGACCATCAAGATAAATAAGAATATGACAAGCAAGTTTTTATTGTTGTTTTTATTGTTTAATTGTTTGCAAAATTAATTGAAATCCGCGAAACAAAATGAATTGCTAATTGTTTGACTGTATAGGGGTATGCGTATTGAGTTTCATCTCATTTGCAAAAGTATTTATGTTTTGATTTAGGTGGTTCCTCAAAGGGAAAGTCTTCCAAAGCTAATCTCGTTGAGCCATCTACCGAAGCTTAGAAGGTGAATTCTCTTAGTTGGAGTTTGTTGTTTTTATTGTTTAATTGTTTGCAAAATGAATTGAAATGCGCGAAACAAAATGAATTGCTAATTGTTTGACTGTTCAGGGGTATGCGTATTGAGTTTCATCTCATTTGCAAAAGTATTTATGTTTTGTTTTAGGTGGTTCTTCAAAGAGAAAGTTTTCCAAATCTAATCTCGCTAAGTCATCTACCGTAGCTTAGAATGTTAATTCTCTTAGTTAGAGTTTGGTTCTTTTGTACTTTGATGGTGGGAAATTTGTTATTTTGGAGATGTATGAGAACAAATATCATGTGGATAGTACCTGTATGAATCTTATGGTTTATGCTTCTGTGATAAGTCCTGGAAAAATTTATAGTTGGATTGTGGTATTGTCGATTTTATGGTGTCTTTTCATGATCAAGAAGCGTCTTGATGTATGTGTGCTTTTGGAAGGTGACACTTCACCAAATTGTAATTGGAAATGTAAGTTTTTTTTTTTTTTGTGGTTTATGGTTGGTTAGCCTAGTTCACTGATTGTGAACGACGGTAGTACCCTTAGGTTGTTAATTCATTACGCTAATCATTGGGTTAATTTATGTTTATATCTTAATCTAGTGGTTATTAACCTGGGGGTGTTACAACTGCTCAAACTAATTTTTTGGTTATCGCTCTCTTATTGTATAGAAGATGTTTTATCTCAACCATAATCAACGATGAATTTAACATGCTCAAGAATAAAGGAAAGTACCAAACTACTTATGAAAAACACAATTAATCCCACAATTTTCACTGATAAGGAATAGTTTGATTCCATCAAATATTGAATAAAAAGTGTGAAAAATAGAGTAATTTCATAGTTATTACTTGGCTATCACATTTATGGTTCGCAACTTTTTACTTATTGCACATTAACTATGCAAAACTTTGCATCCCAATGTGATATGTATTTCACAACACATGCATTTTAAACTTTAAACAATTTTAAAAAGAAAAACCAACACTACTATATATTTCATTTAAACCTGAGATATAACTCAATCCAGACGATATGAATTCAAACTTAATTAAACTGACATTTAAAATGGTGAAATAGTTAGCACCAAGGATTCAGACATACAAAATTAGGGGTGACCGGTTACAAAACCAGAACTTGTCAACGGGTAAAAGCCATATTTTTAAAATGCAAGAATTTGTTCTAATGAGTAACTGTAAGGTTCCTATAATGCTACTGTTAGAGAAAAGTAAGTAGAAAAGTAACAGCGGAAGCGAACAATCGAATCGAAAACGAGATGACGGATATTATGACAAAATTTAGGAACCAAAAATAAGCGATAAAATCAAACACCAGAATTACGTGGGAAACCGAAGAACTCGGAGAAAAACCCATGGACGGCGACAGCTAGAAAATAATCCACTATGAGAAAGAAGGAGTACAACCTGATCACTATCACAGGGTGTGATGCGATCCATAAAGGAGATTAAAATAACAATCTCTCAACACTCAACTCACAATCTCTCAGGATACACTGGGGAAAATATTGGTGAGACCCCTTTCTCTCTAAATATTTTCTCTCTCTCTCTCTAGCTCTCTGTGTTTACCGATGTGTTTTTGGTGGAGAAACATGTACCCTATTTATAGGGGAAACTCCCTATAACCTAACTTGACTCCCACTCCAATTAGATTTAGAATCTAATACAATTAGGAAACCCAACATAATAGGAAACCTAAATAATACCCCAATACAATTTGGAAACAAATAATTGTGGGATCAAGAGATTTGATGATTTTAGGACACTTTTCCAACAAACTCCACCCTGGACTAAAATCAACGAATCATCGGTCCAGATAAACATCTTGATTGTCGCCATCAACACGCCCCTCCGCAAGGCGTGGCCCCGCAGGGCTCTCACATGCTTAGAACACCAACTTAGTCCAAACAATGTTTGAACTTAGCTATAGATAGAGGCATGGTTAACATGTCTGCAGGATTATCAGAAGTATGCACCTTCTTCACCACGATCTCTCCCGCAGCAACTGTATCTCTGATGAAGTGATACCTGACGCTTATATGCTTGGTCTTAGAATGATAAGTTCCATTCTTTGTCAGATGTATAGCACTCTGACTGTCTGAATAAACCACAGTCTTGCCCTGTGGTACTCCAAGCTCCATGACCAATCCCTTCAACCAGATGGCCTCCTTCACTCCTTCCGTTGCAGCAATATATTCAGCCTCTGTAGTAGACATGGCTGCTATAGATTGAAGTGAAGCTTTCCAAGATATTGCTCCTCCATACATGACGAACACATACCCTGAAATTGAGTGTCTCCTATCCAAATCTCCACCGTAATCAGCATCAACATAACCTGCAACATCAGACGTTGCAGTACTACCTCTATCATACAGGATGCCCTTCTTCAAAGTACCCTTCACATAGCGAAGGATCCATTTCACTCATTCCCAATGCTCCTTCCTTGGATTCTGCATATATCTACTCACCACACTAACTGCATGGGACAGGTCAGGTCTAGTGCACACCATATCATACATCAAACTACCAACTGCACTAGCATAGGGAATATTAGACATCCTCTTTACCTCCAAATTAGATTTAGGACAGTTCTCACCAAACAACTTGAGTGCAGCTAACGGAGTTGAAATTGCTTTACAGTTTCTCATGTTGAATCTGTCCAACACCTTCTCCAGATATTTCTTCTGAGACAAGAACAGCTTCCCTGCCTTTCTATCCCTTTGGATCTCCATACCCAAAATCTTCTTCGCCGCTCCGAGGTCTTTCATCTCAAACTCTTGGTTGAGTTGAGATTTCAGCTTCTTTATTAGTGTCATGTCCCTGGAGGCAATCAACATGTCATCCACATACAATAATAAATAAATAAAAGACCTTTCTTTAAATTGCCTGTAGTGCATACAGTTATCATAGTGACTTCTTGTGTACCCTTGCCCTACCATAAAGGTATCAAGCCTTTTGTACCACTGCTTGGGTGCCTTTTAAGTCCATACAAGGACTTCCTCAATCTGCATACATGTTCCTGTTTACCAGGAACGATGAAACCCTTTGGGTGCCTCATATATATTTCCTCCTCCAACTCGCCATGGAGGAAAGCTGTCTTGACATCAAGTTGCTCCAACTCCAAATCAAATAGAGCAATAAAGGCAAGCAAGGTGCGGATCGACGTATGCCTCACGACTGGCGAGAATACTTCGTTGTAGTTGATTCCTTCTTTCTGGTTGCAACCCCTTACCACTAATGTGGCCTTCCACCTTGTACTTTCTACACCAGGGATGCCTTCCTTTCTTTTGTACACCCACTTCGCAGTAAGAGCTCGTCGCCCTTTAGGCAACTCACATAGCTCCCAAGTATGATATTTTTGCAGGCTCTCCATCTCCTCTTGCATAGCTCCTATCCAGTTTGAGGCATTCGGACAAGAGATGACCTCCTGATAGGTAGAAGGTTCAACACCTTCAGGAGTCTCTTCGGCAACACTCAGCGCATAAGCAATCATAGCATCATCGTCTTCAGTATATCGCGCTGGTCTTCTGATCTCCCTTCTAGGATGATCTCTAGCAACGCTCCGTTGTTCCTCCACCTGAGGAACATTCGTCTCAATCTCAGGCTCATAAACCTGAGTTGGTTCAGGAGCATTATCAGAGTTTGCTCCTGATTGCAGGTTCCAACAGCTACACCTTGAGCCTGCTCCACCTCGAACACCATTCTTCCTGCATCCTTCTTCTGATTTCCTGCATCATAAGAAGTACCGGTAGATTCCATTCCAGAAGCAGTTTCATTAAAGGTTACATCTCTAGATTGAATAACTTTCTTCAAATCAGGACACCACAATCTATATCCCTTAGACTCAGGCCCGTAACCTAGAAACATGCATTTAACAGCCCTGGAAGACAGCTTCCCATCATTCACATGGGCATATACAGGACATCCAAAAATTCTCAAATTAGAATAGTTAACTGGATTACCTGTCCATACTTCGTCTGGAATCTAGTATTCGATAGAGGCATGAGGTGATCTGTTCAGCAGGTAGCAGGCAGTAGATATCACCTTTGCCCAGAACGATTTGTTCTTCCAAAGCCCTGCATTCGAGAACATGCAACGAGCTTTCTCTAGGAGTGTCATGTTGATTCTTTCAGCTACGCCGTTTTGCTGAGGCTTACCCACCAAGGTTCGATGCCTCGCAATCCCATGCTCCTCGCAGAATTCAGTAAATTCAGAATCAACAAACTCCAACCCATTGTCAGTTCTGAGTTTCTTAATTTTCCTGCCTGTCTGGTTCTCCACCAAAGTTGTGAACTTCTTGAAGTATGAGAATGTCTCATTCTTGTGCCGCAGGAAATAAACCCAAGTCTTCCTCGAGAAGTCATCCACGAATGTCAACATGTAGCGCTTGCCACCCAGTGATGGCACTCTAGCAGGACCCCACAGATCTGAATAAATATAATCAAGGATCCCCGTTATTGTGTGTTTAGCCCTTGAAAAGCTAACCCTCTTCTGTTTCCCATAGACACAGTGATCACAAAACTCCAACTTGCCGATCTTTGCGCCATCAAGATATCCCTTCTTGCTCAGCATTGACATTCTCTTCTCTCCCATGTGACATAGTCTCATGTGCCACAGTTTTGTGCTGTCGGACTCATCAAGATTTAGGACTCAGCTGCAAATCTCACATCAGTAGACCTCGCAGATGTCTGCATCGCCTTCCTGATTCCCTTCATAAGAACGATGGAACCCCGGCAAACTTTCAAAACACCATCTTCTCCTTTGTACCTGCAACCGTTAGCCTCAAGAGTACCCAAAGAAATTAAATTTCGAGTCATGTTAGGGATATGACGAACCTCCTTGAGAGTTCTAACAATGCCATCATGAGTTCCAATTTTGATGCTACCGATTCCTGCAACCTTGCAGGCTGTGTTGTTACCCATGACTACGACCCCGGTGTCAACACTCTCATAGGACTCGAACCAATCCCTATGAGGGCACATATGATAGGTGCATCCTTGGGGCATCTTCAGCTTGTAGAATTTCTCCTTCATTCGGTACTTGTTTGCAAGACTCTTCGACATGTACAACTCTTCCAATTTGGTCAAGAGCTCCCGAGGTTTCTCGATATGCATCACCTCTCTCTGAATGTGCTCCGCCAAACACAGTTGAATCCCTGCCAGAGCCTTATCTTCAAGCTACTTCCACTCCCTTGGAGTCAGATTGCCCTTGATGTCCTTCTGGAGTTGTTTGAATTCATCATCGCTCATTATCGCATCAGTCTTCGTGTCGGGATACTCAATCACATCCCATAACCCGTGCTGAATCAGGACCGCCTTCATCTGCAGTCTCCACATAGTAAAACTCCTCGTTCCATCAAATTTTGGAATATCGCACTTCATGATTGAAGCCATCTCCACCTTGCTCTGATACCACTTATTAGAGAAAAGTAAGTAGAAATGTAACAGCGGAAGCGAATGATAGAATCGAAAACGAGATGACGGATATTATGACAAAATTTAGGAATGAAAAATAAGCGATAAAATCAAACACCATAATTACGTGGGAAACCGAAGAACTCGGAGAAAAACCCACGGACGGCGACAGCCAGAAAATAATCCACTATGAGAAAGGAGGAGTACAACCTGATCACTATCACAGGGTGTGATGCGATCCACAAAGGAGATTAAAAGAACAATCTCTCGACACTCAACTCACAATCTCTCAGGATAGACTGGGGAAAATATTGGTGAGACCCCTTTCTCTCTCAATATTTTCTCTCTCTCTAGCTCTCTGTGTTTACCGATGTGTTTTTGGTGGAGAAACATGTACCCTATTTATAGGGGAAACTCCCTATAACCTAACTTGACTCCCACTCCAATTAGATTTAAAATCTAATACAATTAGGAAACCCAACATAATAGGAAACCTAAATAATACCCTAATACAATTAGGAAACAAATAATTGTGGGATCAAGAGATTTAGTGATTTTAGGACACTTTCCTAACAGCTACCCTTAACTGGAACTTGAAACCTATCATACATATTCAAGTTTTGAGTACTTGAAACCAAGAACCTGGAACAAATGATTACTCAAAACATGGATACTAATTTTAATATAAATTAATAAATAAATAAAATTATTAGAGTGTATCATACGTCATTTAGAAACTGTTTGTAATTTTTCAATTTTCATTGTCGGTGCTAAAATCAAGTGTGGTACTGTGGCTATGATGATTGGATACTGTGGTCTATTTGGTGCTTAAGTAAAAGGTTACTAATTCTTTCGAAAAATTATATGTCAGAAAATAAAGTTTTTGCAATTGGTGAGTACCCTATGTTAAAAAAAAAACGGGGTAACATGGTCACTCTCACAAGATAGGGGGGTCACTTGAGTATCATGCTTACTTAGAAGAAAACCTGAAACAAGATTCTTACAAATTTCCGATGCCAAATACACATCATTCAAATGAAGTGTCTTTCCGGAAGAAAACACAAGTTCCACTTGCCATATCCCTTCAACCTTGACCGGGGAGTTATTTCTCATGAAGAGCTTCATCCCCTCTTCGGCGGGTTGGATAAACTTGAACAAAGAGCGCTTGATGCACACGTGCCTTGCCACACCCGAATCAACCCACCAAACATCGTCGCTAGATACGACATTGATTTGGTCCTTTATCATGGCTACGAATTGAATGATCCATTAATCTCCTTCTTACCACCATGATTCTTAGAGTTTTTCGTGAGCTCATGCTTCTTCTTCCAAACCAGACATTCTCTCTTGTAGTGTCCCGGCTTGCAGCATTCCCAACAAACCATTTTAGGTTTCTTGTTGCTCTTGTTCTCATACTTATTCTTGTTCTTTGTTCCCTTCGAGTTTTCATGAACCACATGAACCTTGGAGGGATTCTCCTTGGTGTCATCCTGCATTCTCAATTTCTCCTCAGTTCTAGAGTAATATATTCTTTATAATGCATCAAAGTCCTTTTGGTTTCTTTCCATGAAGGTGGGAGTTTGCTTATAATTGAAGAAATAATACAGGCCTCATCTATGTGGATCTTGTGTTGATTAAAATTGCTTAGTATATGTTGAATCTCATGAAATTGATCAAGAACTTTTCTACCTTCAACCATATTAAAGTTATTAAATAGGCTAACAAGAAAGTTCTTACTTGTGGCGTCCTCCGACATATACTTAGCTTCGAGCATCTCCCAAAGCTCTTTGGCGGATACGACTTTTTGATAGATGTCGAAGAGTGGATCCACCATCCCCTTGAGAATGTGGCCAATGTAAATGTAGTTGTCATTCTCCATCTTCAGCCGACGCCTTGTTTGCTCCGTCTTCTCGTCATCACCCTCCACTAGAACATCTTGAGTGAGCATGCACACCACTTTGAGAGTGGTGATCATGAAATGCACTTCTTTCACCACTCTGGAATTCGATCCCCTCGAACTTGTCCAACTTTTGGAAGTTTTTGGTCATGTCCTTCAAGGAATGAGACACGGTGATAAGTCTTAAGATTGTTTAAAAAGATGGGATAACACGGTCACTCTCACAAGATAGGGGGTCACTTGGGTAGCTAGGATTCGAAGGTGAAACTCGTCTCCCCTTAAGACTTATTCACTAGACCGCGAATAGACTTAAGGGTAAAACCTAACCTCTTGTAAGCAAAGTTACAGGATTTCTCAAGAACTTTCAAGAAATTGATGTAGTTCAACACCTTAGTAGTTGTGTTAAAGCTCTCTAAGAAGATAGAAAGAAGAGATTGAGGTGTGTTGGATGTGTGACATTCATCCACTATTTATAGGAGTTGGAGCATTCAAATCCCATTCAAACTTGACAATCAATGTAGCATGATTTAGGGGCTTTGTCTATGGGGTCTTAATCATCATTAAGGGGTGAATCTTGACTAAGAATATCAGTAAAGAATGATCCCAAAAGATACCCTACACATTAATGCCCAAGGCTAAAATCAAGGGATTTTGAAAAAAAGCTCGACTGGGCCTCAACACGACCCGTGTTGGACCACCACGGACCGTGGTGGCCTCAACACGACCTGTACTGAATCAGCACGGCCTAGAGAGCCTTTTTTTGAGTCTCTGTACCCCAACACGACCCATGTCATACTTGGCACGGTCCGTGTTGGGTTCATTTTACTTGGTAAACTAGATCTTGACATTCCCGATCAATCCTTAGCTTATAATTAACTTATTCCCTTATGCCTCTTAACTCTTGAAATACTCCAACAATCCCCCGCCATTTCAAGAGTTTTACTCGAAATAGCTTGGGATCCCTCATTTGGGTAGAAATACCCCGGCCATACATGGCACTTCCTAGAGAACTTGAAATCCGAGAAATCAAGGAGCTGTTATGCGTCATGAAAGTGTCTCTTGACTTGAACTTTCACTTATGTACATAATTATAATTAGTCTGAATGTAAAAATAGACAAGTCTTTGAACTTTCCATCCTTATTTGACTAATTGGATACATAACACACATACAACTCAAAATTTTGCTTAAAACATTGACACTATTACAAAACCAGCCATGTGTCCATTACCCTCTGAGATGACAATCAAGCCTAGCCCTAGGCTATCCGAAGCGGTCCACTTCACGTCCTCGCATAGGCAGACTTTACGCTCCCTTAATAGAGCTCCCTATCTTATAGATTTCAAAGTCAGTTAATGAGTCATAGACTCAAACCTCCTTATCATTACGGTCCTTGAGTATAGTTGCCCCAATTGTCTTACAACGTCGTTGACCATTAACTCAAGACATAACCATGAATATCAAGTGTGAGTTGGAGTTTCATTGACGACAGTTTCATGAGTGAGCTTTACTCTTATGCCCCTTGATGATTTTACCACCAAATCCTTCGCCAATCCCTTTGTAAAGGGATCGGCTAGGTTCTCACTTGTTTTGACATAGTTCACCACCACAACTCCATCCTTGATGATAGTTGATGAATATAAGCATATCGTAACCCAATGTGCCTTGACTTGCCATTGTAGATACGATTATAAATACTTGCAATTGTGGCATTGTTGTCACAATATCATTATTTCTTTCCCGATACATAATGATTACACATTCACAACCAAAAATATGTGTATTATCAACCATTTTAACAATCATTTCATATTTCAACTATGTTTTAAAATTTTTATGTGGAAAAAAAGGTTTGGAAATTCCAACCACTTTTGCTAAAATGGTTGGAAAATTTTCATACCATCATTTTTCTTACTATTTGAAAATGGTTGGAAAAATGATCGGAATTTCCAACCCTTTTTCTCACTAATATTTTTGAAAAATTAGTTGGAAAAAAGTGGTTGGTAATATACATATTTTTAGTAGTGATTTAGTAAAAGAATTAGGAAGTTTTTGTCTATTTTGAGATGAAATCAATCAAATACAACGCGGATGAGAATAAAGGAAATTTTACACCCAAATGGTGTTTTGGGTCGTAGACGTATTTGTGGGTAGTGTTTGTAAAAATCTAATCAAAACGTTATAAACTCTTACGAAAATGCTAACTTACCCAGCAGGTAAAATTAAAACAATATAATTTGGAATTAGTGAAAACTCTATTGTTGAACATACCCTAATTAATTAAAGGTTCCAGATCTGTTCTTTTATGTGGTAGGTTGCGGTGCGACACCGCACCGTACCGCACTATTTAGTTTCTACCACAATTCATCCCACAACACTACAATCATTATTAATATATTTCTTCACTTTTCTGTCTCCTCATTTTTTTCCTCTACTTTTCACATTTTTTCTCTTCACTAACCCCACCAACCACAACTTTCATCACAACTTATCATACTTTATCACACTTTTTTCAAATTTCACCGCACCGCACCGTATCATACCATTATAAAAGAGCGGAGCTTAAGTCACAACCATTTTAGTTCAGTTGTGACTTACAATTAACCAAGTAGAAAAGACTTTTCTCACTCAACTAAAGGGAAGTCACATCTATTTTAGTTCGGGTGTGAGATAATACTACTATTGTTAATTTCTAACCCTAGGTGCCTAGGGTTGGACTAAAAGTGTTTTCTCACTCAACTAATTGCACCGTCATTGTGGTTATCCTTAGCATCCTACTAGTTTTTGGCAATTTGCGGGGTGTCTTTGCATCGATTGCTACTTTGGGAACTTTAAACAACACCTCATGTCCTTTTTTTCCTGCAGTTGTAAGAAGTTACAAATTGTACAAAATTAAATAAAGTTAGGATATCACGGGTTAAAATTTCTAATCTATTAATTATATTAAAACAAAATCTAAAACTTAAGAGAAAGAATTTTGGAGGCTTGGTTTTTCCAAACCTAGAAATAAATATTTAGAAAATATTTTGATTACACTAAGATTTGAACCTTGGTTGATAGTATGAAAATAGAGAGTGATTACTACTTGGCTACTATTTTTTTAATTAAATAAATGTCAACTTAAAAAATAACAAACTCACACAAGTAGGTTACAAATATTAATATAATAAACATTCATTAGTTAGTCTTTCTTTCATCAAACCTACTATTATAATATATCAATCTCAATATGAAAAATAGATTAAACTAAATTTTAAGAGATATTGAAATGTAGAACTCTCATAAAAAAATATATATTATTGTTCTATGTCTTCTTCAATAATTGTAAAAAGAACTAACATTACGATGAAAGAATGTAAATTAATAATTAAATAAATGATATAGGCATCATATGAAATTAAAAAGAACATAAAATATAAAGTATCAAATTTTATCTTAATGTATAAGATAAAAGATTGAGAATTTGAGATCGTTATGGTCATTGACAACGGGTGAAATATTATTACTTATTAGAAAAAAATGGTGAATAAACTACTAGTATGATCACCACCAAATACATAAACAATAATTTCATAAAAGAAGGGATTTTTGGCTCTAAATAATATAATGTCAGAGGGGAATGACTGAAATAATACAAACTAATTTTTTTGGTTGAGAATGTGCCAAACCTATTAATATTATGATAAAAAAATATTTATTCTCCTTAGTTAATTACGTATATAAAACTATTAATAGAAAAATATTGAAATATTATTAATACACAATTAAAATAATATTCATTAATTTTTTATTTATAAAAGCTATTCATTATTTGTAACGCCCCGGAAATTCAATTATAGAAAAGTCAAAGTCAAACTAACATTAACAGACAAAATTAGCGGAAGACTCATAATTCTTATGGGGTGTCACTGCCGTATCCCCGAAGGAATACAAGGCGAGAAGGAAACTACAACTGTCTGATAACGATAAAACAAACTAACAAACTCATACTTATAAAATAAACCTCAAACTAACTTCAAGTTTCTCATAAAAGAAAATCAACGAAAATTAACGATGACGTCTTCACTTCTAATTCCCATCCCCAGCATATAGATCTTCACCTGAAAACAAAACATTTCAAAAATGAGGGGGAAATCTCAATAATGTCTACCCCTAACGTTAAAAACAAGTTAAGTTCATTTTAATTCATTTGAGGGAGAGGGAACAAGTCAAATCATTTCACAAACCTTTAATCCCTTATCTGTTTTCCTCAACCCAACCAATCAATATTTTATTATGCGGGCGGGATATCAAATCCCTTAAAGTAACATCGCCTACCAAAGGCATCAAGAACATTCGCCTACCAAAGGCATCAAAGATCATCTATCCTATATCAGGGATGAAACCCTGATCTCCTGACACATAACCCATACAGGATACCAAATCCTGGTCTCAGGGTTATCGCCCGCAAAAATAATCGCCTACCAAAGGCATCAAACAATCGCCTACCAAAGGCATCAAAAATCATCTATTCTATATCAGGGATGAAACCCTGATCTCCTGACACATAACCCATACAGGATACCAAATCCTGGTCTCAGGGTTATCGCCCGCAAAACAATCGCCTACCAAAGGCATCAAAGAGTAAACCCGCTTAAAGTTTCATTTTGAATTATTAGTGTCTTATGCACAACTCAGCTCACAGCTCTCAAGTCAAACCCAGCCCAGGTTTATTAAACCAATAATAAAACCGTTGATAAAAGACCATCCAATTTCTCAACTCAATAAAATCAAAGCACAAACAAATACAATCAGTTATCCAAAGCAGATCGTCACATTTCCACAAAAGTCCCCTTCGGGATACAATTCTCAAAACAGATTAGAAAACATTAAAACACATTTTAAGAGCATCCCAGTGGGGATTAGAGCATAGACATTACCTGGTTAACTTCACTTCACAGCTAAGACGAACACACTTGAGCTCACTAACGACGCGAATTAGCTCGGGCCTAAAATAAAAGTAATTATACTAATCAAAACGCGCCCTTCGAAGTTAGTATTAACTACTTTCTACCTAACCCTCCCCTAGGAACACTATAGGTTCCTATCAATCATGGATCTATACTTTAAATTACTTAACACATTCCAAATAATCGTATAATAACACCAAGTAAACATTTTCAATCAACAACACATTTATTAACAGTTTCACATAACAAGACAGATCACAGCATCCATATAAAAAGGGTCGTAACTTGACTTCCCGACATCCTATGGGTCTGATTTTGGACTTTTCGGAAACCTCAGGATGTCTACTAAAACTCTTAAGTTGATGACTAAGCCCATATCAGCCTCGAAAGACTCTAAAAGTACCAAAACTTCCAACTGGTCCAGATCTGACCTAGGTCTGTTATTCAGGGTATAACTCGACCTATACAACTCCAAAGTCCGATCCGCAAAATTTCTATGGAAGCTAACATCATAAGGAACCTCCAGTTCAAACGGTTTGGTCAAAGAACAACTTAACCACTTACGATGACCCGTTCTTTACACATCATCGAATCTGTCCCAAAACTGATTTAGGTTTTATTTTATATCTCCAATCCTAACTCTAATCAATCAATCCAAGAGTCCCACTTTAACATCTAAACATATGAAGAGACACCTATTGAACCTCCTTACAAAATCAAACCAACCCTACCAAAATAATTAACATGAAGTCCCAAATAAACATATTAATTTCCAATTCACGCATAACCTAAAACTCACACTAATAACCAAAATAAAAGCTAAACTTTGAACATCTAAACTTCATAAAAACATAACAAAACAGCAAGGCCTAATTACCACCAATTATAACAAAAAATTAAACCTTTTAAAGTAAAGAAAACTCGATAATAACGTAGTAATAATATAACCGTGTATTAATAGTAAAATAATATAAAATGCAAAGTTTGAAACTTCACTACCCATAATAAATTATAAAACTTATAAAAACAATAGGAGGAGTTTTAGAATGATCTTTTAGTAAATACAACATAATTTTACATAAAGAAACCCGATAGAAACGGAATAATAATATATACCCGTAATAATCACATAACATAAACACATAAAGTTTGAAACTTTAATAACTATACCGTATTATAAACCTATAAAAATAGCGGAAAAGAATTTTAAAACACTTTTTAAGTAATCACAATATAATTTTAAAGTATAAAACGAATAATTAATCTACTACTCCAATAATTCACAAGATACAACTAAAATTAAACAACTTACTTATGAATATGAAATTAAACGATTGTAAAACAACGGACAAACTTAATAAAACAAATCAACATGCATTTCTAATCAAGTATAAGAATATATATTTCATATTTACGCGTTAATTAACTATAATTCATGCATAAAATAATACCATCAAGACCCTAACATGATTTACGCGTAATACATAATATACATCACATATTAGTAACAATAATACTTAGGACTACAATAATTCGTAAACTTTAATGAAACCAGAATATATGCACATAATATTCACACCCTTGACCCTACTAAATCAGATTTCAAGAAAACAATAATCAATAATGATAATAATACTACAAACAGAATACTTAGAAAACTAAAAAAATATGGGAATTAGGGTTTTACCTAAAGGTGGCGTTGGGTGTTCTTTGGCGGCTGGAAACCCACGGCAGCGGGGAAAAGAAGAGAATCGGGAGAGAGAAGAGGGGAAACGACACAAGGGGTGTATGTGTTTTGTGTTTACTGACTTAGGTTAGACAACTTAATTAACTATTAATCTCTCTCTAACTAACCTTAGCCTAATCTAACTCTATAAAGATCCTCCTAACCAACTAACTAATCAAATCCTACCCAATTCTAATCAAGCTAAACTCACTACTACTACTAACTATTAACGAAGCTTAATACTAACACAATACAACTACCAACACTAACTAGAATAATAATAACAATAGTAATATAATAAAACACATAATCATAATAATCATATGATACAATTACTGGGCAAAGACAATAGTGCTCACTTAATAATACTAATAACAATAATAATAATAACATAATAATCATAATAATAACGATAGGAATAATAATAATAATAATAATAATAATAATAATAATAATAATAATAATAAATCATATACTACTACTAAAAATAATAATCACATAGTAATAATAACAGTCATATAATAATACCCACGTAATAATAATACTGATAATAACCACAACTAATAATCATAGTAGCACGTAAATAACAATATTCACGTCACAATAATTATAATAATACTAATAAGGATATTACTACTAATATTAATAATATAAATAATAATGATAATAACACGTGACATTACCACAATACCCCTTGTTAGTCCCTCAACGATCCTACGAGCTCAAGTGTTAGCAGAAATAAACACAAACGAATAATAATAAATAACGAAGTCAAACGTAATTTACTAACGACGTCATGGTCAACACCTTTGAATTTTTCGGGGTTTTACATTATTTAAACTTTCTTTCACCAAATTTACTATTATAATATATCAATCCGAACATAAAAAAATCTAAAGTAAAATCAAAGAAATATTAAAGTGTAACACTCCCATAAAAAAACCTATATTATTGCTCTATATTTTCTTTAATAATTGTAGAAAGAAGAAAAAAGTTTATTAACATTACGATAAAGTAATGTAAATTAATCCCTCTTTGTTATAAAAAAAAGTTATGCAACTTTGTTTTGATTGATGTTGTGATTGTTGACATATGCTTAAATTTTATAATTAATTATTATTTTAAAATTTGTGGTTATTAATTTTTTATTACTCATAGTAATGGTTTATAGTTTCTCTAACCTTTTTTTTAAAAATTATTTTTAATATTTTTTCATATTTATTTAATGATAATAAGTTTGCAATAGCATTATGTTTATAATGTATGTGCATAATTTCTATTATCTTCATCATTTATTCCGATGTTTAAGATTAAAGTTTTTGCATATTATTGAGAATGGTTTGAGATAATTATAAAGTTGCTTGCATTTATTCAAATTTACTAATCGAAAAATGACTACTATTCATTATTATATGTAATTAAAACAATACTGAAAGTAAATACAAATTTGAGTCTCCTTCAGTACTATATTATTTAAATTACTATATTATTTAAATTAATTTTAAAGACAATTTGTACAAAGAGAAAACAAAAATAATGATAGTACAATTGTTGTATAATTTATTTTGTTAATTTCTAATTATTATTTGAATTGATAATTGTTATACTAGAAACAAATTAGATATAAATATTGAAAACTTTCCCATGCATTGTACGGGATATATAATGTTAATTTAAAAGTTTAAAAAGTATACGCGCCATGATGCATAAGCCTAATGATTGTCTATTATTTTCTTCCCAATTATTATATGGCTGGGTGAAAATTTATTAGTGTCAATTAAGTGACAAATTATCTACCAATGTAACCCACCTGTTATAGCAATACTGCTAGTGCTAATACAATTAAAACTTTAAATAACATGAATAAGCAAAATGGGGGGAAAAAAACCACTATTATCAATTATTTTCGAATGCAACTACCTTAGTTGGTCCTTGTGTTGTGGGGCTTCTAGTCGACAAGTTCCTCCTAGCAACGAACACCAACATATGAATGTCGCTAGGTGCAAAGCAAACCACGTAGGTAGACCTTTGAATTGAGGGTGATCAATATTATTATGGATGGTGATACGTGTCTTGTCTTGAGACATTTTTGAGGAACTAATTAGGTTTTTACCCTTTAAGATTTTGTGAAAGTAGGATTTTAGCCCCGAGATTGTAAAATTAGTTTTACCCTACCTCAACTTTGAATTAACTAATAATTAACCCACTTAACCTTTACATTAAAAATTAGATACAACCTTTAGATCAAATTAACAATAAAATTAATGTTGATTGACAAAATCACCCCTAATATAAAACTCAGGGTAGAAATACCTTAGCCTTTTCTCTGTCTTTTGTCTCTCATTTTTCAGAATACTTCGCAAAAAACCAAAATTCCTCCTATGCCATACAAAGCTACCCCTTCTTATTTTGCTTCCTTCTTCTCATATTTGCTACTCATAACTAGCCAGATATCCATTTCCTCATCTCTCATTTCTTTGATTCTCATCACATTAGAATCTCTCAAATGGGTTTTATTTGAATCAATATAGGGTTCTAGTATTGCTTTAGATTTTTGTCAATTGGACGATTGTTAATGGGTATTGTTTGTTTGTATGATTGAGGTCTCAAGTCAATCTAAGTTTTGATCTTAATATGTTGTTGGTGGCTTCTTCACCCTTGGCTATATTGATAACTTTTTATTGGGTTTAGTTAGAGTACGTGCCTCAAATTTGCTTTCTTTGCTGTAATTTCTTGAGAAATTTCAAATTTGGAGTCAAATTATAGAAATTATACCAAGATAAGACAACAATGGTTAAAACAAACCCAAAAAAAAAAAGGTAAGAGGAAGGGTTGATTCATATATCAGGATGATACAAATAAAAAAGCCATACCAAACGAAAACAATGATTGAAAAAAACTCAGAAGATAACTCCTATCTTTCATCTCTGTTCTTGCTCGAGTTTTGCATAAGAATATGTGTTAACAGGGGGAAATTTCGATTGAAATATGAAGGAGGCGGCAACACTTGGCAGTGCAAACCAATTAATTTTTTGGAGGGGTAAAATTGTCTTTTCATATTTTTAATTAGGGTTATTTTAGACTTTTTCCACTCTTTTACAGGGGCAATTTTGTCATTTGTAGGAAATGGTGTAAAATAATAAGAAGTTCAAAGTTCAAGTAGGATAAACCTAGTTTCTCAAACCTTAGGGGTAAAATCCTACTTTCACCAAAACTCAATGACTAAAAACCTAATTTGTTCCATTTTTAAGTGTCTTGCCCTTTATTAAAATTAGTATTTCTATAGATCGTTTGTACAATTTTTTTTAATGGTAAGTAGTAATTTTCAATTATAAGAAGGATGTATTAGCTAAGTCAATGAGCACAATTGATATCCTAAACGGAGCAACCTCGTCCGTTAGACATATTTTAAGCATTTTTTGAAATACAAAAAATAATCAATAAAAATATGATTTTATGCAATTTATATGTAATATTATAGTTATAGAATTCAATCATACCATTTTATGCAATTCTTATAAAAAAAGTAGTTATAAAATTCAATCATACCATTTTATTTCAATTTAATCTATAATAATATAGTTTTAATAATAAGGCAAGATACTTAAAATGTGTCTTACCCCAAAACTCCTATCTTTTTCGCATTATTATATTTATTTGGCAAATACATACTTAATAATTTTTATCTCAAATTACATCAAACTGGTTCTTTTTCTTTAAATAAAGGATTATTGGATGATAATACATTGAACTGTAGGGGTATTGGATAATAATGCACTTAACTTTTTTCTTGGACTCTAATACACTAAATTTTGAGGGTATTGGACAATAACTCACTCAGACCAATTCAGCTGGTAGTTGATGCAGTGGCTGTCCTACTTTGAGGTGTCGTTTTTCTATTTTTTTCAAAAAAATTAAACTTTTGTCGTGTAAGACCCATGCATCATGTTTATTTTTGGAACCCTAAAATTTATGGGTTGAATAAAAAAGGACCTTAAAGTTTGTAGGTTGAAAAATTGGCTCGTGTACCATTTTTCTTTTTCTTCTCATGCTTGAATTTATCTCCTGATTAGCACCAAACTTCAGGAGTAAAGTTAAAACTGATATTGAAGCTATGAATCAACTCTCTTATTCATGTCGGAACTTTACACTCTGAAGTACCCAGGGTCTAAGTAGTTCCGACATGAATAAGAGAGGTGTATTACACTTTAATATTAGTTTTAACCTTAGTCCTGAAGTTTGACACTAATTGTGAGATAAATTCAAACATAGGAAGAAAAAGAAAAATTGTATATATATGAACCTTTTTTTTCGGATTACAAACTTTAAAGTCCTTTTTTTATTCAATTACTTTAGGGTCCCAAAAATAAACAATGAAAACAAAGGATCCAGAAAATAAATATCTCTATACTCGAGGTCCAAAATGCAAATAACCCTCAAATACTATCATTTTACTTTATTTTTTCTATTTATTTTTTAATTTTATAAATTTATATTCTTAAGTATTGAATTTTTTCTTTCACATTTCTAAGAAGATCCCTACAAATTTCTTTAATCATAATAGTGATGTTGTAAATATTTTACAATAAAATTTGGTACTTAAATGAATATGTCATGTCATGCACTGTAAGACACATATCATCGTCTTTGTTTTTATTAAAATGAAAAACTTACAAGTAGCAATGCGACAAGTAGCTTTACACATCAGCGGACTAGTACTCCCCAGTCGCTACTTTCATCTTATATGTTCAACTCTATATCAATCTCAATCTTTACGCTTGTTTTTTTAATTTAATTTTTTTTTGAAAAAAATGCACATTAAACTAACCAACCCAAAAAATGGAAAACACAAAAGAGAGACGTAATTTCAGTTGGACTATGGAGATAAAGCTACTGCATTAACTTTACTACAAACTTTCCTGACTTCACCAAGGTTCCCAGTAAGCACTTGTATTCTTCCCATATTGACCATTGAAACCCCAAAATCCGTGAAGAATTCTTGCGTCCTTAAATCATCACCTCCTCTGTGGGTCTCAACATAAGCCTTAGTCTCAGGGTCATCAAGCAAGGCAGCATCAGTCTGGAAGAGCCCTCTCCTTTTGGCCACGAGGTCGTAGTAATGCTCGTCAAATGTCCTGAAACTTCCTGGGTCCATTTCCACTATCATCTTTGGATTCTGATATCCTCCGCACTTCATCTTTAGGCGTTCCATGTACTCTGAGTCTAGGGCTGGGTCCGATGATCCATCGTTGTTGCCAGTGAAATTGTATAGCCGTTTTGTGATGGACGAGCAGTGCGAGATTCCAATGGTGTGTGCACCTGTAACACCCATCATTAATATGTAATTGGAGAAACAATGTAAAGCAACAGATATTGTAGAACAGAAAAAGTTAGTTAAAGTGAAGATAAATTAGATTACCTGATAGGACAACAAGATCTTTAACTGTAAGCCCTTTTTGTTGAAACAGGAGTTTGAGCTGGTTTATGTTCAAGCTTGCTGGTGGAAGATTAGCCAAGGCTTCATTGGAGGATGATACGATACCATCTCTTCTTCCGGTCTCAACCTCCCATGATGGTCCTCCCATCTACATATACGTAAACATCGATATATGCACAAAATTCAGATGTTATATATATGATATCTAAAATGCTGGTTAATAGATAATTTCATGGGAGCTGGGATGAGGTATAGTACCGCCGTTACTGCGTCTCTAGCTGATAAAGCTATGATATCAGCACATGAGACGACTCCAGGACATGCTAGCTCTAATGCAGTCTTTATTTTCTCAAATATTTGGTATCCTCTTAAGGTTTGATTCGGAAGTGCATCTTTTTCAGCTTGCTTGGTGGGAGAGTCTAGAAGGACAGATGCATCACAACCCTGTAAATAAGTAACTCATTTGTAAGCTAAAAGAATAATCAATCAATATATTATACATGCATCACATTTGTAGGGCGTATGTTCGATCTTTTTAGTAGAAAATTGTGGGTTGAAACCCATGCAAACATATGTACTTTACTAGGATAACAACGTAAATAAATAAGATGAATACCCTAACAAAGCAGTCATGGAAGAACATCCTGAGTAGGGGGCCAGAGAGGGAAGGGGCAATAGCAAGAACTTCATTGACGATGCTCCTTGTTATGACCTCGGCCTGAGGACATGATTCGTCGTAAAACCCTACCTTAAGGCAAGTATCACCATTGACATTATGGAAAATTAAGGCTAGGATTAGAAACAATTGAGGGAAAACAGAGGAGACAAGTTTCAAACTAGCCATTCTTTTAGAAGGTTAGCTAGCTAGATAGTTTTGTTTGTTTGTTTTTGTGAGTGATGCTATTAGTTGAGGAGAAGACTCCTTTTTATATATGCTTGACTCCCCCCTTGAACATCATTATTGTATAGCCATTCTTGTAGGATTGGTTAGATAAAATTAGTTGAGCTTGTTGGTTTTGGACCAATAAAAAATTCCACGTTGACTTCAATATTACATTATCAAAAAAAGAAAACCATTTTTTCGTAGATAGTACCATGCATGAAACCCCAAGTAGCTTTGGCAACCATGGCACTTGTGCAAATTAAGGTCTAAATCCAGCAGGTACAAGGCTACAAGCAAGAGTTGCAACTTTTCAAAACAGTTTAATTTTACCTTTAGACTATTCATCCCTATCATACGAATCACATGTTTACAAAAACAACTTTTGCTAGTAACGGACTAGATGTGTGTCATTAAAGATTATGAATAAGACATCAATTAGGATATCAAGGCTATTATGTTGAGGGTTTTAATTATAAAATTAAAATCATGTTACAAGATTGTCAAAATTATAGAAAAATAACTTACATAAAATTTTGATGTAGGAACTAAGTTTGATGTCTTAATAATTACTTGCAATTGTGAGTTGTTAATAGTTACACCACATCCATCTCAAAATGTCTAAGAAAGGAAGGTTTGAGTTAGCATACAAAATAACTCACCTAAAACACAAAAAAGTTGCAACTACTAAAAGCATTAATTATGATATAACAACTACTACGAGCTCCGGCAAATGGACATTAAAAATGAAGGAATAATGCTTGTGACGGGCATTGCTTGAGAAGGAAGAAACATGTTGTGGAGTATTTAGTTGGAGGATCCTGTGAATGAGGTAACTACGAATGTATGGTGTTCACCCAAATCAGGGAGGATCCTTTCTTTCAGATCTAACCTCTTTGTCAACTACTTGCATGCTAGAGGACAAGCGGATATTGAGCTACTAGTATTAAAATTCAAAAAATTACTAAAGGGTACCCTAATTTTTAGTGAAATATTTTTCCGGTATCCCAACTTTTAAAAATTAATTTTGGGGTACCCTAACTTTTAGAATTATAAATAATTAGGTGAATTTCCGGCCAATGATTTGAATTCACCGGTGAGTTTTAGGCGGGAAATTGATTAAGTGTTTTTGTAGACGAAAATGCCCTTTATTTTTGTGGACGAAAATGATTTGAATCAATCGGAGTTTCGCCGGAAATTCACCTAGTAATTTCTAATCCTAAAAGTAAGGGTACCCCAAAATTAGTTTTAAAAAGTTAGGATACCAAAAAATTGTTTCTTCAAAAGTTAGGGTACTTCTAAGTAATTTTTTGATTAAAATTTATATATAGAGAGGTAGAGCCCTCTCCATCTTCGTTTCTTTCCTTTTTTTTTTTCCTGTTCATACAAAGTCACACTGGAAACCTATTAGATGGCAAAGGTGAATTAGTAAATAACATTGTAAATAATCAATCATCAAAATGCTTTTCATATCAATTATAAAAGGGCAATAAAATTCGATTATGAGCCCAGGTGTATGATGCTCTGTATGTCCGCCCCATTTTCGCGTGCGAAGAAGCCCAGGAAGATAATGAAAGCCTGCGGTGAGAAGAAGGTTGATGGATGAGCATTGATGTTCACGTTTATGAGCATTCAATTTCTAGGTCGCATACTTGCTCTAGGGCATGTGCATTAATTTAGGTTATGAGCAATACTGTTCGAGATTATGAGCATAGTAGTTTATGAGTATAGTACTTGTAAGTAATTAATGAGCATATACACACGTACTAGATTATGAGCAAACTTGTGGTAGGGTATGAGCATAATAGTTGTAGGTTAAGAGCATCGTAGGTGTAGATTATGAACATTAGTGTTCACGATTATGAGCAATGGAGTTTAGATTTATGAGCATACTACTTGTAGGAAATGAGCATTCAAGTTCTAGATTATGAGCAAACTTGTTGTAAGGTATGAGTATTGGTGTTCCAGGTTATGAGCAATGACGGGCAAGATTATGAGCATAATAGTGATAAGCTATGAGCAAAGCGCACCCTTTGTTGGGTTGCGGATCTGGGTCGCGAAAGACGCTGGAGCAAAGGCGATCAGACGTCACATACCCCAAGCTCACCATTCTCCGTGCACCCCGGCTCACGATCGACGCGCCCAAAGGACAAAAGCAAAGTATTACCGTCTCGTTAAGTAGTATCACAGAATATATTTTTAAAATAGAAAATTTTGATTATAATAATCTTTATTTTCAGTTTTGTATGCTAATAATCCATATTACTTTGCTTTTGTATTCTAGCAGTTCACAAAAATAAAAATTATATTCTAGTGAGACATCACTGAATGTATACCCTAAATATTATAGATTTTGACTTGAATTTGATTCAAAACTTAGCACAACACTTACCAACGATTTTCAATTTTCTTCGATTTTCTTCACTTTTATTCCTTAAAAAATCATAATAATGTCTCGGGTTCTCAAAAAAAAAATTTAAAATTCTTTTAATTACTACACTTCATACGTACGGTACGATACACCTTAGTATCTACCTAGGTCCATCAAGGCGTAAAGGTTTACAAAAATAATTCATCAATATTTATAATAAAATTTTATTGTAAATTTTTCACCTTTTTTATAAAATTTATCAATATTTTTTAAATTTATCAATTTTTTATATAATTTTATTACATAAAAAATTAACTTATTTTAATACATCCAGTGTACCTAGACAAGAAGGGGCAAAGTATTTTTTGTAGGGAAACAAAAAATCTTCTCTTAGAAAACCAAAGACACTTTTTCTCTCTATTAAGTTTCTTTAGTTTTCTAATTTTGTCTTGAAAAGTATCTCGTAAACATTTCTTCCAAAAACTTTTTGTACTTAAAAGCAAAAGTAGTTACAAACTAAAGACACTAATTTTAGAAAAATAAAAACAGTTTAGGATTCTTAAAATTGCCAAAACTTGAGTTATGCACATCGAAATCTTGATATTGAAAGCTCATATGAAAGTTGTTTCCGAAGGCTGTTAACCCACACTATAATTTTGGTCATGTGACAGTCTGATTGTCCCCAAAATATCCAAGACGCAAAACCTAACTCAATAGCGCGCGTAACTTTGAATTTCTAATTGATGACAGAATTAATTTCTACCATTTAAACCATTCTTGTACACTTGTTCTTGTTGACAACCACCAAACACAACAACATATAACCCACATGTATTCATCTCAACTTACTAAGAGTTAAGGCTTAGCCCAAATCACATAATTTCAATAACACCAAATATTATTGTAACACCCCAAAACCCTTAACCACACGATTAACATAAGCCATCAATTAACCCTTGGTGTTCCGCTGCGCTAATCACGGGGTTAATTGATGGCTTATATTAATCGTGTGGTTAAGGGAAGTGACAACACTGGCGCGGTCGTTAACTTCCCCTGTGGGGACGGCGGTAATACCTCAACCCTTGGTGTTCCGCTGCGCTAATCACGGGGTTAATTGATGACTTATGTTAATCGTGTGGTTAAGGGTTTTGGGGTGTTATAGTTGTGGTATATTAAAACCTTAATTAAAAATAATAATAGGATGATAGTTTTAAGTGTGTTTTAAATGTTTAGTAGAAGGGGGTCTCAATACACCTCACTTCTTTTCAAATTTGAACCAAACTAATTACTTTTAATTTATTTACTTAAAACTAATTTATTAAAGTTGTATTTTCAGATTTTAATTAAGTTAGTATTGGTTGAGTATTTGGGAATTATAGGATTTCTTAAGTTATGGATCCTCCCTTAAGGAGAATGATAGGCATGTGAGTACAAGCCTTTACATGATGAGTATGAGTATGTTAGGTGATATGTTGGGAATTGTTGGTGAGCTTGAAGCTCTGATACCACAACTGTAACGCCCCAACCTTAATCACGGGGTTAAACTCCACTTAAAGACCCTAAGCCCGCGATTAGCGCAGCGGAACACCTTAGGTCGAAGCATTACCGCCGTCTCCCAAAAGAGACAAGGCAACCACATCAAAGAACTTCCAAAACCACAAACCAACTTAACAATCTTCACATAAACTTATACAATCTTTGTTTAGTTTAAGTTATGTTTAAGTTGTTGTACTTTATCCAAAGATTGTATAAGTTTATGTGAAGGTTGTTAAGTTGGTTTGTGGTTTTGGAAGTTCTTTGATGTGGTTGCCTTGTCTCTTTTGGGAGACGGCGGTAATGCTTCGACCTAAGGTGTTCCGCTGCGCTAATCGCGGGCTTAGGGTCTTTAAGTGGAGTTTAACCCCGTGATTAAGGTTGGGGCGTTACAGTTGAAACGCATACTATACCTTTTCGGAAAGCTCAAAGTGTTACCTAAAACTTTTATGTTCAACATTAAAACCAACAAGGACTCCAAATGGCCGAAATTCTCGTGTTTTCCTACTGACTACACTCCCCGTCACCAACTGTACACATTTCACTAACTTGGCCATAACTCGAGTTATACATATCGGAATCTCGAAATTCCAAAGCCGAGAGTTAACTAACATCCTAGGCTATTATTTCAAGTAAGAAAATGGAATAAAAACACACTTTAGAGTTCCTGGAAATTTCAAATTCCGGACAGAAAGTACCCAAAAATTTATTATGCCCTTGCATATGTATTTACACTTCAATCTTACACTAACTTTGCTCCCATGAGTAATTTAAACATCAAACCCATAATTTCCAGAATTAATCAACTCAGAAACAACCTTTAATCAAGCCAAAAATCCACATGCAACAAGCTATTTCAAACATTCATCAAGAATACAACATCCAACACTCAAAATCAACTCAAATTCACATGTATCAATCCCCAATTTCAAACCCTAACTTAACCACAATATAAATTCATACTTAAGAACCTTAAAAGAGATGAAAAACATCAAAGATACACACTTTAAACATGAAAATCAGATTAAGGTTTGACAGAATTGAATTAGGGTTTAGGGAGATTACCATTTAAGGGAGATTTGGTGAGAAAACACAATAGAGGAGGGAAGAGGTGGCTCGGCCACCACAGTGGTGGTCTTGCCGCGGAAATGGCCGGAAAAACCAGAGGGGGCGGCTGGTCAGGTTGGCATGGAGTGAAGAGGGAGAAAGAGCTTTGAGTAAAAGGTATAGTATGCGTCCATACGATATCGGGATTAAGAGATATGGAGTTTTCAGTGAGGGAATATAAACTGGGTTCTGCCCAGAACGTATAAGTGTGTGTCTGACTTGATGGCCATTTTTCGTCCCTTTGGAGATCTTATTGGTTTTAGTGATAAACATAAGAGTTTTAGGTCACTCTTTGGGCTCTCCAGAAATATAAAGTTTGCATTCATCGGATATCGGGAGTGAAAGATATGAGGTCGTCAATAGAACATTAGTATAAGTTTCTGGACATAATGTTGCTATTCAATTTCTATTTTTGTGGCCATAATTAAATCACTTATGGGGTTCTAATCAATTGGTGACCTATTTGTCAAAGTAGGATAACCAAGATATGTATTCTAGGTTGGGAATGTGACCTTTGGTGATTAAGGTTATCTTCTAAAGGTTTGATTATCATTAGTAAGTCATGGTTACAATATTGGAGAACTAAGTTATCTATTGATGTTTGGATTGTTTCGGGATGCTTATCTAGCCTAAGGTTCCTTCAATCTCTTGATTCCCATACTTCATCAATTAAATTACCTAAACTATTTTACAAGTTCAAGCCTCCATCAATTACTTTCACACCTATACTTGATACCATAGCATAAGTTCAAACCGAAGGTTTTAAGTACCCAAATTTCAGTTCTGTCCAGGAGGGTTTTCGAGCCCTTCCTTTCATTTTTGGACCTTGGTCCTATTGACAAAGTTGTAGAACTTAATTTTCCCTATTCCGGGAAGTACTCGTTTGTTTAATTCCGAGCTTCCTAGCAAGAGTTATGCTAAAATTTCTATTTCTTAAAAACCTGAAATTTTCTTTCTAATCTATTCCTTGTTTAAATTCTTATTTCATTTAACGTTTGAAACTCATTAAGAATCCTCTTTGGGTTCCCGTCTTCTACTCCTTTTATCATAGTTCTCAAGCCACCCAAGCCATCCCGAGCCAGAGACGCGCCACCAAGCTTTGCACCGTTTTAAGGTACGCAAATTGTCCAACTCTTGTTTATACTTAATGGCAAGTATTGCTTTCATTGCATATATACGCTAATGATTTTATTGTTTTATAAGTGGTCCCGACTCTTAGTTATACAGAAGCTAGAATGAAATCTAGCATTATTTTTCTGAGCTCTATTGGGGTAATCTTTGACTGGCGATGTCGATGCTAGCGATAACCATCAAACTCGGATCGGTTTGGGCGTGCGCGTGAGATGCTTTGCATCGATCGTAAGGGATACCACTAAAAGTTCAAATATTATAAGTTTATCGCAATTATTTTACTCATAGTACCTTTACAGCAATCCAGTTTATTCATGTTTAGTTTCCCCTTCCCCGTTTTCAAAATGAATTTAAATGTCGGTACTAAAAACCGTTTTCGAACGGTTTGACGTGTTGGAGGTTTACGTACTGAGTGTTTCCCCACTCACTTTGCGAATGTTTTCAATGTTTTGTTTTTAGGCGGTCCGAGCTCCCAAGATAAAGGCAAGGTTAAGCAGGAGTAAGTCATTCTGTGCATGGTAGTCCTCTAAGGCGATCGATGGTCAGTTATCAAGGTTACTCAAGGGTTTTGAAGGCTACTTGGTTGGAATGTCTATATGTATATGTATAATTAAGGGTTGTGTAATGTATTTTATTTCAAGTTTAGCTATTGAGTTGTATGGAGTTAAGTTTAGGGTTGTTGTAGGTTGTTATGTTTGGTGACTTGTGTTTGCCTTGTCCCGAGTGGGGACGGCGGTAATACCTCAACCCTTGGTGTTCCGCTGCGCTAATCACGGGGTTAATTGATGGCTTATGTTAATCGTGTGGTTAAGGGTTTTGGGGTGTTACAATTATCTCCAATTAATTCGTCATTTTTACACACAACTTGCACCACTTTAATCATTCAAAACTTCAATTACACCACATGCAACACAATTTAGCAACATAACCTCAATCTATGACAACTCAAAGTAAGGAAGAACACATGCATAAGCTTCTAACTTTCAATCAATTCATCTCATCATACACACACCCATAATTCATCATACACATCTCCCAATGTCAACCCAATTGATAATCTAACATAACACTACACTTAAAAACTAAATTAAACAAAGAAACTTTGTAACTTAAACTTTGAAATCAGATTCAAAAGAAATAGATTAGGGTTTACTTTCAAGTGAGGGAATGGTATACACAATTTGTTTCTCTTGAATAGATACCCACCTTGAAGCACATACGGACCTCCACCTCCACTCAAATGAAGTTGAAAATCCTCATTTTCCTTGTAATATTCTTGGATGACTTGGAAGCCTAAAACCCGAGCTTCCATCAAAGAGAAAAAAACATGCCTCCTTGACAAAGCGTCTGCCACCACATTCACGCTCCCCTTATGTTTTGCCATAAAATTGAAACTTTGAAGGAACTTGACCCACCTAGCATGGCGGGAGTTGAGTTTGTGTTGTCCATTCAAATATTTGAGCGCCTCATAATCGGAATGTAGCACAAACTGACTCAACCATAGATAATGGGACCAATGATCCAAAGCTCGAACAAGGGCATAGAACTCCTTGTAATAGGTCAAGTGGTTTCTCCAGGAGCCATTCACCTTCTCACTAAAATAAGCAATGGGGTATTGGTTTTGCATCAAGATGGCCCCAATCCCAACTTTACTTGCATTGTTATCCGCCTCAAACACTTGAGTAAAGTCAGCCAAGGCTAGGACAGGTGTCACCCAAAGCTTAGCTTTCAACTTTTCAAATGCATCTTGTGTCGAGTTAGTCCATTCAAAGGTGCCCTTCTTCATACACTCGGTGATAAGAGCGGTGATTGTACTATACTCTCGAATAAACCTCTAGTAAAAAGATGCTAGGCCGTGGAAACTCCAGACCACAATGATGGAAGTAGGGGTCGGCCAAGAACGAATGGCCTCCCCCTTGGATGGATCCATGGAGATCCATCCCCCGAGACGTATGTAACTGAACCGTATCGGATTCGGTGCCAAGCTTTCATAGCCGGGATTGCGGTTAGAGATAAGGTGGATGAAATCCCAACCCGTCATCACCGGACTGAAACCGCTCACCCACTCGTTTTCAAGCATCGTTACACCTTCACAAAAGGCGGGGTGGTGAGCATCACACTATCGTGGCCTCGGTGAGCCATCCTTGTTGGAGTAAGGAGAGGCTTGGGACTTGTCAACGACCTCGGAGGGCTTGGGACCAGATTGGGTCGTCCCGAGAATGAAGGGAGAGGTGGTATCAAGTCTCGGAAGTAACCCAAGTTAATAACTTGCAAGGTGGAAGGCGTTCAAAGGTTAGAAATGCGCGTGCTTTCACGCTTTGGGTCATAACTCCTTCAATATAACTCCTATGGGTCTCAAATTTTGGGAGCTTAAAGTACACATCGAGAGCTTTCCATCGATATCTTACGAGTTTAAAACGAAGTCTGGATGAAGAAGTTATGCGCGTTTGAAGTTGGCAGGGAAAAGCTGCCCAGAAAACCTTCGCGCCCGCGACGGGTTTGTCACGCCCGCGACGGTGTGCTGGCCAAGGGCAGAATTCTGCGCAGTTGTGGCTCGCGCCCGTGACAGTGATTACGCGCCGCGACAGCCTGCTGGTTGAGACGTCGCGCTAGCGACCCGACGTGTGACACCCGCGACACTTAGCTGCTGGACGAGGGGTTACCGAGTCAGGGAGCCGTCGCACGCCGCGACTCGCCTGCGACGCACGTGCTGTTTCGACTATTTTGCTTAGTTTTAACCTAATTTTGCTGTTTAGTATAAATAACTTGTTTTCCCATTTCCCAAGGCAGCTTATGTTATTGAATGATTTGTTAATGCAATGTTAGGGTTTTCCCCTATTTTCTCTCTCTAAAATCTTGTTCTTACTTTATCCATTTGTTAATGGTGGTGTTAGCAAGTCATCTCTTTATTGATCATTTGGTGGGTGATTCCTTTATGATGGTCATAGTGGAGTGTTAGGTTTTGGTGGTGGATTCTCCTTTATCCAAAATCATATCCAATCCCTTTGGTGTGCAAGCTTCATGTCTTGGTTGATTTTGATTATTATGCAAGTTTATGGTTAGTTTTGAGATGGTTCAAGCATGGATGAATGGTATTTTCTTCATTCTCTTTCTACTCCAATGTTCATGGATGTTCAAGTAGATTTCTCTCATCCCCTCAACAACTACAAATCAAGCTACTACACCCATTAATCCACCGCGCATCGGGAGCCGCTCCATTTTGGTATCAGAGCTCAAGGGTTTTCATTTAGCTTGAGTTTTTTTCCATTGTTCTTGCTAGTTTGTTCTCTATTGTTGGATTTTGGTATTTTGGATGAAATATTAGTGTTCCTCATCCCTTGTGCCTCTAAGTGTGTTGGAGAAGTTGTTATTGCTATTGTGTTTGTTGATTTTGATGCATGTTGGAGCTTTGAGGTGAAGTTGGAAATTGGTGTTCGCAAGGTGTTCGATAAAATGCCCAAGTGAGAAAAAATACAAAGAACCCTTAGCCAAACACAAGCCAACTACAAAAAAACCCCAAACTCCACAAAATATCTCAAACACATACCGTTCTTTACCCTTCCCTCGATATGGATAGACAAGTAAATTATGATCTAGAGGAATCAAGCCACCGGGGTAGCCCTCAACTTCGGGCTATCGAGAGCCGACTCGCCACCCATGACGAACGGTTCTCCACCATTGATTGCAACCTTAATGCCATTATGGCGCGGTTGGACAACCTCGCCCTAGAGCGTCAAGCTCCACCCCGATTTGAACGTCAAAGGCGCGCACTAAGCCCTATCCGTCCTCCTCCCAACTTTGAGTCGAGTGACGATGCTAGAGGCTCCCCTCGACGCCGCCCACGTTGAGAAGTGCATGATCAGCCACCTCGTGACGACTTCCAAGACGTCAAGATCGACATCCCCGAGTTCAATGGTACCAATGATCTGGATGACTACATCGAATGGGTCCAATTAATGGATAGGATCTTCGATACCAAGGAGTATGATGATGAGAAGGCTTATAAGGTTGCGAGCTTGAAACTCACCAAGGCCGCCTCGCTTTGGTTTGAGAACATGAAGGCACAACGGGCTCGTGAAGGAAAGACAAGGATTTCTACTTGGACACGGCTCAAGCAAGTGATGAATCGCCGTTTCTTGCCCAACATCTACAAGCAAGATGTCCTACGGAGGCTGTATGCTCTTACCCAAGGTAAACGATCCGTTGGTGATTACATCTCGGAATTCGAGCAACTTCTTATTAAAAGTGGCCTTCAAGAGCCGGAAGAGCAAACCATGATGCGATTCTTGAATGGGTTAGATCCTATCGTTGCCAAGAAGGTTGAGGTTCAACCCTACTATTCAATGGACGATTTGTGCAGTTTGGCTCTCCGAGTTGAGCGAAGAAAAATGGAAAGGTCCGACGCCAAACCCTTGTCTAGGCCCATTTACTCACCTTCAAGCCAACCCCCTCCGGATTCAAACACTCCGAAGCCTAGCGAGACACCTAAGTCCACGCCGGTACCAAGGATTGACAAAGGAAAGGGACTTGCTACAGTGACTCCAACAGAACCTCCTCGATGGATGGAAGGCCGGAAGTGTTTTAAGTGCCATGGTTATGGCCATTTTCAAGCCGATTATCCAAACCTTCGGACTTTGACACTCCAAGAGGTCCATGACATCGATGATGAGCTTCGAAAGGCTCAAGAGGAACCTGAAGTGTTGGTTGAAGATTCGGTTACTAGTGATGAGGAACCTTCTCATGTTGGGTGAAATACCGGATGAGTGTGCTCTTGGTGAGGACGAGCTGCCTTTGGCTTTGCCATCACCTTGTAGCAAACTAAGTGAGATTGAGAGTTCCCAAGCACCACAAAAATTTCCTATTATATCCTTTAGCCCTTCACCTCCACAAAACAAGCCTCCAACCACTTTCTTTCATTTGGATGATGGGTCCATTGTGGGGTTCAATGCTTGTTTGATGGCTAACGTGAATGTTCGTGTTCGGGAAGTTCGGAGCTTCATGGATCCAATTGATGAAGAGTGCTTCGGTTTTAACATCCAAGAGTTGAGGGCGACTCTTTTTCAAGATGGGGAGTATGAATCGTATCGGGTTCGGTGCCAAGCTTTCATAGCCGGGATTGCGGTTAAAGATAAGGTGGATGAAATCCCGACCTGTCATCACCGGACTAAAACCGTTCACCCACTCGTTTTCAAGAATCGTTACACCTTCACAAAAGGCGGGGTGGTGAGCATCACACTATCGTGGCCTCGACGAGCCATCCTTCTTGGAGTAAGGAGAGGCTCGGGACTTGTCAATGACCTCGGAGGCCTTGGGACTGGATTGGGTCGTCCCAGGAATGAAGGGCGAGGTGGTATCAAGTCTTGAAAGTAACCCAAGTTAATAACTTACAAGGTGGAAGGCGTTCAAAGGTTAGAAATGCGTGTGCTTTCACGCTTTGAGTCATAACTCCTTCAATATAACTCTTATGGGTCTCAAATTTTGGGAGCTTATAGTACACACCGAGAACTTTCCATCGATATCTTACGAGTTTAAAACGGAGTCTGGATGAAGAAGTTATGCGCGTTTGAAGTCGGTAGGGAAAAGCTGCCCAGAAAACCTTCGCGCCCGCGACGGGTTTGTCACGCCCGCGACGGCGTGCTGGCTAAGGGAAGAATTCTTGGCAGTTATGGCTCGCGCCTGTGACAGTGATTACGCGCCCGCGACAGCTTGCTGGCCGAGACGTCGCGCCCGCGACCCGACGTGTGACACCCGCGACACTCAGTTGCTGGACGAGGGGTTGCCGAGTAAGGGAGCCGTCGTGCCCACGACAGCTAGTGTCGCGCCCGCGACCTACCTGCAACGCACGTGCTGTTTCGATTATTTTGCTTAGTTTTAACCTAATTTTACTATTTAGTATAAATAGCATGTTTTCCCATTTCCCAAGGCAGCTTATGTTGTTGAATGATTTGTTAATGCAATGTTAGGGTTTTCCCCTAGTTTCTCTCTCTAAAATCTTGTTCTTACTTTATCCATTTGTTAATAGTGGTGTTAGCAAGTCATCTCTTTAGTGATTATTAGTGGATTACCTATGATAATCATGGTGGGGTGTGAGGCCTGGAGTTGTGGACTCTCCTTGCTCAAGGTCATATCCTTCCTTCGTGTGTTCAAGCCCTCGTTCGTGTTGATCATCGCTCCCATTCACACACTCGAGCTAATCAATCTCCCTCCACGCGATCGGTAACGCTCCAGTAACCCAAGAAGACGACTTGGGTTGTGCAAAAGTCACACTTTCTCGATCTGGTCATATATCTTTTGCTTCCTGAAAACCTCGAATACCTTCTCAAGATGGCCTAGATGTTCACTCTCACTCCGAGAATATACCAAGATGTCATCGAAATACACCACAACAAACTTGCCAATGTAGGGCCTCAAAACCTCACTCATAAGCATAATAAAGGTACTCGAGGTGTTGAACAACCCAAATGGCATGACCATCCACTCATAATCCTCCTTTCATCTTTAATGCGATATTCCACTCATCACCTTCACGCATCCGAATCTGATGGTAGCCACTACGAAAGTCGATCTTCGAGAAAATCTGGGAGCCATGTAGCTCATCAAGCATATCATCTAACCTCAGTATGGGGTACCTCTACTTAATTGTAATATTGTTGATGGCTCTACTATTCAGGAACATTTGGAAAGTCCCCTTCTTTAGCACAAGTAGCGCCGGCATGGAGCATGGACTCATGCTCTCTTGCACATACCATCGCTCAACTAGCTCATCCATTTTCCTTTGCAACTCTTTGGTCTCTTTCAAGTTGCACCAGTAAGCCGCTCAGTTTGGAAGTGGTGCTCCGGGACTAATGTGATGTTCAATTTCACGAAGGGGTGGTAGATCTGGTGGCAACTCTGTAGGGAAAACATTGGCATATCGATCAATATGTGGGGCCACTAGAAGGTGAATGGGTTTATTTTCCTCACTTTTATTGGCTTTAAGGAGGAGCAAGGCATAGACGTTGTTACCCTTTCTTAGAGTCCTCTTTACCCGTGTTTCACTCATGTGTTTAGGCTCCTCACATCCCACCCCGATTTTTGTTGGAAGTAGCTCACGAGGAGCTAACGTTGTAAGTTTGACCCTCTTTTGTTAGTGAAAAAGGTATAGGTGTTCTCAAACCCATCATGTACGGTGTGTCTATCAAATTGCCATGTTCTTCCCAACAACATATGACACGCATTCATCGGTACTACATCACATAATATCGAATCTCGGTACATAGAACCAATGAAAAGAGCACCTAAAGCTTGTTTCGTTACCTTGATCTCTCCCTTGTCGTTCAACCACTTCAATGCATAAGGACGAGAACGTGATATAAGAGGTAGCCTCAACTTCTCAACAACATAAGTAGACACCACATTTGTGCAGCTCCCACCATCAATTATCAAGTTACAAAACCTTCCTATTCACAGTACATCGGGACTGAAATATCATTTCCCGTTGTGCCTTTTCCTCCGGGGCTTCATTCACATGTAGAACTTGCCTCAAAACATGCATCTCACCACGATCGAGGACAAGAGTAGTGGGGACAACGTCATCTTCGGATTCACTACAATCTTCTACTACAAACTCCAGCTCTTCTTGAGTATCCAACAACTCATTAATTCTCAATCTCTTGGACCTCCTGAACGATCGATGTTCTCCAACAATCACCCACAACAACCAATCATAATCACCCACAACAACCAAGCACTCCAAGGATCCCAAATACTCCAATCAATCACGAAAACTTAATCCAACACAACAAATTTAATGTTCACATGGAATGGGGGTCACCAATATGTTTATATATAACCAAATGAACAATAACACCATTTCCCATCAACACCCAACACTACCCACTTCATACATGATCATATACTCACAATATTCAACTTCCAATGAGACAAAAACAGAGGAAATAACTTCAAAAATAGAGCACACCCAACTTCCACATCAAAAGATGAACACAACACCAAAAAGGATTCGATCAAAGAAAAATACCTCAATCGAGAGCAAAACCTGGATGCTTTGATACCAAATGGAGTGTGTGGGAAGTAAAGATTGAGGCTTTGCTATTGAATCATCATCATAATACTCAAATACCTGAAGAGAGATATATAAACTTGAGAAGATAATAGAAACTTGCGAATAACTCCGGGAGAATTTCAATAATTAGCAACATTCAACAAATAAACACCTTGTAGCCATGGATATGAGCTTGGGATAAAGAATATCACCACCTAAGGACTAAACACCCCACCATAATCTTGATAAAGATTAATCACCACAAGATCAATAGAGGAATGACTTAGAGCGCCACTAAATCATGCAAATTTGGATAAAGTAATAAGATTTTTGGAGAGAAATTTGAGTTGGTCTCAAAAATAGAATGTATTAATCATAAAAAATTAGTGTCTTTCTTTCCAATGCTGAACTTAAATGGCAAAGAGGTTGGAGTCATCCCCAAGAATGACACAACTTACATCCAAGGGTCAAAATCAACCCAAGGGATTACAACCAACGGCTAAGATGCACCCATTACAAATGACCTAGCTTAAGGGTATCTCAGTTATACATTAGTGGGGGTAAATGGGTCATTACAAAGGGATTAAGAGAAAATTAAAAAAAGAGAGAAGACGGATGCAAAACGCAGAAAAACAGGCGGATCGATCGTGCGGTAGGGTGACACGATCTTGCGCCCCTTCAAAATCCCCGAATTTGGCCTGAATTCGAAAATAGCATGATTGCGCACGCCTGTGGCACGATCCTACGAGCTGTTCCAGCTGGACGACACGATCGTGCGATAAGGGTTGCACGATCGTGTACCTAGGTTACTCTTGGTTGGTTTCACGATCGTGCGGTCATCCGGCAAGACCCTGCTGGATGCCCAGGACAGGGTAGCATGATCGTGCGCCTGGGTTTGCCAGAAATCTCATGGTGTTCAATACTGGCACGATCATGCACCCTTGTACCACGATCATGCGACCTGTTGCACTTCCTTTTCTCCTTCTTTTGACACCTCTCTTTATACCCAAGCTTGATCCCGACTCCCTAACACCAAAACGGATAAAAAGGCAATGTCGCCCCCATTTAATATTGCTGATATGGGTCACTACTTAAGGGCCTTCTTGTCGAGACAAAGGAGGACCGAGCTTGACGGAGTCACACCCAATCTTGTGGTGGATTGCACATCCACGCCTCTAACCACTTGAAGCCCTTCTTGCATGGATGAGCAAGGCGGAGAGGGGACCCGAGACCTCTCCAGTGTGAGTGTAACATTAATACTAGTCGGAATTACTACTACTTAATCTATGAGTTGTCACAATTCACATGAACTTATACTTAACCACAAACACACTGTGTAGATCCATGTAGTAGTGGTGGCATCAAAGTCGTCTCTACTAGGACTATGATTTTAATTAAGATAAATAAAGAGCAATCAGATTGACGAAACAAGCACAAGTTTTACACTAAACGCCCAATTGGTATGCGATTTAAAATTTAGATGCAGTAACAATTAAATTAAATACATTAAACTATAAGCAATATGAAATAAAAGAGAAAATCAACATTAAGAGACATGTAGAGAAGGAGACAATCTTGCAAGTAGTGATACATGCTTCAGTGTGATAGTCGTTCATAAGAATTATTGAAACAAATATAAGTCACATAGACATGCTAATAGACAAATGATAATTACAATGAATATGAGCCACATATACATGCTTATAATTAAATAATTATTTTAAAATAAAGGTATGCCAAATAAAAACTAATCTGACATTTAGCATCAGTGGTGAAAAAGATAAAAAGTGAGAAAGAGGAGGGGGAGATATAGATTTGGGAAAGAAGAAGAGAAGGTAGAGATGGGAAGAAATGTAATGGTGGCGAAAAAAAAAGAAGGAAGAGAACTTTAATGGAGTGAGGCGCAAGAGAGGTTGATGAAAAAGATGATGGAGAAGATGAAAAGGGGAAGATTGACAAAAAAAATTAAAAATATAATTTTATTGTTGGTAATTGGTTACCAGTCATCCAAAGGGTACTTTTGACAGTTTTGTTAAGTTGAGTGGCAAGATTTAACCGAAAAAATTTCAATTACACTTTTGACATTTGGGACAAATTCAGTGATAGTTTAAGCTGAGCACTCATTTTTTTTGATAATTTCTATTATTTTTGCATGTTTCATAAGCTCAACCTACACTTTAAATCACTCCTTGTTGATCAATCAATGATGATGATATCACCAATTTCTATTTTGCATTTTCTCTACCAAACCATATCAATCTTGTTCCACTTTTACAACTATCCTCTCCTTGTCTCTCCAAAATCTGCATTTTTCTTAGTGCAATCACTGTATTACTAATCCTAGTCTGACAAAGCAAAGAACAGTTGAGGAGCTTCCTTCCTCTGCTCAAAATAATGGTGGGCTAAAGGTCAGGAGCCGATGAGGTATGATGGGTAGAGGGACTTTCATCAACCAATAATATGACGAGCATAGGCGAATCTATGTTTAGGGGAGGGGTGTCCATGGACACCCTTAGTTGAAGAAAACTTTGTGATTCTCTAATATGATTGGGAGGAAATCTTTTCGGTTGGAGAAAGTGGACGCCGTAAAAAAAGCCCCAAAAAACATAATAGGGGAGTCCAATTTAGCAACAATTCCAAAATCCTAGAACATTACCAAATTATTTTTAAAAAAATATATGTCAATCAATTGGGTATGTGTATGTCAACATCCATTTTTAATTTTCTTACTCAGACTCTATTTTCTATCTTTTCTCACTCTCTATCTTCTTCTCAAGATAGCCACTTGTAGGAGCTCCTACTAATTGTTTCCTATTATTTATTTCAAAGATATACCGAGTAGACAACTTTAAGTATGGGGAGCCAAGAGTTTAAAATATTACTATACTTTGCCAAGAAACTTTGAGTTGTTTTTGGTTAAGTTAGGTTCAGTTTAGGTTAGAAGAAGAAAGGGAAGTAAATGATAGAATAGGATAGGAAAGGATATGATTGGTTTGATTTAATTAGTTGTTGGGTGGAAATATTTTTATTAATAAAATTTGAATATTTTAGGGAAATAAATGAAAAAGTTATAGGTGTTGGAAAAAGTGGATTGATTTGAGACTAAAATAATATTATTTGAATTTGTATTTGATTTAAAAAGTTGTTTTGGTTTGAGCATTTTTTTAGAGAGTTGGATTAGGTTAGGTAGGAATAAGTTAAGTCAAGTTAAGTTAAATTAGGTTAATTAAGTCTAACTCAACTAAAGAAAAGGGTCTCAGTGTTAAAAGATGATCGTCAAACAAATTTAATTTGTGCAAACATATTGCTAATCATCTTTTCATTATTTAGGCACATGAAGGCTAAAGATAATTGATGAGATATCTATGGTTTAAACTAGCAGCTGACTTATGTCTTGGCCCTAATTCTTCCAATTTAAGTGTATAGGTTTAAGATATAAATATCTAATTAATTTGAAATTTTAATTTATTTGGTTGACATAGTTATATAATGATGTGAAATTTTGTTAAGCTTTTGAAATATGTCATTAAATTTTTATTTTTTAAAATTTTATTTTTAAATCTTTTAAAGTGCTTATGAATAATATGTATATTGGGCACCCTTAAATTGAGTGTCTCGATCTGCCACTTATGACGAGGCTGGATCTTGATAACAATTCAGAAGCAGATTGGGTTCAGTTCAGGGTGGGTCACTGTACCTTTGAGTATAAACAGAGGATACCAGGATTCTCCAGTTGTATTTGCCCTACTATTAGAAGTGTCAGCTGCGGACATTCTGAAAGCAGGGTACTTAACTTGGCTGCCATGGGGCTTTCATGTCAATCAATTTTGATAAACAATGAGTTATTAGGCGAAGGGAATGAGCACCATGTCTCTTGAATATGGCATAGTATTGGATGATCGTATACACTTGTTAAATCCGTAGTTAATATTCTTAAATGTTGTACAAAAGGTTGGAGGAGGAAAAAGGTTATTCTTATACCAGACTCCTAGTAAAGTGCATCGATAATGCTCAATCTAGCTGGTTAGAATCTGATGGAATACAATACTTGCCACATACCGTAGGAAATTAAACACCTTTGTTTTCTACATACTCTTTCATATTCATATTCCTTCCTTCATCCTAGTTCCAACAACTATTCCTCAGCTTCTCCCTTTATCTCCCATGCCCTCATTTTACTCTCTGGCTGCTTCCACTACATAAACACCATTCCAAAACCATTCCTGTTCATCCCCCTCGAAACCCCATTCATCTGGTGTAAACCCGGAAAAAAAAAAAGAAAAATGAACCAACACCACCACCTACCTATTGATAGAGTGGACAACGGGCAGCGGCCCTACTATGGGCGCCATCACTCAGCCCGGTACTATGCTCATCGAGTTAAGGAGAGCCTAACGACCCGGGTCTCCAAGTTCATTTGCACCATCATTCTTTTTATTCTCTTTATTGTGGGCTTGATTGCCTTCATCTTGTGGCTCAGTCTTAGGCCCCACCGACCGAGGTTCTACCTAGAGGAGTTCTCTTTCCCGGCCTTGGCCCAGCCCAATGCGGCTCCTGGTGCTGCTTCCATTCACTTCAATATCACCATTCGTAATCCTAACCATAAGGTATGTCACTCGTCTAACCATTCCTAATCCTATATACAAGTTGAGCTGACACAATCCATGCCAATGCATTTCCCAACATCTTATCTTGACGGGGGTTTTTTGGTTTTGTTGATCAGGTTGACGTGCATTATTATTCCATAGACAGCACAATAGTATACCGGGATCAACCCATTGGAACAGTGCCATTAGCAACAGAGCCTTTTGATCAGGACTCCAAAAACACAACGATGTTTTACAAGGAGATCAGTGCGCCAACCTTGACAGTGAGTGGGCAGCGTTGGAATGACATACAGACTGACCGAACAGCTGGGAGTGTCACATTTAAGCTGGAGATCATATCAGTGATCAAGTTTGAGATCTTCTCTCAATGGAACACAAAAAGACACAAAATGCATCATACTTGTTTTGCTGTCTTGGGACCTGATGGATTACTATTGCCTAATTATAGGGATAAGAGATGCACTGTATATTTTACTTGATTTTTTTTTTTTTATAGTTTTCTTCATGGGTATATAAGGGATTGTTGTCTACATAATTCATTTGTGTGTATAACTTGATTCATACTTTGATTAACAATTTTCAATTTTTGTTATTAATTCTTCCTTATTGGTCTGTTTTGTGATGTAAATTGTAATTTTTTTTTATGATCTGCCTCCATCATGGAGAATTTGTACATTCATGAAATATCAATATGGTCTTTTGGAATTGAAACTTTTTACATTCATGAAAATCAATATGGACTTTTGTCAATATGGACTTTTGGAATCAAACACTTTGCGTACATCTGAATTAACCCCATCTCTACTACAATGGAACCCACATAAGAAGCTATTTCATGAAAGACATAGCAATATCGATTCTTTCGAACTATAAGAAATAGCAAATAGCATTTCACCCTTATTTTCTTTCTTATCAGTAGAAACAAAAATTGAGATCAACTATTAAAAGAACCTAAGATACAAGTTCCCACATTTCCATTGTACCCAATAAGCAACATTTCATCCTTATTTCACAAGCAAAGATTGGAGGTACTCCATATTTTGTAGAAACTATTTTTAAGCTCTCATGTTTCTAGAATGTATTATAAAGTACCTACAATTTAAGTGAACTGTCAGGGGAAATCAAGTGATTTGAACGTGTTTCTGGTGATGTTTTTGTTGAAAGTTGGTTGAAGATGTTTATAGTCGACGAGTGTCAACACTCAAAAAATGAGGGGCGTCTCAACAGCCCTAGTAAACTCGCCGGAAACATGTTCGACTCACCAGATTGGTCCCCTAACAATTGCCAACTTAAATTACGGGGTAGTTTAAAATATATTTGTAGAAACATGGGGCAGTTTTCACAAAATATGAGGTACCCCAAGTCATTTCTTGTTATTTTCATAATTACAGAAATTTATTTATTCAAATACCTGCTCACCGGCATGCTTGAAAAGACTGTACATATAATAAAATTAAATTGAGCAAACAAGGATGTCAGAACACCTAGCTGACAAGTAAAGCAAACCCCAACAAGGTATTAGCTACCATCTTAAAAACTGATCATTTCTGAAAAGCAAGAAGCTGAGCTAGAAAGGATCTCAGAACCCTTTGCTGACAAGTAATAACATGCAGATACAGTACAATAAATGAATAAAGTTTCAGCAATCAGATTTCAACAAAGGGGGCAGTCAAGCTCCACAAGGTGAGAAAGAGATCATGGTAATACAGCATCCCCAAACAAATTCAACCAAAAAGGCAGAGTTGCAGTTGCTGAGACAAATTTTAGGAAAACCACCACAAAGAGATTTCAATTAGATCATGATTTCACTCGTTGCAAAAGAAACATACATCTCAATATTTCATACAACTTCAGAAAATAATAACATACTCCTGGATGTCTCAATCCTGAACAAAACATACTGCTTCTAGACTACCAAACAGGAACGTGTTCTCTTGATGTTCTTTTAAGAAAAAAGATCAGATGTTTTCCAAATCTGAAATTGCGTAAGGAAAAGATCAATTTAGATAGAAATCAGCCCCTGTGAACTAAAATCAAACCTGAAACACCAGATAATCTTGCTGCCTGAACCCCTGGCTCTCCTATTTGCACCATAGCTGACACAGACAAGGTACACAAGCCCAGAAACCATGCATCAATCAGCAGCTCTTTACATCTTTATAGTTCCAACGTTGAGCTGCAACTTGTCTTCGCCATTGCTGGGCAGGAACCTATGAGTATCACAAGTCCACATTAGCAGGTTTTCACTTTGATCCTTGGAGTTGCAAAATTGCATGCCTGTTACTGTATGAATGACCAAATAACCTTACCGCAGGAAAACCACCATAGTCTCCAGGGTTACTAATATCCTTCGTGACACAGCTATTTGCAGCAAGCCGGACCTATAGACAGACATCATGAAGCAGATTGACTTGTGAGTAATTGTACTATTTGCAATTTATATGACACTGATCTTAAACAATCCAATCACATTACGCAAAGTCATAGACAGCTACAAGATTTATCAACTCAATAACGAATACTGTAGTTCATTTCTAAAAATGAACTGTCAATGACTGAATAATATGGTCAATATCATTTGGGTCATTTCACAGCTGAAATCATACCAGTTGGACATATTTTTTATGTTTTATTTGTGAAAATTTAGGGCACAGTTAGAACTTAGTAGTTCAAAAACAATTAAGTACTTTGAAAAAAGCACTTGTCTATATATATGCCGTTCGAGTTCAAAAGTTCAGGATACATGTACCTTTGAAACGATGGAGACATGATCACGAACTGCTACTCTCCCTCCAAAGGTAACATAGTCACCAATCCTAGGAAAGCAAATTCACAATTTACATCCATATACAAGACATGTTTTATTCCTAATGATAAGACAACTGACGATTCAAATATGAAGAAAATGGAGTACTCCCTCCGTTCCATATTAATTGTTGTCTTTGGAAACCGTGTAGTCAAATTTCAAAAATTTTGACCATAAATTTCTCAATATACACAATGAGTTGCTTTATAAAATTATCATCGTTAGATTCGTATCAAAAAATACTATTATAAAAGTATAATATTGCAATCATTAATAACATATTATGTAAGAAATTATCAATCAAAGAGTGACATTGGAGACCGTGAAAGTCAAAATAATGACAATTAATATGGAACGTAGGTAGTATAATGATTATAGATGCTTACGTTGCAGAACCTGCAATTCCAACTTGTCCACATAGCATACAGTTTTTGCCAATCACTACATTGTGGCCAATCTGTCAAAAACAACTGTACGTCTAACATGAACTTGATAATAAATTGAAGAAAAAACAGTGGGAAGAGTAACTACCTGAACTAGATTATCAATCTTAGTATAATCCCCAATTGTTGTGTCTCTCCAGCTGCATTGCATTCGAGGTCTAATTTCTAAGATCAAAACTATATAGAGCAAAAGATCTATACAGAACGGAAAAACACATCAAAGCAATCATCATTGATCTCAAAATACTACTCACCTTCCTCTATCAATACACGAGTTTGCCCCTATCTCCACATGATTTCCTATTCTTGCAAAAAGAGTCTACAAAATAGTAACATTTGATTTAATTACAAGAAAGTGACACAAATGATCCACCTTTTATGCTTTAAATTAATGAAGGCACAGGTGATGCATAATTTTCAATCTTAGGATATTATTCCACTTTATGGAAAATTACAAATGATAGCGATTCACAAGATACCAATGAGACAAATTGCATTGAGCCTGAACACTAGTTATGAAAAGAATCGTTGGCCTTTTGATGTCCATTTGAATATCAAAAGTCCTATTATGACTTTGTTTGAGATGAAAAGGAAACTTATCGGAGGATTCTACTGATGTAGAGTGGCATCAGTCAATTAAAGGCACTCTGATCAGTGTTCCCAGAAGAGTACAGCAGTCGATCACTGTTTTCCTCTCATATATTTTTTCCAATTTTTCTTTTATTTCATCCAGAGGTATGGCTTCCATATCCTCTAATTTAATTAAGTTATTTTGCTGGTAGATTTCTTCTATTAACACATGATTGGTCTCATTAGTCTCATTAATTTCCTTGTCTAAAATCATCTGTGTTTCAACAATAATAGACATAATATTATTAAGATTGCTCTTCTTCAAACATTTCTTGAAGATCTTTCAAACTATGAATTTGAAGTTCTTCGATCTTCATTTTCTTGATCAGGAGATTCTCTTCTTCTCTTTTAGAAGCTTCTACAGGCTCTCGTTCTTTTTTCTTTAGAAAAGGTAAAGGAAAAGGGACTTTGTTTTCAATTTTGGAATAGGATATTTATTTTTATAAGCAGCGCTAGTACTAGTAAAAGTTTTGAATTGAATAGCTCGATGCCTTGAGTTGTTTAACAAGAAATGACCATTTTGAATGACAACTTTGAAAGCTTTTACTTCATATCCAAGAACTTCTATTTTTTTAAAGATCTATTAATAAATCAACAATGCAATTTAACTGAGCTTCTACCCCGCCTGCTATATCTAGATTATGAATTATATGAGAATATTCAGGATAGAGACAATTGGGTGAGGTCATTAATTGCTAAATAAGACAGTAATAATGTCACTAGTTATAATTAGTCAAGACTGACACGTGGCTCTGATAATAAATGGAATAGGACCAAAAATGAAGCATAAAAAATTAAACTATAGTAAGTGGAATTATTAAAGGTACTAAAAGCGAGTTTTTAAGCACTACGGATCAAAAACAGAATTCTAAACAGCGGAGGGGCAGATTTGCAAATATGAAAAGTTAAAATGTCCCCTAGAAATTATTGCCATAAAATGTAGGGTACCTGATAATCTTTATGTGAAAATATACGGCCTGATATAATTAGATCAAAACATTGGGTCCTCTTACTCTTTAACTCATCAGTAACTAACAAAATTCTGAAAGACAAGCATTGCTGCATTGGCCTCCACACATGCAATTTCAGATCTAAACAATGAAACAATCTCAGAAATCAAGAAGTTAGATGAAGGTATGGTCATTCTACAGCTAAAACATCAAATTGTCTAGAATATCCAGACTCAAGAAAGAAATTCAACGAAGCTTGATGACTAGAGCATAAGCGATGTTTTGTGTATAAGTATGAATGCATGCACATGCACCAGTTACAATGAGTGACCACCAAAAACAGGAGGATAAGATTTTCAATTGACAGGCAAACGGAAAAGTCAGGGTTGGTGCTTGAGGAATATAACCTGAGGCTTCTTTTTCATGTTCCCATGCTCATCTACAAAGAAGCCAAATCCTGCCATAGTAGTAAAAATGATTTCTTTAAAATGGGAAGACTTTTTCTCAAGTGGTAGAAGAATGTACAAAGTAAGTAAATTCGTCCTTCATCTCTACATATTTTTAGTCTGAACTAGCACTATTCCAGCTTTGATTGGGCTTGTTGAAACTCAGAGTGCATCTGACTTATAGGTATTTGCAGTGATTGAGGCTTGAAGGTGATCCATATGTAAGAATTATTTTGCATTGACTCATGTCTTCTTGCCTTAGCCTTCGAATCAGCTATAGGCTATGTTTTTTAGCTTACATAACAATTATCTTTCTCTGGAGTTTAAATATGACTTCTAGCTTGATATGTCCAAGTTGGAGAAATAAGGACATTGCAATTTCCAGGTAATTACCACCCACCCTAATTTCAGGTGCATCAGAGTTATTAGTATATTAGTCCAGACTCTGTCGCTGATGCCACTATGTCTAAAGCTCTTCTTTTTGGAATTTCTCACTCTATGCACTGCCTACCTAGTTATCTATAGAGGATTATTAGATCATCGATTTTTTATCATCTAAGTACTTATACTACCATCATCCATAGTTATTAAAACCCCGATCATGATCTACGATTCTACTATTTTATGATCCAAATCCTTGATGCGATTCTACTATTTACATTCCAATCCACGATCCTACGTGGGTTAATTACGATCCTAACTACCCCATGGATTCTACTATATTAGTCCAGACTCTGTTGCTGATGCCACTATGTCTAAAGCTCTTCTTTTTGGAATTTCTCACTCTATGCATTGCCTACCTAGTTATTTATAGAGGATTATTAGATCATCGATTTTTTATCATCTAAGTACTTATACTACCATCATCCATAGTTATTAAAATCCCGATCATGATCTACGATTCTACTATTTTATGATCCAAATCCTTGATGCGATTCTACTATTTACATTCCGATCCACGATCCTACGTGGGTTAATTACGATCCTAACTACCCCATGGATTCGAGTTAGGATCCCAATTCTAACAACCTTGCCATCATCTTTACAATCAAAATTATTTTCCAAGGGTTCTCTAAGAAAAGACTTTTGCTAGCTCAAGTCAAAGGTTACATAAATTCTAACCACCCTGGGATCTACTTCCACAGAATCCATACTCTTTGTTTGTTATTGTTATTGTACGTTCTAGCAAAGAGCTAGATGCATATCGCATTCTACCCTCATATTTAAAATCAATCCTTCTCCTATGTTGTTTAGGTTGATCATTCATAGTTTCCATTGTTGTGGTAGTGGAATTCTTTTTAAGTATATTGTAATTTTACAAAAATAGACATATTACTTTCAAATTCTATGTTTCCACTTTCTAAAGTATTCATAAAAACAGGGAGTAAACTTTAACAAGGAAAGCCAAAAGTGGATAATTCTTTTCCTGCAGGGGGTATATCCTATGTGATATACTTCTTATCACTTGTATGGTACATCAGTATTCCACTACTACATATCCCCCCACATAAGAAGAGCACAAGTTAGGAAATGTGTTAACCAATGAGGACTTTAATCTTACCATCTTGTCCAATGCATACTCCATTGTGGATAACACATCCATCACCTATGGAGCAGTTACTGAGTGCAACATTATACCTGTATGAAGTATGAACAAGCAATGACTAGGTCATAGAAGGACATGTAAGGCAGAAAGATACAGTTTTTGATCATTCTGCTAGTCCTTACACTTTGTTTAATTGACTGTCACATTATAATCCATGACTGAGAGAGGACGTAACAGTCCATGTGTGGGTGCTAGTGTATATGTAAACAAACCATGAAATCTGGCTTCAGAATTCTGGAGCATGATTATTTGAGAATCTATGCGAAAAAAAGCAGCCACAACAATATATCTCTATCTATACCTCCAACTTTGACAGGTCACCATAGCACAGATGATGTTAAAAACAAAACCTTCAAGCCAACATCCTTGGATAGGAAAACGTACCCCATTCTAGTTGAATGACCAACTTTAACACTAGGTCCGACCACAGTGCCTGATCCAACATGAACATTTGCACCCAAAGAGGCTTTTGGATGGATGACAGCACCTACTTCCACCACTGCTGTAGGGTCAATGCAGGTCGACTTGTGAAACAGGCCACCGCCATTACTCCATTTCAGGAATCCTTCATAATCTACCAGGCCATCTTCTGACCATGAAATTCAGGGCAGTGCAACACTGATCACATTATAACAAACTTACAATGGCAAACCCCAACAACTCAGAGTCTCAGAGTTCACAAATCAGTAACCTATTCCCAAGCTTCCATTTAATTTTTTTTTTTTTTAAAAAAAAGCTCCTAAAAAGATATTTTCTTTTTCAGTGGGGCATTTATACAAACACTTGGTATGCATAAAAGGTCGGGAACTGGGAAAACCCCATCATGGGATTTCATTTGCGGTGGCGTTGGAAGAAGAGGCAAGAAATCACCTGATTCAGCAGTGGCAGATCCAAAGGAGCGAAACAAGAAAGGTGGGAAAGGAAAGGTTCCGAGGAGGCTACGAAATGGGAGAATATTAGTAGACATGTTGGAGGATGAAATGGGGCAGAGTTTCAAGTTTCTTACAAGCATTGCCATAACTTATAAGTATAACTATAGTTGATTATAGGCGCTTTATAATTTGTATAGTAGTAGGTCTTTGAACAATTGGACTTCAGGCTTTCGTTCTTGGCGCCAGATAGTAGTAGAAGAGGAGACGAAAGCCAGAGAGCTGATAGTTTCCTTTTTCCCGCCTAACGGTAATCTAACTAATTATTAATAGTTGAATAAAAAAACGAAGGTGATCCCGGACTCACCATGCACTGTGCGCCCTGAGATTTCCTTTTTTCTTTTTTTAAATAAATAATAAAGTTTCTTTTTTACTCCAATATTTTAATGTGTTTGAAGTTTGAATTTTTAGTCTAACTTAATTACATTATTTATTTATTTATTTTTATTTTAATTTTTTTATGTATTTTCATTATATCATTTTTAGTCCATTATTTTATTTATCTATTTTTATTTTTATTTTTATTTTCTACGAATTATGTTTATGAGCATTTTGGTTAAAGTTCGCGAGCATTGTAGTTACAAATTATGAAATTACATGGGATATGTTTGTGAGCATTCAAACATTAGTTTATGAGTACTGTACTTTAGGTTTATGGGTCTTTATATTCTAGTTGTTAATTTTTTTTTGTATCTATCAATAATTATTTTAAGTAGACGTATAAATTTATTTTTTATTTTTTGATTTTTTTTAATTTTTTTCTATTCTAGATTTATAAAAAGAAACAATTATGCTTCCGGGTCCATAATGCTCCATGCACCCTATGCATTCTTTTTCTTTATATTTTTAATTTCCTTTTTTTGTGCAATTTTTAATTTTTCTAAAATAAATATAATAAGGTTTTTCTTTTAATATAATACTTCAATATATTTTATAATGAGCATTGTCGTTATAAGTTATGAACATTGTAGTTCTGCTAGATGAACACTATGGTTTTATGTAATGCGCATTGTAGTTATAGGCAATGAGCATTGTAGCAATAGGTAATGAGCATTATGGTTTTATGTAATGAACATTGTAGTTATAGGCAATGAGCATTGTAGTAATAGGTAATGAACATTATGGTTTTATGTAATGAGCATTGTAGTCATAAGTAATGAGCATTGTAGTAATAGGTAATGAGCATTGTAGTTCAGCTTGATGAACATTATGGTTTCATGTAATGAACATTGTAGTTTTGCTTGATGAACATTATGGTTTTATGTAATGAGCATTGTAGTTATAGGTAATGAGCATTGTACTAATAGGTAATGAGCATTATGGTTTTATGTAATGAGCATTGTAATTATAGGTAATGAGCATTGTAGTAATAGGTAATGAGCATTGTAGTTCAGCTTGATGAGTATTATGGTTTCATGTAATGGGTATTGTCGTTATAATATGTTATGAGCATTGTAGTTATAGGTAATGAGCATTATGGTTTCATGTAATGAGCATTGTCGTTATAGGTTATGACATTGTCGTTATAGCTTATGAGCATTGTAGTTATGTTTGATGAGCATTATGGTTTTATGTGATGAACATTGTAGTTATAGGTAATGAGCATTGTAGTAATAGGTAATGAGCATTGTAGTTAAGCTTGATGAGCATTATGGTTTTATGTAATGAGCATAATAGTTATAAGTTATGAGCATAGTAGTTGTATAGTATGAGCATTGGTGTAGAGACTTATGAGCATAATAGTTATAAGTTATGAGCATAGTAGTTGTACAATATGAGCATTGGTGTAAAGGCTTATGAGCATTGGCATTGTAGGTTATGAGCATAATAGTTATAATTTATGAGCATAATAATTAGTAGTTAAAGTTTATGAGCATTAGCCTTATAGGTTATAAATATTATAGTAAAAAAATAAAAAGCATAAAAATATAATATTACACAAAATAATAATTAAAAAAATAAAAACGATGGCGGGCGTTGGGCTCACCAAACAACGTACGGCCGGGTTCACCATCGTCCTTCTGTATATCCAAAAGTACGTACAAAAAAATTAAATTACAAAATAATACAAAGAATATAATGAAAATAGAGAAAGAAAATTAAAATTAAAAATACACGAATAAAAAGCATAATTAAATTGAATAGAAATTCAAATTTAAAATATATTAAAATATTAAATTAAAAAATCATCATTATATTTATTTAAAATAAAAAAGAAACTGACGGGGTGCACCGAGCACCATGAGCCCGGGCTCATGGTCGTAGTTCTCATAGTTGAATACTACTGGTCTGTAAAAGTGAGTGCTCCTGGCTATTACCCCACGTATATATTACTGGAGTTTATAATTCTAAACGGAAATAAAAAAATATGTTATTTCTCATTACAGTGTTACATGGAAATAATATCATACTTTCTATCTCTTTTATTAATTATGTTAAAGCATAACATTTTTAAGGGGTCATTTGCCACAACCCTTAATTCGGGCATGACTAAATGACCAAACTTTGTATTTGGTCAAAAGACCATGTCTGAAACCCAATTTTTCAGGTCGGTTAAATTCGATCTTTCGGGTCGATCAAACTTTGGCCACCTCTCTATTGTTTGAAAAATAGATATAGATCTTGATCCAAAGGTAGAACCCCAGTTCATTTATGTGTGTATATTTATGTGTGTATATATTATCTTTCTATTTAAAAGAGTAATAAAGTTGCTTGGATGTAACATGGATATTGGTTTACCGACATTTTGGCACTAATTTTTCAAAAATTTACTCATAGGTCTCATACACTTTTGTTTTGATGGATCTTGGGTGGCAGTTTGACGAATTTCACTAATTTTTGATCGAAAAATTATGAAATGACAAAATTGCCCTCTTTTTTCTTTTAATTTTCCCTATAATGAACCTTATTTCTCCCTCAACCCCGCAATCCCCCCCCTAAAAAAATTGTCTCTTGGTCTCTCACTCCTTCTAACTCACACGCTCTCCTATGCTGTCATGGCTAGAGGTGGGCAATGGGCTGGGTACCCTATGGGCTGCAAGAGTAAGATTGGATTTTAAGGGTCAAAGCCCATTCGAAATTGAAAAAGGCGGGCTGTTGATGGGTCAGAAAAATTAGGGTGAAAGTAGGGTATCTCGCGAGTCAATACAGGGTCAAAAAAATGGGGCCAAACCAACGCTGTCGAAAAAAATGGGGCCAAAGTAGACTGGTTTTCTCTCTGAATCTCTCACATCTCACCTTCTCACTCTCGGGGAAACCCTAGTAAACACGATAGCCGTCGCCGATCGCCGGGAAATCCTGGTAAACACCATAGCCATCGCCGATCGCCGGGAAACCCTAGTGAAACCAACGCCATCGAATCGTTGTCTCACCTTCGATCTCCCTCTCACTTTCTTCCTCTCTTCTCACTCGAATCGCCGGGGACAAGAGTTTCATTCTTAATCCGGTTAGTTTCTCTGATTTTTGTGCCAATTTTTTGATTTTTTGTGCGTTTTGTTCAGTGATTTAGGGTTAGGGTTAGGTTTCCAAAATGACACCCATATTTTCTCTCAATTTGCATGTTTGTAGTTCATGAAAGACATCATTTTTCTGTCTGGGTTGGAATCCCTGTTGCATTTTTTTTCTGGGTTGAGCTTTCTATACACCCTAATTTGGCTTGTTTACCTGGAAATTAGCAAAGGGTTCTATGGTCTAGGAGAAGTTTTCAAGTGGGGTTTTCTCTTTGTGTTGTTTTCCTGTTCAAGTTTGTGCTCAAATTGGTGAAATGTAACTGTAGCATTTTGAAATTTTTGAGTCCTTGAACATACATTACGTGAGCTTGGATCTTGGTCATCCTTGTTTCCCTCTTTTTGCAATGGGTTTCTGGAGGTCATTTTATCAAATTGTTTTAGTGTTCTTCATGGGTACATTGTCAAGGGTCATAGTTGGCCACTTTTCTTGAAAAAGCTTCATCTTTTTTGCTTAATTTGAAGTTTTAAAGTGTTCTTCTTGTTGTTAACTTCATGTGGATTAATTTGATGCCTTTTGAAGCATGAAGTACTATATATAACCTAATAAAGACATAACTACTCTTTTAACAGGACAATATTCATGGAGTCTGGATATATGGGTTAATCTGTAATCTGAATTTTGTGATGATTGTGATCTCATATTTTTGTTGTTTGTTAATTGTTATACTAATAGCGATGGAAAGCCAATCAACTGCAAGACAAGTGGCAGAAGATGGTTATAGTGAGTATTCCTCTCCCCCTCTTAAAAGAAGGAAGAAGTCTGTAGTGTGGAAAGAACTCATACAAGGCACGAATGCACAAGGTGAGCCAACTGCTACATGTAAACATTGTAAGATTGCTTTGTGTGCTACTACTGGAAGTGGCACTTCTCATTTGAGGAGGCACCTAGAAAGATGTCCTTTATGACCTACTGGGTATGTTCCTAATGAGGGAGGTAGTGATGATGATGAAGCATTCGTTTTTAACATGTCTGAGCTTAGGACACAAATTGTGCTCTATATTGTAGAAGGGACTCATTCATTTACTACTGTTGAGGAGCATGGTTTTAGGCGAATAATGTCCGCAGCTAACCCGAACTTTTTGTCGTTTAGTCGTTCCACGGCTAAAAGGGAGTTGTTGTCTATGTTTGTGGAGGAAAGAGAGAAGGTGAAGGACATGGTAATGAAATCTCCTGGTAGGATTTGCTTGATCACTAATAATTGGAAGTCTAACCATACTCACCAGCACTACATTTGCATCACTGCACATTTTGTGGATATTGATTGGAAGCTGCAAAAGAGAATTCTTAGGTTTAGAGCTTTGGCACCTCCTTATGATGGTCAAAGCATAGCAAGTGAGATCTTTTTGTTTCTTAGTTAGTGGGGAATTGTGGATAAGATACTCTCAATCACTGTGGATAACGCTAGATTCAATGGTGTGATGATGTCTAGTCTCAAAGGAAGTCTTATGCCTAGAAACGGGTTGGTTTGTGATGGTGCATTTTTTTCATATAAGGTGTTGTGCGCACATCTTGAATCTCATTGTGCAAATGGGCTTGAATATGATCAGTGAAACACTTGATAAGATTCGAGGGCTAGTGAAAGTGTTACTTAAATCTTCTCAAAGAAGTAATTACTAGTGGCCTTGGAGATGAATATTTTGAGGATTACAATAGTTTTCAAGGTAGAAGTTCTAGGTCACAAGCTGGAAAATCACATCTTGATTTGTACTTAGAGGAGTTACCTCTTGATAGGAACTCAGAGATAGATGTTTTGAAGTTTTGGCATGGAAATTCAGTAAGATTTCCCGAGCTTTCTACTATGGCAAGGGATTTATTAACCATACCCGTTAGCACTGTAGCTTCAGAGTCTGCATTTAGTCTTGGTGGAAAAACCATCTCTCCCACCCGTAGTGCTTAAGCCCAAGACAGAGCAAGCACTGGTATGTCTTCAAGACTGGCGACGAGCAGAATATGATGTTATGGCAGCGGCAACAATTGACGATGATACAGATGAGGAGGTGGATGATGAGGATGCCACAAGTCACTATTTTTAGGTAATTACTTTAGGTATTATAAAATATGTTAATTTATTTCAATTATGATTGGATGAATTGTCCCTAATTTTTGAAAATTTTCTTTGGAAGGGTTTGTTCTTTTTCTCGGTCAATCAATATAATATATACATTATTAAAGATTGAGTTTTTGGTCCTACTCGGTGTTTGAAGTCTTTGATCACACGAGGTTTATTTTTTTTAATGCTTCATTCAAAGTTTTTGTATTTTGGGTTGAATTGCCTAGTAATCCCTTATAAATTTATAATATGTGTCAAAATTGTTCTGCAGGTTATTCTGTTAGTTCATGAAGTTCTCAAGAATATGAATCAAGTTAATCAAGAATATACAATTAGCTTTTTCGTATATAATTATGTAATTTTGGTCTTATTATTTGGTATATAATTATGTAATTTGGTCATATTATTTTGGATATAATTATGTGGATATTAAAAAAGGGGGAGCAGAAAGTCCAAGCAGCAGGAAAAGTTATTTAATCATATTAAGTGAAAGCAGGAAAAAAAAATCAGATTTTAGTAGCATGAAAAAAATTAGATTTTAATAGCTGGAAAAAAATCAAATTTTTATAGTAGGAAAAAAATCAGATTATAGTAGCAGAAAAAAATAATCAGATTATAATAGCAGAAAAAAGACAGATTTTAATAACAGGAAAAATAAAAACAGTTTTAATAATAAGTTAACAACACAGCAGCAAAAAGAAAAATATCATATGTCAATGGGCGGGTCATGGACGGGTCAGGTCAGTTGGCCCGTGATCGACCCTACTCCTTGTCTCAAAAGTGTTGACTTGACCCTAGCCCATAAGAATAAAAGGTCGGCCCTGACCCGGCCCATCCCGGCCCATTGCCCACCTCTAGACATGGCTATTCCTTGGTTTCAACCCCTAATAAGACAACCCAAATCTAACATGCATTCACTACATTGAACAATCATCATTGCCTATTTTTTTCTCCCTTTTGGGCGCATTTAATTATTGTTGATGAAGATCAAGGTGAATGGATGAAAACAACATCTAGTTTCCCAATGAAAAGAACGGATGCTCAAACGAATGATGATTGTTTGGTTGATGTAGAAATTGCAGAGGTGGCTGCCGATGGCAACAACCACCACGCAGGCGGGAAAAAAATTCGTCACACAACTCCCAATTAGCTCTGGAATTAATTTTTGACAGGCAAAAAATTTGTGGCCTCCCCAACTTCCTAATGAAATGTGACGATATGGTCAAAGAGAACCCTTTAATCCGAACACCTTGAGGTACAACATATGAACGCGGTATTGATATATCCACCCATCACATAACCATTCTATGGAAGCGCTCCTCGTAGTGTTGACAGGGCGCCGCAAGCGCACGGGTACTATTGTAGCAACGTCAAGGTCGATCCCACAGGGACTTGGTCTAGTAACTCAGTGAGCTATCCCTCTACTTGATTGCTAAGCTAATTGGGTTGATGCATTTTTTATGACTTCTAATGAACTAACTAGAACTAAAGTGGACTAGAAAGGATTAACTAGAGGTAATTCGATGGATGAAGACTTCTAGGGTTTTACTCACCTAACAACAGGGTCTGAAAGCCAGATTAAAGCATGCACAAGAAAGTAACTGAAACGAATCAAGAATCGATAACCTCTAAATTCTATCGCCCTTTCGATGCTAAATAGAATTATCCTGACTAACATAATCAACAACTTTAAATCGCTTTTGAGTTAAGCAATTGAAGGTCTAAGCAAGGTCGGGTTATCTAATGATTCCCTAGTCTACTACTCCTTTTTCAACTTTCGTAGGCCTAGGTAGAAGGGTTGGTGGTCAAATTCCCCTAATTCACCTTTCGGTACTTCTTAGGTTAATTTCTGAATTACAAACATCCAAGGCCTTAAGAAAATTCGTAAGCAAGAAAAATGCAACCTTCTATTGATTCAATTGAGAATTCAAGTACAAACTAAAACATTTCTAATCAAACTCCATATTGATGGTTCATAAAACCCTAGAAAGAACGAAATCTACTCACAAGTATTCATTGAAAACAAGAAATACGTTCTAAACATGGTAATCAATTCTAGAATTAAGGAACAGAAAGTGAGAAGGGTATAAAGCAAACACTAGGGAGAAATTCGTAGGATTCTCTCAAGAACTTCACAAGAGTGTTGCGTGCTTCTTCTCGAATTCCAAATCTTCAATGCCTTCGAATTGATTCTTAATGAATGGCGGTGTTTTTGGTGAAGAATTCCTCTCTAAAAATCTCTCTTTTCTGCCCAGAATCAGTGATAATCGCGTTCCCCTTCTTTTCCCCGGTTATTTCCGCAAAAATAATCGCAAGAAGAAGAAAATACTCCAAGCACGGTCCGTGGTCGTCACCACAGTAACCCGTGGTTGGCGCTGCTCATTGCTTTCGCTCATTTCTTCTTTGAAATTTTTACCACGGTCTTATCAACAGTAGTTGATGCCCGTGGTACCCTTGGCCTTACCAAATTTGCTCCATAAATCACCTTTTTGGCCCTAAACCTGAAAATCAATGCAAAAAACGCAAAGACCAAGTGTAAATAGAGAAATGGGGAAGATTAAACACCTTTTTAGCCAAAAATCACCATGATTATGCTTCTAAAATACCTAAAAATAAGTGCAAATAATGCACTTATCAACCCCTCCATGCTAAAACCTTGCTTGTCCCCAAGCAAGTACTAGACTCAAAACTAGGAAAAACGGACTCAAAAGAAGAAAAAGAAAAGAAAAACTCGAACATCCTATGTACAAGCCCCCTCAGGTAAGCATTAGCAGAACTCTCAAGCAACTTTGCCCAACCAAAACACAACCCTAAAGCGATTAGAACACTTTAGCACAAGATAGAGGGAGATTTTTGAAAAGGGTTTAGGGGAATCACACCATCAAGATCAAATTAGTCACCCTTCCGTCACCGAATTAGCGAGAGAACACATGTATGAGTATGAAACTAAAACGGTTGAGAGCAATCCTCACTTTTGGGAATGTGGAAACACTCCCCTCATGTGTTTTCAAAATGAATTCAATGTTTGGTTCTCTCAATACTCTAGCCTAGGAAACAATCTACCATATGCTTGATGATCATCTCAATTCTCTACCGCTATATGCAAAATGCAAATGACAATCAAGAGGTCTTTGAAAGGGTTGTAACGGGGTTAAGGTTAGGGGTAAGGGACGGAAAATATTTGGATAAGTGGAGCTCGAAGCCAAGCTTGGAGTTATACTTTTCCAATCTCACTCAATGTCATTGAAAATTACTCGCCCATAAACAATCACAACAATCCCGAAACATTTATTAGAAACCGCCTCATTACTAGACTCCTCACTTGCCATCACACTTGTGCTCTTTTTTTTTTTATTTTTTTCGAAGCAAGTGATTGGCAAGTGAAAATCATATACAAAATTAATTATAAAACTTGGCGGGTTTTGCTAACATAGCCACTACATTGATGCTACATAAATGAGAAAAATCCCAACACTTCCTATTCATTACTTTCCCAACACACTGTTTTGCGAATGTATTCACAATTAACCCCATCAACCACACTCAATATACTCCAAGCAATGGCTTAAGGTAGGAAGATATGTAATTGGCCAAGGTTTATAATTTCAGGTTATTCCAAGAAAACGGAGTAATCAAAGGCTAGAAGAAGGGTTAAAGGCGGAGAATTACATGAATAGGGTGGCTATTTGGTATTGTAGCTACAATAAGTGCGAATGAGTGCCTCAATCATATTGTCAATGCATGATGCAAAGTGCAGTTTCAAAGAGATGAAAAGCAAGTTCTAGAGATCACAACCAAGGTTGAGTCACACATGGAAATATGAGACTAATGAAAATGATTAGTCATTTTGGCTTAGTGGTCTCACGGGTTTGTGCTCAACAACCAATCAAAGAACATAAACATACAAATGCTAAGCTCACATCAAAGGGTTAAGAAGGGCAATAAATCTTCACTATCAAGATGTGAACCCAAATCAAGATGTTTTCGAAATTTCTTTGCAAATCTTTGAATCACTTACGGGCTACGCAAAGGCTAAACAAAGCTACAAGAAATACTAGCTGGCTTACAATCATCACCGGAGGCTTACCTAACCTAATCCTAAGGCTATTCTAATCTTTCTTTTCTTTTTGCTTGATTTTTCTAATTATTTTTTTTATTTTTTTTATCTTTAACTAGATGAACTAAATGCGGTTTTATCGGGGCCGAAATGTCCACCATAGGTCGTGGAATAGCAATGATGTAGCACCCCTTGAACTTCTTCCTCTGGAATGCATCTCCGGTAAACCCCATCGGCACATAGCTTGAAAAGAAGTGGTTCTTCCCAAACAAAGCTCTTCACCTCGAATAGGAACCTCTTCTTTTGTTGATATGATAAGTCCGGCTGCAACACTCCACACACAAGATAATTGACGTAGTCGGCATACCATGGAATGAATGGGGTACACACAGCCATGAGTTTCTCTTCCGGAAAAGAATCATCAATAGGGAGCTTCTCCTTCGGAACATCCTCCAATCGAGAGAGATGATCGGCCACCACGTTTTGCAATCCGGGCTTGTCCCGAATTTCCAAATCAAACTCTTGGAATAATAACACCCAGCGAATGAGCCGAGGTTTAGAGTCCGACTTCTTCATCAGGTGTCGAATGGCGGCATGATCGGTGAACACAATCACCTTGGAGTTGATCAAGTATGGTCGAAACTTCTCCAAGGCGAAAACGACCGCCAAGAATTCCTTCTCTGTGGTGGCGTAGTTGACTTGAGCCTCATCCAGAGTTCGGCTCGCATAATAGATGGCGAAAGGCTTGCCATCTCTTCTTTGCCCTAAAACAGCCCCCAATGCGTAATCACTCGCATCACACATCACTTCAAACGGTAAACTCCAATCCGGGGCTTGCATAATAGGCGCAGTGATCAAAACTTCTTTCAACCTGTTGAAAGCACTCAAGCAAACATCATCAAATTCAAAAGGCACATCTTTTACAAGCAATCGGGTGAGAGGTCTAGCAATTTTCGAAAAATCTTTTATGAACCGTCGGTAGAAACCAACGTGTCCAAGAAAACTCCTAACACCCTTAACAGAAGTTGGAGGTGGTAATTTTTCTACCACCTCAACCTTTGCTTTGTCAACCTCAATGCCTTTGCTTGACACAACATGACCAACGACTACACCCTCTTGTACCATGAAATGGTACTTCTCCCAATTCAAAACCAAATTCACTTCATCACATCGAGACAACACTTTAGCAAGATTTCTTAAACAATGATCAAAAGAATTGCCATAGACTGAAAAATGATCCATAAACACCTCCATAATGTCCTCAATAAAATCAGAGAAAATAGCCATCATGCATCGTTGAAAAGTAGCTGGTGCATTACACAACCCAAATGGCATTCTCCTATAGGCAAATGTACCGTAAGGACATGTAAAGGTGGTCTTTTCCTGATCACTAGGGTGGATAGGGATTTGGAAAAACCCGGAATACCCATCTAGATAACAAAAGAATGAATTATTCGCCAGTCTTTCAAGCATTTGGTCAATGAAGGGGAGAGGGAAATGGTCTTTACGGGTGGCATCATTCAACTTGCGGTAATCAATACACATCCTCCACCCCGTAACAGTCCTGGTAGGAATCAACTCATTATTCTCATTTTTCACCACAGTCATCCCCCCTTTCTTAGGCACAACATGCACCGGGCTAACCCACTCACTATCAGAAATAGGGTAGATAATCCCAGCATCAAGTAATTTCAAGACCTCTTTTTTCACCACCTCTTTCATGTTAGGGTTTAACCTTCTTTGACTTTGAATGGTGGGTTTATAATCATCTTCCATCAAAATCCTATGCATGCAAAATGAGGGACTAATTCCTTTAAGGTCATCTATGGTATAGCCAATGGCCTTACGATGCGACCTAAGGACTCTCAACAATGAATCAATCTCAGCATCATTCAAGTTTGCATTCACAATCACAGGATAAGAGGAATCGGGGCCAAGAAATTCATACCTTAGGGAAGAAGGGAAAGGTTTCAGTTCTACCTTTGGTGTTTCCTTCTCGCTCGAAGCTTGCTTGTTTTTACTTTCAACCTCTAGTGCCTCCACCGTTTCCAGCGTTGGTGGAACTTCTGGGGATGCCTGCAAGAGCTTCACACAATGGGCAACCTCGGGATCGTGATCCTGGGTTTTACTGTTAGACAACAAACAAAGCTCAAGAGGATCGTGAGAACGAATGTTAGTGCTATCTTCCCTAAGAATGGAATCAATGATATCCACTCTAAAACAATCATGAGAAAATGCAGGGAATTTAGCAGCTTCAAACAAATTAAACTCAGCTTTCTCACCTCCTATACTAAAGGACATCCTACCATTTTTCACATCAATGCAACACCCAGCCGTAGCCATGAAAGGTCTACCAAGAATAATGGGGGTACGGGTGTCTTCCTCCATCTCTAGGATAACAAAGTCAACATGAACAAAGAAGCTACCCAACTTAATAGGGACATCCTCTAAAATTCCTATGGGAAACTTGACCGATCGATCGGCCAACTGGAGGGAAATGGTAGTGGGCTTTAGTTCACCCATACCAAGCTTTTGGGACAAAGAGAGGGGCATAAGACTCACATTAGAACCAAGATCACATAATGCACGGTCTATGGAAATCTTTCCAACTTCACAAGGAATGGTGAAGCTACCGGGATCCTTAAGGTTCGGGGGAAGCTTATTTTGGAGCACGGCACTACACTGTTCCGTCAATGCCACTGTCTCATGCTCTTCCAACTTCCTCTTGTTTGTCAAAATTTCCTTCAAAAATTTAGCGTAGGAAGGCATTTGAGACAGGGCATCGGTGAATGGAATGTTAATATGAAGTTTCTTGAGGACCTCCAAGAACTTCCCAAATTGCTTATCACTTTTAGCCTTAGCCAATCTTTGAGGGAAAGGCAAGGGTGGAGTGTAAACTCTTTGGGGAACTTTTGTTGCATCCTTAGAAACTTCTTTCTCAACTTGCACATCAACATTAATCACAGGTTCTTTAGGAGGCACATTTACCTCTTCATGCACATCATTACTCACATCAGCATTCACATCATTCACAACATTCTCAACATCAACTACATTCTCAGCAACATCATCATCATGCACATCAACAACAACATGCTCATCACACACACCCCTAGGTCCCGCCAATTGCGTTCCGCTTCTTAAGGTTATGGCATTGCATTGATCCTTTGGGTTCACAACAGGTTGGCTAGGGAGCTTTCCTGGAGGAGTGGTGGAAGTATTAGCCTGACAAGCAATATGAGATTCAAGCATTTTGTTGTGAGTGGCCAACTGGTCAACTCTATCAACTAAAAGCTTGATAGTCTCTTCTTGCTGATTTTGGGACACAACCATACGTTCCACCAATGCCTTCCAAATGCTTGGGTTTGTCGAGGCTGGGGTTGGGCTTGTTGTCTTTGGAAACCAGGTGGTCTTTGGGTCTGTTGTTGTTGGTGCGGTCCCGTGGGATTGTTATTCCGATAGAAAAAATTAGGATGAGATCTAAACCCCGGGTTGTAGACATTAGAGTATGGGTCAAAGTTCTGTCTTGGGTTTCCAATATAATTGGTCTGGTCCAAGGTCTCGGGACTAGCTAACCCAACAGGACAAAACAAGGTCTCATGCTCAAATGAGTTACAAGAAGCACACAGTAGGGGAGGATTGGAATTTACATGCAAACGGTCTATCTTCTGAGTCACAGCATCTATTTTAGCAGTCAAAACAGAAATGGCATCGACATCATACTTACCTCCCGTTCTCGAGGAACGGGGCTTGGACCATTGGTGACTGTTGGACGCCATTTGCTCGATCAAAGAATAGAGGTCATCGACCGCTTTGTTCATGATGTTCCCCCCAGCTGCTGCAAGAATCATCGCCCTCAACTGATCATCCACTCCATTGTAGAAGGCATGGATGGGCACCCATGGCTCAAGACCATGATGTGGACACCGGTGAAGTAGATCCTTGAATCGTTCCCAAGCCTCGTACAGGTTCTCATCCAGCTCTTGGACGAAGGTGGATATTTGGTTGCGGAGGCTTGTCAGCTTACTTGGCGGGAAATATTTGTTAAGAAATGCGCTCGCCATCTGATCAAAAGTGGTGATGGAGTTCGGCGGAAGAGAGTCTAGCCACTCCCATGCTCGATCCTCCAAGGAAAACGGAAACAATCGCAGTTTGATTGCATCCGGTGAAGCCCCGTTCGCCTTGAACGTATCGCATGCCTGGCGAAAGATACGGAGGTGTCGGTTGGGGTCCTCACTAGGGTGACCACGAAATGGCGAAGCTTTGACCAGATTAATCAAGGAATTCTTCAGCTCAAAATCATTGTTGGCGATGTTGGGAGGGTTGATGGCCGTGGGAGGATCTGTGACATTTGGGGCCATGTATTGTTCCAATGTCTTCGGTTATGCTTCTCCACCGGCCATTTTCGATTGTGATGCAGACTCCTCTTCTTGCTTCTTGCTAGCTTTCTCGTCATGCCTCTTTCTCCGAGAACGGAAAGTGCATTCAATCTCGGGATCGAACTCAAATTCCGGATATTTTTGCATACACCAAGAGTACCTAGCAAAACAAGAAATGAGACACAATCAATCACAAGTAAAGGAAAGAAAAAGAAAGAAAATAAAAAAAAAAAAACAGCTTAGTCAATCAAAGAGTCTTCGCTTAATGGCTACTAGGGACAAAGTACCCGGCAACGGCGCCAAAAACTTGACAGGGCCGCAAGTGCACGGGTACTATTGTAGCAATGTCAAGGTCGATCCCACAGGGACTTGGTCTAGTAACTCAGTGAGCTATCCCTCTACTTGATTGCTAAGCTAATCGGGTTGATGCATTTTTTATGACTTCTAATGAACTAACTAGAACTAAAGTGGACTAGAAAGGATTAACTAGAGGTAATTCGATGGATGAAGACTTCTAGGGTTTTACTCACCTAACAACAAGGTCTGAAAGCCAGATTAAAGCATGCACAAGAAAGTAACTGAAACGAATCAAGAATCGATAACCTCTAAATTCTATCGCCCTTTCGATGCTAAATAGAATTATCCTGACTAACATAATCAACAACTTTAAATGCGCTTTTGGGTTAAGCAATTGAAGGTCTAAGCAAGGTCGGGTTATCTAATGATTCCCTAGTCTACTACTCCTTTTTCAACTTTCGTAGGCCTAGGTAGAAGGGTTGGTGGTCAAATTCCCCTAATTCACCTTTCGGTACTTCTTAGGTTAATTTCTGAATTACAAACATCCAAGGCCTTAAGAACATTCGTAAACAAGAAAAATGCAACCTTCTATTGATTCAATTGAGAATTCAAGTACAAACTAAAACATTTCTAATCAAACTCCATATTGATGGTTCATAAAACCCTAGAAAGAACGAAATCTACTCACAAGTATTCATTGAAAACAAGAAATAAGTTCTAAACATTGTAATCAATTCTAGAATTAAGGAAGAGAAAGTGAGAGGTGTAAAGCAAACACTAGGGAGAAATTCGTAGGATTCTCTCAAGAACTTCACAAGAGTGTTGCGTGCTTCTTCTCGAATTCCAAATCTTCAATGCCTTCGAATTGATTCTTGATGAATGGCGGTGTTTTTGGTGAAGAATTCCTCTCTAAAAATCTCTCTTTTCTGCCCGGAATCAGTGATAACCGCGTTCCCCTTCTTTTCCCCGGTTATTTCCACAAAAATAATCGCCATGAATGAGAAAATGACTCAAGCACGGTCAGTCGCTACCACGCGGCCGTGGTTGGCGCTGTCTCATTGTTTTCGCTGCTTTCTCGAAATTTTTACCACGGTCTTATCAACAGTAGTTGATGCCCGTGGTACCCTTGGCCTTACCAAATTTGCTCCATAAATCACCTTTTTGGCCCTAAACCTGAAAATCAATGCAAAAAACGCAAAGACCAAGTGTAAATAGAGAAATGGTGAAGATTAAACACGTTTTTAGCCAAAAATCACCATGATTATGCTTCTAAAATACCTAAAAATAAGTGCAAATAATGCACTTATCAAGTGTAAGCAGATACATGACAAGTTGAATGTGCTATCATCCTTGATGCTCAAGCTCGTTCTTAATGTTTCTAAGAAGATTGCCTTGTTTTACGGGTGTGACATTTTAATCATGCAAAAATGCTTATTTTGATGTTTTGCTTGCTCAAACCTAGATGGGACTAGAAATGAATCCATTATTTACTTCTCTAAAAGATCAGAAATGACCAAGGAAAGGGGTTGATCTTAGTTCTTTGGAACTCCTTTTACAACAATGTAACGGCCCGGCCCCCTTCCGGGCCGCGGACATTATCGATAACTGCTTCAAGGATCGCTTACTGTCCCCACAAATCATCACGAATCTTTCCAGCGTGCTTCGTTCTCGCTCACAGAATGTGCACCTTGGTGATATGAGTAGTCATTTCAATCCTTTTAAGCCACACTTTAATCACATATCGGGGGTGTTAAAGTCAGCCCCACTTAAGCGTACAATGTCCTCGTTGTGCCATAATCCAATCCAGAATCTTTGCCCCGCTAGGAGACTGCCCATGGCTCTCCCGTCCACTGGCGCAACTCACGGTCGTGGGTCGACTTTGATACCATTTGTAATCCCCCGGCCCCCTCCCGGGCCGCAGACATTACCGATAACTGATTCAAGGATCGCTGACTGGCCCTACAAATCACCACAAGTCTTTCCAGCGTGCTTCGTCCTCGCTCACACGCTGCCTGGGAAAACTTCCCAGGAGGTCACCCATCCTAGTACTACTCCCAACCAAGCACGCTTAATTGAGGAGTTCCCAACGGATGAGCTACCATAAAAGGAGGTGCACCTTGGTGATATGAGTAGTCACTTCAATCCTTTTAAATCACATTTTAACCATATCGGGTGTGTTACAAACAAAAATCATAAGCACAACTAGCATATATATTGGAATGGAGAGAGTACATAGATATGCGTCCTCCATAAATAACTCTGAACTTAGTTTCAAATTGTCAGTAAACCGAAATATACATTACCTAAGACCCAATAAAACAAAATGTACTGAGCCAATGTTATATTTTCATCAAAACTGTTGGAGAGATCCAATGCGGGAGCCAACTTCAACCAAGACCCATGGTACATTAGTTAAGTGACTTTCCATCTTAAATTCAATTGGTGTTGAGAGGAGTTTCCCACTTGACTATCTTATATCAAAAAATTACTTAAGAGTACCCTAACTTTTGGTGAAATGTTTTTCCGGTACCCCAACTTTTAAAAACTAATTTTGGGGTACCCTAACTTTTAGGATTAGAAATAATTAGGTGAATTTCCGGCCAATGATTTGAATTCACCGATGAATTTTAGGCGGGAAATTGATTAAGTGTATTTGTGGACGAAAATGTCGTTTGTTTTTGTGGACGAAAATGATTTGAATCAATCGGAGTTTCACTAGAAATTCACCTAGTAATTTCTAATCCTAAAAGTAAGGGTACTCCAAAATTAGTTTTGAAAAGTTAGGGTACCAAAAAATTGTTTTTCAAAAGTTAGGGTACCTCTAAATAATTTTTTGATCTTATATACCATATGTTTTCCCTTTGCTTTTCCAATGTGGGATATTTTACATCATATGTTATATGATAAGATTTTAATCATAATTTCTTCTGGCTATTAATGGTTCTTTTACCATATCAAATGAGATTAATATTTCCCACTTGTTTGAGTAACAATCATGGTTTGATAAAAATGGATGATTTTATTATCAATAAAAGACACTAGAGTTGTCCATTACATTCACTTCATTTTTTACCCAAATGAATAAATATAATTTTGGTTGGAAAACTAATGAATAATTCAATATTTTCATAAAGTTAAACAATTTGTTCATCTTATAGTTCTACATGTGATAAAAAGCTTTTTATGTAATAGATTTTAATAATAATTAAAAAGATAGAGTTGGTATTGAATAATAGTATAATTATCATTGAATATTAACATCATATATTTATACTAAACAAAATTTATTATGTAATTATAAATTTGTAATCCATTTTAAAACAATTGTAAAAATATAATGAGAAGAATTATATTATTATGGGCATAAATGAAATCTAACATATAGTTTTACTAACAACTAATTTTACCAAATATTTTTACTGCAAATAGTTAAGTCAAACAGCTAACAGCTAATTTAAACCACTAATAACTTATTGTCAAACAGGGCCGAAGTTCAACATTGAACTTTACAAGAAAATATAAATTGATGCTTAAAGAAGGTAAGACTACGTTTGTCAAATGCCCTTACTGAACTCAAAGACAACTGCGTGATTAAATGAAGGAGAGTGTTTTCCAACTTTTGTGGGATCATATTTCCCCATTCAAAATATCTTCACCATAAAATCCTAAAACCCATTACAGCTATGGAGAAAATTATACCGATGAATAATTGAATATTGTACACAACAATCCACGTTTAACAAGTTAGACCATTTTTATTTTTTTTTTTGGCCAGAATTGTCCATCTATTAACAAAAACAAAGAATTTACAACTCCAGTTTTTAACAAAACGTTTGCTAGAGAGGGAACTTGTTTAACAAATTAAACCATCTTATTGCTGATTGTTAGCGCTACTGCGTTAGTCAAGCATGCTCCAACAGATGTCTGGATTACTACCCAACATATCAAGAATGAATCGAGTTCCAATACCATTCCATGTTACCGAGGGAACAACTCAGAGGCTGAATCCTCGTATGCTGATTCTTGTCGAGATTTGGTCTTGAATTTCTGTGACATTGCTCCGGAAGAAGCATCTGTATCGAGTAAATTCATAGTACGGGTCACAAATGGAGGATGTGATGGCACCGAAAAAGTAAAAGAAACGCTGCTCATCATGACAACAACAGCGGACATGGTTGGTCTCTCTGCAGCTTCTTCTTGAACGCATAACATCCCCATGTGAATGCATTTCATTATTTCCGTCCTCCAACTCCCTGATATTGCTTCATCCACTACATTCATCGCAGTTCCATCCCTCCAATTTTTCCAAACCTACAAATTATGGTATCAATACATTGTTACTGACTCCACATAGACTTTGAACTTTTCTTGATGCAAAATCAGCAGCTCAGATACTCTAAAGGATATATATTATCATTTAGTTAATTAATACACTTACATAGCTTGTAATGTCCTCTGAATCCTCCCCATGCTGCAACCCTATGCTCCTTCTTCCGGTCACCATTTCCAGGACAAGCACACCGAAACTATAGACATCTGATTTAGGAGAGAAGAGCCCGTGAAATGCATACTCCGGTGCCATGTATCCGCTGTACATGATAGATGATAAAAATCTCTCATCATCACTTTTCTTTTTTAAATTAAAAATATCTATTCAATAGATCAATTAAAACAAACATTCCAACATTTATCAGAAATGAGAAAGACCCTAACATAGGATACTTGATGATTTTGAGAGCCAACTTACTAGGTGCCAACTACTCTGTTAGTGTCACCATGTGTTTGATCCATCTGAAATAACTTTGCCAAGCCAAAGTCCGCGATCTTTGCGTTCATTTCTGAGTCCAAAAGTACATTGCTTGCTTTAAGATCGCGGTGAATTATCCGCAGTTGTGAGTCCTCATGCAGATACAACAATCCCCTAGCAATGCCTGTGATAATCTTGTACCGCATCTGCCAATCTAATTGAGCTCTTCTAACTGGATCTGCGAATTCATAAATAAGTGAACTCAACTATAAGCAAATCACAACACATTCATACATACAGATACATATACATATAAGGTTGATTATCTTATGGTAGTATGTAGTATTGGTTGATATGAACACACATACCAAAAAGGATGTGATCTAGGCTGGAATTGGGTAAATACTGGTATATTAAGAGTCTTTCGTCTCCGTCCAAGCAGAATCCCAAGAGTTTCACCAAATTCCTGTGTTGAAGATTGGCCACTAGCAAAACCTCATTTTTAAACTCTTGTTCACCTTGAGAAGAATTCTTGGCGAGCCTCTTGACAGCTACTTGTCGCCCATTTGAGAGGGTTCCCTGTATTCCACAACAAATCTTCAAGCACTCTACCTTCATTCTGACAAGACATGAGTATGCTGTTTACATTGGGGATGGTTGGCTAGTGTGGAAAGTCTTTTCTTTTCTTGTTTGCGCACTTTGTTTAATTTTCTAAAAATTGGTCTGCATAGTAGGGCTCAGATTGCACTGGAAAACTTTTACATTAAACTGGTTTGGAAACAAATCGAACTGGAATAAGCTTTCTTACCAAATACCCTCAGAGTAATCAACTTTAATAGCAGGGAATGGAAAATGTACCTTATAGACAGTACCAAATCCTCCTCGACCAAGCTTATTTTCAGAAGAAAAGTTGTTTGTAGCTTTTCTCATTGTGGCGAAATCAAACCGCAAAGATTCTATGCTTTTGGTGTGATCCTCAGTCTCGTGGATGGAAGAAGAAGCTGGAGGATCAAAATATATATTAGCACTAAACGGGTTAAGCTACACAACAAAAACAGGATATATACAGTTTAAGAATTCGAAAACTATAAATCCACACTAGCAATCAACCATGAATGCACTTACATTCAATTTTTTTCCATCTTTTTCTTCTGAGAAACCAACAGCCGAAAATGATTGCAATAAGCCCTAAGCATGCGACACCTGCTAGGACGGCTACTACAATGGCAAGTTTGCCTTTGTTGCTATTACTCTCCCCTGAAAGCACCAACAATCATATGAACCCAGTCACGTAATGTGTATGGACGAGGGAAGATATCAACGTACACAAACTTTATACAAGTAAAATTACACATTTATTATAGTAATTTATTTATTTATTATTATTTTTTTTTTTTGGTAGTAAAGGTGGGGAAACCCCATTTTATTCAAAGCTTAAAAAACGAGGTTACATAGGATAGATACCACGGGCCTTCATACGGTCCACGTGTAGCAAGTATTTCACCTCCGTTGGAGGTTCATAGAAAATCACAACACTCATATCATTATTATCTAAGGCTAGTTTCGCGAGCCTGTCCGCCACTTGGTTTGCTTCTCGGAAGCAAGATCGAACTTCAACTTCCCATTCCTCAAGAGAGAGCCAAAACTTGCATTGGTTGACTAGACAACGTAACCCCGCATTTTGGAGTTCAACAGCACCATGTATCAAGTGGTAGACTAGCACCATGTTCATCGCTTTTACAATTTTGAGACCTTCCACCACAGCTTGGAGTTCCGCCATTACCGCCGTTTGCGGACCTAAGGCTTTGTTGAAACCTCGAATCCAATCACCTCCTGAACCGCGAATCACTCCGCCAGCTCCTCCTATCTTTGGGTTTCTACTTGCTGCTCCATCGGTACACAGTTGATAGTGCCCTAGTCCCGGTCCCACCCAGTGATACAAGCACTCATTCGGATCACTTAGAATGTATCTATTCGCCTCGGCACTATCTTCGCCCACCATAAACGCCAGTCGGACTCGCTCTATTTCTTCCAGCAGCCATCTACCTTGGTCATAGGGGATCTCCTCCTTTCTGCCAAAAAGTCTTTGATTCCTCCACAACCAAATTTGCCATAGCGTAAAGGCAAAAACAGCTGGGCCATGATCTTCCCTTGATGTCGGAGTCAAGCCATTCCAGAACCATCCTTTGAATGGCCGTTGCACCATACGCTTGCCATAGCCAACAGCCTCCATCTCGTCCCAGAGTTTGACAGCATGCCGGCACCGCCTGAACAGATGGTCCAGGTTCTCTTCGTCTTCACCACATTCCGGGCATACCGCAGTCGTAGCAAGATTATGCTTCACCCGATTTTCCTGCGTCAGAAGTTTATTATGACACACAAGCCAGATAAAAACTCGTACTTTCTGAGGTACTTGGAGTCGCCAGATTCGCAGCCACTCCTCAGTGTGCTCGTCTTCTTCCTCGCCTCGAATAATCGTAAGCGCCGCCGACAATTTGAAATCGCCAGTTGCAGTCGCCGGCCATATAAAATTACGAAAATGATAAACATCTTGACACAAGATGGTTCTTAACCATCTTGCATTTCTTCTAAATCACAAATAAAGTAAAATGTAAGTGTATTTATATTATTCTAAAGGTATGTTTCATTATTTTTAGGGTTACTACAACATATAAACAATTTAAAAATAATTATTTATTTATATTTATTTCATAAATATAAAACTATGTATAAAATGTGCATTTTCTACTATGATTGATAAAACTAGGCTATTATTATATTTTTTGACCTAGCTAATAAGAATTATATTATTATAATTGATAAATATATATAATTATTAAAGAAAATATTAATAAAAGTTATAAAAATGTAAAATATGAACAATTCAAGATGGTGAAGAATCATCTTGAGTCAAGATAATTATCATGGTCCATAAAATTATCTTTGTTACTTTTTATTTTATCATTTTCGTTATTGAAAATGATACAAGGGACAAGCAGTTGTTATACCGTAGTCCCGCCGGACTACACATTGCCTCTGTACTCCCGTTATCTGCTGAGAATGAGTAATTCATTATTTGGCGGAAATGTGTGGCATCTGCATGGCAATGGCGTGATGGCTCAACAAAGGATTGTTGGTGTACTGTTGATGTGTAGGTCACAGTTTCAATTTTCATCATCACCATTTTTTCCCCTCTTTCTTTTATATATTTTATTTTTATTTAATTAAATATCTTTCTTTCTCCCTTTCTTATTTGCTTTCTTGTAATTGTTATAATGAATTTTTTTTAACTTCAACTTTTTTTATGTTTCAAATTATTAATTTAATTATTTTGTCATATTTTTTATTTGTATCAATCTATCAAAAATATTATGTTATTTTATTATTTACTTGTTAAATTTTATCTATCTTATTATATTTACTTTTTTTTATAGGGAATTATATTTATCCTTAGACATCTTTACAAGTTTTTTGAATCTAAAAAATGAATCTGTGTTGGTGTGCAATAGAGTGTGTGCTAGTATGCACATGAGTGTGGTGTGCAAATGAATCTGTGTTGGTCTACAATGAGTATATGCTAGTGTGCAATTGAGTATATAATAGTGTGTGAAAAAGATAATGATATAGTGTATAAAGGAGTCAGTGCTAGTGTGCAAAGGAGTCCATGCTAGTGTGTAGATGAGTTTGTGTTAGCGTGCAACTATGTTATCGATGTACATCATATCTAATATAAATTTCGGGTACAAACGTATCATATTTAGTGTGCATAAATATTGTAAATTTCGGGTACAAACGTAGTATTATATTTTGATGTGTAAACGTATTATACTTGGTGGGCAGACGTATTACATTTATTGTATATATAAATATAATATTTAGTATGTATAAATATTTGGTGCACAAACTTATTATTATATTTAATGTGTATGAATTTATGAATATTATTGTAAGTGTATAATAGAAGTGAGAATAAAAGTTATATGTATGTGTTGGTGTGTGTAATTAGTATGTAAAGGTGTGTGTACGTATATGTTAGTGTGCAAAGGTATATGTGCTAGTATGTAAAGGTGTATGTGTTAGTGTGCAAATATTTATTTTCCTCATTATTTCATTTTAAAATTAGTTTTATTTTCTCTTTGTCCATTTAACACTTTATAATATAATCATTAGCGTATAATAGTGTATTAGCTAGTGTGCATAATTAAGTATTATACATAATATGTAATAGTATAAAAAGTAATGTGCATAAATATTACATTATCCCATAAAAAAATATTACATTAAGTGTGCAAAGTGCACGAATATTAAACCAATTTTTAAATTAAGTGCAATATATTAAAATTTTAAAGGAGTAAAGAATCTCATTAAACATTCTACCAGAGCTGGTACGTAACAAATTGGAAAGACATGAAGTTAAGCGATTTACACATCTGACATTAGACAAGAAAAATAAAATTTAAAAATAGTCAAAAAAGCATGAGCAATAAATGAGAATATTTGATTGATATAAAGAAAAATAAATGAAAAACTCATAAAACCTTGAAAATAATAATATAAAAAAATACATGGGAAACTCATAAACCCATAGAAATTAAAAACAACGTGCAGTTGCAACAAGTCGAACTCCTGACATCTGATATGTGATACAAAATCTATCTAGCACTACCAGTAGGCCATAATCGCAGTACTGAATCCTTGTTGAGCATAAATATATTGCCATTGCGAACAGTAGCCGGAGTAGACAGTAGATACGTACTCCCGCGGGAGTATCTAATATTTTTCGTGGGACAAGAGACCAATGACAATATTCTTTCTTTAGATATGATTTTGTGTATAATATCTTTGCATATATTTGGCAAATGTAGTATTTTGTATTTACCCTTTCCATATGTTTGGGATTAGAGCTGATTTCATTTTCTCTGGAGAGTTTTATATAAGGTTTGCCTTTGCTATCAATATAAAGTAGAGAGAAATTACACTCCAAAACTCATCTTATTATGGTATCAGAGCATTAACACTCTTTCACTGTTTCATCTCTTTCGCTCAAATATTTCTGAGATAAGTTGTGGAAGTGCCAGTGCTCCACATCTGTCTACTGTCATCTTCAACTATAGTACCCACTCTGTTATTTATTTCACAACTCTCTATATCATGGTGAACGACGTCAAAGGAACAAAGTCATCATTGATCCATCTTCTCCATATTACCTTCCAGGGTCTGCTATTCCAGGTATTGTCCTTAATACTGTCATATTAAAGGGTGAAAATTATATTAATTGGGAACAAGCTGCTATCATGGCCCTCAAATCCCAAAACAAAATAGGCTTTGTTGATGGGTCATACCCAACCTACAACCACATCACCTGACTAGGCACCTTGGATTCAAGTAAACTCTATGTTATGTTCTTGGATGTTTAACTCTCTAGATGCATCTGTCAAGCCCACTGTCTCACGAATCAATAATGCTAAAGACATGTGGGATGCATTGAAAACCCGTTACTCTATTCAGAATGGACCTCGTATGTATAAATTATGGTCTGACTTATAACAAAGCAACATGGGTCTTCTGTTATGCCCTATTACACTAAGTTGCTTGGTATGTGGGATGATTTAACGAGTCTGTCCCCCCCTCCAACCATGCACTTCTAAGGCAGGAGAAAAGATGGTTAATTGGTTTGTACAATTAAAAACATACCAATTTCTAATGGGGCTTGATGAAAATATGGCACTCTCTTGACCCAAATTCTAAACTTAGAACCTCTACCAGAACTAGATCGAGCCTATGGTATGGTTATGCAAGAAGAGTCGCACAGGATGGTTATGAACCCTCGAGAAGAGGTCTCCATTGTCGGGTTTTGTGCTGCTGTAGACAGACCTCGCAGCTCCCCAACATCTTTTCCAGCAAATCGCACACCCTCAGAGAGACCCTTTTGAACATATTGTCAACGTGATGGACACACTTTTGATCGCTGTTATACCCGCCTAAGAATCAATCCTCAGGGGAGAGGGCGAGGACGTGGACGTGGGCATGCCTTCCAGCCGACGTCGACCAACATTGCTCCCAGCCAATAGCAGCCTGCACCTGCCATTGTATTTACTGCTCAGATAAGTGCTTTCATCAAGAAACTTCACCGAGAGCCGCCACAAGCTCACCTATTACGGGCTTGTCTTTGGCGCAATTCCAACGCCTTCTACAACTTGCTGACTCGCCTCCCACTCCTACTACAATTGAAGCTTTGATTGGTAAGGTCGCTCCCTCTTGGATGATTAATAATGGTGCTTCTAACCATATGACAGGGAATTTAGACTTACTGTCTGATATTCACAATATTTTTCCGTGTCCTGTTGGTCTTCCTAATGGAGTTACGACTAAAGCTACCATGGAAGGGACAATACACCTTGGTCCTGAGTTGAAACTTCGTAAAGTTTTATATGTTCCCCACTTGTCGGTTAATTTGATATCAGTATCTCAAGTAATGTTAGATACCGGTGTTGAGATATTCTATGTGTTTACAGACTCTCCATCATCTCTTGTACGCCTTTTACAGGACCGCATTACGAGGAGCCTGATTGGACTAGGTAGATTGCATCGAGGGGTCTAGATTTTCCACCAAGGGCCAAAAGCTATGGTTGCAGCTACACTTTCAGCTACTAGTGGGGAAGCCTCTTATGATCTCTAGCATCATCGTTTGGGTCATCCGTCATCTCGACCCATTTTATAAATTTCTAGTCTTCAGTTAAAGTCGAAGTCTTTAAATCATATTTGTGATATTTGTTGTCGTGCAAAGAAGACTCATAAACCCTTTCCTAAAAGCACTACTGTGGTTACAGAATGCATTCAATTGATTCAGTGTGATATTTGGGGACCCTATCGGGTTAGTACTCTATCAGGAGCTCGTTATTTCTTTACCATTGTGGATGATTTTAGTAGAGCTACTTGGGTCTATTTGATGCATGATAAAGGTCAAACTAGTGTCTTACTCCAAAATTTTTATGCTATGAAAAATCGTTAATTTAATTAGCAAGTGAATATTATTAGAAGTGACAATGGCAAAGAATTTCTTTCTGTTCATATGCGTGATTTTTATGCCTCGAATGGTATTATTCACCAGACAACTATTGTTGGGACTCCCCAACAGAATGGCTGAGTAGAGCGGAAACACCGTCATGTCCTTGAAGTAACACGAGCTCTATTATTCCAAGCTTCTTTGCCCGTTGAATTTTGGGGTGAATGTGTTTTGACAACAACTCATCTTATCAATCAACCCCTTCTTCGATCCATGATAAAACTCCACACGAAATTCTTTTTTTTAAGACCCCTAATCATCACATTCGATTCTTTGGTTGTTTGTGCTCTGCTCTTAATATTCCATACCTCCAGACAAATTTGCTCCTCAGGGGCGTAAATGTGTTTTCCTTGGATATCCATCCAATAAAAAGGGGTGGAAAGTGTTGGATCTAGAGACACAAAAATGCTTTGTTTCTCGTGATGTTCGCTTTGACGAAACTATGTTTCCATATGCAGGTTCTCCACCTGGTCTGTCCTCGACAAGGGAGCGGTCCCTGCCACTATCATCTCTACTGCTGTGGTTTCAGCAGAGCATGCCTCAAATGATGCCTCAGAAAGTGTGGATACGGCCACCAAGAGTCCTCCCATCCCAGAATCTTCATCATCTCCCTGTGGTTCGACCTCTTGTTCGCACCCACCTGTCACTGAGAGTTCTCCACTATCAGAATCTCCATCATTCCCGACCATTTTAGGTCGTGTTCATCGGCAACGGCAGGCACCGGAAGCTCTTCAAGATTATATTTGCAATACAACACTTGCTAATGACCCCATGCATCCTTGGCACCCACCAATCGCTCCTCAGGTACACGATATCCTTTAACAAATTATGTTTCTAAACGATTCTTTCTCACCTGGACATGTTAAGTTTATGGCTGCAGTTACTTCAGATGTTGAACCATGGGCATATTATGAGGCTTCCTATCACCCTTAGCGGCGTACTGTTATGCGCGAAGAAATTGAGGCACTTGAGCGTAATGGAACTTGGACCATAAAGGATCTTCCCCCAAGCAAGAATCCTATTGGCTGTAAATGGGTCTACAAGATCAAATACAGGTTTGATGGCACAGCTGAGAGAGATAAAGGCTCGAGTTGCAGTACGCAGAGATACTCAAATTGAAGATCTTGACTATACTGAAACATTCGCTCCTGTCCCCAAGCTAGTCAGTGTTCGTGTGTTCCTTTTTGTGGCTGTTGCTAAGGGTTAAGAATTACATCAAATGGATGTCAACAATGCCTTCTTACATGGGGATCTTCATGAAGAAGTATACATGAAACTCCTTCCGGGTTTCACTGCACCTCAACCGAATTAGGTGTGTCGCCTCCGCAAATTGCTATATGGGCTTTGCCAATCTCCAAGAAATTGGTTCGCTAAGCTTACCTCTGCTCTCCGATCTTAAGGATTTGTTTAGTCTCACGTAGACCACACTTTGTTTACCTACCGCCACAATGTTACCATTATTTCTCTCATTGCATATGTCAATGATCTCATTCTTGCAGGGAATGATAATCAAGCGTGTACTGTGTTCAGAACTTATCTTAATAACTGCTTCCAACTCAAAGATCTAGGCCCTTTGAAGTATTTTCTAGGGATTGAGGCAGCCGTGGTCCCAAGGGATTATTTTTATCTCAATGAAATACGTTCTGGGTATCCTATCAGAAGTCGGCTTGTCTGGTTCTAAACCTGCCGATTCGCCCATGGAGCAACATCACACTCTTGCTTTTGCCGACAGACCCCTCTTAAGTGATCCTGGTCGTTACCGTCGCCTTGTAGGACGACTCGGCTATCTCACTATTACTCGTCCAGACATTTGTTATGCAGTCCATATTCTATCTCAGTTGTTACAAGCACCCCGACAACAACATATGGATGCAGTGCTTCGCGTTATCCGCTATTTGAAAGGACATCCTGGTCTCGGCATTGTTTTACGATCTGATAGCTCTCTTCAACTGTCTGCCTATTGTGACTATGACTGGGCCAGTTTCCCACATACCAAACACTCAATTTTAGGCTACTTCATCAAATTAAATTGGATAATCCTCCGGTGTCTTGGAAGGCGAAGAAACAACCCACAGTTGGTCGTTCGACCGCAGAAGCAGAGTATCGTGCCTTGGCTGTTACTACATGTGAGTTGTCTTGGCTTAAATCTTTCCTAAGTTCTTTAGGAGTCTTTCATGAATAACCTATGCAACTCTTATACGACAACCAAGCCGCTCTACATATCGCCTCTAATCCTATGTTTCATGTGAGAACAAAACACATAAAGATCGATTGCCATTATATTCGTGAACAACTTCTAGCTAGGAACATTTCTACATCCTTTGTCCGTTCCTTTAATCAGTTTGCCGACATTTTTACGAAGGCTCTTCGGCGCCAATAGTTTGCAACTCTTCGTTACAAGTTGGGCCTTCAAAATCTTTATGCACCAACTTGAGGGGGAGTATGAAAATATTCTTCCTTTGGATATGATTTTGTGTATAATATCTTTGCATATATTTGGCAAATGTAATATTTTGTATTTACCTTTTCCATATGTTTGGGATTAGATCTGATTTCAATTTCTCTAGAGAGTTGTATATAAGGTTAGCCTTTGCTATCAATATAAAGTAGAGAGAAATTACACTCCAAAACTCATCTCATCTAAACTGCCTTTGCTACCTGTTAAATGTCTTGTCTTGGTAGAGAATGCATATATTTAGACATAGGGGTGAGTAGGACTGGGATCCTGGTAATTTTCAGAGGTCTCGGTCCAGGTTGTGTTTGGGAGAAATGTTTGGCTCCCGGTCCCGGTACCAGTTGTGATCGGGAGCAAAGATTTGCTCCCGCTCCCGCTCCCACCGGGACATGGAAATTTTCCTAATTTTTCCCCCATTATTTGAATTATTTCCATTAAAACCAATATAAATTATACAAGTTTTTCTAATATCACAAACGTGGGCGCCAGTTTGCTCATATAGCCACTTTTTAATATCTAATATGTACACAACGTTTTTTTCCGGAAAAAAATACGCTAAGTTTGAAATAATAATAAATATAACAAATCTAATGAGCGAATACAAAATAAATTAAACAAGTTTATCAATCATATGAAGTCACTTGATTTACTTTATATATATATATGTATGTATGTATGTATATATATATATATATATATATATATATATATATATATATATATATATATATATATATAGACACACACACACACACATATATATATATAAACCGGGGTCTGGACCGAGACCGATAAATGAGATTTTAAGTCCCATTCCCTGTCCCGTTGTTGACCGGGACTTCATTTTTTGTCCTACTCCCGGTCTCGCTCCCATTGGGAACGAGATTTTGTGTAATAACCCGCCCTAATCCATGATGATTAATCAAATTCTTAAATTGATGTCACTGTTTTTGTAGGACTTGAAAAGTGCAACGACCATCATCCCTCCAGTGTAATACTTTCAGTAGTCACTCCTCAAACAGTATTATCGATCCTTCCTATTAAACCATAATATTCAGATCCTTTGTCTGACATTTTCTCATTCGGGTTTTTTTTCTAGATTTTTTATTATTAGAGACATTTGTATTCCTGAAATTTCCAGTATTGAAATTTCTCAAAGATTAGCCTCGTAGGATTTTATTCGGGAACCCAAGTTAATGGTACCAGGCTAAGGGATCAATGATTATAAGGAAGGGAGATAGTCTGTGTGATAAATGGTTTGGGCCTTATAAATATTCAGACCCATAAGTTCTCCTTTGAAAGTTAATAAATTAAAACAATTGGGTTTGTAAATGGTTTTGACGTTGCTCTTCTAATATCTCAAGGCATAGAAACGTTCTTCCACTCTCCTCTTTGTTTCTCAGTGTCTCTTTGTGCCTCTCGCCCCTCGGTGTCTATCCCTCCCTGCCGAACGACGACCGCCAGCGCCTAGAAGACCGACGACGCCGCCGGACAATGGCCGCCACAGCCACCTCCCTCTCTTGTTCTTCTCTTCCTTCTCCCTCTTATACTAAGGTAAACTTTAACATTTCTCCTATGATTATGAGATTTCTTGTTTAGCTTATGAAATTGGGTGTTTTCTTTGTTAATTTAGCTAGCAATTGTAATTTGTGCCATAGAAAATCAGATTGGGTGTTATTTTGCGTAGGGGTTAGTGATATAGATGATGGATTTTAGAGATTGAAGGATTAGATGATGTTAGATTATGTGGATGATAGCTAGTATGTGAATTCTTGATGGGAAGTGGAATTATAATGTTATGGATCATCTTGATGTTGCTTGATCATACTTAAAGTAAGCATGCATGTGGATTATGTGATGTTTGATGGCAAGTTCGTAAGCTAAAAATCACCTTGAGTTGAGTCATTGAAATAGTCATGGTGGTAGAGATGGATTTATGGTTATGAAAGGCTTGATATATTATGATGCACATAAGGTGTTCGGTGAAATACCTCATAGAAGAACCGATTGTTATTTGGTTGCTTATTGATGTGGAATAGCTTGGATGATGTTTTGAAAGAAGAATCTGTTGTAAAAGCTAGATTTTTATGTATTATGTAGTTGCATGTGTATTAATTAAGGTTAGATTGTCATGATAGTGAGAATTATGGTGTTTAGTGATGTATTTGAGAAGATTGATGTTTAAGATGATGAAGTATACTAAGATTAGGCTTTGCATGGATGTAAAATGACTTTTGGTGGATGGTTTCTGGGTGTATTGCTCCTGGAAGATATGTAATTATGATAAGAAATTCATTTGGGAGAAATTGGTGTAAGATAATCAAGTGTAATTGCATGAAGAGGCCTAAATAAACACCATTGAAGAGTATGGTCGCGATCTGGAAATTCCAGAAAATATAAAGTGTGAGCTTGACCCATTTTATGGTTTGGTTAGGTAGCTTAAGGTGTAAGTTAACACCCGGATTTTGAATCTCGGAGTTTCAATTTGTATATCTTAAGTTATGGCCAAAACCGTGAAGAGATGCAAGTAATTACGAGTTCTAAGGTCAGTCTGAAAGTGCATGTTTTTCATTGGGTTAGATATATCTTTGGTTTAAGTGTTCAACATGAAAGTTGTAGAGGGTACCTCAAGCTTTCTAGAATGGTCTTTTACGTGTTCATAGGACATCGGGAGTGAAAGTTATGAACTACTGAATCACGACCAGTACTCATGGTTCTGCCCATAATTTTTAGAGGTTCTGTTGTGCTCATGGCCTCAATTCGTGTCTTTCCCTTGTTCAAAACAGTTTATGATCAACATGAAAGTTTTAGTATGTCTGTCAAGCTTGCTTTCCAAGGACAGCTAACCGAGTCTACAACCCGAGTTATGATTTTCAGAAAAACCGGTATCCATTCTCGTATGTTATGGGAAGCCTTCTATGTTAGGGATTTTTACCCTCCCGAACCACAGTTTTTACCTTTATAATTAACTAGAGAGTTGTAGTACATGAGCTTAGCTTTCTAGAAAGTCCTTATGCATAATGATACGATACTTGTGGGAGATGTTATGACCTTCCGAGTGAGCCTTAGGAAGCAAGTTTAAGTATCAAGTAATCTTAGGATTCTACTAGGATATTCTTTATTTCTCTTATCCAAGTTAGGTTCTAATTCATGATTGTTATTCTTTCTTAAAAGTTCTCAAGAGGTCGTTGCGCCCACCTATTCAAGTCCGTGCGGGTCCAAGTTGGTGTTTAAGCTTCAGGTGTTCAGGTACGCATATTGCCTACCTTTTCCAAGCATGTTTTATTGATGATGATGTTTTATGCTAATGTTTTATGGTAGTGTTTTATGCTGATATTTCTTGATATTTAACGCAAGGAAAGTTTATGATTTTGTTCTTTCAACGTTGAGGTCTCTTGTTATATGGTGTTAATCACACTGAGGTACTTTCGATGCCGACGGGCATATGTCATGCGACCTGGTCAGCGTCTATGATGAGATCTATATATGATGAGGTCTATAACGAGTTCTATTTACGATGAGGTCTATAACAAGGTCTATTTATGATGAGGTCTATGATGATGATGATGACAATGTTTACGAGGATAATGTTTATTTTATTTTCTTGTCTTTGGCTAGTCAAGGTTTTTATGACTTGTTCGCGTTTTCCATTTTCAAAAGAATTTAACCGTGCGCGAACTAAAATGAACTGTGAAAGTTTTACATTGTAGGGGTATGTGTGCTGAGTTTAACCAACTAATTTGTGAAGTTTTCTGTTTTTGTTTTAGGAAGTGCCTCCCCTAAAGGCTACAAGCTCCTAGGTCCGAAGAAGTAAGTGAGGTGCCCTTTCCAGTTAAGGTAGGCATACGGAACAGGAATAAGAACTCTCCTGCTTGGAGGAGGATGATGAATCTCTCCCTTTGGAATATAGGATATTTTTAAATATTTTGATGAACAGATGAAAACCTTAAGTTTTGGTTTACTTTGGAGTTGTTGGTTATGATGTTAAGGGGTTGTAAGTGTAGTGTGAATTTAATTAAGTTATATGTATGGTTGTGTATGGTGTTATATTGGTAGGTTTGTAAAGCCTTATCCTTTGTTATGGGGACAGCGGTAATGCCTCTGAACTTGGTTTCCCGCTGCGCTAATCCTTGAGTTATTCATAATTTAGTAGTAATATGATGATTTTATGAATTTGGGGGCGGTACATTTTGGGACCGGGACTTGACTGGGAGCGAGACGGGACCGGGATTCCCGGAATTTTCGCTCACCCCTATCAATTAAATATCTAATTGAAAAATAAAATGATATGATTGACTTCTACAACTATAATAATATATGTAAGTTGGGTAAATTATATTTTTACCCATAATCTTCAAACTTTACAAAAAAAGTGTCTAAAATATATCCATATGATGGAGTTCATTTGATTTGGATTTCATTTGGATTGTTTGTGTAGCGAGTACATCCCAAGCCTTTTATAATTTATAGTTGATAGTAGCTATAAAAAAATTTGGTGTCAAAAGAATTAATTCCGTTAAAAGCAAAACACATAAACTTTATCTTCCCCAGATTCATTTCATTGTCCTTATAATATCTTCCCCAGATTCATTTCCAGTTAAGGTAGTATTATTTTACAATCTTAGTAACCTTTTAATTACCATTTTCTTATTTTACCATTGCCATCGATTGAATCAATACTAAATTTTAACTTTAATCAAATATATTTAACTAAGACCCCGTTCTTTTATGCGGTAGGTTACGGCTCGGTACCACACGACACAGTTCTCTTTAATTTTCCACCACACTTCACCACACCACACCACAATCATTACCAATATATTATTTTTCTCTTTCTCCTCTACTTTTCACATTCTCCCTCTTAACCTACCCCACTGGGCACCGACCACAACTCACCGTACTCTTTCGAATTCTACCGCATCGCACCATTACCACACCACAACCTGCAACCAACCGTATAAAAGAACGATGCCTAAGTTTGTCACTGACCATCCGACTGGAATAGTTTTCCCAACCAGCTCCAAAAGACATATAAAAAGCAACAGAGGAACTATTATTGAAGTTTAGACTTGTAAAGTTATAGTACAAACTCATATAGTATCAGAAGATTGAGACTCAACTACTGCTTGGATGCAAAGAAAAGATTGAAGTTAGTGGTTGTTACGTACCTGTTGTACCGGGTAAGGTTGAATTCGAAGGAGGTATGGATGAAGGAGATATAGGAGAAGGAGAAGTATGATCCACGTTGAAAAAGGGAGTGATTTCATATCTAAGGTTACAGCTAGGGGTTACAAGAGTGATCCCTATCTTATCAGGACAGCAACTGGGAATCAAACTAATCAAGTCTCCAATACATCTCCCACAGTCCAAAGTGGTCGAATCAGGCGTACACTGCACCAACCCATAAACATTGATGAAATCCGTCACCCCGATGGGCCCACCAGCTGCGAATTTCCGCCCAGAGTCTCCAGCGGATGCGTTGTCCTGCAATGTATGAAGCAGTCTTCCCACCGTCTGATTAAACGCACTGGGATCCGTGACATTGGTAGTGCTAGTCTGCACGAACCTAGGCCATCCCACCGTGGTGCCAAATATGGGGTTGCTGGAGTAACGAAGCATGCACTCGTTGTACCACCCAATGGCCTCCATTTGGTTCGGGCAGTCTGTGCGGATCCTCCCAGCTGCGTTGGAAAGGCATGACTTGCATTCTGAAGGAGACTGATCACCACGGCACAACGCTATGCCGTAGACCTCACCAATGCCTAAGTTGGCCCCACTTGTTAGGTTGTAGAACCCGGTTACCCCACTTTGGGAGGTTACTTCCGCAAGTAGGTTGTTCAGGTTGCTAACGTAACTGCTCGAGTTGGTGTAGTTGCCGTTGTTATTGTCGCAATAACTGAACCGAAAATTGGGTTGGGCCGAGGACACAAAGAATGAATAAAGCAAACACAAAAACAAGATTGGAAATCGGAACGAATCCCAGGGGTCGATCATTTTCGGAAGAGGATGTCTCAAAGAAATTGGTATGGGAATCAGCTATTTATGAACACTTTCGTACGTTGATTAATGTACGTGGGTGGGCGACTGTGCAGTTAAATATGAGGTAAGTCCAATAAATTAGAATTAATTAGTCAACAGTTGGACTTTTCTAGTCCGTGTTTGCTAGTGGGGATGTCATTTATTTCATTGTCAAGTTGTGACATTTATTTCATTGTCAAGTTGTGACATTTTTGCATAAAAAAATATTGTGACATTTATTTTCATTTATTTTAAGTAAATGAATATTTGGAAAATGATATGATTCTTGTTATGAGACACCTTTTATATATCTTGCTCTATTTTTAAGATTATATTAGTTCTAACAAAAATTATATCATCAAATTAGAAGGTATAATAATAAATTATCTAAATAAAAATATAGAAAATTAAAAGTGTGAGATGTAAAAAGAATTAAACAAAATATAAATAAACTCGTTAATAGAGTAAATTATTAAAAAAGACCAAATGGAAGAATCTTGAGTATTTTGTTAGTATTTTTGTTCGTACTGTATTCAATAAGACAATACATGGGAATTTGTGTTGCGGTTTTTAGATTTATGTCGCCGAATTTTTTCTCAATCTACGAAAGCTATTGAAGAGTATATTTCTTTATTTTTTTTTCATTTTTTAGTTATTGTTTTTCCATTTTCATTTGTTTGGGATTTGTGATTCATATTTTAATTTACACCTCTAATTTATTCATTTTTGGTTTTAGGGTTTTCTTGTATTCCGACATTGTTAATGACTTGAAATCGCATTTTTTTTTTTTAGAAATAAAATCAGTTTGCATCATGTTATTTATTCTTGACTTGATGACTCGAAATTGAATTGTGGTTTTTTTATATAATGAGTAATGGTTGTTTGTTTTAGTCTTTAATGTTTAGCTTTGATGTATGTGACTCAAGAAGTTTGAGAACTTGAGAACAATCAACTAGCAAAAAAATTATTGTCCATTTTTGTGCCTTTGTACCTCTAATTGTACCTATTCTTTTATATAAATGCTTTTGAATATTATTAACGTAATATTCCCAGGATAAAGTAATGCATGGTTAACAAATTCATCTTTACTGGATTAGATGGTTAGTATGTATGAGTGTCTAGATGAGATCAACCAAGATTTTAAATATAAAACCCCGAAAAATGCTATTATGTGTACCGTTAAATTACCTGACGTGTGTTTTCTTTCTGTTAAATATTTATCTATTTTCACATGGAGCTATTAGGACCGCGAGTGAGTTATTTGAAATTTTTAATGACTTAAAAATATCAGTAAGGAAATTTTTGGACATCGGATGTTTTATTTGGGATTAGTTTATAACCATTATCTGAGAAAGGGTGTTATTTTAGGAAACTAATTCTTGGGAAGGTGTTATTAACACTTAGCAAAAATTTTGCTAACTTTTTCTGACCTAGATTTCTCTATATAAGCACATGAGGACTCCCCTTGGATACCATAATACCCTAGATTTTAGCTACAGCTGCAAAGTTGTAAAAATATTCCTTTTCTCTCTCACGTGACTTTCTCTCTCATTTCCCCTCCCTCCTTTTCTCCTGCTGCTTGCTTCCCGACACCACTCCACCTCTTTCCGACCACCACCGTACTCCCGTCGGCCTTTTCCACAGTCCAAAAGCACCTCAAAACATCACCCCAAACATCCACCGGACCCCTTTGTTTCTGCCCTAACTGTGAACTCCGATCCTCGACGACGCCCACTTCTGACAACCGTTGTACCTCCGTCGAACCTCCTCAACTCCGACGACCTTATGCCCAGCTCCAATGATCGTCATCGGCGACGCCCAGCCCGAGACCAAGAGCACCCCACCTTCCTATGATTATTTCGAGCTACTATACGACTGCTACTGTTGTCCACCGCCGTCGCCACCCATTTCCGATGACCGTCCGACCTAAGCCGCCGCTGCTACGACCACCAACACCTCACCCCTCTTCCTCTTTCAGTATAACTCCCTAACTCTCTCTCTCTCTCTCTCTCTCTCTCTCTCTCTTATATTGTTTTAGCTCGTTTCTCCATTTATGTGTTCTGTTGTTGAGGTATTCTTGGATGTTTAGGATCAGTACGATCTTGTTTTGAATAGTTAGTGAGTTTAAAAGCATGTAGAGGGCATAAAGTTTTGTTCTTGGATAAGTTGGAAATATTTTTGAATTAGGGTTTGTTTGATTTAAAAACCCATGTAAAAAGTCTTGTGTTTAATGTGTTTTGTTCTTGAATCATGTTCTTTACTGTGTTAATAATCTCATATGAAGGTTTTAGGCCATAAAGACTCAATCTTTATTGAGTTTGAACATGTTAGAAGTTACTAGGGTTTATCTAAATGTTGAAATGAGGTTTTATTGGCTTGTTTATATGAAGTGTAGATTGTTTTGGTATGTTAGAATGTAATAACCCAAGAAAAAAAAACCCCTTCATAATACGAATGATTAACATAATTAATTAAAATTAAAAGATATTACGCTGATTAGATAAAGCGCGTGCTCCTTATTTCTTTCTTTCTATTCTTCTTAACCCATGTACGTTTTGCAGGACTTGAACAGCGCGACGACCATTTTTCTCTTTTCTGGTTTAAGTCTGGTATGACGAGGTCCTATAATTATGTTCGGGACTCTCTCTCTTTTGAGAAATTAAGTACATATGAATTTAGGAGAGGAGTTATAGTTAGTCTCAGGATACCACGAGTATTTTACGATTATAAAAGTTTGGGTTTTGATTTTTTTTAGAAATATGAGAAATATGTGTATAAGAGGAGGTAATAAAATTGATATTTTTTTTTTGGGCCAGACGAGAGAAAGAGTGGAGGAGGGAGTTGGGTTTTTATTTTAGTGTTATGTATATATATACATAGGAGGGAGTGTCATTTGAACATTTCAAACTCATAATATCATTCTAGCTTCCTTGTTGTGTGACCCTTTGGCTCCCTCTCTCTCTCAGGCCAGCCCCCCCTCCCTGCCGTCTGCTGCTGCCGACCTACTGGGCTGCCGCCGGCGAGTTGCTCCGGCCAGCCATCACCGTCGCCGGCCACGGTCACCACAACCATCATCTTGTCTTTCTCTTCCCATTTTCAAGTGTAATCCTCTCCCTATTGGTTCTCTTTTGCATTTTCTAGTTACATCTAAGATATAATCTGAGTTCTAGTAGGTTTTTGTATGATTTCCAGAGGAGGTTGTGAGATTTTCCTAGCAACACAAAGCAAAGTGAAGGCTTCAAAGTTCAAGAGAAAGATTTGGGTGAGTTTTTATGAACCCCTTTGTTATCTTAGTAGAAATTAAGTAATTCTTTACAATTTTGAACATGCATGTGAGTTTAAAGGTATAATTTTCTGTGGAAAGGTTGGAAAATTAGTTAATTCAAGGTGTATGTCTATGGATTAGCTATAAATTGGGATGAAAAGGAGTATGGTAGTGATGCATATGGAATTTGGTATCGGATTGTGAATGTGGTTATTGTTGTGAAGATGCAAGGGGTTAAGAATGATTATGTTTGGTGTTTCTCTTGACTTCATAAGGCTGAATATTTTGTATGTGGAGATTGTATTATGTTTCGTGAAGAGTTAGGGCCTAAATTACCAAGATTTGAGCCTGCATGTGAGTGTATGTCAATGAGATTATAATCTGGTTGAGTTTTCATTTTTCCAGAAAGTAAAGGAAAGGATTTTGGGCAAGATTAATGCTTAATTAGGTAGATAAAAGTGTTAGCTAACACCCGACTTTTGTGGATCGACATTTCGTCGTGTATTTTGGAAGTTATGACCAAAATCGTAAAACCGCACTAATATGGAAATTCATTGACGGAAGAATAAAAATTGCTATTTTTTGGCTAGTTAGAGTTTAATATGGTGTTGGGTTTGAACATAAAAGTTTTAGAGGAGAGTTTGAGCTTTCCAGAATGGTATGGTATGCGTCCATAGGACGTCGGATGAGCGAGTTATAAGCGTTTGAGCGGAGGACAGAAATTTTGGAATTTTTCCAGAATTGAAAGTTTAGTGGCTGCTCCTATGTTGGGTCAAAATTCGACCTCTTCCCAAGCTTAAATCATTCGGTGATAAAAAGGAAAGTTAGACTGTGAGTCTTGAGCTTTCCGTACACGGCTTATAGGCCCGAAACCCATTAGTGCAACTCAAGATATCGCTTTCCGAAAAACATTAGTCGGCATGAACAAATTCTGGGCAGATTAATTGATCGAGTGTTTTGACCCTTATAATCATGTTTTAAGCCTTTGAGGTTAACTGTGAAGTTGTAGGGCGCGTCTTAAGCTTTCCGAAAAGTACTCTTACATGGCGATACGATATCTATAGCAACAATTACGTCCTTTTTAGTGAATATAGAGAAATTAATTTCGTATTACGAGCCGGAGTCATTTCTTTAAGAGCTTTTCATCCTCCTCTTAGCTAGATGAGAAAATCTAACTCTAAATTCCTTCCTCTTTGTAAGCTTTTGCTCAGTGGTCGTTGCCTTTTCGCTATTCAAGTCCTTGCTCGTTCGGTGGATTTTCGCTTTTCAGGTACGTGTACTACCCGACTTTTATGTCACATACGCAATTAAATTAATTACTCTTGTTATATTTCGAATATGCGCTTAAATGGCTTTTACGTGTGTTATATACCAAGATTGATGCCTAAGATTCTTAGGTAAACTACTTCTTTGATGAGAAAGTGTCTTTGTTTTAACAAATGAGCTTTTATGTTTTTTTTTTATGACCAAGTATGATTGATGTAAGTTAGTATTATTCCATTCATATGGTAGGTGACAAGTTTAAGACTAGGCGCAAGAAGCCAAGGTCACACTTTCTAACAAGCCTTTGATTTAAAATCTATTGCGAAAGAGAGGTTCTTTTAATATATGTTATTGAGTTGAATTGGAATTTATCCTTACGGTTGAAGTCTTCCACAACCCTCTTTGTAAGTTATTAAAAGCCCCACCCATGGTTTTTATGGTGCGTAGAAGCACGCCAAGGACATAGTGTCCTAGTACACACCATGCTCACGTGCCTTAAGCACTTCATGTAAATTTATGTTGTGCCTTAGATGCACACCAGGAAATCTGGCCAGTAGGATAGATATCCACCATCCGGACCTCCCAAACGGTCCGGGTATGCGCATACGGAGGCTAAGCCGATGATCGCAAGAAGGGGCATTCATGTTAGAATGTTATCTTACCTTATTGTCTTTCCCTTATCAAATGTTTTACCCACGCAATTATTCTAATCAAGTACAACTATATCTTCTTTTTGTTACACCTTTTTAGCAAACCGTGGTTATGTTTTCCTAGTTTTGCAAATAACTATTGCTGAAGTCTTACATTTTACTTCTAACCACCTTGTGGATGGTTAACCTTTTAAGTTAAGGTATTTGTTTAATGAAGTCAGGAACTTACCAATATGGATTTCTTGTAAGTATTTCCTACCATGTCTTCTTTTGTCAAGTGTTACTCTTTTATTTATTTAATGGAGCCGCGCGCACAGGAGTAGTAAATCTTAAGTCTTACTTTTCTTCTTACTTGTTCATTTCCGGTAGTATACGTATTGAGTAAAACTCACTTTTAAGTTGTTTTGTCACTTTTAGGATTGCAAGGAAAGGGCAAAGGGAAAGTCTCTAACGGGCGGAACCCAAAGGCGACATATGGGGAAATCAGGTGACTATGGAGCCCATTTTGGAAGTCATCTAGGCAATGGGTTAGGGTTTGTGATGAACTTATTGGGGCTTAAAATTTTGTCATGTAGTGCGTGATTATTATGGATGTCTTGTATGTCTAAGTTTCTCACCTCTTTGGGTTGTATAATTAAAGGGCCTTTTATCTTAATGATTGTGATGTCATGTTATGGTTGTCTAAATATATATTTGGTTTGGTGAAGTCTGTTGGTGTGGTGTGTTGAAGTCTTAGCCTGGTCCATGTTCATGGGCGGCGGTAGTACTCTAAGGTAATTATCCACTGCTAACCATTAGGTTAAGTAGTCGATTAGCTTAATCTTATGATTAGTAACCTAGGGGTGTTACATAGAAGCATGTTAAGGAGCAAGATTATATGTTAGTTTTATTAGAGTAGAAGTTTGGTTGATCTTGAGTAAGTTTGAGCTAGTAAATGTGCTTATGTCCTTAGATATTTCATGTTATTATTAGCATAGCAAAAGTTCTCAAGTCATTAGTTTGGAATGAGTGAGTCTTAAATATGTTTTTAAAGATTTCATTAGATTAGATTACATGTTCTTAAATGTGTTAGTTTTGTTTAAATATCATGTTAGGGTTTAGGTGCTTAAGGGTAAGATTATGATTATTTTGGAACCTTAGAAACATGTTAGGAACCTTAAATATATTATTGAGTAAGAATGAATGTTTGTGAGACCTAGCATGCTTTTTTAGTGTTTTAATGGCATGTTTGTAATTTTTGTGAATAGTATCATGCAAGTTCACATGCTTAGGGTCATAGTTGTTTTTAAAGAATACTGAATGTTCCCAATAAAGTTGGTATGATTTCATGTAATTACATCTTATGTAATTATTCTTGTCCTAAAGACCTTATATGAATACATGTGGATAAGTTAGTATGAGATTTCTATGTTCCAAAATCCCATGTTAAGATCTTTTAGTGTAACAATAGTATTGAACTAGTTTGATTTTGATATTCTTATATTATTATTGTTTTTGAGTTTTAGTGTATTAAATACGTTGTGATATCGTTATATTGATACCCTTCTTGAATTACTAACTCTTTGGAGGAGATTAAGTTGGGGTAGAAGGTGGTCAGTTAATGGCGAGACTTTAGGATGTTATTTATATTCTAGGACCGAGCGAGTTTCCACATAGTAGCTCCTGTGAGTTTTCAACGTGAAGTACATCGTATATTCAGGTAATGTCTATGCCCTAGTCCTCTTTGGACGCCCTTTAAATATTTTATTGGTTTTACTGTTGAACTTACATCCCATAAAGGGGACTTTAAATGAAAATAGACTATCTGTGTTTTGAGAAGTTGTTGTTCCTTATTTATGTTGGCAGTCTTTTGATCCTTACGCTGTTTGTGTATTGAGTTGGTTTTAATTGGTTTTGGAAAGTGTTAACTCTTGATGAAAAGGTTGGTTTTGAGATAGTTATGACTTGAGAATAAAACTTGACTAATTAAAAGATATGATTAAAATGTGGGTTCGGATCTCCCCAAGACCAGGTTGAGTACCTGCAAGAGAGACTATCAAGAGACCAGGTTCCGCCTGATAGTTTAAAATGAATGTTGCGATGGTCATCCGAGATTGAGTTTGTGATGAGTTGGATGATGAGAATGGAAATGTTGAGGAAACAATGATGGAAAAGTACTGTGAATGTTGTTCGGGAAGTCTTTGACTTCGAGGATGATAAGTGATTTTTATATAGTGTTTTTAGGGCTCAATTCACATTTATTTCATGCTTTTTATACCCGAAATCCCGTATTTTTATATCAATTTCTATGATTTCTTCACTTGGTTGCGAGATTGATACATTTTGTAGGAAATATAGGAAATACATCAAAAAGCATGGAAAATTAATGAAAAGGGGGAGAAAAATACAAAAAGAAAAGTTGAAGAGAAGAAGAATTGAATGAGAGCAATGGCCCAACAGGCGTGGCCCGACCCAACATTGGGCGAAATGCAGAAACGTTGCCAGCGCCCGCAAAGCGCTGTCAGCGCCTCCTCTAGGAAGTTCGAGTGCTGAAGAAATTGTAAAGAAATGCCAACGTTTTTAGAATGCCGCCATCGTCTAGGCACAAAGATCAATCCCCATGTGCCAAACGCTGCCGGCGTTTTTAAAGCACTGCCAGCGTTTTGTGCCCGAATCGTGCATTATAAAAGGACTTCTTCACCGTTCAGTTTGGGACATCATCCACTATTCAGAGTTTTATTTCCGCCATTTAGTATAGGGTTTCCTCTGTATTTTCCTCCCTTCGGGGAGCCGTTCTAGTAGATTAGGAACTAAAGAGGAGGAGAAGGAGATCAAATCGAGTGACACGAAGAGATCGAATTCGACGACTCGGATGTTCGGTTTAATTTCTATTTTTCTTATGTTTTGTTATTCAGTTTTTATTATTGTTTTCCTAGTTTTTATTATTATGAGTACTTAGTTTATTTGTTTGGGGGATATACTCAATGTCTTTTGATTGATTTTGATTACAATTTCAGTGTTAAGCTATCCTTTTATTCATTTGATCTTTGTATATTGTTTGTCATAGTAAAATATGGCTAACCGCGTTTTACTTGGTATTAGATTCTTGATAACATGACGAAAGTTTGAATCTTGAATTGGAAAGACGTAGATCGAATAGGTTTAGAAAATATTTAGAAATAATGATTCTTGCTTAGGGTCGGTTATAATAAGTTCTTTATCTTTGATTAAATTAAATAGTTAGAAATAATATTTAGTTTAATCACTGTAACTCACTTCGAATCGAAAGATTGCCGTGAAAGAGCCTAAAAAGATTATAGACTCCGAATTATTTTTTTATCAATTTACACCAAGATTGTTGATTAGTTAATTGATTGACTAGAATAAACTCCCCTAAACTCTTTTAATTATTTGGTTGATTATTTTAATTTCCTGCTTCCTTAATTAATTATCTGAATCATTACCCACAACCCTTTGATCGACCTAGAATCCTTTGTAGTGAACTAGTTTAGTGCATAGTCGAACACAAGTCCCTAAGAGAGAACGATCTTTTTATTACTACACAGACCCATATACTTATGGTACACAGACACCCTTATTAGTTTAGGTCTATCAAGTTTTTAGCGCCGTTGACAGAAACTTGTTTCCCCAACTGCCATTAGATGAACACACTCTGATTGACTAGGTTTTTATTGCTTTTCTTTAAACCCTAAAAATCAAATATAAAATTAAAAATTTTAAAATCTAAAACTTATGACAATTCTTTGTGATCCTCAATATAAACATGAACTATTTTGGCAATTTTTTGAGCGACTAATTGCTGCTCCTGTTCCAAATCATATCACGTTAGGAGAACCTGAAATTCTTGATATTGTTTTTGAAGATTTGAATGCAGAAACCCGTTCTTCTGAATTATTTAGGTCTTCGTGATAAACGTTTTGATAAAGCTATGAAATTACTTGAATTGCTGGCACAAGACACCTATAATTTTGAAGTTTCTAATTGTCTATCTGAGTACCCCGATCCTTGTGCTTTTCATGCTGATTCCTATATGCAATCTTGTAATTCAACTATTTGCACTTTATGTCATTCTTCTGAGCATGATTTTGCTTGCCCTAGGGCTACTCAATTGACTTGATGGACTTGTTGCAGGCCAATAGCTCTAGTACTAATTTTGATGATGCAATATGTGATGATAGCAAGTCCTCATCCCCTTTAGAAGTTAGTTTAGATAATCCTTCTTATCCTAGTTTACCTGAAAACACTACTGATGGTGTTTCTGATTTGCATGATAATCCCTTACCTTTTTCTCAGTCAACGGGGTGAGTGAGACTTATGAGTTAGACACTAGGTGTGAAGATATTATTCATCATGATTCAGTTGATATTATTAGTGAGGAACCAATCGAGAAGGTTGATAATAAATTAAATTTGTCAAACAAGGACCCTGATAAAATTGTACTCTTTGACTCCAGTGATTTATTTCATGCTTCTATTCCTGTTTCACTACCTTCTGTTTCACAGGAATCCCTTGAGGAACTCATATTTGATGAAAAGACCTTTGATATTCAGGTTAATATTTTTGATGAGGTTAATTCTTGTGAAATTAACAATATTATTGATGAGTTATCCGTAGGTAATTTTAGAGGTTATGATCCCTCCATTGACCCTTATTGGGTATACCTAGAGGACATTCTTAGAAAATTCTTGTGGACCACATATTTTGAATCTTTTGATTTTTACAGCGAATTTGATTTTTACTGAGAACTTTACTAATGTTTTATTTTATGAGTTTTCAGTTACTCTCGTATTTTCTAGCTTGCAAACCGCATGAAGAAGAGTTTGACAAGCTTCTAAGGGCTTTGACGTCATCCGGAACGGACACCCCGATCTTCCAGTTCCTAATTTCTCTTTTATTTTTTTTATTTTTCTAAGTTTTATTTTTCAATTATCTCTTTAATAATCAAATTTCCAATATTTTGTGTAGGCGGATTCAGTTCTTGAATAAAGAGAAGGAGAAAATAATTATGCTGAAGTAAAAACGCTGAAGCTGCTTCAAATTGGCGACAATATCTAGGTACAAAACGCTGGCAGTGCCTCATAGGGCGCTGGCCGCGTCACACCCAGAAAGTTGAAAATTTCCAAATTTTTAATTCCCTTTTCCATTTTCTTTCTTCTTCCTTTAATCCTTTTATTTTTATTTCTTTAACTTCCCCGACCCCTTTATTAAATATCTTTCTCCTAAACTTCAACCTAAATAATTTCTCAATCTGAAAATTTCCAAATTTCTTTTACTTGCAATTTCTACCCCTACTTGTGTTCAAGCAACTTCAAGGTACGATTCTTAATTATTCTTCAACTTCATTATTACCTGCTAGTGTTTGTGGTGTTTTTTTTTTTTGCATATTTCATACTTGGATATGTTTCTCCAATTCACCATATTTTGGTGCGCACCTTTGCTTGATTAGTTTTTTTATGCTAGCTAGTATATTTAGGCTGTTTAATTTGAAAAGTTTGTACCTTTGTTGTTAACACACATGATTTAGAGTTGGAGTTATTGAGTATCTGTTTTGGAAACATGTGAAGTTGGTTATACTCCATTCTTGATTAGTTGAGCAATTAAGAGGAGTAATCTTGAATCTTGCATGTTAGTTAAGTAATGTGCAAGCATGGGGGAGTCTTGATGGTTTAATTTAGTTACAAGTTTGTTATGAATTAGTTATACCTTGTTAACAATTTTCCCCTCTTACCTGTGTTCTTTGCATTGAGGACAATGCTAGGTTTAAGCATTGGGGGGGGGGGGGGGACTATTGTTCTTTATTTTCTTGTTTTTCTTTCAAATTTTTATCTTTCCTTAGTTAAGTTTTCATTTTTTTTCTTTTCTCTTGGGAGTTTTAGTTGATTTCTTTTTCTTTTTCTTTTATTTTGAGTCTTTGTGTTTTAAAGTGTTTTTTTAGAGTTTTTCTTTCTAGTTTTGTTTAGATTAAGTAAACCTGTATTCACCTAGGTTGCATTAGTTAGATCATGTTAGATTTTCTTTTCTTTCTTTTCTTTTTAGTCTTTCTTTTTCCTAGTTTTGCATCCACCGGAATTTTAAAAAAAATCAAAAAAAAAAAAATCAGAAAACTAGAAAAGACAAAAAAAATATAGGATTAGGATTAGCCTGTCCGGAACACTTTCGGTGATGATTTGTAAACCGATTAGACTTTTACTTTATCTTGCTTTACCTAGAAAAGTTTGGTTGAGAACTAAAAAGTTTTTTTTTTTTGAAACTATTTCATTAAATCTTCTATTTTAAGTCAAGTTATGAAAAATGTGTTTAACTGCTTTGACCATCTTAGTAATTGTAAATATACGTGCCACAAATTTTTGGGCTAGGTTTAGTTGATTGAGCTCTATCCCATGATTCCACATAGCCTAAAATTATGGATTGATCATTTTTATTCCTCTATTTCTTGAGTGACTCAACCACTAGTTGCACCTCTAGAACTTGTTTTGCATCTTGTTTGAAATTGCATATTTGCATTGCATGCTGTGACAATATGATTGAGGCATTCTTTCCTTTATTAATTAAACTACATACCCAAATAGCCTCCCTAATATATTATTATCGTTCTTTAGCCCCTCCTAGCCTTTGATTACCTTTCTTTTTGTGATGAAACCCTGACAATACAAGCCTTGGCCTTCATTAATTCCTACCCTTTGCCTTGCTTGGATGTGTGAGAGTTCATTGTTCCGGGAGCGAAAATTGGTTCGGCGATACTATGAATGCAGTGAGATGTTGGGGTGTGAATTTTGATATTTATTAAATTGGGACACGTTACATATCCCAATTAATTATGAGTTAGCTAATTGGTTATAATGTTCTTTTGATATATTAAGGTCATAGCTAAGTTTAATTTATACATTTGTTTTTCTTCTCCCTTGATCACCCACAAAAAAAAAAAACAAAAGAGAAGTAGTAAAAATAGAATAAAAAGAAAAAAAATGAGAAAAAAAAAGCTCAAAAAAAAAAGAAAATGGTGATTAAGGGAGATCCAATTAAAAGTTATAAAAGCTTTTGACCTGGTTGTAGAGTTAGTTGAGGTGTTTGATATCAATGAGGGAGAAAAGTAAGTTCCTTGCATACATTAAGCAAGAAGGTGAGAGCGTCTTTATTGAAAAATCAATCCAAGCATGGCTCTTTAACTCCTCATTCCCAAAATATTACCACTCGTTTCCCCTAACCTAAGCCTCATTACAACCCTAAAAGTCCTTTTGATTGTCACTTGTGTATTTGCATACTAGCAGTGGAGAACGAGATTCTTACCAAGCCTATGGTAGGTTGTTTCTTTTGGTCTGAGTCTGAGAAAAACCCACATACACATTCAAATTTGAGTGTTTGAGCGTCCACTTTTTATCCTAAAGTGAGGTTTGCTCTTTTGACTGGCCTACGCCCATAACCAACCGCGCATATTTTATTTTATCTTAAGACAGTTGGAGGCTTTTCGCATCTGAAGTACTTGTTCTCGTCTTTTGGTTTCGAAAATTTCCTCCTCTCTATTTTGAACTGAATTTTGTTCTCTTCTAGACTAATCGTGGTCATTGCTAGGTGAATTGATGTGTTTGATTGGTTAGCCTGAGAGGGTGTTAAAATTTTGGTCTTTTAACCCTATCGAAAACTCCTGTCACTTCTCTCTCTTCCTAAGTCCTGTTTCCTCTGTTTGAGCCCTTATCCTCCTGTTTTTAATTCTGACTTGCTTGGGGACAAGCAAGAGCTAAGCATGGGGGGATTTGATAAGTGGTTTTTATATAGTGTTTTTATGGCTCAATTCACATTTATTTCATGCTTCTTTTACCCGAAATTCAAGATTTTTATATCAATTTCTGTGATTTCTTCACTTGGTTGCGAGATTGGTACATTTTACAGGAAATATAGGAAATACATCAAAAAGCATGGAAAATCAATGAAAAGGGGAGAAGAATACAAAAAGAAAAGTTGAAGAGAAGAAGAATTGAAGGAGAGGAATGGCCCAACAGGCGTGGCTTGACTCAACATTGGGTGGAATGCAGAAACGCTGCCAGCGCCCGCAAAGCGCTGCCAGTGCCTCCTCCAGGAAGTTCGAGTGCTGAAGAAATTGTAAAGCACTGCCAGCGTTTTCAGAACGCCACCAACGTCTAGGCACGGAGATCAATCGCCATGCGCCAAACGCTGCCAGCGCCAAGACAAAGAGAATGCTATTTAGGTGTCAAACACTGCCAGAGTTTTTAAAGCACTGCCAGCGTTTTGTGCCCTAATCGTGCATTATAAAAGGACTTCTTCGCCGTTCAGTTTGGGACATCATCTACTATTCAGAGTTTTATTTCCGCCGTTTAGTATAGGGTTTCCTCTGTATTTTCCTCCCTTCGGGGAGTCGTTCTAGTAGATTAGGAACAAAAGAGGAGGAGAAGGAGATCAAATCATGTGACACGAAGAGATCGAATTCGACGACTCGGATGTTCAGTTTAATTTCTATTTTTCTTATGTCTTGTTATTCAGTTTTTATTATTGTTTTCCTAGTTTTTATTATCATGAGTACTTAGTTTATTTGTTTGGGGGATATACTCAATGTTTTTTGATTGATTTTGAATACAACTTCGGTGTTAAGCTATCCTTTTATTTGTTTGATCTTCGTATATTGTTTAGAAAATATTTGTCATAGTAAAATCTAACTAACCGCCTTTTACTTGGTATCAGATTCTTGATAACATGACGAAAGTTTGAATCTTGAATTGGAAAGACGTAGATCGAATAGGTTTAGAAAATATTTAGAAATAATGATTCTTGCCTAGGGTCAGTTATAATAAGTTCTTTATCTTTGATTAGATTAAATAGTTAGAAATAATATTTAGTTTAATCACTGTAACTCACTTCGAATCGAAATATTGATGTGAAAGGGCCTAGAAAGATTATAAACTCTGAATTATCCTTTTATCAATTTATACAAAGATTGTTGATTAGTTAACTGATTGACTAGAGTAAACTTCCCTAAACTCTTTTAATTATTTGGTTGAATATTTTAATTTCATGCTTCCTTAGTTAATTATCTGAATCATTACCCACAACCCTTTGATCCACCTAGCATCTTTTGTAGTGAACTAATTTAGTGTGTAGTGAACACAAGTCCTTGAGAGAGAACGATATTTTTATTACTACACAGACCCGTGCACTTGCGGTACACAGACACCATTATTAGTTTAGGTATGTCAGAGAGGCAATACGGACGCCCCGTCCGCTTTAAAATATGGAAAAACGGTAAGGTTGTCATGTGAAAGTTTTTTTTTTTTTGTAATGTTTGACTGTTTCCCCTTCCCTCTAAAATGTGTTGAAATGATTTATGAATTGTTTGATTGTTAGGGGTAATCATTATTGAGGTTTCCCGTTCAAATGTTTAAATGTTTTGTTTTTCAAGTGATGATCTGTTATATGCAAGGGATGGGCTATAGAAGTGAGGTTATCTGATCGAAGTGTTTGAAATAAAATAGTGATGTCTAGTTTTGAGATAATATCGTTAGTTTATGTTATCTTTGAGACTTGAAGTCTTTTTCCAAATTATTAAAATTTGAGTAACGTTATCTGTGGTCGGTTTCTTTTCCTTCTTACCTTGTATTCCTTCAGAGATACGACAGTAACGCCAAAATAAAAGATTAGCAAAGTTTATTCCGCTGTTAAAGTTAGTTCACATTTGTTTTGGACCATTAATGGTATATTTGTTTTTCTCGGGCGTTACAGAATGGTATCAGAGCTCTTGGTTACGATCTATTAGCTTCTAAGCATATATTAGGTTTAGTTAGAGCTTAGATAGCTAAGTCGGAGAGTGAGTGTAGGTGGGATGGGGTGTTAAATTGATTCTGTTTTTGCATGCGTTTTCCTTAACTTACTAAAGTTTGTTTCTGTAACGCCCCGGAAATTCAATTATAGAAAGTCAAAGTCAAACTAACGTTAACAGGCAAAACTTAGCGGAAGACTTCAAATTTAGTTTGGGCGTCACTGCCGTATTCCCGAAGGAACACAAGGCGAGAAAAGAAAACGCAGCTGTCTGCTAACGGAAACTACTAACAACTCAAAACAAAACTTTAAGACATCATAACGAAAACAAAATAAAAAGATTCAAGGACTTCTAGACTCGTCGTCCTCACTTCTAATTCCCGTCCCCAGCATTCAGATCTTCTCCTGAAAACCAAACATTTCAAAAATGAGGGGGAAATCTCAATAATGTCTACCCCTAACGTTTAAAACAGTTTAAGTTCATTTCAATTCATTTTGGGGAGAGGGAACAAGTCAAACCATTTCTCAAACCTTTAACCCTTAACTGTTTTCCTCAACCCATTCAATCCATATTTTAAGTCGCGGGCGGGAGATCAAATCCAAAAAAGAACATCGCCTGCCAAAGGCATCATAATAACTATCCTATATCAGGGGTGCAACCCTGATCTCCTGGTACATAACCCATACAGGCATCGAATCCTGATCTCGGGGTTATCACCCGCATGAATATTAGCCTCTCAAAGGCATCAAACAACAACCCGCTTTATGTTTCCACTTTGAATTACTAATTCATTATTCACACTCATCTCGCAACTCTCAAGTCAAACCCAACCCAGATTATCAAAACTACTTATAAAAGACCATCTCAATTTCAATAACTCATAAAATCAAAGCACAAACAAATACAAACAGCTATCCAAAACAGATGGTCACATTTCCACAAAAGTCCCCTTTCGGGATGCAATTCTCAAAACAGATTAGAAAACATTAAAACACATTTAAAGAGCATCCCAGTGGGGATTAGAGCATAGACATTACCTGATATACTTCACAGCACAGCAAAAAAGAAGAACACATTTGAGCTCGCTAACGTCTCGCACTAACTCGGCCTAGAATAAGAATGATTATCTAATCAAAACGCGTTCTAACGAAGTTAGTATTAACTATCAACTACCTAACCCATCCCCTAGGAACACTTAGGTTCCTATCATTTATGGTTTACACTTAACTCATTCAAGGAACAAGTTCACACAAAAAAAAAAAAATTTACTCAAACATTTTCATGAATAAAAGCAAACAGAGGACAGATTATAACGTTCACATAAAGCGGGTCACAACTCGACTTTCTCACATCCTATGGGTCTGGTTCTGGACTTTTCGGAAACCTTGGGATGTCTACTAAAACTCTTAAGTTGACGACTAAGCCCATATCAGCCTCGAAAGACTCTAAAAGTACCAAAACTTCCAACTGGTCCAGTTCCGACAGGTTCTGGTAAAACGACTATAACTCAAGCTATACAACTCAAAAGTCCGTTCCGCAAAATTCCTATGAAAGCTAATATCTAGGGGAATCTCCAGTTAAAAGGGCTCGATAAAAAGGTAACTACACTAGCCGTGGTGACTCGATCTTTAAACCCTAACGAAGTTGTCCCGATCCCGGTTCTTATTTAATTCACAATTTCGGTTCTAACTTTCACCATTCGATCCCGGGGTCCTGATTTGGGCTTAAAACAGTAACTAAGGTCCAAGGTAATTAGTCTAATCCAACTAAGGTTCAAACGTCAAACCTCCTATCATCAAACCTAAAATGTAAAACATAAAATCAACTTTAATATTTCAACTAACCCTAAAAGCATACATGAAATAATAATAACATTACCCTAAACATGAACTCTACAATATACTATCTCAAGATCCAAAAATTACAACATGGATGATTATAAACATGAACTTTCTTAATCAAGATTCAAGAAAGAACTTAAAGAACATGTGAATACTTAACTAACGATTCGAGAACTAATCTAGGTAAATAAACTTTTAATTCGTACATGCAATAATAATGTCATCTAAAACCCTAACATGATTCTCATGAAAACAAAACATCTCATATAGTCGAATATTACTAATTTCACTACCACTATTACAACCCTAATACACCAAATTAGAACATAAAATTACACATAATAATTTATACAAAAATTACAAATAAATAATACAACACAAGAACAATTAATTACAACAATAACTTAGCAAAATTTACACCCTAATTACCCAAATTACAAGATTAACCAAATCAAGATATAACAATAATAATAATAATAATAATAATAATAATAATAATAATAATAATAATAATAAACCGAAAACTAAGGAGCATGATTAATCTATATGTAAAGCCACGTATATATAATACACAGTAGCATGCAAAAGAAATTTATTAACCTAATCAGCAAGTTAATGTAAGCATGGTCACATGAAATAGATGAACTAATGAATGGCCATATTTGAACAAGGAGAAGCAGAAGGAACACTCACTGATTCGATTACAATCACAACACCTACATTATTCAATTTCCAAACTCAGGTTATCAAGAATATGAATATATAGTGCACGAACTCAGCCAAGAACAGAGCAAGAGCATGAATGAAACAAGGGGGTTACGTTAGGGAAGCTGGCGCTAGGGTAGAGGCGGTGGTCGGCGTCGGCGTTGGTGACGGCAGCGCGGCGGTAGTAGCGGCAATAGCTGCGTAATCGAGCAACAGCAGCAGCAGCCCGGGTTCTCTGGCCTGTGCGTGCAGATGGAGGTGGTGGCTTGTGGTCGTGGGCGGAGCTCCGGCGACGTTCCCGGCTGCTGAGAAACTCACGGCAGAGAGAAAGGAAGAGGAACGGGAAAGAGAAAGAGGAAGGAGCATAGGAAGAAAAGAAAGGAGGGGTGTGCGTCATCTTTGGGGTGGGCGTTTAGCACTCTTAATTCACTTCTAATCCCTAACTAATACTAATATTAACTCTAAAATCTCTTAACTGAAAGAGATCCTAATCCTAACCAACTCTACTAACAATAAGATTACTATTTACTAGTACTACTAAATACTAACAATACGTAATATTAGTAACAATACTAACAATAATATTAATGCCACCCAGAATAATAAATATATAATAAAAGATAATAACACTTATTCACATAATATTAATAGTAATCACATAATAATTTAATAATAATAATAATAATAATAATAATGATAATCACATAATAACAATAATAATAATATTAATACTACTAATTAATAATAATAACTACACATGATATTCCCAATATACCCTTGTTAGTCCCTCAACGATCCTACGAGCTCAAGTGTTAGCACGAATAATCACAAACGAACATTTAACAATTAACGAAGTCAACCTAAATTATTAACGACGTCATGGTCAACGCCTTTGAAATTTGCGGGGTTTTACAGTTTCTAATATGGATGGACCCCACGTTACATCACAGCATCAACATTGAGGATGACATGTTCCATCTGATGTTTTGGATGGAACACGATGAGTCTCTTCCGGATTACGTGGAGTGCATTCTACCAGATATCGAGCTGCACTTGGATGTGGCAGTCCAGCCCTCATGTCTTGCGCATGAGGGTTTCCTGGTCAACTTACTTCTACTTACGTTGACGAGTAATCGGGTCTGGGGGTATTGAGCCACCCAGATGCTGCCCCCGCTCCCTCCATCTGATCTAGAGTTGCCATGGGGACATATCTGTTAGTGGTGCCGGCGAGCACCAGCGGGACCTACTGTCCCGGGCCTTGTCCACATTTTTATGGAGGCCACCCCGGCTGACATTATAGATGTGGATGCGAGCGAGGCCCCACCTCCAGCTTTGAGTGATGATGATGACTTTAAGGATGAGTTGGAGAGTGAGCCAAAGGAGGACCCAGTGATAGAGCCGGAGGAGGAGCTCGAAGAGGGTCCAGAGGATGACTCAGAGGAGGATCTCAAGGAGGATCTTGAGGACGACCTCGATGGGAACTCTGACTCGGGGGATGAGTCGGATGACCAGAGTTGGGGCTCAGGACTCGAGCATGGAAACAAGAGGCACCGCGTGGCTTAGCGAGAGGCAGTAGATCGATTTGATGATATCCCCCTCCCATGATTGTATATAACTCTGAGTATTTTATGTTATGTTTACTTTTTCGTATGCTAATGTTTTATGGTGTTAGCACGAGCATATATCTAGGATGAGAAGATCTTGTATATAGGTTGTAGGATTTCCATATTATATTTTGAAAGAAAGTAAGGAAGTTGTGTTTTTCTTTGCATTATACATTGATGGAAAGTCATGTTTGAGATTTCTTTGTTTTATGTGATTAATATTACGCTTTGAGATGGAATGACAGTATGGGAAATGTAACATTATGGAAGGGAAATGTTTATGTATTGGATTCCATCTTATGGAAAAGGGATTGGATTCATGCTGAAAGTTGAAATGTGAGTTTGAAATAACATGCGATAATAGACAATTAGATGAAAATCTTTCTGATTGTGTGATGAGAAAATAGAAAACTTTGTGAATTTGACTTCCAAATACCTCCTTCCTTGAGTAAATGTTGTATCTTGTACATTTATGGTAGAATGTGGGATTTATCTCATGGTAATGTGACCTATTGGAAATGTGTGTGGATAATTGATAGGTTATGTTTTTGTATGATAGAATAGAACTCCTACAACTCGCTCAAAATGACCCAAGAGAATGGAAGGAGGCCTCAAGATACTACTACCCCGCCAGCTCACTCTATGGCTGAATTGAGACAACGATATGCACCCCTATATGAGGCTGCTGCACAGTCTGTGCACGGGGCAACTTCATCAACCCAAGGAGGGGATACTCAACCATTTGGGCCTGACTTGAGCCAGCTCATGATGATGGAGCTCATGGCTCATCAGTAAGAGCAGTTCCAATGGATGAAAGGCCAAAAGAAAGAAAGTTGATCCTCCCTCTTCCAAGAATTCAACAACCTGAACCCTCCGTCATACACAGGGTTAGCTGACCCCACAGTATTTGAGGAATGGATAAGGGACATAGAGAAAATTTTCAATGCAATCCAGTATCCTGAGGATCAGAAGGTGAATTTTGCAACGTATCATCTCAATGGAGAAGCATATTTATGGTGGGTGAGTGTGAAAGAACGACAAAATGAACTTGGGTTCAGCTGGAACCGGTTCAAGGACATGCTGAAAAATTGATTCTATCCTATTTTTCTTCAGAAGGCTAAAGAAAAGGAATTCTTAGAATTACAACAAGGTGGAGACATAGTGCTACAATATGGCTCTAAGTTCATGGAGTTGTCGAGGTTTACACCCATTTACATCGCGGATGAGAAATTGAAAATGAACCGGTTTGAGGATGGATTGAACTACAACATTCAAGAGAAAATGTCGGTGTGCACCTTCAACTCCTACGAGGACATGCCGAAAGTGGCTGCGAATGTGGAACGAGTGCTAAATAATCGGACATCGCAGTTGGTCAAGCAGAATGACAAGAGGAGGGAACCTCCCCGCTTCAACCTTCAGCCACCACCCCCTTTTAAAAGGTTTCGGCCCAACACTTGGCAAGGGCATCAAGGACGTCCTCAGCAACACAATGTCACATGCAGGGCATGTGGAAGGCCTGGGCACTGTGCTCGCGAGTTTAGGAACCCTACTAGAGTTGTTTGCTATCGGTGTGGTAGTCCTCACCACATTATGAAGAACTCCCCTCATTCAGCTGAAGGGGGACCAAGCAACACAGGAGGTACAAACCGTGGGGCTCTATCACCCAATAACAAGCACAAGATCGAGTACCTTAGGAATCACGAAAGACCTCGCCCGAACCCAGGAGCCTGTTTTGGGAATCAGAACAACCAGGTCAGGGCACTTCTGCCACCACCACCCCGTCAGCAACAGGCACCACGAAACACTAGAGGGAGAATATATGTAATGAAGAAGGAGGAAGCAAAGAATGAGATGGACGTCATCACGAGTACTTTTCTTCTTCATTCCTACCATGTTTATGTGTTATTCGATTCTGGCGCTAGTCATTCTTTTATATCTCCTGGCATAGTGGAAAAAGCTAAGTTAACATGCTCCAAGGATAATGAATCTATATCAATAGCCTTACCTACGTGAGCATTAGTTCAATGTGGAAAATTATACAAAGAATGTCCTATAATCATAGGCGGTTAGGAGTTTGACGCTGATTTGTACCAGTTTGAACTAATGGAGTTTGATGTTATCTTGGGAATGGATTGGTTGGCCAAATACCAAGCTCAAATCGACTGTTGCAAGCAAAAGGTGACCTTAGTTGTTCCAAAAGGGAGAAAGGTGGTCCACTATAACGATCGACACCTCCGAGGAGTGAAAATCATTTCTACTCTAAAAGCTCAAAAATTGAATGGGCAGGGGTGCGAAGGATTCCTTGCAATGTCATGGATATTGAGGCTAAGAGCGAGTCACTTGAAACTATCCCGGTGCTACAAGATTTTCCAGATGTTTTTCATGACGAAATTCCAAGGATGCCCTCACCACGAGTAGTGGATTTCTGCATCGACTTGGAGCCTAAAGCTTCTTCAATATCAAAAGCTCCCGATTGAATGGCCCCCGCTGAACTCAAAGAACTCAAGAAACAACTAGATGAGCTGTTGGAAAAGGGATACATACGGCCAAGCACCTCTCCATGGGGCACACCAGTTCTCTTTCTGAAAAAGAAGGACGGTAGCCTGAGATTGTGTATTGATTACCGAGAATTGAACAAGATTCCGGTTAAGAACTGTTACCCGTCACCACGTATCGATGACCTTTTCGATCAATTGAAGGGAGCAACAACTTTTAGCAAGTTTAACCTGAGATCGAGATACCATCAGTTGAGGATCCGGGAAGAGGATATCTCTAAGACTGTTTTTCGAACCCGATATGGCCATTATTAGTTTGTGGTTATGCCCTTTGGTCTTACTAATGCCCCAGCTGCCTTCATGGATTTGATGAATTGGGTATTCAAGCTCTTCTTGGAAAAGTTCGTTGTAGTATTCATTGATGATATTTTTATCTATTCGAAGACACGGGAGGACCATGCACAACACCTAAGAAGGGTGTTAGAGACTTTGTGAACCAATGAATTATATGCGAAGTTTTCCAAGTGTGAATTTTGATTAGAGAAAGTGGCTTTCCTTGGGCACATTATTTCCAAAGATGGATTAGCGGTAAACCCGCAAAAAGTGGAATCTGTTAGCAAATGGCCTATCCCGAAGAACGCCACGAAAGTGAGAAGTTTCCTAGGATTGGCTGGATTATACCGAAAGTTCGTTCAGGATTTTTCCAAGATGGCAACATCTCTCACCAACCTGACTAGGAAGTCAGTGAAGTTTATATGGCCAGACAAATGTGAGAAAGCTTTCCAAGAGTTGAAACAGAGATTCACATCAGCACCTATTCTTACCTTGCCTCAAGGAAACGAGGGCTTTGTCATCTATAGTGATGCTTCACATCGTGGGCTAGGGTGTATCCTTATGCAGAACGGGAAAGTAATCGCTTATGCTTCAAGGCAGTTGAAGACTCATGAGAAAAAATATCCTACTCATGATTTGGAATTAGCAGTAGTGGTCTTTGCTCTCAAAATCTAGAGGCACTACCTTTATGGTGTGCATTGCGAAGTTTTTACTAACCATCAAATCCTGAAGTATCTCTTTACTCAGAAAGAGTTAAACCTTCGCCAAACTAGGTGGCTGGAGTTCCTAAAGGATTATAATGTCAATTTTCAATATCATCCAGGAAAGGCTAATGTAGTAGTAGATACTTTGAGTCGAAGAGCTTATCCCACAACGAATCACTTGGTAGTCTTGCCACAACAGCTATGTGAGGAGTTCAGGAGATTAGAACTCAATATAATGATTCAAGGAAAAGGTGTTGTGTGAAATGCTATGGACATCCAATCGACTCTTTTGGAGGAGATTAAAACTCCCAGGAGTTGGATCTGCAGCTAGTAAAGATCAGAGAAAAGGTAACATAAAGAAAAGAACCAGGTTTCGTGATACATGAAGATTGAACGCTGAGGTTTCACAATCATTTATGTGTACCAAATATGGAGGAATTAACGAAGAATCTTGGATGAAGGGCACAACACTCCATATTCGGTACATCCAGGTGGAAATAAGCTCTACAAGAACCTCAAGGAGACATTTTGTTGGAGTAACATGAACCAAGAAGTGGCTGAATGTGTGTCTAGATGTCTAACCTGTCAGCGAGTCAAGGTTTAGCATCAGAGGTCAACAGGTTTGTTGCATCTGTTAAAAATCACAGAATGGAAGTGGGATTCAATCGCCATGGATTTTGTGATTGGTCTTCCTAGAACCAAGAGAAAGAGTAACGCCATTTGGGTGATTGTGGATCGGTTAACCAAGTCTGCACACTTCCTTGCCATGGCTATCACCTGGACATCTAACCAGTTAGCCCATCCCTACGTGAGTGAGATAGTGCGACTGCACGGAGTCCCTAGTTCGATAGTTTCAGATAGGAATACAAGATTTCAGTCAAGATTTTGGAAGAAGTTGCAAGAAGCTTTTGGTACCAAGCTTAACTTTAGCACTGCTTTTCACCCAACCACAGATGGACAAACAGAAAGGACGATTCAAACTTTGCAAGATATGTTAAGAGCATGTGCTTTAGATTTTAAAGATTCATGGAATGACGAACTAACTTTGGTTGAGTTCTCCTATAACAATAACTTCCATGCTAGCATTAGGATGTCGCCATTTGAAGCATTATATGGGAGAAGATGTAGAGCAAGATATCGATGAGGCTCTAACTATTGGCCCGGATTTAATCCAACTCACAACGCAAAAGGTGAGGGTCATACAAGATAGGATGAGGGTGGCACAAAGTCAGCAGAAGAGTTACGCTGATCGAAGGCGAAGACCTTTGGAGTTTGAAAGTAGGTGATTATGTGGTTCTGCGTGTATCGCCTACAAAAGGAGTCATGAGGTTTGGTCAAACGGGAAAATTGACCTAAGATACATCGGGCTAGACCATATATCAGAACGCATAGGAGAAGTGGCTTATAAATTGGAATTACCAGGAGATCTGCCTCGAGTACACAATGTATTTCATGTCTCTCAATTTAGAAAATATGTTGCAGTGTGATCGAGCCGGAACCGTTGCAGTTGAGAGAAGATCTAACTTATGAGGAGCAACCAATCGAGATCTTGGATCGTAGAGAGAAATAATTGCGCAGGAAGATTGTTCCACTAGTCAAGGTGCTGTGGGAAAATCATACCAAGACTAAGGCCACCTGGGAAACTGAAGAAGAGATGCGGGAGAAATATCCTCACTTGTTCAACAATTAGGAGAGTTTAAGTTTCATGGATGAAACTTCTTTAAGTGGGGAATGATGTAAAGCCTCGGGTTTTGAGTAGGATGTCGTTATAAAATCAAGTGTTGTGATTAGCTTTAGGTTAAAGTTTCAAGGACGAAACTTACTTTAAGTGGGGAAGTGTTTAGGCGCGATTTTGAGCATAAATGTTACTCTTTTCACTTAGAATTTTAATTCGTCTCCTTTCCTAATAAATTTTTATTATTCGTGTTTTTACTAGTTTTGCGCAGGTTAGTTTGGGATCATAACACGGGAAACTCTGAGTTCGTTGGTACCTAGAGTCCTTTCTCGGAGTTTCAAGGAAGCCTCCCCGGGACTCCGAAAAATAGCCCTCATCCCCAAGGCCAAAAGAAGACAAGAAAATCCCCAAGAGGTTACGGGCGTGACGACCGTTTGTAGCGCCCATGACTAAGGAAGAGGAATCAAGCAAAAAGCCAAGTCAAGGAGGTCACGGGTGTGACCCCCATTTGTAGCGCCCGTAACCAATTTAGGGGAAATTATGATAAAAAATCCAAGCGAGGTCACGGTCGTTACCCCCTAGGGTAGCGCCCGTGACGCTGCTGAAGAGATTTCTGAGGGAGCTGATTTCCAGGAGGTAGCGGGCGTGACGTTTGGAGGTAGCACCTGCTACCACAGTAAAGAATTCAAGCTTTGGATTTCTTCTTTTTATTATTATCATCCTAGTTCTTATTAGGGTAAATCTCTTTCCTTCTCTTATTACTTATCTCAATTACTTCTTTTATGATTAATCTAGTTGTGTTTCTTTCCTTAGTATCGTGTTTAGGTTTGTTGCTCTAGGTTTATTAGTTTAATGTTTGTTAGCATGATTAGTGGCTAGTTCTCTTAGGGTTTAGGGGGAGGTTTAGCCCCTAATGGGATGCCTTTTCTAAGGTTGGGTCTAGTTAAGGCATTAGGCCACATTTTATGAGGTTTTCATTCAAAAATTCTCTTGATTGTGGGGTTTAGTACGTAGTGGAAACCCGCTAAACCTACCTAAACACGATCTCTAGAGTGATTGGATGGATATTCGAACAACTCCTCATTCATTTAGTGGAGAAGTTCGGATAGGGTGATTTGCATTTTAAGCCCTTTAGGTGAGTCCTTATTCATTTAGTGGACGAGCCTCTAGGGCCAAATTCGGGTATACCTCAGAAGAGGTCCCGGAGTGGCCTTTTCATTGGAATAACTCAACTTCTATCTTGGCTAAGTGTCATAATTAGAACCTCCTTGTGTTAGGGTGACTATTAGGTAGCGAAAACCGACCCCTGAGTCCTTTTTTCTCTGATTTTATTTGGTAGTTTGTCTTTATTCCCTCCATTCTTTTATAATCATCTTTTTACTTTAAACTAGGCAAAGTAGTGAAAGTTTTGATTAAAAGAACTTTGTTCCCTGTGGATATGATAAACAACCCCGGCTATATTATAGCTAAACAAAATGGTGCCGTTGTCGGGGAGCAAGCGCCCCTTTTAATCTTAATTTACTCTACGAACATTTAGTTTAAGTGACCTTTACCTTGTTGAGTCGAGTCTAGAGTCCCTAGGGCTATTTACGTCATTTTCTTGTTTAGTGCATGCGCAAGAGGGATCAAATACCTCTTGTACCATTTGATCCCGAAATTGAAGTAACTGCATGACAAAACAATGCCGCAAACGCTCGCAAGCGACTACTTGAACGACAACAGCGAGAGGCTATGGCACAACCACCGCCAGAACCCCGTACCCTTATTTCATTCTCATCACCTTTTACAGGTACGGGAGGATCACCTATTATTTTGCCTGACCTTCTGGAAGGAATTGTTTTCGAGGACAAGCCAAATTTCCTCAGTCCGATTGAGCAATCCAAGTTTCTGGACTTGACTCGGAAAACCCCGTCAATCATATCTCAAACTTCTTGGAATGGTGCTGCATGATTAGGATGCAAGGACTCCCCGAGGAGTATATCCACCTTAAGTTCTTCCCGTTCTCTCTTTCCGGGAAAGCTCGAGGGTAGCTCGATAACTGTAATCTGAACACTTTTCGGACTTGGGATGCATTGAGTCAAGCCTTTTTTAGAAGGTTCTTCCCTCCTATGGAGACGGCTCACCTAAGGACATAGATTATGAACTTTAGACAACAACCGGGGGAGTCTCTCTTCAAAGCTTGGGAGCGATACAAGGGATTTCAACGGGCTTGCCAGCATCACACCCTCCCGGCCACTCTCATCCTACCTTCTATGAGGGCCTCACTATGACCACGAAGTAGTCGATTGATAGTGCTTCAAGTGGTCTCTTCCTAAATAAGACCCCCCGACCAAGGGGATATACTTTTGGCTCAAATGACGGATAATGCATGTAACTGGGGAAGGAACTCGAGGGAGGTGGTAAGTTGTGGTGATAGCGAGAACATAAACTTTCTTATAAAGAAAATGCAACAGACCATGCAACAACTCTCACAAGATATGGGCGACATGAAGACGAATCAACAACTAAAGTCAATTGTGGAGGTTCAATCTTCCATTCCTTCATCTTCGTCAAACTCGGGAATGCGTTGTTAGGTATGCGGTTGAGGACATGTGAACTTTGAGTGCCAAGCAGAGCTTGTATTTAGTGAGCAAGCAAATGCCCTTTACTGAAACAACCTTTCATACCGCAACAATGAACCTGTCCGCCCTCAAGGGAACCCATCCTACGTTCCTCCCGGTTTTTTATACTCGAATCAAAGCCAAGGCCAAAACCATCCTCAACAAAACCAAAACCGTTCTCACCACCAAAACCCTCTATATCAAAACCAAGCCTACCATCAAGCCCCTCAATCCTACCAACAACCCCCTCCACAAAGCCAAGAGTTGGATCTCATGCAAAGATACCTCAAAAATCAAGAGGCGTTCAACGCCGCTCAACTAAAGCAAAATGAGGCTATCCAATGCTTGAAACTCAATCAAGCTAACTAGCCCAGCAGGTTTCCAACCTTTAACCCCCCTCTAAAGGCTTGCCTAGCCAACCCCAGCAAAAACCGAAGGGGCACATCAATGCCATCACCTTGAGGAGTGGCAAGCAGCTTGAGGGCCCGAAAATTGGAGTTGACCAAGGAGTTGGAAGAGAAGTTGTGGTGGAGGATATAACCGTTGAAGAAGAGGGAGTTAGTATTGAGGAGAATGATGGGAAGGTGGAGGAAGTGGTCAAGGGAGATGAGTCGAAAAAGAAAGGGTTGAAAAGGAAGAGGAGCCGGTCATTCAACAAGTCAAACCCTATGCTCTGCCCCTTCCTTTTCCCCAACGCTTCTCTAAAGTGAAGGAAGATGCGAAGTTTTCTAAGATCATGGAGATTCTCAAAACTCTCCACATTAACATCCCATTCGTTGAGGCGATCACAAACATGCCATCTTAGACTAAATTCCTCAAGGAGCTCCTCACTAACAAGAGGAAGATTGGGGAGAATGCAGTGGTCTTCTTGACTAAAGAGTGTAGTGCAATCATCGATATCAAGTATCCTTCTAAGCTTTCGGACCCCGGAAGTTTCTCCATCCTGTGCTCCATAGGGGATGTGGTGATAAGCAAAGCCCTTTGTGACCTCGGCGCTAGTGTGAGTGTGATGTCGCACTCAATTTGCAAGAGATTGAAGTGTCATGACCTTGTCCTCACTACAATTTCCCTTCAAATGGCCGATCGGTCTATTCGGCGCCCGGTGGCAGTTCTTGAAGATGTCCCAATGCAAGTCGGAAAGTTCTGTATTCCATGTAACTTCATCGTCTTATATATGGCTGAAAATGTACAAATACCGATTATTTTGGGTCGATCCTTTCTAGCAACTGCCGGAGCTATGATCGATGTGAAGAACGACAAGCTTTCTCTCCATATCGGAGATGAGAAGATAGAGTTCAACCTACAAACTTCTATTGTCGCTCCAACAATTGAGGAGACATGTTATCAAGTCGATATCATTAAAGAGTTGGTTGTTGAAAAACTCGGCTCCTTTATGGCCTTTGATGACCCTTTGGAGGAGGCTTTGCTAGAAGCCTTGGAGGGAGATGTGGCTTCTTATGTGTCCATTCTTGATGAAGCTTCGAAATATTATGGGCCATTCTTGGGAAGTGAAATCATAGCAAGTGTGGAGGAGCATGGGCCAAAAGAGATCATGGGAAGAAAGATGCCAGATGTTGAGTTGAAATCCTTGTCACCATCTTTGAGGTATGAATTTCTTGGTCATTCTGAGCCTTTTCCGGTGATCGTCAATTTTAACCTTCATGGCACGCAGCTTCTAAGTCTTCTTGATGTGCTTCGCAAACACATCGATGCCATAGGATATAGTATTGAGGATCTCAAAGGAGTGAGTCCTTCGTTATGCATGCATAGCATTGACCTTGAAGTTGACCAGAAACCCTCTAGACAACCGCAAAGAAGGCTACATCCGAATATGCAATTGGTCGTAAAAAAGGAAATTATGAAGTTACTTGAGGCGGGCATCATTTATCCCATAACGAATAGCGAGTGGGTGAGTCCCATTCAGGTAGTGCCTAAAAAGGGAGGGATGACTGTTGTAAAAAATGAAAAAGATGAACTAATGGCTACTAGGACCATCACCGGTTGGCGTATGTGCATAGATTATTGGAAATTGAACCACACCACTAGGAAAGATCATTTCCCCCTACCCTTCATAGACCAAATGCTTAAGAGGTAGTCTAGGCACTCTTATTTTTGTTATTTGGGAGGATTTTCTGGGTTTTTCCAAATCCCAATCTACCCAAACGACCAAGATAAGACTACCTTCACATGCCCTTATGGTAGCTTCGCTTATCGAAGGATGTTGTTTGGGTTACGCAATGCCCCGACCACCTTTCAACGTTGCATGATGGCCATCTTTTCGAAGTTCATTGAGAACATCATTGAAGTCTTCATGGACGACTTCTTCGTCTATGGTAACACCTTCGAAAGTTGTTTGAAAAATCTCGAAATGGTGTTATCAAGATGTAAGGAAGTCGATCAGGTGCTTAATTGGGAGAGGTGCCATTTCATTGTTCTAGAAGGGGTAGTACTTGGCCATGTGGTATCCCAAAGGGGTATCAAAGTCGATCGAGCTAAGGTCGAGGTCATCCAAAAACTACCACCTTCGACATCCGTGAAAGGGGTGAGAAGTTTCCTTGGTCATGCGGGCTTTTACCACCGCTTTATCAAGGACTTCTCTAAGGTAGCGAGGCCTCTAACTCAGCTCATCGCCAAAGATACCCCCTTCTTGTTTTCTAATGAGTGTCTTGAGTCGTTTCAGAAGATCAAGCAGGCACTCATCTCAGCCCCCATCATCCAACCGCCCGACTGGAACATTCCTTTTAAGATTATGTGCGACGCGAGCAATTATGTCATTGGAGCGGTATTGGGCTAAAGGAAAGACAAGAAGTCGTACGTCATCCTCTATGCAAGTAGGACTTTGGATGATGCTCAAGGGAATTACTTTACAACCGAGAAGGAGCTCCTAGCGGTGGTCTTTGCTATCAAGAAGTTCCGACAGTATCTATTATGCTCCAAAGTAGTGGTGTTCACCGACCACTCGGCCCTTAAGTACTTGTTGGAGAAGAAGGATGCGAAACCTCGTCTCATTCGCTGGGTTCTTCTCCTACATGAGTTCGATATCAAGATACGGGACAAGGCCGGGATGCATAACGTGGTGGCGGATAACCTCTGAAGGATTGTGGTTGAATATAAAGGGCCCCCAATTGATAATACCTTTCCGGATGAACACTTAATGGCCGTGTCGAATGATGAACTACCATGGTACCAAATTTAGTTAACTACTTAGTAGGGGGAGTTCTAATGCCGAGCCTACCATATCACGAAAAGCAGAAGCTCCTTCATGAAGCCAAGTCATTCTATTGGGATGACCCTTACCTTTTCAAGCTATGCAAAGATGGTGTTTACCAAAGATGTGTACATCAACGAGAGGTTCCCTCAATCATCTCTCACTGTCATGACATGCCTTGTGGAGGTCATGGTGGCCCTTCCAAGACGGTAACCAAGGTGCTTTAATCGGGCTACTATTGGCCCACACTTTTCAAAGATGTCAACGCGTATGTCAAAAGATGCGACAAATGCCAACGGAGTGGCAACATCTTCCAGAGGAATGAAATGCCTCTTAACTACATTTTGGAGGTTGAGGTCTTCAACGTTTGGGGAATCAATTATATGGGACCATTCCAATCATACGAAGGTAACAAGTACATCCTTGTAGCGGTGGACTATGTGTCCAAATGGGTGGAAGCCGTGGCAAGCCCTACTTGCGATGCCCGGGTGGTTTCCAAGCTCTTCAACAGAATTATCTTCCCTCAATTTGGGGTGCCAAGGGTAGTGATAAGTGACAATGGGTCACATTTCATTGAGTAAAAATTCCAATCACTCCTAGCCAAATATGGAGTGGTTCATAAGCGAGGCCTTCCCTATCACCCACAAACAAGTGGTCAAGCTGACATCACAAACCATGAGTTGAAGCAAATCCTCAAGAAAGACCATTGGTGCCTCAAGGAAGGATTGGACCGAAAAGCTTGATGATGCATTATGGGCATACCGTACGACATACAAGACACCAATCGGAACAACCCCTTTCCGACTAGTTTATGGCAAGTCCTGCTATTTCCCGATCGAGTTACAACATAAAACCCATTGGGTCGTGAAGCACATTAATTATGACATGAAGGCGGCGGGTGAAAGCAGGTTTTTGCAATTGGAAAAACTTGATGAGATTCGCCAAGATGCTTATGAAAACAATCAAATCTACAAAGAGAGGACTAAGTTGTGGCATGAGAAGAGACTAAACAAGAGATAATTCTACGATGGCGACCGAGTCCTACTCTACCACTCAAGGTTGAAGCTTTTTCCGGGGAAGTTGAAGACAAGATGGACAGGCCCATTCCCGGTTGAAAATGTCCACCCTTTTGGAGTAGTCGAGCTTCAAAGGCAAGATGGGGGTACAATCAAGGTAAACACTTCAACGCTCAAGCCTTACTTCCACCCCCGAAACAATCCCTACGACATCTGTTGTTTACCTTCCAAACATTGGAAATTGAAAGTGTAACATGGTCAGGCTCGGACCTAAAACAGGCGCTTATAGGGAGGCGACCCTTGTTTTTACGTCTTCATTTTTCTTTTTCTTTATTTCCCTTTCTTTTCCGAGGTATTAGTTCTATGTGTCAAAAAGAAAAGAAAAAAGAAAAAAAGAGAGAAAAATTCAAAAGAAAAAAAAAATTTAGAGTGAGTGAGTGAGATGATGAAAAAAAAGAAGAAAAGAATGGAGTTGAAAGAAAAGAGAGAAGGAAAGAAATGAGGAAGTTTGGAGATTGAAAGCCAAATGAGGTTAGAGAGGAAGGAGTATGTTTGAAATTCTGAGTGAGGGAGGTCATTTTGAGTGTTATAGAGTTGTATTTGGGTATAGTGGAGTTAGGAAGAAGGTTGAAAGTTAGCATAATTTGAAGGAGGAGGAATCAGGGAGGTCACGGGCATGACCTCAAAGGGTACCGCCCGCAACCCCTTTTTGGAGAATTAAAATGCGATTTGACGAATGGAGTCACGGGCATTACGCCCTGGGGTAGCACCCGCCACCCCGCCCTAGCACAAAACCCATTTTCCAATTCGTCATGGGCGTGATGAGCCCCGGTAGCACCCGTGACGATCCTGTTGTCGGCAATAATAACCCTTCTTCTTGTTTTTTGGCCTCACTTTCCTCGTATCTCCTATCGCATGTGCCTCCCTTCTCTCCAACAAACCCTAACCCAACTTCAAACTCCTTCAATCTCTCTCACTCCCATTCTCTCTCCCCCCCTCCCCCCAATTCAATCTCCTCACTCACTCATCACCTCCACAAACCTTAATTTCATTGATCATTTCCATTCTCTCCAATCCTCACTCATCTCCACCCATTTACTCTTGTCCATTCCAAACACCACAATCACCACATCTCACAAACCGTAACACACATCTTAACCTTCACCACCGTTTCCACCACCTTAGCCGCCAGTACCACCCCTTTCTCTCTCTAGATCTAAAACTCCAACCCATTGTAAGTTGGCTGCTAGAGAAATAATGGTTTTGCCCTAGCCTCCTTCATTCTCTGATTTCCTCAAGCTTTGGGTCGATTTATGCAAAATGGCAAGCTCTAGTCGTTCCAAGCGCCAAAAGCAAGCTCCTTCCGGTCCCTGTTGGACCTCCGGTTCAGGCCCAACGCAAGTTTCTCAAGGTATGGCTCCAATTATGCGTTCTGAAGCCGAACCTATGAATGTAGCGGACCCTTCTAGGATTCAATGGCGTGCTGATTGGCACCGGGACAAGTACCTTAAATTCTGATCTAGGAAAATAGACGTCCCCTTTATGTATAATGAAGAGACTTGTAGAGATATGAACTTGAAGCCTAGTTTGGATCATTTGTTCGAAGTCCTAGGGTGGAGGCATTTCATTAACATCAAAACCAAGGTATACGACCAAGTTGGTCTATAGTTCTTAAGTTCGCTACAAGTGCATCGGCCGACTCGGAATGATGCACAATTGAGCTTCTAAGTTAATGTCGCCTTGTGGAGCTAACCCATGACGAGTTGAGTGCTAAACTGCAACTTCCAGTGGGTGGCCTCCTCGCTTCGGACATAGAGTGGTTCTCGGCTAATAGAGCTATGAAATTGCTAACTTGCCGGGCTAGAGCAGATCTTGGGGTTTTATGACACATTAGCGATATGTTGACCCAATACGCACCAAGGCTCGAGATTTTTGTAATCCCATTATCCGATATCTCCATCGTCTGATCGCCAGCTCGATGGTCAAACGCGATGAAGGGCGAAACAACGTGTGCAAGGCGGACCTGTTTTTCATCTTCAACGCCCTCCTTGGGCAACGAGTTAACACAGCCTCGGTGATCCTGTATCAGCTCCATGAAATTTCGAGAGCGACCCGAAAATACACCATCAGCATGGGCCACGTCATTTCCTACATTGTGGACCGATACGGTTTTGGGTCGTACATGAGGAGGGCGAACCCTCACTTCGATTGCCAACCATTGAACGTATGTCGTTAATTAACATGAAAATATTCGCTCAAGGTCGGTTACTCGTCCATCAAGGTTGTTAAAATCGGGATCCTAACTCGAAACTATAGGGAAGTTAGGATCGGAATTTAGCCCATGTAGGATCGTGGATCGTGTGTAAATTGTAGAATCGTTTCGACAATTTTGGACCATAAAATCGTAGGATCGTAAATCAGGATCGGGATTTTAATAACTATGTCGTCCATTACTTGCACGTCACCAAGCTTATGCGCCGAACCGACTTCGACTTTCGGAGAAATGCGGCTCGCATCGATGTTAGGGACTGAAACACTTGGTCCTGCGAGCCCCGGGGTGCTACCGTGCTCCAAGGCAACCTTTGGTAGCTTAAAGTGATGATGAGGGACGCCCTTTAGGGAGCGAGGAGGAGGAAGAAAAGAGTAAAGAGGAAGAGGAATAGGGGGGTGAAGAGGAGCAAGCTCATGGAGCATCCGGTTTGGGTTCGGTAGACTTCTCTGAACTCTCCGCTCAGCTTAACAACATCTACACTGGGATTCAAGACATTCATACCTTCCAACAGCAGGATCATAGCATTTTGGAGAACCTCCAAATCCGAGTGAACCGCCATGATGAGATACTCGATGAGCACGCCCTCCGTCCGGATGGTTCCCGCCTGCTGAATACTATCCATCAAATCGACCCCCTCCCGGAGGATTCGGCCAATGATTGTAAGAATTCCCCACCTCCCTCCCTTAATCTCGTTAGTTGATTATGTTGCTTCATCGCACGATAAGTGTGGGGGGAACTTCTTTGGTTGCGTGGGTAGTGGTGTTGTTTTTGGGTATGTTGGTCTCCCTCTTTCCCCAGTGATCAAGGTCCATGTCGGTTTGATTCTTCAGTTTTTACCCCATTCTGATTGGTTGGTTTATGATGATGTGTAGTAGTCCACACTTTCTAAAGTGTGTAACTTTGGTGAGGTTGCTATCGCCGACTTTTGCTCAACAACTTCGAGCCTTAAGCCGGTTTTATCTCACGCAATGTATATATTGTGCATATGTTTTCTTTTTCTTAGTTGCACTGACAGACATAAAAGTATGAGGTGTCTATGTACCGCAAGTGTACGAGTCTGTGTAGTAATAAAATATCGTTCTCTCTCAGGGATTTGCGTTCAACCACGCACTGAACTAGTTCGCTACAAAGAATGCTAGGTCGATCCAAGGGTTGTGGTATGGTTTTCTAAACTAAACTAAGAAAGCATGAATTTTTTTAGGATTTTTACCAATTAATTAAAAGCATTAAGGGGAGTCCACTCTAGTCAATCAAACAAATTATCAACAATCCCGGTGCAGGTAACAAGATGATTCGGGGTCTACAATCTTTCTAAGCCTTATCACTTCGATCTTTCGATCCTAGGTGAGTTACAGTGATTAGACTAAACATTATTTCTAACTATTTAATCTAATCAAAGATAAAAACTTATTATAATTTGACCCTAGGCAAGAATCATTATGTCTAACTATTTTCTAAACCTATTCAATCTACGAATCCGATTCAAGACTCAAACTGTCGTCATGTTGTCAAGAAATTATTACCAAGTAAAGGCTCAAACTGTCGCTCTGTTGCCAAATTACTATGACATACAATACACGTAGATTAAACGAATAAAAGTATAACCTAACACCGAGACAGTATTCAAATTCAACCAATAGACATCGAGTTTATCCCCCAAACAAAGGAAATTAGCTACTCATGATATTGAAAGTAAACATAGCAAAATTTAAACAAGAACAAGAAAGCATGAAAGTAAAATAGAAATAAACCGTGTTCAAATTGGCGGAATCGATCTCTTCGTGTCACCCGAATCGATCTCTTTCGTGTTCTTCGATCACACGCAACAAACTAATATAATAACAATGTTGAGAATTAATTGAAAACAAATTATTTAAAGCTATTCTAAAAAGCTCCCTAAAATCTGCTCCCAAAAAGACGATTGCTAAAAAAACTCTCATTCAAACGGCGCGGGCGAAACCCTTTTATAAGGCTGGATTAGAGCACAAAACGGTGCCTGCGTTTAGGAAACGCTGGCTGCGTTTTGCCCAAAAGTGAAACTCTTTCGTGTCAGGGCGCTGGCTGCGCCTGGAAAACGCCAGCTGGGTTTTGCTTCTTCTCGGTTGTCAAACTCTCTCGACAAGGCGCTGGCTGCGTTTTGGAAACGCTGCCTGCGCCTTGCCTTTCCGCCTAAACTAGACTTGGGCCGTGTGATTTTGGGCCATTCCTCCTTCCTCCTTCCTTCTTCTCTTCTTCTTCAACTTCTTTTTTTTATTTCTTTGATTTTTGTTATTTCTCTTCCAATTTTTCATGCCTTTTTGATATAATTCCACTAATTCCTGCAAAAGACACCAAACTCGCGAACAAGTGTATAAATCAAAGAATTTGACATAAAAATACGGGGTTTCGGGTATAAAAGGCATGAAACTAACATGTTTTGAGCCCTAAAAACTCTATATAAAAACGACTTATCAAATCCCCCCATGCTTAGCTCTTGCTTGTCCCCAAGCAAGTTAGAATTGAAACAGGAGGATTAGGGCTGAAACAGGAGAGACAGAACCTAAGAAGAAAAAGAAGTGGAAAGAGTTTTCGATAGGAATACAAACACAGTTCAAAAGAGAAAGGAAGAAATTTTCGAAACGAAAAGGAGATAACAAGTACTTCAGAGGCATAAATCCGCGAACAGTCTTAAGAATAATGCAAATGTGCGCGGTTAGTTATGGACATAAGTCAGTCAAAACGAGCAAACCTCACATAGGATAGAATAAAATCACTCAATCACTCAAATTTCAATATGTATGTGGGTTTTCTCATACTCAAACCAATAGAAACAAACTGCCATAAGCTTGGTAAGAACCTCGCTCTCCACTACTGGTATGCAATGCACAAGTGACAATCAAAAGGACTTTTTTGGGTTGTAACGGGGCTTAGGTTAGGGGAAAGGAGTGGCAAAATTTCGGAATGAGGAGTTAAGAGCCATGCTTGGATTGATTTTCAACGAGTATAACACTCTAAACTCTCCTTCTTGCTTAATGTATGCAAGGAATTTCACCTTTCACCCTCAACAATATGAAACATCTCAACTGAATACAACCAGGTCAAAGTTTTCAGGACTTTAAATTGAATCTCCCTAATCACCCTTTTCTTTTTGGAACTCTTTTTCTCTTTTTTTTATTTTTTTACTTCTCTTTTTTTTTCTTTTTGGTAGGTGATCGGGGAGAAGAAACTATGGAATTATAACTTCGACCTCGATATGATATATGAACAACATAACCAAACACCAATTCTTCAAAAGGCGGGACTCTCAGATTCTCCCAATTCGAAACAATAAGCACAACTTCTCCCAAACTTCATATTTTTGTTCACAAACACACCAAACCAACTGTTCCTTCCAAAAAAAAATGACAAACTCTCATTCAACCAACCAAGGCAAAGGGATACTGAATATCAAAGGCCAAGGCTTATATTGTCAGGGTTCAATCATGAAAGGAGGATAAACAAAGGCTAGGCGGGGCAAAAAGAACGATAAATATAATGTAAGGGAGGCTATTTGGCTATGTAGTTTAACAAAAATAAAATGAATGACTTAATCACTTTGTCACAGCGTACAACGCAAATATGTAGTCTTAATCAAGATGCAAAGCAAGTTCTAGGGATTCAAACTAATGGGTGAGTCACTCAAGGATTCATGGAATTGATAAAAGTGATCAATTCGAAATTTAGGCAATGTGGACTCACGGGATGGGGCTCAATCAATTAAACTTGGCCCAAAGATTTGCGGCACGCACATTTATATTTTCTAAGATAGTCAAAGCAGTAAGATACAACTTTCATAACTTGACTCAAAATCAGAAAATTTGAAGGAAAAGGTTTCAAAAACATTTGAGATCTCATCCAGACTTTTCCAAGCGAAGCAAGCTAAACTGAAAGTAAGAAAGGTTTACAAATCATCACCGAAGGTGTTTCTGGTTTTAATCCTAGTCCTATCCTTTTTTTTTTGTCTTTTCTAATTTTTTTGGTCTTTTTCTATTTTTCTGATTTTTTTTTATTATTTTTGAATAAGTGGATGCAAAAGAAAGAAAAAGGAACAAACTAAGAAAAGAAAAAGAAAAATCTACATGCTTCTATCTAATGCAATCTAGGTGGATGCAATTTAAAAGAAAAACTTAGAAAGAAAAACTTAAGAAAACTAGAAAACAAAAGAAAAACACACTAGAAACTCAATAAAAGAAAACAAACAAGCTAAAAACTAGAAAACATTCTAAACTAAGGACAAGCAAACAAAAGAAACACTCAAAAATAAGAAAAATCACACTAAAAACTGAAAAAATAAGCATGAAATAAGAAAAAGAAAGACAAAAATAAAAGAAAAATAAACGAACAAAAATAAACAAAAACAGAGAAATAAGAAAAATATTCTAGAAACAAGAAAAATATGCGCAGAATATTCAACCCCCCATGCTTAAACGTTGCATTGTCCACAATGTAGAAGACAACAGTGAAGGGTAAGGTCAAGTAAAGGATCAAGGATCCTCGGTCGGTGGGGAAGCGTTGGTATGGCTCGGTCCTGGTGGTGGTGAGGCTCGATCAAACATGTCCTATATAAGGCCGACAAGGTTAGCTATGGACTCGTCAAGACGGTCAAAACGAAGGTCAGTCTGACCCCTGTATTCAGCAAAACTCTCCCGCAACTCATTAATACGGAGCTCGGTCTGGTCAACGAAGGTCTGGAGGTCGTGAAAGCGCGCCTCATAGTTTAGTTGGGGTTGTTCGGGTTGAGGGTTAGGGTGGATTTCAGGCTCAGGTTCGGAGTCAAACTCAGGAAACGGAGGCATCCAAAGCAAGTTCTCTTCAACTTGGGGTGAGATGTGAGGATGAGGGATGGGAAACCTAGCGTTGTTGGGATAAACCCAAAGAGAACGTGAATCTTTTTTAACTTCCACAAACCAAAAGAGTTGCACTGATCCCCATCCAAAAATATGCTACCCGGGACAAGGTCAATAGGGTTTCTAGGAGGTCTAAAGCCATATTGGCGTGCAAGGTGTGTGATGTAGCTCCTATGGAAATGCCTTTGTTGGTTGAGGTGGGAACACTTGAAAGATGGTGGGCTAGCATAGCTGCGGGGTCGGCACGAGTGTCGGCATCAATCATGCAACGGAACATATAACAATCAGCCCCGGTAGCTTTGTTTGAGCTACCAGGCCTCTCGAAGATACTGCAAGAGAGTATGCAGTGGACATACCTCATCACGGGGTTTCTAATCATAATCGCGGGGGTGTTGCTAGGGTCCCAATTGTCAAAACCAGAAATTCTGTAAAAGAAACCCTTTCCATCCCACTCTAAGGGTATGAGGGATGAATCCCTACATGTACGCTCGGGAAACCCAAAGGCACAGGCAAACTGGGACACAATCATGGTCCTCTCTATCCCCAAAAGCTGAAAACGAATGCACCCGTCCCTCCCTTAGAGGTTCACAACTAAGGTAGACAAAAATTCAAGGGTGACCCCCTATAGGTCGGCTCGCCTAACCGAGCTATGTTGGTCATATGGCACGTTCTAACATCCAATTTACATCATCCAACATACCACAACTACGCAAGAAAGGTTCATGCATATATGTGGTGGGGACGAGGGCTCTTTGGGAGAGGGAATCGTACCTTTTTTTGATCTCCCCTTCGAAGTTGAAGGGGTTTGAGCTCCTCGAGTCCCTTGGAGGTGCAACTTTCTGTTTTCCTTTCTCCGCCTCCGTAGCCTTTCGCTTCTGGCTGCCTCCGGCTTCGTTGTCATCGCCCGGGGGTCCGGAGAAGCTAGACGTAAATTTCTCAATTTCAACATCACATTGCTCTCTCAATACATCCAACATCACAATTCTCTCAATTCTGGAACAAAAAGATCAAAAATCAATCAACTCAAACCAAGCCCTAATCAAGAATTCAATCCAAGAATCAAAACCCAAATCAAGAAATTCGAATCTAGGACATGATAAATGGTATAAATTGAACAAATGACTCAATAAACTCATGTATTCAATCAAAATCATACCACAAACGGAGTATATAATCAAATAACAAGAGAAAGAGTTGAGAATTCCATACCTTGAGTTTGAAGAGGGAAGAGGAATGGAGCTTGAAGGTTCAAAGTGTGAGAGTGCAAGTGAGAAGAGAAAAGAGAAAAAGATGGTGGTGGTGGCGGTGCTCGCCAGCGCCGCTGAGATGGACGGCGGCGAGAGCGGTGGTACGAGGTGGCGCTGGTGGCGTTTGTGGGAGAGGGGTCATCGGGGAGGGTTAGGGCAAAAGCGAGGAAGGTTATTTTTTTGTTTTGAAAGAAAGAAAAGGAGGCTCGACTAAATTAAAAGGCGGGCAAAACTTTTATGGGCAAATAGCAAAACGCAGCCAGCGTTTTAAAAACACGACCTGCCTTTTGCAAAAATCACTCACCTGGACTTTCTGGACGAGGCGCAACCAGCACCTTGAAAACACTGGTTGCGTTTTCTTAGCTGATGCAGGTAATTCGATTTTTTGCAACATTTTGCTTGTTTTCTCCCTTTTCTTTGTTTGCTCCTTATTTTCCCTATAATTTGACATACCAAAAATGCCTACACACATCTACCAACATAAAATACATTAGGTTAGAAATAAAAAAAATGTTAATAAAAGCCATGAATTTCTTAAATTTATTCTTTTTCTCTACACACTAATAGAAAAACATTAGTAAACTTCAAAATAAAATTACTAAGGAATAAAACTGAAAGAAAATATTTGAACTAAAATAAAAAAAAGTGGAGGAATAAATATTTAGATAATGGCGTACCTCCCCGGGGTTGCTTTGTTTAATGTCGTTAGCTCGACGTTATCGACCCTACTCATCGGGGTCCTTGATCCGTTTTAGAACCGGATCTCCATCATCATGAATTATTTTCGAAACTTGTTTTTGAATCAACTTGCCTTTTCTTTCTTCATACTCCGTCATCGACTTTCGTAGCTCCATGATCATTGTTCCTTTCCTCATATCCATCTTGCAATTGACAACTGAAAGGAAAGACCTCCCTAGAATAATCTCTGGTTCTGGATCTTCTCCTGTATCTAAAATCATGAAATCAACAGGAACAGCATGCTCTCGTATTTGGAGGGGAGTGTCATATATGATCCCTAGAGGTCCCCTAAGGGTCTTGTCTGCTAGACGAAGAATCATATCAGTCACCCTTAATTCCCCAAGTCCATACTTCCTTAGGTAAGACTTAGGCAAAACATTCACTCCAGATCCTGTATCACACAATGCATACTTGATGGGTTTACCATCCAACTGAACAGGGATCCTAAAATCGCTTAGGACTTCCTTATTAGGCATAATCGAGGGGGTTATGGTTTCTTCTAGTAGGTCCGGTTAAGGGTCGGTCTTGACTTCTTCATCTAAAATTTGTTCTCCTAAAGGTTCATATTCAAGGTTCCATTCCTCGCAAGTTATAGCATTACACTGAGCACTCGGGTTAGGAACAGGTTGAGGTGGTAAACTAGTAGTGGGAGTCGCTGAATTAGCGATCTGGTTTTCTAAAATCTTATTATGGGTTGTTAAAGCCTCTACCTTTTGCATTAGGTCTTTAATTTATGACACCTTCCTGTTTTTGATGTCCGACGATAAGGCTTTCCATCATGGTTTCTAAGTTAGGCTTTCGAGGAGGGCTTTGCTGAGGTGGTCTTTGAGGTGGGGGAACATACTTTTGCTGTCCTTGTCCTTGAAGAGGACCAGTGGGGCTGTCATTCCTATAGGAAAAGTTCGGGTGGTTTCTAAGTCTAGGGTGGTAAGTGTTAGAATTCATGTCATAATTCTGTATAGGGTTGCCAATATAGTTTGCCTGTTGGACTTCTTCATTACTAACTCCACCGGTAGGGCAAGTAAAAGTTCATGTTCGGTCGACTGACAGACATTGCAGGTCGGAGGGTTAGGTGGTAAACTCAATCGGTCCATTTTTTGAGTTAAAAAATCAAGTTTAGATCACAGTAAAGAAATTGCATCAACATTAAACTTACCTCCCGCCTTTTGGCAGGGTTTAGACCATTGATATGAGTTGTTCGCTAGATGTTCGATCAGACTAGTTATTTGAGGCACAGTCTTGTCCATAAGATCACCTCCGGCTGCATAGAGGATGCTTCGTCTCGTCGACTCATTCGCTCCATTGAAGAAGGATTGGACAGGAACCCAAGTTTCGAATCCATGTTGAGGACATTGTCGAAGAATGTCCTTAAATCTCTCCCAAGCATCGTACAGTGACTCATCCGGCTCTTGTGTGAATGTAGAAATCTGATTCCTTAGGTTGGTGAGCTTGCTTGGAGGAAAATACTTCGCCAAAAAGGTGCCGGGGAGTTCATCGAATGTTGTGATTAAAGTTGGTGGAAGCGAATAGAGCCACTCCCATACTTTGCCTTCCAGCGAGAACGGGAAGAGACGCATTTGATGGCGTCCTCCGACACGTTGTTGGCCTTGTAAGTGTCACAAGCTTGACGGAAGAGTCGCAGATGTCGGTTTGGATCTTCATTAGCCAATCCATGGAATGGTGATTTTGACACTAAGTTGATCAAGGATTGACGTAGTTGGAAGTCGTTCGCTTGGATGGTTGGAACATTGATTGCTTATTGTAGGTTGATGACATTGGGAGTCAGATACTGCCCGAACGTCATTGGTCGTTGTTCTCCCATCTCTTCTTCCTTTTCCGTTTCCGATTTTTGCTCTTCTTCGTCCGTTTCTTGAATTTCTTGAAATTCTTTCTCCAGTTTTGCTCTTTTCCTTCTCTCTCGAAGTGTGCGTTCGATCTTGGGATCGTACTCGAAAGAGAAATCTTTTGCATAAACCTGAAAAAGACAAAAACTAGAACACCAAGCGTAATAAAGAAAATTAAAGAAAAATAACAAAAAGTAAATAACCTAGTCACCCAGAGCTCGTTCGTCCAATGGCAGTTGGGGAGAACAACTCCCCGGCAACGGCGCCAAAAACTTGACAAAACTAAAAGTATAAGGTGTCTGTGTACCGCAAGTGTATGGGTCTGTGTAGTAATAAAATATCGTTCTCTCTCAGGGATTTGCGTTCAACCACGCACTGAACTAGTTCGCTACAAAGAATGCTAGGTCGATCAAAAGGTTGTTGTATGGTTTTCTAAACTAAACTAAGAAAGCATGAATTTTTTAGGATTTTTACCAATTAATTAAAAGCGTTAAAGGGAGTCCACTCTAGTCAATCAAACAAATTATCAACAATCCCGGTGCAGGTAATAAGATGATTCGGGGTCTACAATCTTTCTAAGCCTTATCACTTCGATCTTTCGATCCTAGGTGAGTTACAGTGATTAGACTAAACATTATTTCTAACTATTTAATCTAATCAAAGATAAGAACTGATTGTAAATTGACCCTACGCAAGAATCAATATGTCTAACTATTTTCTAAACCTATTCAATCTACGCAATCCAATTCAAGACTCAAACTATCGTCATGTTGTCAAGAATTTATTACCAAGTAAAGGCTCAAACTGCCGTTCTATTGCCAAATTACTATAACATACAATACACGCAGATTAAACAAATAAAAGGATAACCTAACACTGAGACTGTATTCAAATTCAATCAATAGACATCGAGTTTATCCCCCAAACAAAGGAAATTAGCTACTCATGATATTGAAAGTAAACATCGCAAAATTTAAACAAGAACAAGAAAGCATGAAAGTAAAATAGAAATAAACCGTGTTCGATCTCTTTCGTGTTCTTCGATCACATGCAACAAACTAATCTAATAACAATGTTGAGAATTAATTGTAAAGAAAGTATCTAAAGCTAATCTAAAAAGCTCCCTAAAATCTGCTCCCAAAAAGACAATTGCTAAAAAAACTCCCATTCAAACGGCACGGACGAAACCCTTTTATAAGACTGGATTAAGGTACAAAACGGTGCCTGCGGTTTGGAAACGCTGGCTGCGTTTTGCCCAAAAGTAATACTCTTCCGTGTCAGGGCGCTGGCTGCGCCTGGAAAACGCCAGCTGCGTTTTGCTTCTTCTTGGTTGTCAAACTCTCGGGACAAGGCGCTGGCTGCGTTTTGGAAATGCCGCCTGCGCCTTGCTTTTCCGCCTCAACTGGACTTGGGCCGTGTGATTTTGGGTCGTTCCTCCTTCTCTCTTCTCTTCTTCTTCTTCTTCTTCAACTTCTTTTTTTTATTTCTTTTATTTTTGCTATTTCTCCTCCAATTTTTCATGCCTTTTTGATAAGTCCACTAATTCCTGCAAAACACACCAAACTCGCAAACAAGTATATAAATCACAAACTTTGACATAAAAATACGGGCTTTCGGGTATAAAAGGCATGAAACTAACATGTTTTGAGCCCTAAAAACTCTATGTAAAAACGACTTATCATGCACTTTTCTTAGTTTATAGTTTGTTCTATTGGTTTGCCATATAGTGCGTCTTTGGTTGTTTCTTTTTAGTTTGTTTTTCTCTGTAGTTAGTTTTATCCTTTTGTCTTCTTTTTAGATTAGATGTTTATAATCATGCATGCTGCGTCCTTTTTACCACTAATGTTTTTCTATCTTTGTCCCTTTTTTTTGGTTTTGATGCTCTCGTACGCTTTGAAGACATATTTTTATGAGCTCGTTCATCTTTTCTTTCTTTTTCTGTTCCACTTCTTGTACATATCTTTGTTGCATGCTTGGTTTTCTTATTTGGTGGCGCACCCCTAGTATGTGCTATGTTGGAAAATCTGGCTGTTGGAGTCGTGTGGGCTCGGGTCGCCACCGTTTTCTTTTTGTTTTTTGTTGTTTCGTTTAATGTTTTTCTTTTTTCTCTACCCATCATAGGACACCCTCTCCACAATGAGGACATTGTGGATTTTAAGTGTTGGGGGGGGGGGGAAGCCTAGTTTGTTTCTTTTTCGTTCTAGTACTAATTAGCTAAAAATCGAAAAAAAAAATTAAAAAATTTGGCAATTTTGCATTGAAAAATGAATAAAAAAAGGAGAAATAGTTGTGAAAAACCTCAAAACTATTTTGTTTTCCCTTTTAGAGATGCTTTTGACCATAGGCCTTACTTTGGTGGATTGCCATGACTTATCTTTAATAAACCCCTCTTTTGAATGAGAAAGTGATTTCCTTACCATTTTACACGCCTATCTTTGTTCATTTCTTTACTAAAGTTGGTTGATCTTAGTGGTCTAATGCTCTTGCTCATGCCTAATAAACTTGTTAATGTCGGCAAACCAACAAGGATTGGCATGAGTGGGCGGCGTTCATGCCCCTTAAGTACTTCGTTTATGTACGGAGCAACCCGAGTTGGGAGGGTAACCCCTTTTCGGAGGGTCGTAAATTCGAAAAACCCGACCCTAAACTCCTAAAAATCTAAAAATCTCGAAAACCGTTGGTTTACCAACGTGGCTTGGCGTAGGGGGTAGCGGCCCTTCGCCCTTTAAGTACAATTATACGAATGGAGCTTAGTCACGCTAGGAGAGTAACCCCCTAACGGGCCGCGCATCGATCTCGAAACATGCCAACACTAAAAACTTCAAGAAATTCATTAAAGCTGTGAAACCCTTCTCTATGTTTCCTACGGTCGTCACAAAGCCAAGGGAGACACCAATAGTTTTGGGTGACACTTAATTTGTAAGTTGACAAATAAATCTGAGCTTGAGCATGAAAACCCCTTCGATTTACCGACCTAGGCTAGAAAAGTTTGATTAGAGGCCCACTTGCACATGCGAGGACTTCACTCATCACAAAATTGTTTATGTTTGCCCCTTCTTTTTGATTGGTAAGGTCGGTTGGGTGTCTAGGTGCGTTGTTATAGACTTGAGTATCTCCTCCTTCCTTTGTTTTCTGTCTTTGTTTTGTTTTTCACTCTCCTTCTCTTTATTTCTTTCGCTTTTCCTATGGCTTTTGTGGGTACAGTCGCTACTAACCCTCACGAGACCAACCTCGTTCACCTGACTCGCTGGGGTGTTTAAAGGGCTTGGTGCATACGCTAAATGTACCCGTTTTCTCCCACGATGGTGGAGTAGTTGTTTAGGTAGTTTATTTTATTAGTTTTTTCTTGGGACGAGCAAAATCCTCAGTGTGGGTGGGAGTTTAGGCTCGATTTTGAACCTAAATGTTACTCTTTTCACATAGAATTTTAATCTATCTCCTTTCCTAATAAATGTTTCTTATTCGTGTTTTTACTAGTTTTGCGCAGGTTAGTTTGGGATCATAAAACGGGAAACTCTAAGTTCATTGGTACCCTAGAGTACCTTCTCGGGATTTCAAGGAAGCCGCCCCGGGACCCCGGAAAATAGCCCTCATCCCCAAAGCTAAAAGAAGACAAGAAAATTCCCATGAGGTCACGGGCGTGACGGCCATTTGTAGCGCCCGTGACCAAGGAAGAGGAATCAAGCAAAAAACCAAGTCAAGGAGGTCACGGGCGGGACCCCCATTTGTAGCATCAGTGACCAATTTAGGGGAAATTATGGTCAAAAAGCCGAGTAAGGTCATGGTCGTTACCCCTACAGGTAGCGCCCGTGTCGCCGCTGAAGAGATTTCTGAGGGAGCTGATTTCCAGGAGGTAACGGGCGTGACGTCTGGAGGTAGCGCCCGCTACCACAAATGAAGAATCCGATTCAGCGGTGAAATCACCTCGTCACTAGCGTGATGAGCCTGACTTACGGAATTTTAGGGGTTAAAACGAATGTGTTTTGTGTAAATGTTCGCTAATGTATATAAACTCGTTCCAAATCTTAACCTAGCAGCTTTTCATTACTGTTCATTTTTCCTTTTTGGGGAGCTACTTAGCACCTTTCCCTAGGTAGATTCTCTCTTCATTTACTCTCAAACACTTTATTGTATTTGGTTTTGGATTATTGCAATCAAGGAGCCTTTAATTTGAAGTCTTATTATTCAAGCTTTGGCTTTCGTCTTTTAATTATTATCATCCTAGTTCTTATTTGGGTATATCTCTTTCCTTCTCTTGTTACTTATCTTAATTAGTTCTTTTATGATTAATCTTCTTGTGTTTCTTTCCTTAGTATCATGTTTGTTAGCATGATTAGTGGCTTTCTCTTAGGGTTTAGGGGGAGGTTTAGCCCCTAATGGGATCCCTTTTCTAAGGTTGGGTCTAGTTAAGGCATTAGGCCATGTTTTATGAAGTTTTCATCCAAAAAGTCTCTTGATTGTGGGGTTTAGTACGTAGTGGAAACCTACTAAACCTACTTAAACACGATCTCTAGGGTGATTGGATGAATATTCGAACTCGTTATTCATTTAGTGGAGAAGTTCTGATAGGGTGATTTGCATTTTAAGCCCATTAGGTGAGTCCTCATTCATTTAGTGGACGAGCCTCTAGGGCTAAATTCGGGTATACCTCGGGAGAGGCCCCGGAGTGGCCTTTTCATTGCAATAACTTAACTTCTATCGTGGCTTGGTGTCATAATTAGAACCTCGTTGTGTTATGGTGACTATTAGGAAGCGAAAACCGACCCCTTGGCCCCTTTTTCTCTGATTTTATCTGTTAGTCTGTCTTTGTTCCCTCCATCCTTTTATAATCATCTTTTTACCTAAACTAGGCAAAGTAGTGAAAGTTTTGATTAAAAGAACCTTGTTCCCTGTAGATATGATAAACAACCCCGACTATATTATACCTAAACAGGAATGATGTAAAACCCCGAAAAATGCTATCATGTGTACCGTTAAATTACCTAACGTGCGTTTTCTTTCTGTTAAATATTTATCTGTTTTCACATGGAGCTATTAGGACCGCGAGTGAGTTATTTAGAATTTTTAGTGGCTTAAAAATATTAGTTAGGGATTTTTGGACATCAGATGTTTTATTTGGGATCAATTTATAATAATTATCTGAGAAAGGGTGTTATTTTAGGAAACTAATTCTTGGGAAGGTGTTATTAACACTTGGGGAAAATTTTGCTAACTTTTTCTGACCTATATTTCTCTATATAAGCACATGGGGACCCCCCTGGATACCATAATACCCTAGATTTGAGCTACAACACAAAGTTGTTAAAATATTCCTTTCTCCCTCACGTGGCTTTCTCTCTCCTCTCCCCTCCCTCCTTTTCTCTCCTACTGCTTGCTTCCCAACACCACGCACACACCCAGCCACCAATACACCACCATCAACCACCCTTCTTCCACCCTCTGCTCACCGACGACCACCACTCCACCTCTTTCTGACAACCACCGTACCTCCACCGTCCTATTTTGCCGCCTAAAACCACCTCAAAACATCACCCCTAACACCCACCGAACCCCTTTGTTTCTGTCCTAACCGTGAACTCCGACCCTCGATGCCGCCCACTTGCGAAGACCGCCGCACCTCTGTCGAACCTCCCCAACTCTGGCAACCTTCTGTCGAGCTCCAACGATCGTTACCGCCGACGCCCAGCCCAGACCAAGAGCACCCCACCTCCCTGTGATTCTTTCGAGCTCTATTGTACATCATTCCACGTCGCCACCCATTTTCAACGACGTTTCGACCCGAGCCAACCCTGCTACTACCACCACCACTAGCACCTCACCTCTCTTCCTTTTTCAGTATAATTCTCTAACTCTCTCTCTCTTATAATGTTTTACCTTGTTTCTCCATACATGTGTTCTGTGATTATTTATATATGTTGAATGATGTTGTTGAGGTATTCTTGGATGTTTAGGATTAGTAGGATCTTGTTTTGAATAGTTAGTGAGCTTAAAAGCATGTAGAGGGCATAAAGTTTTGTTCTTGGATAAGTTGGAAATGTTTTTGAACTAGGTTTTTTTGATTTAAAAACCAACGTAAAAAGTCTAGTGTTTAATGTGTTTTGTTGTTGAATCATGTTCTTTACTGTGTTAATAAACTCATATGAAGGTTTTAGGTCATAAAAATTCAATCTTCATTGAGTTTGAGCATGTTAGAAGTTACTAGGGTTTATCTTATCTTAAATGTTGAAATGAGGTTGTATTGGCTTCTTTATATGAAGTGTGGACTGTTTTGGTATTTCATGTTATTATTAGCATAGCAAAAGTTCTCATGTCATTAGTTTGGAATGAATGAATCTTTAATATGTTTTTAAATATTTCATTAGATTAGATTACATGTTCTTAAATATGTTAGTTTTGTTTAAATATCATGTTAGGATTTAGGTGATTAAGGGTAAGATTATGATTGTTTTGGAACCTTAGAAAGATGCTAGGAACCCTAAATGTATTATTGAGTAAGAATGAATGTTTATGAGACCTAGTATGTTTTTTAAGTGTTATAATGACATGTTTGTAACTCTTGTGAATAGTACCATGCAAGTTAACATGCTTAGGGTTATAGTTGTTTTTAAAGAATAGTGAATGTTCCAAATGAAGTTGGTATGGTTTCATGTGATTACATCTTATGTAATTATTCTTGTCCTAAAGACCTTATATGAATACATGTTGATAAGTTAGTATGAGATTTCTATGTTCCAAAATCTCATGTTAAGATCTTTTAGTATAACAATAGTATTGAACTAGTTTCATTTTGATATTCCTATATTATTATTGTTCTTGAGTTTTAGTGTATTAAATAGGCTGTGATGTCGTTATATTGATACTTTTCTTAAATTACTAACTCTTTGGAGGAGGTTAAGTTGGGGTAGAAGGTGGTTAGTTAATGACGATAGAAAAATAACTTTAGGATGTTATTTATTTTCTAGGATCGAGCGAGTTTCCGCGTAGTAGCTCCTGTGAGTTTTTAACGTGAAGTACATCGTATATTCAGGTAATGTCTATGCCTTAATTCTCATTAATGCCCTTTAAATGTTTAATTGGTTTTACTGTGTTTTGAGAAGTTGTTGTTCCTTATTTATGTTGCCAGTCTTTTGATCTTTTCGATGTTTATGTGTTGAGTTGGTTTTAATCGGTTTTGGAAAGTGTTAAATCTTGAAAAGGTTGGTTTTGAGATAGTTATGACTTGAGAATGAAACTTGACTAATTAAAGGTTATTATTAAAACGTAGGTTCGGGCAGTCTCCCCAAGATCAAGTTGAGTACCTGCAAGGGAGACTGTCAAGAGACTAGGATACGCCTGATAGTTTGAAATGAATATTGCGATGGTCATCCGAGATTGAGTTTGTGATGAGTTGGATGATGAAAATGGAAATGTTGAGGAAAGAATGATGGAAAACTACTGTGAATGTTGTTTGGGAAGTCTTTGAATTCGAAGGGCAATATGGACGCCTCACCCACATCAAAATATGGAAAAGTGATAAGGTAGTCTGGTGATTTTTTTTTTTTTTTTTGTAATTTTTTACTGTTTCCCCTTCCCTCTAAAAGGTGTTGAAATGATTTATGAATGGTTTTGACTGTTAGGGGTAGTCATTATTAATGTTTCCCCTTTCACGTGTTTAAATGTTTTGTTTTCAGGTGATGATCTGTTAGATGCAAGGGATGGGCTGTAGAAGTGAGGTTATCCGATCGAAGTGTTTGAAATAAAATAGTAATGCCTAGTTTTGAGATAATATCATTAGTTTATGTTGTCTTTCAGACTTGAAGTCTTCTTCTAAATTATTAAAATTTGAGTAAAGTTATTTGTCGTCTGTTTCTTTTCCTTCTTGCCTTGTATTCCTTCGAAAATACGGCTGTAACACCAAAATAAAAGATTTATTAGAATTTATTTCGCTGTTAAAGTTAGTTCACGTTGGCTTTGGACCATTAATGATATATTTGTTTTTCTCGAGTGTTACAGAATGGTATCGGAGCTCTAGGTTACGATCTAGTAGCTCCTAAGTATCTATCAGGTTTAGTTAGAGCTTAGGTAGCTAAGTCGAAGAGTGAGTGTAGGTGGGATGGGGTGTTAAAATGATTATGTTTTTTCATGCATTTTCCTTAACTTGCTAAAGTTTGTTTCTAATAGGGATGGACCCAGCGTTACAACGTAACTTCAACATTGAGGGCGACATGTTCCATCTGATGTTTTGTATGGAACACGATGAGCCTCTTCCCGATTACGTGGAGCGCATTCTACAAGATCGAGCTGCACTTGGATGTGGCGGTCCAGGCCACATGTCTCATGCATGAGGGTTTTCTGGTCAACTTCTACTTACGTTGACGAGAGATCGTGTCTGGGGGTATCGAGCCACCCATATGTTGCCCCCGCTCCCTCCAGCTGATCTAGCGGCGCCATGGGGACATATCTATCAGTGGTGTGGGCGAGCACCAGTGGGACCCACTGTCTCGGGCCTTGTCCACATTATGATGGAGGCCACCCCAGCTGACATTATAGATGTGGATGTGAGCGAGGCCCCACCCTCGGCTTTAAGTGATGATGATGACTCTGAGGACGAGTCTGAGGGTGAGCCAGAGGAGGATCCGGTGATAGAGCCGAAGGATGAGTTCGAAGAGGGTCCAGAGGAGGACTCAGAAGAGGATCCCGAGTAGGATCCTGAAGACGACCTCAATGGGGACTCTGACTCGAGGGATGAGTCGGGTGACCCGAGTTGGGGCTCAGGACTCGAGCGTGGAAACAAGAGGCACTGCGTGGCTTAGCAAGAGATAGTAGATTTGATGATATCTCCCTCTCATGTTTGTATATAACTAAGTATTTTATGTTATGTTTACTTTTCGTATGCTAATGTTTTATGGTGTTAGCACGAGCATAAATCTAGGATGAGAATCTCTTGTATACAGGTTGTAGGATTTCCATATTATGTTTTGAAAGAAAGTAAGGAAGTTGTGTTTTTCTATGCATTATACATTGATGGAAAGTCATGTTTGAGATTCCTTTGTTTTATGTGATTAATATTACGCTTTGAGATGGAATGACACTATGGAAAGGTTACATTATGGAAGGGAAATGTTTATGTATTAGATTCCATGTTATGGAAAAGGGATTGAATTCATGCTGAAAGTTGAAATGTGATTTTGAAATAACATGCTGAATGTTTATGTATTAGATTCCATGTTATGGAGTAACGTGGTTTTTCTACCCCGGTTTTGTATAGTTCTTCTCAGGGAGCTAGGGGCCTTGGCTAGGACTAATTGACTCTAGGTGAGGTTTAGGATCACAAGATAACAAGAGGGATTTTGGTGACGAACAGAATAAACACAACTATGGTTCAGTTAATACGGGAAATAATGGGTGTCGGGAGATTTTGGGACGCAAACGGTAATAAGGACGAGGGTTCCGTAATTAGAAAGCAACAAAATAGTAGAATCAAGTGACAACCTCGTTAGAATAAACACACCGGATTTCTTCCTTCAAGGATAATCCGGATTAACTTCCTACAAGCCCACCACGGACCCGGAGGGTTAAAGAAACGGGACTCTCTAATTAGCTTCTATTCACTTTCGTAAATAGAATACTAACTATCCCAATTCCACCTTCCAACTCAAGTGTTGGAGGTATTCGGGGACTTTCATACCCAAATACATCCTACTTGGGGGAAGAATCGGAATGGGAAATTGATTTCACTATAAACTACCTCCTAAAATTGCTAACCCAATCGAAATAAACCATTCACATCCTTAGTTTCTCCCTAACCCATAAGGGTTCTAGCCTCTAATCATCTTAACTAACATGCTAACAACAATAATAACATCATCCATGCTTAAAACAGAGAATCTAGATAATCAAAGCAACAATAGCAACAATCAACAAACATTAAGCAATCTAATAACAAAAACAGAGATTAAAGAGTAAATGGATGAACTAAAGAGAGTAAGAGAATCTTCAAAACTTCAATAGAACTCCATTAAAATCCGGTGCAAAAGCAATAATCTAAGTGTAATCACTCACTAATCACTAGGAACTCGCTTTAATTGAAGCTAAAATGTTGCTAATTGAGATCTAAAATATGATAAGATAAAGCTAGGATGGAATTAAGATTGGCCCCCCCTATGCTGATCGTCCAAGTAGCAATATATACTAGCCATAAAGGTTACTCAAAATGCATCACTTCACCCAACAGAATTGCGCAAACTACAGGGGACCGTAGGTACGGTCTACGGGACCGTAGCTACGGTCCTACAAAGCGAATTGGGCAATTTTCTCTCCTTCGCAACACCGTAGGTACGGTGTATCTGGACCGTAGGTGCGGTCAAGCAAATTAGTCTAGGCAATTCTTCTCCCCTTCGCAGCACCGCAGGTGCGGTCTCCCAAGACCGTAGGTATGGTCTTGCTCGGGTACTTCACTTCCTGCACACACCTTGGCACCACCACGGGTGCGGTTCTCAGGACCGTAGGTACGGTCCTGCCCGATCAATCTGAAGCTCTGGCGTAGCGCCCGCTACGTAAAGGGTGACGGGGGATACGCCTTGGTGCATGTGACGGCGAGCGGAGGAGAAGGGGTAGCACCCGCTACAAAGAGGGTGGCGGGGGCTACCATGGAAAACCTCGGCAAAACTTTAGCTTTTGAGTCCCTCGATATGTCCGGCCTGTCTACTTTCTTCGCCCTTGACTTGGTCAAGACCTGGGAAATCTCGGGATTCTCAATATAGCTGCAAAATGGCCCTTTTTACCACGTTTTGAATAAAGACTCCAAAATCTACAAAATAACCAAAAACGTATTAAAAACTATGAAATTAAACTACGAAACAAGTCAAAAGCCTAAGAATTAAGGCGCTATTTAGAGACAAAATTGAGTCTAAACACCTCCCCACACTTAAAACTTTTGTTCTTCCCGAGCAAAACAAGACAAAAATTACCTAAACTAACATAAACTCCTCTGTCGTGGGAGAGAAACGAGTGCACTTAGCGTATGCACCAAGCCCTTTGAACCCCCCGGCAGCGCGGGTGGACGAGATGGACTCGTGAGGGTTTGTAGCGGCTACAACCACAAAAGCCAAATAAAAAGGGGAGAGGGAAAGCGAAAACAAAACCAACGAAAACAAAAGAAAAGAAGAACAAAAGCTTCGCTTCAAAGGATCTCGAAATCTAAATTAGGAAAACGTTATTAAACTTCTAAAAGGAACCGTTATGAGCATTTCACGAACACCTATCCCAAGCAAAAGTCATTCTTTGAGATTTTCGATGTCCTACACCTAATACCAGGCAAAACCCAATGTGCATAAGTGCTAGTGGGTTCTAACCGATTCCGATAGACTCCAAAGACTCATGCCCGAGCTCAAAAACAAACGAAACGAACAACGAAAAGAAAAGAGTTGCCCTTCCCCGCATTTGATCGCCCTTGGCTTGGTGAGGACCGTAGGTGATGCAAGGAGAGGCCCCACACTTTATTAACACTAAAAACTTTTCTTTTTGGGTTGGGTTTTCTCAAAAAAATTCTCCTTCTCTTTTTTTTTTTCTTCTTTTGCTTTTTAAAGGTCGGTATTAGCCTTACTTTCGGGAATTGGACGACCCTTAATTCGGGGTTTACCCTCCCAACACAGTCTTTTCCATACACACCTCCGTCGAGAATTCGATATAGGAGGAGCTTAAGGGGTAATAGCGTCGTACCGCTAAAACCGGGCTCGTGTAGGTTGGCTAAGTGTATGGTGGTTGATGTCGTAAAACCGACACGCCCCACTTAATCAGGTTATTAAAGCTTTGCTTTCGTTTTCTTTCTTTTTGCTTTTGCTTTTGACTTTGTTTTTGCTATTGCTAAACAGGGAAAAAGAACAAGCTCGGACACAAACCCCTAGAATCTCCCGGTTTCAACCATAACGTGGAAGGAATCGGTGGTCTCACTAGACACTCAATGAAGGACATCTAAAGAGATAAGCCATGACTAGCACCCGAGGCAGGGTCGAAAACGCTCAGACCAGTTTCTTTTAAAGAAGATTAAGAACAGCTTCTCAATTTTGACAACAAGATCCAAGAAACAAAGCAAACAAAGCGAAAACGAAAACGGAAAGAAAACTTTTAAGGCTTTCACTCCCTTTTTTCTCCTTTTTCACACAAAATTTTTTCAAAATTAAAGCAAAAACTGGGAAAACAAAAACCAAAAACTGGGACGTAAATTTCTCAATTTCAACATCACATTGCTCTCTCAATACATCCAACATCACAATTCTCTCAATTCTGGAACAAAAAGATCAAAAATCAATCAACTCAAACCAAGCCCTAGTCAAGAATTCAATCCAAGAATCAAAACCCAAATCAAGAAATTCGAATCTAGGACATGATAAATGGTATAAATTGAACAAATGACTCAATAAACTCATGTATTCAATCAAAATCATACCACAAACGGAGTATATAATCAAATAACAAGAGAAAGAGTTGAGAATTCCATACCTTGAGTTTGAAGAGGGAAGAGGAATGGAGCTTGAAGGTTCAAAGTGTGAGAGTGCAAGTGAGAAGAGAAAAGAGAAAAAGATGGTGGTGGTGGCGGTGCTCGCCAGCGCCGCTGAGATGGACGGCGGCGAGAGCGGTGGTACGAGGTGGCGCTGGTGGCGTTTGTGGGAGAGGGGTCATCGGGGAGGGTTAGGGCAAAAGCGAGGAAGGTTATTTTTTTGTTTTGAAAGAAAGAAAAGGAGGCTCGACTAAATTAAAAGGCGGGCAAAACTTTTATGGGCAAATAGCAAAACGCAGCCAGCGTTTTAAAAACACGACCTGCCTTTTGCAAAAATCACTCACCTGGACTTTCTGGACGAGGCGCAACCAGCACCTTGAAAACACTGGTTGCGTTTTCTTAGCTGATGCAGGTAATTCGATATTTTGCAACTTTTTGCTTGTTTTCTCTTTTTTCTTTGTTTGCTCCTTATTTTCCCTATAATTTGACATACCAAAAATGCCTACACACATCTACCAACATAAAATACATTAGGTTAGAAATAAAAAAAATGTTAATAAAAGCCATGAATTTCTTAAATTTATTCTTTTTCTCTACACACTAACAGAAAAACATTAGTAAACTTCAAAATAAAATTACTAAGGAATAAAACTGAAAGAAAATATTTGAACTAAAATAAAAAAAAGTGGAGGAATAAATATTTAGATAATGGCGTACCTCCCCGGGGTTGCTTTGTTTAATGTCGTTAGCTCGACGTTATCGACCCTACTCATCGGGGTCCTTGATCCGTTTTAGAACCGGATCTCCATCATCATGAATTATTTTCGAAACTTGTTTTTGAATCAACTTGCCTTTTCTTTCTTCATACTCCGTCATCGACTTTCCTAGCTCCATGATCATTGTTCCTTTCCTCATATCCATCTTGCAATTGACAACTGAAAGGAAAGACCTCCCTAGAATAATCTCTGGTTCTGGATCTTCTCCTGTATCTAAAATCATGAAATCAACAGGAACAACATGCTCTCCTATCTGGATCTTCTCCTATATCTAAAATCATGAAATCAACAGGAACAGCATGCTCTCCTATTTGGAGGGGAGTGTCATATATGATCCCTAGAGGTCCCCTAAGGGTCTTGTCTACTAGACGAAGAATCATATCAGTCACCCTTAATTCCCCAAGTCCATACTTCCTTAGGTAAGACTTAGGCAAAACATTCACTCCAGATCCTGTATCACACAATGCATACTTGATGGGTTTACCATCCAACTGAACAGGGATCCTAAAATCGCTTAGGACTTCCTTATTAGGCATAATCGAGGGGGTTATGGTTTCTTCTAGTAGGTCCGGTTAAGGGTCGGTCTTGACTTCTTCATCTAAAATTTGTTCTCCTAAAGGTTCATATTCAAGGTTCCATTCCTCGCAAGTTATAGCATTACACTGAGCACTCGGGTTAGGAACAGGTTGAGGTGGTAAACTAGTAGTGGGAGTCGCTGAATTAGCGATCTGGTTTTCTAAAATCTTATTATGGGTTGTTAAAGCCTCTACCTTTTGCATTAGGTCTTTAATTTATGACACCTTCCTGTTTTTGATGTCCGACGATAAGGCTTTCCATCATGGTTTCTAAGTTAGGCTTTCGAGGAGGGCTTTGCTGAGGTGGTCTTTGAGGTGGGGGAACATACTTTTGCTGTCCTTGTCCTTGAAGAGGACCAGTGGGGCTGTCATTCCTATAGGAAAAGTTCGGGTGGTTTCTAAGTCTAGGGTGGTAAGTGTTAGAATTCATGTCATAATTCTGTATAGGGTTGCCAATATAGTTTGCCTGTTGGACTTCTTCATTACTAACTCCACCGGTAGGGCAAGTAAAAGTTCATGTTCGGTCGACTGACAGACATTGCAGGTCGGAGGGTTAGGTGGTAAACTCAATCGGTCCATTTTTTGAGTTAAAGAATCAAGTTTAGATCACAGTAAAGAAATTGCATCAACATTAAACTTACCTCCCGCCTTTTGGCAGGGTTTAGACCATTGATATGAGTTGTTCGCTAGATGTTCGATCAGACTAGTTATTTGAGGCACAGTCTTGTCCATAAGATCACCTCCGGCTGCATAGAGGATGCTTCGTCTCGTCGACTCATTCGCTCCATTGAAGAAGGATTGGACAGGAACCCAAGTTTCGAATCCATGTTGAGGACATTGTCGAAGAATGTCCTTAAATCTCTCCCAAGCATCGTACAGTGACTCATCCGGCTCTTGTGTGAATGTAGAAATCTGATTCCTTAGGTTGGTGAGCTTGCTTGGAGGAAAATACGCCAAAAAGGTCGGGAGTTCATCGAATGTTGTGATTAAAGTTGGTGGAAGCGAATAGAGCCACTCCCATACTTTGCCTTCCAGCGAGAACGGGAAGAGACGCATTTGATGGCGTCCTCCGACACGTTGTTGGCCTTGTAAGTGTCACAAGCTTGACGGAAGAGTCGCAGATGTCGGTTTGGATCTTCATTAGCCAATCCATGGAATGGTGATTTTGACACTAAGTTGATCAAGGATTGACGTAGTTGGAAGTCGTTCGCTTGGATGGTTGGAACATTGATTGCTTATTGTAGGTTGATGACATTGGGAGTCAGATACTGCCCGAACGTCATTGGTCGTTGTTCTCCCATCTCTTCTTCCTTTTCCGTTTCCGATTTTTGCTCTTCTTCGTCCGTTTCTTGAATTTCTTGAAATTCTTTCTCCAGTTTTGCTCTTTTCCTTCTCTCTCGAAGTGTGCGTTCGATCTCGGGATCGTACTCGAAAGAGAAATCTTTTGCATAAACCTGAAAAAGACAAAAACTAGAACACCAAGCGTAATAAAGAAAATTAAAGAAAAATAACAAAAAGTAAATAACCTAGTCACCCAGAGCTCGTTCGTCCAATGGCAGTTGGGGAGAACAACTCCCCGGCAACGGCGCCAAAAACTTGACAAAACTAAAAGTATAAGGTGTCTGTGTACCGCAAGTGTATGGGTCTGTGTAGTAATAAAATATCGTTCTCTCTCAGGGATTTGCGTTCAACCACGCACTGAACTAGTTCGCTACAAAGAATGCTAGGTCGATCAAAAGGTTGTTGTATGGTTTTCTAAACTAAACTAAGAAAGCATGAATTTTTTAGGATTTTTACCAATTAATTAAAAGCGTTAAAGGGAGTCCACTCTAGTCAATCAAACAAATTATCAACAATCCCGGTGCAGGTAATAAGATGATTCGGGGTCTACAATCTTTCTAAGCCTTATCACTTCGATCTTTCGATCCTAGGTGAGTTACAGTGATTAGACTAAACATTATTTCTAACTATTTAATCTAATCAAAGATAAGAACTGATTGTAAATTGACCCTACGCAAGAATCAATATGTCTAACTATTTTCTAAACCTATTCAATCTACGCAATCCAATTCAAGACTCAAACTATCGTCATGTTGTCAAGAATTTATTACCAAGTAAAGGCTCAAACTGCCGTTCTATTGCCAAATTACTATAACATACAATACACGCAGATTAAACAAATAAAAGGATAACCTAACACTGAGACTGTATTCAAATTCAATCAATAGACATCGAGTTTATCCCCCAAACAAAGGAAATTAGCTACTCATGATATTGAAAGTAAACATCGCAAAATTTAAACAAGAACAAGAAAGCATGAAAGTAAAATATAAAATAAACCGTGTTCGATCTCTTTCGTGTTCTTCGATCACATGCAACAAACTAATCTAATAACAATGTTGAGAATTAATTGTAAAGAAAGTATCTAAAGCTAATCTAAAAAGCTCCCTAAAATCTGCTCCCAAAAAGACAATTGCTAAAAAAACTCCCATTCAAACGGCACGGACGAAACCCTTTTATAAGACTGGATTAAGGTACAAAACGGTGCCTGCGGTTTGGAAACGCTGGCTGCGTTTTGCCCAAAAGTAATACTCTTCCGTGTCAGGGCGCTGGCTGCGCCTGGAAAACGCCAGCTGCGTTTTGCTTCTTCTTGGTTGTCAAACTCTCGGGACAAGGCGCTGGCTGCGTTTTGGAAATGCCGCCTGCGCCTTGCTTTTCCGCCTCAACTGGACTTGGGCCGTGTGATTTTGGGTCCTTCCTCCTTCTCTCTTCTCTTCTTCTTCTTCTTCAACTTCTTTTTTTTATTTCTTTTATTTTTGCTATTTCTCCTCCAATTTTTCATGCCTTTTTGATAAGTCCACTAATTCCTGCAAAACACACCAAACTCGCAAACAAGTATATAAATCACAAACTTTGACATAAAAATACGGGCTTTCGGGTATAAAAGGCATGAAACTAACATGTTTTGAGCCCTAAAAACTCTATGTAAAAACGACTTATCATGCACTTTTCTTAGTTTATAGTTTCTTCTATTGGTTTGCCTTATAGTGCGTCTTTGGTTGTTTCTTTTTAGTTTGTTTTTCTCTGTAGTTAGTTTTATCCTTTTGTCTTCTTTTTAGATTAGATGTTTATAATCATGCATGCGGCGTCCTTTTTACCACTAATGTTTTTCTATCTTTGTCCCTTTTTTTTGGTTTTGATGCTCTCGTACGCTTTGAAGACATATTTTTATGAGCTCGTTCATCTTTTCTTTCTTTTTTTGTTCCACTTCTTGTACATATCTTTGTTGCATGCTTGGTTTTCTTATTTGGTGGCGCACCCCTAGTATGTGCTATGTTGGAAAATCTGGCTGTTGGAGTCGTGTGGGCTCGGGTCGCCACCGTTTTCTTTTTGTTTTTTGTTGTTTCGTTTAATGTTTTTCTTTTTTCTCTACCCATCATGGGACACCCTCTCCACAATGAGGACATTGTGGATTTTAAGTGTTGGGGGGGGGGGGGGAAGCCTAGTTTGTTTCTTTTTCGTTCTAGTACTAATTAGCTAAAAATCGAAAAAAAAAATTAAAAAATTTGGCAATTTTGCATTGAAAAATGAATAAAAAAAGGAGAAATAGTTGTGAAAAACCTCAAAACTATTTTGTTTTCCCTTTTAGAGATGCTTTTGACCATAGGCCTTACTTTGGTGGATTGCCATGACTTATCTTTAATAAACCCCTCTTTTGAATGAGAAAGTGATTTCCTTACCATTTTACACGCCTATCTTTGTTCATTTCTTTACTAAAGTTGGTTGATCTTAGTGGTCTAATGCTCTTGCTCATGCCTAATAAACTTGTTAATGTCGGCAAACCAACAAGGATTGGCATGAGTGGGCGGCGTTCATGCCCCTTAAGTACTTCGTTTATGTACGGAGCAACCCGAGTTGGGAGGGTAACCCCTTTTCGGAGGGTCGTGTAAATTCCCGAAAAACCCGACCCTAAACTCCTAAAAATCTAAAAATCTCGAAAACCGTTGGTTTACCAACGTGGCTTGGCGTAGGGGGTAGCGGCCCTTCGCCCTTTAAGTACAATTATACGAATGGAGCTTAGTCACGCTAGGAGAGTAACCCCCTAACGGGCCGCGCATCGATCTCGAAACATGCCAACACTAAAAACTTCAAGAAATTCATTAAAGCTGTGAAACCCTTCTCTATGTTTCCTACGGTCGTCACAAAGCCAAGGGAGACACCAATAGTTTTGGGTGACACTTAATTTGTAAGTTGACAAATAAATCTGAGCTTGAGCATGAAAACCCCTTCGATTTACCGACCTAGGCTAGAAAAGTTTGATTAGAGGCCCACTTGCACATGCGCACGAGGACTTCACTCATCACAAAATTGTTTATGTTTGCCCCTTCTTTTTGATTGGTAAGGTCGGTTGGGTGTCTAGGTGCGTTGTTATAGACTTGAGTATCTCCTCCTTCCTTTGTTTTCTGTCTTTGTTTTGTTTTTCACTCTCCTTCTCTTTATTTCTTTCGTTTTTCCTATGGCTTTTGTGGGTACAGTCGCTACTAACCCTCACGAGACCAACCTCGTTCACCCGACTCGCTGGGGTGTTTAAAGGGCTTGGTGCATACGCTAAATGTACCCGTTTTCTCCCACGATGGTGGAGTAGTTGTTTAGGTAGTTTATTTTATTAGTTTTTTCTTGGGACGAGCAAAATCCTCAGTGTGGGTGGGAGTTTAGGCTCGATTTTGAACCTAAATGTTACTCTTTTCACATAGAATTTTAATCTATCTCCTTTCCTAATAAATGTTTCTTATTCGTGTTTTTACTAGTTTTGCGCAGGTTAGTTTGGGATCATAAAACGGGAAACTCTAAGTTCATTGGTACCCTAGAGTACCTTCTCGGGATTTCAAGGAAGCCGCCCCGGGACCCCGGAAAATAGCCCTCATCCCCAAAGCTAAAAGAAGACAAGAAAATTCCCAGGAGGTCACGGGCGTGACGACCATTTGTAGCGCCCGTGACCAAGGAAGAGGAATCAAGCAAAAAACCAAGTCAAGGAGGTCACGGGCGGGACCCCCATTTGTAGCATCAGTGACCAATTTAGGGGAAATTATGGTCAAAAAGCCAAGTGAGGTCATGGTCGTTACCCCTACAGGTAGCGCCCGTGTCGCCGCTGAAGAGATTTCTGAGGGAGCTGATTTCCAGGAGGTAACGGGCGTGACGTCTGGAGGTAGCGCCCGCTACCACAGCGAAGAATCCAGTTCCGCAGACTGAAATCACCTCGTCACTAGCGTGATGAGCCTGACTTACGGAATTTTAGGGGTTAAAACGAATGTGTTTTGTGTAAATGTTCGCTAATGTATATAAACTCGTTCCAAATCTTAACCTAGCAGCTTTTCATTACTGTTCATTTTTCCTTTTTGGGGAGCTACTTAGCACCTTTCCCTAGGTAGATTCTCTCTTCATTTACTCTCAAACACTTTATTGTATTTGGTTTTGGATTATTGCAATCAAGGAGCCTTTAATTTGAAGTCTTATTATTCAAGCTTTGGCTTTCGTCTTTTAATTATTATCATCCTAGTTCTTATTTGGGTATATCTCTTTCCTTCTCTTGTTACTTATCTTAATTAGTTCTTTTATGATTAATCTTCTTGTGTTTCTTTCCTTAATATCATGTTTGTTAGCATGATTAGTGGCTTTCTCTTAGGGTTTAGGGGGAGGTTTAGCCCCTAATGGGATCCCTTTTCTAAGGTTGGGTCTAGTTAAGGCATTAGGCCATGTTTTATGAAGTTTTCATCCAAAAAGTCTCTTGATTGTGGGGTTTAGTACGTAGTGGAAACCTGCTAAACCTACTTAAACACGATCTCTAGGGTGATTGGATGAATATTCGAACTCGTTATTCATTTAGTGGAGAAGTTCTGATAGGGTGATTTGCATTTTAAGCCCATTAGGTGAGTCCTCATTCATTTAGTGGACGAGCCTCTAGGGCTAAATTCGGGTATACCTCGGGAGAGGCCCCGGAGTGGCCTTTTCATTGCAATAACTCAACTTCTATCGTGGCTTGGTGTCATAATTAGAACCTCGTTGTGTTAGGGTGACTATTAGGAAGCGAAAACCGACCCCTTGGCCCCTTTTTCTCTGATTTTATCTGTTAGTCTGTCTTTGTTCCCTCCATCCTTTTATAATCATCTTTTTACCTAAACTAGGCAAAGTAGTGAAAGTTTTGATTAAAAGAACCTTGTTCCCTGTAGATATGATAAACAACCCCGGCTATATTATACCTAAACAGGAATGATGTAAAACCCCGAAAAATGCTATCATGTGTACCGTTAAATTACCTAACGTGCGTTTTCTTTCTGTTAAATATTTATCTGTTTTCACATGGAGCTATTACGACCGCGAGTGAGTTATTTAGAATTTTTAGTGGCTTAAAAATATTAGTTAGGGATTTTTGGACATCAGATGTTTTATTTGGGATCAATTTATAATAATTATCTGAGAAAGGGTGTTATTTTAGGAAACTAATTCTTGGGAAGGTGTTATTAACACTTGGGGAAAATTTTGCTAACTTTTTCTGACCTATATTTCTCTATATAAGCACATGGGGACCCCCCTTGGATACCATAATACCCTAGATTTGAGCTACAACACAAAGTTGTTAAAATATTCCTTTCTCCCTCACGTGGCTTTCTCTCTCCTCTCCCCTCCCTCCTTTTCTCTCCTACTGCTTGCTTCCCAACACCACGCACACACCCAACCACCAATACACCACCATCAACCACCCTTCTTCCACCCTCTGCTCACCGACGACCACCACTCCACCTCTTTCTGACAACCACCGTACCTCCGCCGTCCTATTTTGCCGCCTAAAACCACCTCAAAACATCACCCCTAACACCCACCGAACCCCTTTGTTTCTGTCCTAACCGTGAACTCCGACCCTCGATGCCGCCCACTTGCGAAGACCGCCGCACCTCTGTCGAACCTCCCCAACTCTGGCAACCTTCTGTCGAGCTCCAACGATCGTTACCGCCGATGCCCAGCCCAGACCAAGAGCACCCCACCTCCCTGTGATTCTTTCGAGCTACTGTGCTATTGCCACTTCTGTCCGCTGCCGTCGCCACCCATTTTCAACGACGTTTCGACCCGAGCCAACCCTGCTACTACCACCACCACTAGCACCTCACCTCTCTTCCTTTTTCAGTATAATTCTCTAACTCTCTCTCTCTTATAATGTTTTACCTTGTTTCTCCATACATGTGTTCTGTGATTATTTATATATGTTGAATGATGTTGTTGAGGTATTCTTGGATGTTTAGGATTAGTAGGATCTTGTTTTGAATAGTTAGTGAGCTTAAAAGCATGTAGAGGGCATAAAGTTTTGTTCTTGGATAAGTTGGAAATGTTTTTGAACTAGGTTTTTTTGATTTAAAAACCAACGTAAAAAGTCTAGTGTTTAATGTGTTTTGTTGTTGAATCATGTTCTTTACTGTGTTAATAAACTCATATGAAGGTTTAGGTCATAAAAATTCAATCTTCATTGAGTTTGAGCATGTTAGAAGTTACTAGGGTTTATCTTATCTTAAATGTTGAAATGAGGTTGTATTGGCTTCTTTATATGAAGTGTGGACTGTTTTGGTATTTCATGTTATTATTAGCATAGCAAAAGTTCTCATGTCATTAGTTTGGAATGAATGAATCTTTAATATGTTTTTAAATATTTCATTAGATTAGATTACATGTTCTTAAATATGTTAGTTTTGTTTAAATATCATGTTAGGATTTAGGTGATTAAGGGTAAGATTATGATTGTTTTGGAACCTTAGAAAGATGCTAGGAACCCTAAATGTATTATTGAGTAAGAATGAATGTTTATGAGACCTAGTATGTTTTTTAAGTGTTATAATGACATGTTTGTAACTCTTGTGAATAGTACCATGCAAGTTAACATGCTTAGGGTTATTGTTGTTTTTAAAGAATAGTGAATGTTCCAAATGAAGTTGGTATGGTTTCATGTGATTACATCTTATGTAATTATTCTTGTCCTAAAGACCTTATATGAATACATGTTGATAAGTTAGTATGAGATTTCTATGTTCCAAAATCTCATGTTAAGATCTTTTAGTATAACAATAGTATTGAACTAGTTTCATTTTGATATTCCTATATTATTATTGTTCTTGAGTTTTAGTGTATTAAATAGGCTGTGATGTCGTTATATTGATACTTTTCTTAAATTACTAACTCTTTGGAGGAGGTTAAGTTGGGGTAGAAGGTGGTTAGTTAATGACGATAGAAAAATAACTTTAGGATGTTATTTATTTTCTAGGATCGAGCGAGTTTCCGCGTAGTAGCTCCTGTGAGTTTTTAACGTGAAGTACATCGTATATTCAGGTAATGTCTATGCCTTAATTCTCATTAATGCCCTTTAAATGTTTAATTGGTTTTACTGTGTTTTGAGAAGTTGTTGTTCCTTATTTATGTTGCCAGTCTTTTGATCTTTTCGATGTTTATGTGTTGAGTTGGTTTTAATCGGTTTTGGAAAGTGTTAAATCTTGAAAAGGTTGGTTTTGAGATAGTTATGACTTGAGAATGAAACTTGACTAATTAAAGGTTATTATTAAAACGTAGGTTCGGGCAGTCTCCCCAAGATCAAGTTGAGTACCTGCAAGGGAGACTGTCAAGAGACTAGGATACGCCTGATAGTTTGAAATGAATATTGCGATGGTCATCCGAGATTGAGTTTGTGATGAGTTGGATGATGAAAATGGAAATGTTGAGGAAAGAATGATGGAAAACTACTGTGAATGTTGTTTGGGAAGTCTTTGAATTCGAAGGGCAATATGGACGCCTCACCCACATCAAAATATGGAAAAGTGATAAGGTAGTCTGGTGATTTTTTTTTTTTTTTTTGTAATTTTTGACTGTTTCCCCTTCCCTCTAAAAGGTGTTGAAATGATTTATGAATGGTTTTGACTGTTAGGGGTAGTCATTATTAATGTTTCCCCTTTCACGTGTTTAAATGTTTTGTTTTCAGGTGATGATCTGTTAGATGCAAGGGATGGGCTGTAGAAGTGAGGTTATCCGATCGAAGTGTTTGAAATAAAATAGTAATGCCTAGTTTTGAGATAATATCATTAGTTTATGTTGTCTTTCAGACTTGAAGTCTTCTTCTAAATTATTAAAATTTGAGTAAAGTTATTTGTCGTCTGTTTCTTTTCCTTCTTGCCTTGTATTCCTTCGAAAATACGGCTGTAACACCAAAATAAAAGATTTATTAGAATTTATTCCGCTGTTAAAGTTAGTTCACGTTGGCTTTGGACCATTAATGATATATTTGTTTTTCTCGAGTGTTACAGAATGGTATCGGAGCTCTAGGTTACGATCTAGTAGCTCCTAAGTATCTATCAGGTTTAGTTAGAGCTTAGGTAGCTAAGTCGAAGAGTGAGTGTAGGTGGGATGGGGTGTTAAAATGATTATGTTTTTTCATGCATTTTCCTTAACTTGCTAAAGTTTGTTTCTAATAGGGATGGACCCAGCGTTACAACGTAACTTCAACATTGAGGGCGACATGTTCCATCTGATGTTTTGTATGGAACACGATGAGCCTCTTCCCGATTACGTGGAGCGCATTCTACAAGATCGAGCTGCACTTGGATGTGGCGGTCCAGGCCACATGTCTCATGCATGAGGGTTTTCTGGTCAACTTCTACTTACGTTGACGAGAGATCGTGTCTGGGGGTATCGAGCCACCCATATGTTGCCCCCGCTCCCTCCAGCTGATCTAGCGGCGCCATGGGGACATATCTATCAGTGGTGCGGGCGAGCACCACTGGGACCCACTGTCTCGGGCCTTGTCCACATTATGATGGAGGCCACCCCTGCTGACATTATAGATGTGGATGTGAGCGAGGCCCCACCCTCGGCTTTAAGTGATGATGATGACTCTGAGGACGAGTCTGAGGGTGAGCCAGAGGAGGACCCGGTGATAGAGCCGAAGGAGGAGTTCGAAGAGGGTCCAGAGGAGGACTCAGAAGAGGATCCCGAGTAGGATCCTGAAAACGACCTCAATGGGGACTCTGACTCGGGGGATGAGTCGGGTGACCCGAGTTGGGGCTCAGGACTCGAGCGTGGAAACAAGAGGCACTGCGTGGCTTAGCAAGAGATAGTAGATTTGATGATATCTCCCTCTCATGTTTGTATATAACTAAGTATTTTATGTTATGTTTACTTTTCGTATGCTAATGTTTTATGGTGTTAGCACGAGCATAAATCTAGGATGAGAATCTCTTGTATACAGGTTGTAGGATTTCCATATTATGTTTTGAAAGAAATTAAGGAAGTTGTGTTTTTCTTTGCATTATACATTGATGGAAAGTCATGTTTGAGATTCCTTTGTTTTATGTGATTAATATTACGCTTTGAGATGGAATGACACTATGGAAAGGTTACATTATGGAAGGGAAATGTTTATGTATTAGATTCCATGTTATGGAAAAGGGATTGAATTCATGCTGAAAGTTGAAATGTGATTTTGAAATAACATGCTGAATGTTTATGTATTAGATTCCATGTTATGGAGTAACGTGGTTTTTGTACCCCGGTTTTGTATAGTTCTTCTCAGGGAGCTAGGGGCCTTGGCTAGGACTAATTGACTCTAGGTGAGGTTTAGGATCACAAGATAACAAGAGGGATTTTGGTGACGAACAGAATAAACACAACTATGGTTTAGTTAATATGGGAAATAATGGGTGTCGGGAGATTTTGGGACGCAAACGGTAATAAGGACGAGGGTTCCGTAATTAGAAAGCAACAAAATAGTAGAATCAAGTGACAACCTCGTTAGAATAAACACACCGGATTTCTTCCTTCAAGGATAATCCTGATTAACTTCCTACAAGCCCACCACGGACCCGGAGGGTTAAAGAAACGGGACTCTCTAATTAGCTTCTATTCACTTTCGTAAATAGAATACTAACTATCCCAATTCCACCTTCCAACTCAAGTGTTGGAGGTATTCGGGGACTTTCATACCCAAATACATCCTACTTGAGGGAAGAATAGGAATGGGAAATTGATTTCACTATAAACTACCTCCTAAAATTGCTAACCCAATCGAAATAAACCATTCACATCCTTAGTTTCTCCCTAACCCATAAGGGTTCTAGCCTCTAATCATCTTAACTAACATGCTAACAACAATAATAACATCATCCATGCTTAAAACAGAGAATCTAGATAATCAAAGCAACAATAGCAACAATCAACAAACATTAAGCAATCTAATAACAAAAACAGAGATTAAAGAGTAAATGGATGAACTAAAGAGAGTAAGAGAATCTTCAAAACTTCAATAGAACTCCATTAAAATCCGGTGCAAAAGCAATAATCTAAGTGTAATCACTCACTAATCACTAGGAACTCGCTCTAATTGAAGCTAAAATGTTGCTAATTGAGATCTAAAATATGATAAGATAAAGCTAGGATGGAATTAAGATTGGCCCCCCCTATGCTGATCGTCCAAGTAGCAATATATACTAGCCATAAAGGTTACTCAAAATGCATCACTTCACCCAACATAATTGCGCAAACTGCAGGGGACCGTAGGTACGGTCTACGGGACCGTAGCTACGGTCCTACAAAGCGAATTGGGCAATTTTCTCTCCTTCGCAACACCGTAGGTACGGTGTATCTGGACCGTAGGTGCGGTCAAGCAAATTAGTCTAGGCAATTCTTCTCCCCTTCGCAGCACCGCAGGTGCGGTCTCCCAAGACCGTAGGTATGGTCTTGCTCGGGTACTTCACTTCCTGCACACACCTTGGCACCACCACGGGTGCGGTCCTCAGGACCGTAGGTAGGGTCCTGCCCGATCAATCTGAAGCTCTGGGCGTAGCGCCCGCTACGTAAAGGGTGACGGGGGATACGCCTTGGTGCATGTGACGGCGAGCGGAGGAGAAGGGGTAGCACCCGCTACAAAGAGGGTGGCGGGGGCTACCATGGAAAACCTCGGCAAAACTTTAGCTTTTGAGTCCCTCGATATGTCCGGCCTGTCTACTTTCTTCGCCCTTGACTTGGTCAAGACCTGGGAAATCTCGGGATTCCCAATATAGCTGCAAAATGGCCCTTTTTACCACGTTTTGAGTAAAGACTCCAAAATCTACAAAATAACCAAAAACGTATTAAAAACTATGAAATTAAACTACGAAACAAGTCAAAAGCCTAAGAATTAAGGCGCTATTTAGAGACAAAATTGAGTCTAAACACCTCCCCACACTTAAACTTTTGTTCGTCCCGAGCAAAACAAGACAAAAATTACCTAAACTAACATAAACTCCTCTGTCGTGGGAGAGAAACGAGTGCATTTAGCGTATGCACCAAGCCCTTTGAACCCCCCGGCAGCGCGGGTGGACGAGATGGACTCGTGAGGGTTTGTAGCGGCTACAACCACAAAAGCCAAATAAAAAGGGGAGAGGGAAAGCGAAAACAAAACCAACGAAAACAAAAGCTTCGCTTCAAAGGATCTCGAAATCTAAATTAGGAAAACGTTATTAAACTTCCAAAAGGAACCGTTATGAGCATTTCACGAACACCTATCCCAAGCAAAAGTCATTCTTTGAGATTTTCGATGTCCTACACCTAATACCAGGCAAAACCCCATGTGCATAAGTGCTAGTGGGTTCTAACCGATTCCGATAGACTCCAAAGACTCATGCCCGAGCTCAAAAACAAACGAAACGAACAACGAAAAGAAAAGAGTTGCCCTTCCCCGCATTTGATCGCCCTTGGCTTGGTGAGGACCGTAGGTGATGCAAGGAGAGGCCCCACACTTTATTAACACTAAAAACTTTTCTTTTTGGGTTGGGTTTTCTCAAAAAAATTCTCCTTCTCTTTTTTTTTTTCTTCTTTTGCTTTTTAAAGGTCGGTATTAGCCTTACTTTCGGGAATTAGACGACCCTTAATTCGGGGTTTACCCTCCCAACACAGTCTTTTCCATACACACCTCCGTCGAGAATTCGATATAGGAGGAGCTTAAGGGGTAATAGCGTCGTACCGCTAAAACCGGGCTCGTGTAGGTTGGCTAAGTGTATGGTGGTTGATGTCGTAAAACCGACACGCCCCACTTAATCAGGTTATTAAAGCTTTGCTTTCGTTTTCTTTCTTTTTGCTTTTGCTTTTGACTTTGTTTTTGCTATTGCTAAACAGGGAAAAAGAACAAGCTCGGACACAAACCCCTAGAATCTCCCGGTTTCAACCATAACGTGGAAGGAATCGGTGGTCTCACTAGACACTCAATGAAGGACATCTAAAGAGATAAGCCATGACTAGCACCCGAGGTCAGCCTTCGAAACCGATTTCTTTTAAAGAAGATTAAGAACAGCTTCTCAATTTTGACAACAAGATCCAAGAAACAAAGCAAACAAAGCGAAAACGAAAACGGAAAGAAAACTTTTAAGGCTTTCACTCCCTTTTTTCTCCTTTTTCACACAAAATTTTTTCAAAATTAAAGCAAAAACTGGGAAAACAAAAACCAAAAATCTAGGTGATCTACCCTTGAAACAGAATATCTCTCCCCCCCCCCCACACTTAAAACGCCACAATGTCCTCATTGTGAGAAGGTGTCATAAGAAAAAGGGTATAGAACCAACAAAAATAAACAAGAAATCCTTGTTCGCCACCCAAAAGAAAATTAAGCATGCGACGAATCAGAATAATAATTCACAAAGGAAAGAGCAAGGTGGAAAGATAATACCTCGAGCTCTTCATAAGTGTTCAAGTCGTGATCCGAAGTTGTCGTTCAATTGAATCACAATGATATTAGAGCAAAAGGACGACTTTATACATGACAAAATCCACATGCTAGATCGAAAACAAAATCAAAAAAAAAACTAACTAACTAAAATTTTAAACAAAAAGGAACTAAAAAGAAGAAAAACTAAGAAAAAAATGTGCATTGCCAATGACATGCCTTATCCCCGAATCTCACTCATTGAGGCGGGAAATAAGGGTGAAACTCAACTCAAACTGACTAAACAAACTTGATTCATTTCATTTCATTAGAACAACCATTCGTTACATTGCCATCACAACCATCCTTGCCCAAAATACAACCGACACCAGGTAAAATAAACCACCACCGGCCATAAGAACAACCAACAACCAACCAAGACATCCCAACTACAACCAAAAGACAACCAAAATACAATCAAAAGACTACCACAAGCCATGTCCTGCCAACTTTGAGAGCAACACCAAAACAAGCCAAAAGGACCCGAGACACCAACACGCCAAAACCACAAAGCCTTCCCGTCCAACCCCCCGATGAGGCACCCCGATGAAGCACCCCCGCACACTTACATTTTACAAAGTAAAACATGAAAAACAATGAAAAGGATCGAGTGGGGGCAGGGACGCTTACAAATAGTCCATCAAGTGGATCCTCCCGGAGGAGGATCGGTTTGGAGTTGCGATTGAATGCCAACAAGGATTTCTTGTTGCGCTTCAAGAAGCTCTTGCAAATTCTCGATCAAGCCTTGTTGGTTTTGGATGAGTTCTCGTTGCTCTTGGAACTCATTGTGTAGATCTCGGAGTTGATCACTAATACGTTCCAAAGTGGTATCTCCGGCTTGGCTTGGTCCCGCATCTTCTTGCTCTTGTTCTTCCTCTCCTCATCTTCCTCGGCTTCCTCTTCGCTCTCCTCCACGGGCTCAAAAGGACCACCCACCAAATAACGACTCCCATGCTTTTGTCCACATGACCAAGTGCGCCGGTCGGTGAGATCTAACCACTCTTCAGCATGATCATTAGTCAAATCGATCGCGACACTGTGGGAGTCGTACCCGTGGCGATAGAGTGTTCGAGCCTTGTGCTTATCCAAGAGTTCCATCTTCCGCAGTCGAACATTGTCAATAGGGTCGGGGAAATACTGTGGAGTCCATTTGGCAAGGTAGGACTCGAAGCCTTGCTTCATGAGAAAGTGACAAATGATGTGTCCCATGCCAATGGTCATATTACGGGTTTCAAGACAGATTTCCCGAAGACAGTGAAGAATGCAAGAGCCGGTGTTGTTACGGCGGCCGTTGATTGCGTTGCAGATAACAAAGAGATCGTGTTTGCGAATGTTTGATCGTCCAGTGTCATGGCCGAAGACGGAACTCGAGATGATCCGGTGGAAGAGGCGAACACTCAAGTTGCAAAAATCTCGGGCTTTTGAAATTGCTCGGGCTATGGACCTCCAATTTACGAGTCCGAGACTTGGGATATTGTCTCCGCCAACAGGTGAGAGCCTTCATCTCTTCATGCTCGTCGAAGTTGACACACTCACCATAGAAAAGCCAATCCAAAGGAAGATCCAAGGCGTTGCAAAGATCGTGAACCGAACACTCCACTTCCTTCTTGGCCACTAGGTAAGTAAAGGTGGCATTAGATGTGCCATCCTCCCTAACCACTAAAGAGCTCAAGAATTCGAGCACCGGCTGGTCGACAATAGGCTCATTGATGGTGGCAAAAATTTCCCAACCCATGACTTTAATGAAGTAGTCCATCCTCGGTTTGCAATATACATCCTTCGCCGTTTCCTCATGATATAAATGAGGAGCACAAATTTTCCGTTGCTTCAACCGTGCATACCTCTGCTTGTGCATATCATTCTTAAAGGTGACCTTCACCTTTGGGTCGCATTGGATTAAAGAAGCGGGTTGAGCCTTGTAACGAGTCTTATCGGGCTCTTCCGACGTAGAAGTTCTTTCTCAGTTCGGGCTCGCTTGACTGGACCCATTGGAGCAAACAAAAAGCAACAACAATAACAATAGGCACACAATGTCTACACTCCCAGGTTTCCACCAAGAACTTCACTACCTAAACTCCAATCAACAATTTGTGAACTAAATTAACACCCCCAAGCCTCAACCAAGAGCGTTCAACACTATCCAAAGAGTGAAAGACGAATTTGTGCACAAAATACCCAAAATTAGCACGAAAAATGAACTTTGATGCACAGAGAAACAAGGGATACCTGAGTTGAGGACTTAGGAACCTCTCGTTGGCTTTTTCGAACCCCAACAAGAACACTACCCAGAATTTGCACTTGAAAAACGCCTCAGAAGATTCGAAAATGGAGAAGTGGCACAGCTAGGGCGCATTTTCGTAGAAATGGTGAGTGGGGAAGATGAATTTTGTGAAGGATTTGGGTGATTGGGACAAGGGATTTAGGGATTAGAGGGAGGAAAGGGTTTTTCGAGTGAGTGAGAGGGAAAAGAATTGAGTGAAACTGAGGGAGAAGTAGGTTATAAACCCCGACACAGTTCACTGTTGCTCGACAGACCGTAGGTACGGTTCCAGGGATCGTAGGTGCGGTCCTCTGCAGCCACAATCCTGAGACAAAAATTGTTTTCCTACGACCGTGGGTGCGGTAACGTCGACCGTAGGTGCGGTCCAGTTCTTGGGCCAAAAACTTGGAAACAAATGAAATAGCACGACCGTAGTTGCGGTCTGGACCACCGCATGTGTGGTCTTCTTCGGCTCATCCCTTGCACCTATAGGACTCAAAAACTTGAAAACAATGTTAAGTCCTAAAATTCTACTCTCTCATTATTAACCCTCTTTTCTTACTCACTCATAAACTTTCAAGAACATCTTTCAACACTCAAAACCACCATGTATCACTTCCTTCACAAATTTTCTTCTCACCCTCGATTTTCTTTTTTCTACTTTCTCAATTTTTTTTTCTTTTATGAGATTTTTTTCTTAAACTTTAACAAAACAAAAACATTAGGACAAAAGGAATGAAAATCCAAAATGTAAGAAATAAAAGGAAAACATTAAAGGTAGAGGAAGTAACTTATACCTCCTCCCGGGTCCTTGTTTTAGGTCCTAGCTCGACCTAAACCATTCTTTCAACTTTCGATGTCGGCGAGGAACACTAGTACCGTCCCCGCATACTCCTCTCCCATAATATATGGCTTAATCTTGGATGAATTGACATTAAAGCACTCCCCCTTTGCATTTTTAAGTTCAACAACCCCAGCGGGAAGGATCCTTACAATTTCAAAGGGCCCGGACCACCTCAATCTCAACTTCCCAGAAAATAGTTTGAGCCTTGAATTGAAGATAAGGACTCTATCACCCACCATAAACTCGCGATGGTTCAATCTCTTGTCGTGCCATGCTTTTGTTCGCTCTTTGTAGATCCTATTATTTTCATAGGAATGACGCCGCGGCTCCTCAAGCTCCTCCAATTGGAATAAACGACTTGCCCCGGCCGCCTTGAGATCATAATTCATTTTCTTGATCGCCCAAATAGTCTTGTGTTCAAGTTCTACTGGAAAATGGCATGCTTTCCCATAGACAAGACGGTACGGAGTGGTCCCAATCGGCGTTTTGAGGCCGTGCGATATGCCCACAAGACATCATCTAATTTCTCCGCCCAATCCATTCGTGAGGAACTAACCATCTTCTCCAAAATCTCCTTAATAGCACGATTTGAAATCTCTACATGCCCTTGCGTTTGAGGGTGATAGGGGAGTCCTCTTTTGTGATTGATACCATACTTCGCTAAGAGGGACTCAAACCTCTTCTCAATAAAATGAGATCCATTGTCGCTAATAATAACCCTCGGAATACCGAATCTTGGGAAGAAAATCTTCTTCAAAAACCTTGACACAGAATAGCCATTGCATCTCACGCATGGGATCGCTTCAACCCATTTCGATACATAGTCTACCGCCACAAGAATGTATTGATGACCCTTGGATGACGGAAAGGGACCCATAAAATCCAACCCCCACACATCGAAAACCTCTACCTCGAGAACGAAATTCAGTGGCATCTCCTTTCTCCGGGAAATATTTCCGGACCGTTGGCATTTATCGCATGACTTGACATGAAGGTAAGCATCTCGGAAGAGGGTCGACCACCAATAACCAGCTTCTAGGACTCTCGCGGCCGTCTTTCGAGATCCACCATGACCTCCAACCGGGAACTCATGGCAATGTGTCAACACGGACTTCACTTCACTCTCAGGTAAGCATCTTTTATACATCCCGTCATTGCATAAAAGGAACAAGAATGGATCGTCCCAAAAGAAATGTTTCACGTCATGAAAGAACTTTTTCTTTTGATGCAGGGTCAAATTTTGAGGAATCACCTCACTAGCCAAGTAGTTGATGATATCGGAGTATCATGGGTGAGAATTCTTGACAGACATAAGGTGTTCATCCGAAAAAGAGTCCATAATGGGTTGAGTATCATCCAAATCAACAAGGATCCTCGACAGGTGGTCGGCTATAACATTCTTAGTCCTGGCCTTGTCACGAATCTCCAAGTCGAACTCTTGCATTAGCAAGACCCAACGAATGAGTCTTTGCTTTTTTTCTTTTTCCCCATTAAGAACTTGATTGCGGCATGATCCGTGTACACAATAACCTTGGAGAACATGACGTATTGCCGAATTTTGGTTAGAGCAAAGATAATGCCAAGAGCTCTTTTTCCGTGGTAGTATAATTTTTCTGTGCGCTATCAAGCGCATGGCTTGCATAGTAGATGACCCGCGACTTTCTCTCTTTAGTTTGAGCCAAACATGCTCCAATTGCGAAATCGCTAGCATCGGCCATAATCTCGAAAGGCAATGTCCAATCCGGGGGTTGGACAACCGGTGCGGATATCAAAGCTTGCTTCAACCTGAAAAAGGACTCGAGACATTCATTAGTAAAAGAGAATGGGACATCCTTGCACAAGAGATCAGTTAAAGGATGAACGTTTTTAGAAAAATCCTTGACGAACCGGCGGTAAAAGCCGGCATGGCCAAGGAAACTACGCACCCCTTTAACGGAAACCGGGGGTGGTTGGCGCTCTATCACTTCAACTTTTGCGTGGTCAACTTCGATGCCCCTCGAAGAAATTAAGTGCCCCTAAACAATACCTTCTTCTACCATGAAATGGCATTTCTCCCAGTTCAAAACTAAGTCGACTTCCTCACAACGAATAAGAACTTTCTCTAAGTTAGCCAAACAATCATCAAAGGTATTACCATAGACAGAAAAATCATCCATAAAAATTTTCATACATTGCTCAATGAAGTCACTAAAAATGGCCATCATGCATCGTTGAAATGTTCCCGGTGCATTACACAAACCAAAAGGCATACGTCTATAAGCAAATGTACCATATGGGCAAGTGAAAGTAGTTTTTTCTTGATGCGCCGGATGGATTGGAATTTGAAAAAAACCTGAGTACACATCTAAAAAGCAAAAGTATGAATGACCCGCCAACCTCTCTAACATTTGGTTAATGAAGTGGAGAGGGAAATGGTCTTTCTTGGTCACTTTGTTCAACTGGCGATAGTCAATGCACATCCGCCATCCCGTGACGGTTCGGGTACTAACTAGCTCTTTCTTTTCATTCTCAACAACTGTCATCCCACCCTTCTTTGCACACACTGAACCGGGCTTACCCATTCGCTATTTATGATGGGGAAGATGATCCCAGCAGCCAATAACTTAACTACTTCTTTCTTAACCACATCTTGCATATTAGGATTCAATCTACGTTGCGGTTGCCTAGTTGGTTTTGCATCTTCGAATAAATCAATGGAATGCATACAAATGGATGGGGACAAACCTTTCAAATCCTCAATTTTATAACCTAAAGCACCCATATGCTTTCTCAACAAATCAAGCAACTTGGACAAATCAGAATCATGCAACTTAGCATTCACAATAACAGGCAAAGATTTTTCATCATCCAAGAAAGCATATTGCAAGGAAGGGGGTAAAGGTTTAAGCTCTAAAGAAGAAGTAGAGGATTTAGCTTCGGAAGAAGACATAACCTTGAAGATCACTTCTTGAATCTCCATACACTCAATATGAGGCTCACCAATAGTAATCTCCTCATGCGTTGGTGATGAATCAAGAAGGTTAGTGAGAAACGTGATGTCGGTGTCATCGCTCTCAAATTGGAAAGATTCTAGTAGACAAGCTCCCAAAGGATCATCGCAAGTAGACTCAAGTAGATGAGATTCTTCAAGATATTCATCAACTAGTACTTCCATTATATCGATAGCATAACATGAATCCCCATACGAAGGATTTTTCAAGGATCCCTCGAGGTTGAAAATAATGCTCTCATCACCAACATTCAATGACATACTACCATGCTTCACATCTATTATCACTCTGGCCGTAGCAAGGAATGACCTTCCCAAAATAGTAGGAATATTGTGGTCTTCCTCCATCTCTAAAATCACAAAATCACAAGGTATCAAAAATCTACCCACTTGGACGGGAATATCTTCCAATATACCCATGGGTCTTCGCACGGAGCGATCGGCTAATTGAAGATTGATGGTCGTAGGAGTTAAGTCATCGAGATTCAACCTCTTGCATATAGAATAAAGCATAACGATCACGCTAGCCCCTAAATCACAAAGAACGCGACCAATCCGCATGTCCCCTATGATGCAAGGAATGGAAAAACTTCCGAGATCAGCTAACTTCTCCGGAGTTTTGTTGTCAATAATAGCACTACAATCAGCAATCAAGTGGATAGTTGACTTCTATTGAATTCTCCTTTTGCTAGTGAGAAGCTCCTTCAAATGCTTCTTGAAAGATGGAACCTCGTAAATAGCATCTAGGAATGGAATGTTCACTTGAAGCTTTTTGAGCATTTCGATGAACTTTGAAAACTTCGCATAGGACTTGGGCTTTGCCAACCGCTCGGGAAACGGAACCGGCGGTAGCTTCGATTTCTCAATGACTTGGATCAGCTCCTCTTCCACCACTATTCCTTTCCCTTTTCTAGATTCATCCAACTCCTCCTCATGTACCTCCTCATCTCCCTCAACCAAAGCAAACACACTCTCCTGTTTCTCCATCAAATCTTCCTCCTCCGTAACATCCACCACATCACCTTCTTTTTATCCCAAAGCATCTTTCTCCACCAACTTAGGGCCTTCAACCTCCCTACCACTCCTCAATGTAATAGCATTCAACTGCCCCTTAGGGTTTGGTTGGGGTTGGCTAGGAAGGGATTGGATAGGCCTAGATTGTTGCGACATTTGATCAAATTGTAACTCAAGATTTTTGATGCGTGCTTGGTCTCTATCTTGAGTTAAAGAGATCTTTTGTAAAATTAGCTCGATGGAAAATTCTTATTGTGGTGGTTTGGGTGTTTGGGAAGTTTTACCATGGTGAGGGTTTTGTTGATATTGGCGGCGGTTTGATTTTCGAAACCCAGAATGGAAATCCGTTGGATCCGTTGGATAGTGGGATTCAATCACCATGGATTTTTGATTGGTCTTCCTAGGACCATGAGAGGCCAGCAAGTCTGTTGCATCCGTTGGAAATCCCATAATGGAAGTGGGATTCAATCACCATGGATTTTTGATTGGTCTCCTAGGACCATGAGAAAGAATAACGCCATTTGGGTGATTGTGGAAATGTTAACCAAGTCTACACACTTCCTTGCCATGGCTAACACCTCGACATTAGACCAATTAGGCCATGCCTACGTGAGTGAGATAGTGTAACTGCACGGAGTCCCTAGTTCGATAGTTTCAGATAAGTATTCAAGGTTTCAGTCAGGATTTTGGAAGAAGTTGCAAGAAGCTTTTGGTACCAAGCTTAACTTCAGCACCGCTTTTCACCCAGCCACAGATGGACAAACAAAAAGGATTATTCAGATTTTGCAAGATATGTTAAGAGCGTGTGCTTTAGATTTTAAAGATTCATGGGATGACGAACTAACTTTGGTTGAGTTCTCCTATAACAATAGCTTCCATGCTAGCATTGGGATGTCGCCATTTGAGGCATTATATGGGAGAAGATGTAGGACTCCTTTGTGATGGCAAGACATCGATGAGGCTCTTACTATTGACCCGGATTTAATCCAACTCACAACACAGAAGGTCAGGGTCATATAAGATAGGATGAGGGCGGCACAAAGTCGGTAGAAGAGTTACGCTGATTGAACGCGAAGACCTTTGGAGTTCGAAGTAGGAGATTATGTGTTTCTACGTGTGTCGCCTACAAAAGGAGTCATATGGTTTGGTCAAATGGGAAAATTGACCCCAAGATACATCGGGCCAGACTCTATATTGGAATAAATAGGAGAAGTGGCTTATAAATTGGAACTACTAGGAGATCTGCCTCGAGTACACAATGTATTTCATGTCTCTCAATTGAGAAAATATGTTGCAGATCCTACACATGTGATCGAGCAGGAACCATTGGAGCTGAGGGAAGATCTAACTTATGAGGAACAACTAGTCAAGATCTTAGATCATAGAGAGAAACAGTTGCGCAGGAATACTGTTCCTCTAGTCAAGGTGATGTGGGCAAATCATACCACGACTGAGGCCACCTAGGAAACTGGAGAAGAGATACGGGCAAAACAATTAGGAGAGTTTAAGTTTTGGGGAAGAAACTTCTTTAAGTGGGGAATGATGTAAAGCCTCAGATTTCAAGTAGGATGTCGTTATAAAATCAAGTGTTGTGGTCAGCGTTAGGTTGAAGTTTCGAGGACGAAACTTCTTTATGTGGGGAATGATGTAAAACCCCGAAAAATGCTATTATGTGTACCGTTAAATTACTTGACATGTATTTTCTTTATGTTAAATATTTATCTGTTTTCATATGGACCTATTAGGACCATGAGTGAGTTATTTGGAATTTTTAGTGGCTTAAAAATATCAGTTAGGGAATTTTTGGACATCAGATGTTTTTATTTGGGATCAGTTTATAACAATTATCTGAGAAAGGGTGTTATTTTAGGAAACTAATTCTTGTGAAGGTGTTATTAACACATAGCGAAATTTTACTAACTTTTTCTTACCTAGATTTCTCTATATGAGCACATGAGGACCCCCCTGGATACCATAATACCCTAGATTTGAGCTACAATCGCAAAGTTGTAAAAATATTCCTTTTCTTTCTCACGTGGCTTTCTCTCTCATTTCCCCTCCCTCCTTTTCTCCTGCTGTTTGCTTCCCGACACCACGCACACACCCAACCACCAATACACCACCATCAACCACCCTCTGCTCACCGTGACAACCACTCCACCTCTTTCCGACTACCACCGTACTCCCATCGGCCTTTTCCGCAGCCCAAAGCCACCTTAAAACATCACCCTAAACACCCACTGGACCCCTTTCTTTCTGCCCTAACCGTGAACTCCGACCCTCGACGACGCCCACTTCCGTCGAACCTCCCCAACTCTCACGACCTTCTGCCCAGCTCCAATGATCGTCATCGGCGACGCCCAGCTCTAGACCAAGAGCACCCCACCTCCCTGTGATTCTTTCAAGCTACTATGCTACTGCTGATGTCCGCGGCCGTCGCCACCCATTTCCGACGACCCTCCGACCTAAGCCACCGCTACTACGACCACCAGCACCTCACCCCTCTTCCTCTTTCACTATAACTCCCTAACTCTCTCTCTCTTATATTGGTTTAGCTGGTTTCTCCATTTATTTGTTCTGTGATTATTTATATATGTTGAATGATGTTGTTGAGGTATTCTTGGATGTTTAGGATCAGTAGGATCTTGTTTTGAATAGTTAGTGAGTTTAAAAGCATGTAGAGGGCATAAAGTTTTATTCTTGGATGAGTTGGAAATTTTCTTGAACTAGGGTTTGTTTGATTTAAAAACCCACATAAAAAATCTTGTGTTTGATGTGTTTTGTTCTTGAATCATGTTCTTTACTATGTTAATAAACTCATATGAAGGTTTTAGGTCATAAAGATTCAATCTTTATTGAGTTTGAGCATGTTAGAAGTTACTTGGGTTTATCTTGTTTTAAATGTTGAAATGAGGTTGTATTGGCTTGTTTATATGAAGTGTGGACTGTTTTGGTATGTTAGAAGCATGTTTATGAGCAAGATTATATGTTGGTTTCATTAGAGTAGAAGTTTGGTTTCATTAGAGTAGAAGTTTGGTTGATCTTGGATATTTCATGTTATTATTAGCATAGCAAAAGTTCTCATATCATTAGTTTGGAAGGAATGAATCTTTAATATGTTTTTAAATATTTCATTAGATTAGATTACATGTTCTTAAATATGTTAGTTTTGTTTAAATATCATGTTAGGGTTTAGGTGATTAAGGGTAAGATTATGATTGTTTTGGAACCTTAGAAAGATGCTAGGAACCCTAATTGTATTATTGAGTAAGAATGAATGTTTATAAGACCTAGTATGCTTTTTAAATGTTATAATGACATGTTTGTAATTTTTGTGAATAATACCATGCAAGTTCACATGCTTAGGGTTATAGTTGTTTTTAAAGAATAGTGAATGTTTCAAATGAAGTTGGTACAACTTCATGTGATTTCATCTTATGTAATTATTCTTGTCCTAAAGACCTTATATGAATACATGTGGATAAGTTAGTATGAGATTTTTTATTGTAACAATAGTATTGAACTAGTTTGATTTTATTGTAACAATAGTATTGAACTAGTTTGATTTTGATATTCCTATGTTATTATTGTTCTTGAGTTTTAGTGTATTAAATAGGTTGTGATATCGTTATATTGATACCCTTCTTGATTTTGACTTTAGGATGTTATTTATATTTTAGGATCGAGCGAGTTTCCCCATAGTCGCTCGTGTGAGTTTTCAACGTGAAGTAAATCGTATATTCTGGTAATGTCTATGCTCTAGTCCTCTTTGGATGCCTTTTAAATGTTTTATTGGTTTTACTATTGAACTTGCATCCCATAAAGGGGACTTTAAATGAAAATAGACTGTTAGTTTTTTGAGAAGTTGTTGTTCCTTATTTATGTTGCCAGTCTTTTGATCCTTTCGCTGTTTGTGTGTTGAGTTGGTTTTAATCGGTTTTGGAAAGTATTAAATCTTGAAATGGTTGGTTTTGAGATAGTTATGACTTGAGAATGAAACCTGACTAATTAAAGGTTATCATTAAAACGCGGGATCGGGCAGTCTTCCCAAGACTAGGTTGAGTACCTGCAAGGGAAACTGTCAAGAGAACAGGTTAAGCCTGGTAGTTTGAAATGAATATTGCGATGGCCATCCGAGATTGAGTTTGTGATCAGTTGGATGATGAGAATGGAAATGTTGAGGAAAGAATGATGGAAATGTACTATCAATGTTGTTCAGGAAGTCTTTGACTTCGAGGGGCAATACGAACGCCCTGCCCGCATTGAAATATGGAAAAGTGGCAAGGTTGTCTAGTGAAAGTTTTTTTTTTATTTTTTGAAATGTTTGACTGTTTGCCCTTGCCTCTAAAATGTGTTGAAATGATTTATGAATGATTTTGACTATTAAGGGTAGTCGTTATTGAGGTTTCCCCCCTCATGTATTTAAATGTTTTGTTTTCAGGTGATCATCTATAAGATGTAAGGGATGGGCTATAGAAGTGAGATTATCCGATCGAAGTGTTTAAAATAAAATAGTGATGTCTAGTTTTGAGATAATATCGTTTATGTAGTCTTTTAAAATTTGAATAATGTTATTTGTTGTCGGTTTCTTTTCCTTTTTGCCTTGTATTCCTTCGGAGATACAACAGTAACGCCAAAATAAAAGATTATTTGAGTTTATTTCGCTTTAAAGTTAGTTCGCGTTTGTTTTGGACCGCTAATGGTATATTTTTTTCTTTCTCGGGCGTTACATTAAAATATTATTTAGAATTGATTTAAGTAGAAATAAGGGAATAATAATACAAAATGGCGTAGAAAATCTATCTGTATCTAATTTAAAATGTTGAATAAAATTGAAATGGAAAAAGGTGGGTATCAAAATAACAAACGCGCTTTCGTTTATAGTAAATAATGAAATGAAATTTTAATATATTATAGATAAACTCATAAACAGAAATTGGAAAAAACTTAGAATTATCTTGATGCTGATTGGCTAAATCTCCTACATTTAATCTCCTTTCAACATTTCATAAGGCTTACAAACTTTGTCATTAATATTATATAAATTACTATATATTTTAAATTAAAATACAATGACATGATTAAATTTTATAACTATAATATCATATACAAATTACATAGAGTTATACTTTTATCCATTATTTTTTTTTATATTTCAAGAGAATGTCTAAAATATGCCTAAAATCATATATGCTCACCAGTGTAGTCAAAATTAATAATTAATACTTACTATTAGAAAACTAGTGTGAAAAATTGTAACGCCCCGGAAATTCAATTATAGAAAGTCAAAGTCAAACTAACGTTAACAGACAAAACTTAGCGGAAGACTTCAATTTTAGTTTGGGCGTCACTGCCGTATTCCCGAAGGAACACAAGGCGAGAAAGCAAAACGCAACTGTCTGCTAACGGTAACTACTAACAACTCAAAACAAAACTTTAAGACATCATAACGAAAACAAAATAAAAAGATTCAAGGACTTCTAGACTCGTCGTCCTCACTTCTAATTCCCGTCCCCAACATTCAGATCTTCACCTGAAAAGAAAACATTTCAAAAATGAGGGGGAAATCTCAATAATGTCTACCCCTAACGTTTAAAACAGTTTAAGTTCATTTCAATTCATTTTGGGGAGAGGGAACAAGTCAAACCATTTCTCAAACCTTTAACCCTTAAATGTTTTCCTCAACCCATTCAATCCATATTTTAAGTCGCGGGCGGGAGATCAAATCCAAAATGAACATCGCCTGCCAAAGGCATCATAACAACTATCCTATATCAGGGATGCAACCATGATCTCCTGGCACATAACCCATACAGGCATCGAATCCTGATCTCGGGGTTATCACCCGCATGAATATTAGCCTCTCAAAGGCATCAAACAGTCGCCCATCAAGGGCATCATAACCTCTATCCTATATCAGGGATGAAACCCTGATCTCCTGGCACATAACCAATACAGGCATCGAAATCCTGATCTCGGGGTTATCACCCTCATGAATATTAGCCTCTCAAAGGCATCAAACAGTCGCCCATCAAGGGCATCATAACCTCTATCCTATATCAGGGATGAAACCCTGATCACCTGGCACATAACCCATACAGGCATCGAATCCTGGTCTCAGGGTTATCGCCCGCAAAACAATCGCCTACCAAAGGCATCAAAGAGTAAACCCGCTTAATGTTTCACTTTGAATTATTAGTATCTTATGCAAAACTCAACTCACAGCTCTCAAGTCAAACCCAACCCAGGTTATCAAAACCAATAATAAAACTACTTATAAAAGACCATCTCAATTTCAATAACTCATAAAATCAAATCACAAACAAATACAAACAGTTATCCAAAATAGATGGTCACATTTCCACAAAAGTCCCCTTTCGGGATGCAATTCTCAAAACAGATTAGAAAACATTAAAATATATTTAAAGAGCGTCCCGGTGGGGATTAGAGCATAGACATTACCTGATATACTTCACAGCACAGCAAAAAGAAGAACACACTTGAGCTCGCTAACGTCTCGCACTAACTCGGGCCTAGAATAAGAATAATTGTCTAATCAAAGCGCGTTCTAACGAAGTTAGTATTAACTATCAACTACCTAACCCATCCCCTAGGAACACCTAGGTTCCTATCATTTATGGTTTACACTTAACACATTCAAGGAACAAGTTCACACATTAAATTTACTCAAACATTTTCATAAATAAAAGCAAACGGAGGACAGATTATAACGTTCACATAAAACAGGTCATAACTCGACTTCCTGATATCCTATGGGTCTGGTTTTGGACTTTTCGGAAACCTTGGGATGTCTACTAAAACTCTTAAGTTGACGACTAAGCCCATATCAGCCTCGAAAGACTATAAATGTACCAAAACTTCCAACTGGTCGAGTTCTGACAGGTTCTGGTAAAACGACCATAACTCAAGCTATACAACTCAAAAGTCCGTTCCGCAAAATTCCTATGAAAGCTAACATCTAGCGGAATCTCCAGTTAAAAGGGCTCGATAAAAGGGTAACTACAGTATCCGTGGTGACTCGATCTTTAGACCCTAACGAAACTGTCCCGATCCCGGTTCTTATTTAATTCATAATTTCGGTTCTAACTTTCACCATTCGATCCCGGGGTCCTGATTTGGGCTTAAAACAGTAACTAAGGTCCATGGTAATTAGTCTAATCCAACTAAGGTTCAAACATCAAACCTCCTATCATCAAAACTAAAATGTAAAACATAAAATCAACATTAATATTTCAACTAACCCTAAAAGCATACATGAAATAATAATAACATTACCCTAAACATGAACTCTACAATATAGAAAAAATTACAATTTGGTACCCCATGTTTTCTGGCAATAATTTTTTGGTACCAAACTTTTCTGTAATAATTTTAAGGTACCCTATGTTTTTGTGTAATAATTTATAGGACCCTACTTCTGCCGGAAAATGGCCAGCGGCGACATTTGGCGCCAAAATGCTTGGGATTTTTTTGGTTTTCCTTATAATTTTGTGACCATTATACCCTTTTGATTTTATATGTGAATACCTCTCCAGAACTCCTCTCCCTTGTTCGACCGCATGCTCTGTCTCTTCTCCTCTCCTTTGTTCCATCTCCTCTCCCTTGTTCGATCTCTTTCATATATTCCATTTCCAATATCCAGAATTGAAACCCTAATTCAAGTCTGAATACCTCTCTTTGTTGCTCATCTCCTTCACTTTTTATCCTTTCTTCGAATTTGTTCGCTGTTGTAGTTCAACCCTAATTTCCATTCTTCTTTGGTTCGCTGTTGTAGTTGAAGGTGCAGAGGATGGAGCAGAATTCTGCTTTTTTGGCCTTCCAACTGGTCGTTTTGGTCCCTCCTTAATCTTCCTGTTTGTCTTCTCTAAGAGCCTGCCATATTGGTCACGGGGTCTACCACAAGTAGCTTTGTTATGTCCTACTTCCTTGCATTTTTTGCATCTGTGCACAGCAATGTAAGCAAGTTAGATAACCACAAGTGTGCATGACTAATTAAATTCAGAAGATAGTGGACATACATTGTAGTTCCTGAACCAAAAATGGTTGTTGAAACTCGTTGAGACGAGCCAAGTCAGTTCGGTGCGGTGGGACTCCTCCTCTTGTGTTCCTGAGGTCTTCCTTTCTTGACTTGGTGACGTGGAGGATCAAGCTCAGGAAGGTTTGGCCTTGGATTCCACATGATAGGATCCGAGATAGGGTGGACAATGCGGTTGTATAGGTTCCTGTAAGTTTCTACATTGTAGCAATGATCCACGTAGTCCTCGGGATTCCTCTTCATCCTAGCTATACACCTTGCAGCGTGTTTGCAAGGGATCCCAGTGAGCTGCCACTTCCCACAAACACAGTCCCTTTGATTGAGCTGCACCACAAAGTTTTTGCGGTTGTCCTTCACATCAAACTTTCCAGCCCCAGCATGAAGACACCCTGCCAAGTCCCTACCCTCAAGTTCTGCCTCACATAGTTTTTGCTTGACATAAGGAACCAATTTCCCCTCCCACTGTTGTGCTCTTTCAAATCTTCTCACGAACCTGGAACCAATTAGCTTCCTAATCTCTTCTAGCAGGGTTAAAATGGGTAGACCTCTAAATCTATTGATGGCATTGTTGAAACTCTCCACGAAATTGTTAGTATTGTCATCACACTTGGTGCTCTGGTCAAATTTGAACCTAGCCCATTGTTCTAAAGGAACAGACTCTCGCAGCCAGTGATAAGCAGCAGGGTCCTTTTGTTTAATCTTATCCATTGCTTTTTGATGAGCATATGGGGCATATGCGTTGGCAGCAATGTAAAAATGGGCATGATACCAACTCCCTACAAGGTTTATGTACATATAAATATGGTTTAATCAACCAACCATCACACACGCATAATCTCTAAGTAATCAAAAAGCCTATCACACAAACATATCCATGACCAATATGGTTTAATCAACCAACCATCACACACCTAATATTTAATTATTTCAAACCTTTCATTCATATCCCTTCAATCCAGCAACAAACACCAACAATCAAACACTAACAGTTAACAAACAAGAAATTGAGTCTTTCTTAGTATCCATTTTTACCTGGAAAATTGCATGCGAAATTCTTGTAATAATGGATGATACAAACTCTTCTGTTGGCTGTCGGTGTCACCTCATCCAATGCTTTGTGTATCCCCTACACATAACAAATTCAGCATTAGTGCAATGTTAGTTAAACAGGAAGGCAAACTGTTAAGGCGTTCAATGAACTTACTTTGTGTCTGTCAGAAATAAATGTGAATTTGGATTGATTCTCCACTGCACCCAAAGCCCTGACAATTCCATTTAAAAAGAATTTCCATTCTTCATAGTTTTCCTTCTCAACCACAGCATAACCTAAGGGAAATTGGCCATTGTTAGGGTCTAAGACTTCCTTGCTTCTTCCCTGACATCCCTAACCAGCGTATCTGGGTCGTACTTATGCAAATACACATCCTGCAACGTGTACATGCGGTCCTTGTAGTGTACCACCAAATTCGCCACGACATTCAACTTACCCTGAATGGATTTCAAATTTACATCAGATTAACCTCGAACTCAATTCAACATCGATTGTGCTAAATAAACCCTACAAATACGAAACCAAACTCATTTTTGAAGTTCAAAAATCAACAAAATTTTCTAACTAATATAACACAATTAGGGTTTACAATTTGGTGATTCAAATTCGAAACACTTACCAACACTGATAATCCGTCTGACTTATTAGTCATCTCCTGCTTCAGATTTTGTTGTTCTACGAACAAATGCTTCCACTATTCACGAACGCTTTCAGATTTTGGAATTTAGGGATTTAGAGAGTGAGTGTTAGGGAATACGATTTTGGATGCAGAGAGTTTGGATGGAGAGAGAAAAATTGCAGAGAGTTTGGATGCAGAAATTAGTGAGTGAGTTCAATAGATTAGATGGAGAGAGAAAAATTGCAGAGTTTGGATACAGCAATTGCAAGTAATATGCGCGCTAAAAGCTAAGGGCGAATCGGTCAGTTCAATGATTCCGGCAAGTGTCCGACGGAGTAGGGTCCTATAAATTATTACACAAAAACATAGGGTACCTTAAAATTATTACAGAAAAGTTTGGTACCAAAAAATTATTGCCAGAAAACATGGGGTACCAAATTGTAATTTTTTGCTACAATATACTATCTCAAGATCCAAAAATTACAACATGGATGATTATAAACATAAACTTTCTTAATCAAGATTCAAGAAAGAACTTAAAGAACATGTGAATACTTAACTAACGATTCGAGAACTAATCTAGGTAAATAAACTTTTAATTCGTACATGCAATAATAATGTCATCTAAAACCCTAACATGATTCTCATGAAAACAAAACATCTCATATAGTCGAATATTACTAATTTCACTACCACTATTACAACCCTAATACACCAAATTAGAACATAAAATTACACATAATAATTTATACAAAAATTACAAATAAATAATACAACACAAGAACAATTAATTACAACAATAACTTAGCAAAATTTACACCCTAATTACCCAAATTACAAGATTAACCAAATCAAGAAATAACAATAATAATAATAATAATAATAATAATAAAACAAAAACTAAGGAGCATGATTAATCTATATGTAAAGCCACGTATATATAATACACAGTAGCATGCAAAAGAAATTTATTAACCTAATCATCAAGTTAAGGTAAGCATGGTCACATGAAATAGATGAACTAATGAATGACCATATTTGAACAAGGAGAAGCAGAAGGAACACTCACTGATTCGATTACAATCACAGCACCTACATTATTCAATTTCCAAACTCAGGTTATCAAGAATATGAATATACAGTGCAGGAACTCAGCCAAGAACAGAGCAAGAGCATGAATGAAACAAGGGGGTTACGTTAGGGAAGCTGGCGCTAGGGTAGAGGCGGTGGTTGACGGTCGACATCGGGGTATGGGTTCGTCGGAGGTGGTGTGGGTGTCGGCGTCCGGCGTTGGTGACGGCAAAGAATAATGTAGCCATGGCAATAGCTGCGTCGAGCAGCGAATCTCGGCACATGCGTGCAGATGGAGGTGGTGGCTTGTGGTCGTGGGCGGAGCTCCGGCGACGTTCCCGGCTGCTGAGAAACTCACGGCAGAGAGAAAGGAAGAGGAACGGGAAAGAGAAAAAGGAAGGAGCATAGGAAGAAAAGAAAGGAGGGTTGTGCGTCTTCTTTGGGGTGGGCGTTTAGGTTCAGCACTCTTAATTCACTTCTAATCCCTAACTAATACTAATATTAACTCTAAAATCTCTTAACTGAAAGAGATCCTAATCCTAACCAACTCTACTAACAATAAGATTACTATTTACTAGTACTACTAAATACTAACAATACGTAATATTAGTAACAATACTAACAATAATATTAATGCCACCCAGAATAATAAATATATAATAAAAGATAATAACACTTATTCACATAATATTAATAGTAATCACATAATAATTTAATAATAATAATAATAATAATAATAATAATGATAATCACATAATAACAATAATAATAATATTAATACTACTAATTAATAATAATAACTACACATGATATTCCCAATATACCCTTGTTAGTCCCTCAACGATCCTACGAGCTCAAGTGTTAGCACGAATAATCACAAACGAACATTTAACAATTAACGAAGTCAACCTAAATTATTAACGACGTCATGGTCAACGCCTTTGAATTTTTCGGGGTTTTACATCATTACCCCCTTAAAAGAAGTTTCGTCCTCGAAACTTAAACTCCACACCAACGGTCTGCCAGACGGAACTAACGGTGGTGCTACCCAAAAACTCCGGGTTTTACATCATTACCCTCTTTAAAAGAGTTTCGTCCTCGAAACTCGACGCAGCTTATGTGTTGAAAGCGTATGAATACTTCGAACCTATCCCTTTCTTGGCTTCCCATGTGGCTTCAATTGTAGCATGGCTCGTCCATCACACTCTTACTAGAGTTGCGGTCCTTCATCGTAGTTACCTATTTCTCCAATCTAGAATCTCCAGTGACCGCTCCTCACAGATCAAGTCTTCTTTCAGCCTCCGAATTCTCATCGAAGGTCTTTTTCTGCCACCAGGCCCTCCTCGGGATTATATTCCTTACCCACCTCGGGTTTTTAAGTCTTTTAGAGTAGCTAGGGTCTCGTGCTCATAACAACGGTGGCGATATTCCATCCTAAAATATCAAAAAGAACCAAGCATGCACTTATAACACAAAAGGAGACAAAGAAATAGACACATATCACATTCCCCCATCTTACACTCATCACTCCGAACGTAGCATCCTAAGGTCTAACTAAACCTAGAGGACACTTAGGAGCTACCAGGTCGTAACCCAGAGCTCTGATACCATTCTGTAACGCCCCGGAAATTCAATTATAGAAAGTCAAAGTCAAACTAACGTTACACAGACAAAACTTAGCGGAAGACTTCAATTTTAGTTTGGGCGTCACTGCCGTATTCCCAAAGGAACACAAGGCGAGAAACGAAAATGCAACTGTCTGCTAACGGTACCTACTAACAACTCAAAACAAAACTTTAAGACATCATAACGAAAACAAAATAAAAAGATTCAAGGACTTCTAGACTCGTCGTCCTCACTTCTAATTCCCGTTCCCAGCATTCAGATCTTCACCTGAAAACAAAACATTTCAAAAATGAGGGGGAAATCTCAATAATGTCTACCCCTAACGTTTAAAACAGTTTAAGTTCATTTCAATTCATTTTGGGGAGAGGGAACAAGTCAAACCATTTCTCAAACCTTTAACCCTTAACTGTTTTCCTCAACCCATTCAATCCATATTTTAAGTCGCGGGCGGGAGATCAAATCCAAAAGAACATCGCCTGCCAAAGGCATCATAACAACTATCCTATATCAGGGATGCAACCCTGATCTCCTGGCACATAACCCATACAGGCATCGAATCTCGATCTGGGGTTATCACCGCATGAATATTAGCCTCTCAAAGGCATCAAACAGTCGCCCATCAAGGGCATCATAACCTCTATCCTATATCAGGGATGAAACCCTGATCTCCTGGCACATAACCCATACAGGCATCGAATCCTGATCTCGGGGTTATCACCCGCATGAATATTAGCCTCTCAAAGGCATCAAACAGTCGCCCATCAAGGGCCTCATAACCTCTATCCTATATCAGGGATGAAACCCTGATCTCCTGGCACATAACCCATACAGGCATCGAATCCTGGTCTTAGGGTTATCGCCCGCAAAACAATCGCCTACCAAAGGCATCAAAGAGTAATCCCGCTTAATGTTTCACTTTGAATTATTAGTATCTTATGCAAAACTGAACTCACAGCTCTCAAGTCAAACCCAACCCAGGTTATCAAAACCAATAATAAAACTACTTATAAAAGACCATCTCAATTTCAATAACTCATAAAATCAAATCACAAACAAATACAAACAGTTATCCAAAACAGATGGTCACATTTCCACAAAAGTCCCCTTTCGGGATGCAATTCTCAAAACAGATTAGAAAACATTAAAATACATTTAAAGAGCATCCCGGTGGGGATTAGAGCATAGACATTACCTGATATACTTCATAGCACAACAAAAAGAAGAACACACTTGAGCTCGCTAATGTCTCGCACTAACTCGGGCCTAGAATAAGAATAATTGTCTAATCAAAGCGCGTTCTAACGAAGTTAGTATTAACTATCAACTACCTAACCCATCCCCTAGGAACACCTAGGTTTCTATCATTTATGGTTTACACTTAACACATTCAAGGAACAAGTTCACACATAAAATTTACTCAAACATTTTCATAAATAAAAGCAAACAGAGGACAAATTATAACGTTCACATAAAACGGGTCATAACTCGAAGTCCTGACATCCTATGGGTCTGGTTCTGGACTTTTCGGAAACCTAGGGATGTCTACTAAAACTTTTAAGTTGACGACTAAGCCCATATCAGCCTCGAAAGACTCTGAAAGTACCAAAACTTCCAACTGGTCCAGTTCTGACAGGTTCTGGTAAACCGACTATAACTCAAGCTATACAACTCAAAAGTCCGTTCCGCAAAATTCCTATGAAAGCTAACATCTAGGGGAATCTCCAGTTAAAAAGGTTCCATAAAAAGGTAACTACACTAGCCGTGGTGGCTCGATCTTTAGACCCTAACGAAACTGTCCCGATCCCGGTTCTTATTTAATTCATAATTTCAGTTCTAACTTTCACCATTCGATCCCGGGGTCCTGATTTCGGCTTAAAACAGTAACTAAGGTCCAAGGTAATTAGTCTAATCCAACTAAGGTTCAAACATCAAACCTCCTATCATCAAAACTAAAATGTAAAACATAAAATCAACTTTAATATTTCAACTAACCCTAAAAGCATACATGAAATAATAATAACATTTCCCTAAACATGAACTCTACAATATACTATCTCAATTTCCAAAAGTTACAACATGGATGATTATAAACATGAACTTTCTTAATCAAGATTCAAGAAAGAACTTAAAGAACATGTGAATACTTAACTAACGATTCGAGAACTAATCTAGGTAAATAAACTTTTAATTCGTACTGCTCCTAACTATAGTTGATGATTTTAGCAGATGTACATGGACACAGATGCTAAAGCACAAGACTCAGGTCTTTGATTCCATTGTCAATTTTTTTAATCTTGTGGAAACTCAGTACAATACCAAGATTGAAACCATCAGATCTGATAATGGCACTGAATTTATTCAACATTCTTGTGCTTCTTTTTTTTGCTTCCAAGGGTATCATACATCAAAAATCTGTTGTTGGCACTCTACAACAGAATGGTGTAGTGGAGAGGAAGCACAGACACCTTTTGGAGGTTGCTCGGGCTCTCAGGTTCCAGTCTCACTTGCCAAAGCATTTTTGGGGAGAGTGTGTTATGGCTGCTACACACATTATTAACAGGCTTCCCATGAAAATTCTGGGATGGAAGAGTCCTCATGAGGTCTTGCATGGTGTTCCACCAGATTTATCCAGTTTGAGAACTATTGGTTGCTTGTGTTATGCCACCAATACAGGGAAGAGAGACAAGATGGATGCTAGGGCCATGAAATGTATTTTGTTGGGATACAGTCTGGGCATCAAAGGTTACAAATTATATGGTTTGGAGGAGAAGAAAGTTTTTTATAGCAGAGATGTATTATTCAAGGAAAGTGTGTTTCCTTTTCATACTTTGGTCAACACAAACATTTCCTCAGACTCTTCCACTCTATGGCTATCTTTTGAGGATACTCATTTGCTCTCACATCTGTCCATTGACACACCATCTCCTCCACCTGAACAGAATGTGATTTATTTATATTTTATTATTTTATTTTTGAAAAATGCTTATGTAATAACAAACATATTGGACACCCCTAAGTTAATAATCGGGATCCGCTACTAACACAACAAAATGAAAATGATAGTTCCAAGAAAGGTATTTAACTGAAAAGAAAATCTATTTTAGATAACGGATATTCTACAATGTTTACTACAAATAACTTATTATTTACTGAACATTTCCAATATGTTGTTGACAAAATAACATAATGAAATTTTTTTGTAAATTTGGTATCACCCATTTCATCTAAAACCCTAACATGATTCTCATGAAAACAAAACATCTCATATAGTCGAATATTACTAATTTCACTACCACTATTACAACCCTAATACACCAAATTAGAACATAAAATTACACATAATAATTTATACAAAAATTACAAATAAATAATGCAACACAAGAACAATTAATTACAACAATAACTTAGCAAAATTTACACCCTAATTACCCAAATTACAAGATTAACCAAATCAAGAAATAACAATATTAATAATAATAATAATAATTATAATAATAATAATAAAACGAAAACTAAGGAGCATGATTAATCTATATGTAAAGCCACGTATATATAATACACAGTAACATGCAAAAGAAATTTATTAACCTAATCATCAAGTTAAGGTAAGCATGGTCACATGAAATAGATGAACTAATGAATGGCCATATTTGAACAAGGAGAAGCAGAAGGAACACTCACTGATTCGACGGTCAGGTTATCAAGAATATGAATATACAGTGCAGGAACTCAGCCAAGAACAGAGCAAGAGCATGAATGAAACAAGGGGGTTACGTTAGGGAAGCTGGCGCTAGGGTGGTGGTCGACGGTCGACGGTCGACATCGGGGTCGGGGTTCGTCGGAGGTGGTGTGGGTGTCGGCGTCCGGCGTTGGTGACGACAGCAACAGCGGTAACAGCAGCGAGCAATAGGCTGCGTGTCGGCAGCGTGCAGATGGAGGTGGTGGCTTGTGGTCGTGGGCGGAGCTCCGGCGACGTTCCCGGCTGCTGAGAAACTCACGGCAGAGAGAAAGGAAGAGGAACGGGAAAGAGAAAGAGGAAGGAGCATAGGAAGAAAAGAAAGGAGGGGTGTGCGTCTTCTTTGGGGTGGGCGTTTAGGTTCAGCACTCTTAATTCACTTCTAATCCCTAACTAATACTAATATTAACTCTAAAATCTCTTAACTGAAAGAGATCCTAATCCTAACAAACTCTACTAACAATAAGATTACTATTTACTAGTACTACTAAATACTAACAATACGTAATATTAGTAACAATACTAACAATAATATTAATGCCACCCAGAATAATAAATATATAATAAAAGATAATAACACTTATTCACATAATATTAATAGTAATCACATAATAATTTAATAATAATAATAATAATAATGATAATCACATAATAATAATATTAATACTACTAATTAATAATAATAACTACACATGATATTCCCAATATACCCTTGTTAGTCCCTCAACGATCCTACGAGCTCAAGTGTTAGCACGAATAATCACAAACGAACATTTAACAATTAACGAAGTCAACCTAAATTATTAACGACGTCATGGTCAACGCCTTTGAATTTTTCGGGGTTTTACAAAAATTATATTAAAAAAATAATAATTTAGTGAAAGATAATGACACGTGTGTTTTGTATATATGTGAACTTGGATATATTGATATGAATTTGGAAAATATTTAATGTGAATATGTTGTTTTATATCCATAATTCGTATATTATGCTTCGTTTGGAGTTTGGTGAATTTTATAGGAGATTCGTGAAGATTTGAATGAAAACCAACCCAAAATGTGCAAGTTATGATCATGAGATGAAGAAAGGAAGAGATTGGATCACCCCAGGCAAGCCCAAGAGTATGGCCCAAGTCTTCAAAGGGCGACAAAGACACTGCCATGGATGCCAAAATATCCCACTTAAGTCGTGCTCTAGACAACAGACGCAATTTGAGGAAAAAGAGAGACATAGACCGTGCTCATCTGGATACTGATCGTGTTAGTCTAGCCACGGACTGTATTGCCTAGGTACGGTCAATGTGATCATGCCTATTGAGTTCTTATCGTTTCTTCGTAATTTTTGGTTGTTGTTCGACCATCCACTACTAATCCATAGCCATCCATCATCTCCATATCCATATTTTCAACATATCGAAGTTTGAAAGAAAAAGTTGAAATTGTGAAGATCAATCGTGTTGATTGTAAAGTGCAGAGTTGCAAAACGTCTTTCTCGTTGAGTTTCCATCAAGTTCATCATCACTCTTTGGTTTATATTCTCAATGTTTTTGGGATTCACATGCTTTTTGGTATAGCTTTACAATCTTTGTAGTTGTAAAAAGAATTGTGAGTAGTTTACTTTAGTTTTACAATCTCTTTTTTTGTGAAAATGTTTTATATTTTGTTTTAGGTGATACCCCTAGTGCAGATAAACCAAGAATCGATAAGAAGTCAAGTCAGGTTGGTGAGCAGAAAATTCCTTTGTTTTAATGAGGTTATCTTTCACCTTTGGTGTATATGTTTGATAGCGTGATTGTTAACGTTTTCTTAACTATGTAAGACGACTGTCGTATATGTCCGAGGAATTGGGGCTCTAGTGATCTAGTTCCATCTTTCAGTCTTAAAGAGTTCTAAAGGATCGATATTTTTGAAGAATTAAACAAGGTTTCTACTCACGCTAGGAAAACAAAGGCTCAGGGGGTAATGTCAGGCTAACCTAACGGAAGACTAAGCACGAAAACTGTGGTTTTAGGGGAGATTTTTGTTTGATAACTGAGTGTTGGGATTGTGTGCACACCAAGCTCGTACCACCTTCCCCCGCTAGGGTGTGAAGCCAGTATTTGCTTCCTATGCACTAGCTAACATCGATCCTGCCCGCCAAGGCGATAAATCGATGTTGTACTTTTCAAGGTCCGTCATCACTCCCGTGCAAGCCAGATCTTCCAACTCCCTCTTGCGAGAGCAAGGAACCGGAATCGATTAAACCACCCTAGAGTCCCACAAGCGATGGTTGAAAGGGTCTATAGCCTCCCGGCCCCTGGCATCCTTCACCCATCGCATGGAGTTCTAGGGCGGAATACTAATCATCTCACTAATGACCCTAATCCCGCTATTCCAGACTCAATCCTCCATTAGAGGCCCTAATCACCCCCTAACCCTTAAAAGAACTTAGGCTAGCATGTTAATTAAAACTGAAGACTTGATCTTAACCCTAGCGAATTCATTGAAATCAAACTAGATACAAGAACAAACATGAATAATCAAGAAATCAATTAGAACTAATCTAGCACTAATTAAAGTAATTAAAGATGAGTGAATTGTATTCATAAACTTACTAGAATTGAAGAACGAGAAAGAACAAAACGAAATCTGGAAATAAATTGCGAATGAAGAACTTGAACTGAATTCTTAAAAGTCTTACAATAATGATTAACACTAATCTTTACTATGTAAAGGAATTAAGAGTTTAAACCCTAGGGTAACTAAAGATAAAACTAAAGATTAAAAGTTGTCTAATAAAGTTGAAAAGAAGCTATATATACTAATGTCACAAAGCCGGCCTAAACATGTCGTTTAAACCCATAAATTGTCGCAGATTGGGGGTTACAGGCGTGACTATGGAGGTCATGGCCGTGACCCTGGAGAAATCCAGGATTCTTCATGTTTTCTCGCATACCTCACGGGCGTGACCTTGGAGGTCACGGCCATGAGGTACCTCCTGGAAGTTCTTGCTTGTAGGAGGTCACGGCCGTGTGATGGTAGATCATGGTCGTGGGATGCTTTCTGGGGAACTTGCTTCGAGGGAGGTCACGATCGTGTACAGGCTGGTTAGGTCGTGTACAGGCAGGTCACGGCCGTGATGTTCTTTCGGGAAATCCCTGGGTTTTGGGGTGTGACGACCGTGTGATAGCAGGTCACAGCCGTAACCCCTTTTCTGTCTTCAGGCCTTCTTCGATCCTCTGTGATACCAAGGTTTATCGGGGTTCACGGCCGTGACCCTACGACTGATAGTGCTTTTCTCTTGGTTTCTTCTTCTAACACCGGGATTGAGGCTTGATTCACTTTCTCCAAGAAAGCAGGAAATCCTAACTCTCTATCGCAGGAATCGCGGATGCATTTAGCGTATGCATCAAGCCCTTTAAACCCCCCAGCAGCTCGGGTAGACGAGGTAGGTTTCGTGAAGTTTTATAGAAGCTATACCCATAAAACCCAAAAAGGAAAAGGAAAAGAGAAGGGGAAAAGGAAGTGAAAATCAAAAACTTTTTACAAAAGACGGGAAAAGGAAGGAAACTAATCCTAAAAACACTCCCAAAACGAACCAAAGAAAAAAAAAGAAAATATCTTTCCCTATATATCCCAAAATATATATGAATCATTCCAACCAAGAACCTATCAAACATCATGAATCACCCATCATTAAAGAATGAACACCCAACCAAATGTAGCCTGAAGCCAACCGACAAGAACATGACATTCACCAAACCCAAGGACAAGGACAATAAACTCGACCTACCAGAATAACCATCCAGCATATGAATGCTCCCTCCCCCCCCCCCCCCCAAACACTATCATGCATCCTATGCCATTAATTAACTAATGAGCTCAAAGCGGGGTGGGGAAACTTACAGTCATTGTTGGCTAGGTCTCGGAGGGGGCCGTGGAGGCGGATACGCCGGAGGGTTCCACCTAGGAGGGGCGGATTGGCGATCATCTGACTAGTAGTATTGGTAGGCTAAGTCATTCATGAGTTGGCCTTGGTAACACACATGCTGGAGAAGCTCTGACGAAAGTGCACTCTGGGTATCCATGGCGAACTAAATCCCTAGAAATCAATGCTCTATTTTGACCAACCTTTGACAAGAGGCGGTCGATATCTTTATGGATCCTGTCGATCTCCTAACGGAACCCCTGTACATTTCCCGAGCTTCCCGTAGTGCCTCCGTCTCCTACCTCATCGTTCTCATTCGCACCCTCTCCGACTACTCCATCCTTGTCTCTCGTATCGCATGACCAATTATCCCTATTTGTGATCCTAATCAATCTCTCAGCCCATTGCTCCTCGAGAGGCAGACCGTTGGTCTCCATCATACAATGATAATATGTCTCGATCCGGGCTTCGGGCATGTATGCCCTAATGATGCTCATGCGTGCGAGGGCTACTCCATCTAGCCATGCATAGATGAAATGAGGGCGGAACTTGTCCAAGTATTCCTGGTAGCCAGTGCGAGATAGGATGACACAGATGATGTGCCCCATCCCTATAGTATACCTCGATGTAGAGGTACTAAAACTTGCTAACTGATGCATAATACATGATCCATTGTTGACCGGCTCGCCTATCACGGCGTGGTAGATAAAGAACATATCGTCCATCCGCAGGTGATTGCGGTTTTCACCCCTCCTAAAAACAGAGTTGGTGACGGGTCGGTGAAAGTACCGGATGGCCGGGTTACAGAGATCAGTGGCACGAGAGAGCTGGGCGTCATGATAATGAGGCTGCTCGGGGGCCGTAGGAGAAAGCTCCGTCCATCTGAAGCGTGTTAATGCCTTCATGGCGGTTTGTTCGGCGAAATCAGCGAAGGGGTCGTACATCTTCCATATTGTTTGCAATTTCAGCTTTTCATTCAGTTCAGTGACGGATAGGTTGGAGAACTTGTTCCCGACTCGGAACGACATTGTGGTAGCGGCCGTCAGCCTCTACCCTCAAGGAGCTATGGAACTCCAGAATCGGCTGATCGTTGTGGACATTTTTCCTCGCCGTTCAGGCTTCCGAACGTCCATGTTTGGATTGGGGTGTGATTCGGTGATTTGTGTTGGGGTTTAACCTTTGAAAACTCTTTAAGGAAATCAATCATACATTTCATGAATAATATTTAGTAAAATCGCTTTCCCTTATGCATTTTATGTGTCATGGAATTAAACCTTTAAGAGTAAACATCCACTTGTTCTCAACTCTTCTAAATTTAACCCAATTTGCTCATTTAAATGTTAGGCTCCAAAGAGGGTGATTTATGCAACCATTATTTAGAAATATAAGAAAGAAAACCCTAATGTTGCATCAATACATTGTAAAACCATGTTAACCATAGTTTATGCAATCCTCAATGTGTTTTAGTTCGAAATGGGAGTCGCCACCTGACTTTTTAAGGGAAAACCCAAGACAAAACCAAAAGGAAAATAAAGAAAGACTCCGCCTGCGAAACCCAAGAATGGATTCGGGGATAAGGCTACGAACTCGAAAAGTAAACTCTAAGAGTTCGCCTCTCACAAAAGGAAAGACTCTACTAAAAGTTTAAAATGAGCTTTTAATAAAGTTTGGAAGGGAAATAAAAAAGAACTTTATAGAATTATTTCATTGAATCATGCAACAAGAATCTAATATAAAAGATAAAAAAGAATACAAATTAGGGATGGCAATGAGTAGGGTCTAGGGCGGGTCCTGCTGGACCCGGACCCGGACCCATCAATTTTTTTGGGACCCGGACCCGCCCCAATACCCGATGGGTCCCAAAAATTCAGACCCGGACCCGGACTCAATGGGTCCACGGGTCCATGGGTCCTTAATGGGTCCAATCATATTATGCATTTTTTTACTAAATTTATTAACTTTTGGGGTTAATTTTATATTTGTATACATGTATAATAATAACTATTCTATTTAAAAACACCTATTTTTAACAATAAAAACATCAATATACTATGATACGAGCGAATTCTAAGTTTCTAATGCCAAAGCATCACAAAAGTCATCAAAACATCAACAAAATACAACGCAACTTAAAATGCCGAAAAAAAAGGTTCATGACTATATATATATATATATATATAGATATATATATATATATATATATATATATATATATATATATATATATATATTATAGTGGAGAATGGGGGCACTAAACCAGTAGTGCGGCTGTGGTGGTCTGCGTGAATCAGTGAGTGTGACTATGTGAGACTGAGGGTTTTAGTCTTTTAGATTTAGTATTTTAGTGTAGTACACACTAATTGAGTTTTTATTTTTTTAGAAAAATTATAAATGTTTATATTGTAACGGCTCCATGGGTAGGGTCCACGGGTCCATGCTTGGACCCATACCCAGACCCGTTATTTTTTTCTAGACCCGGACCCGCCCCGAGACCCGATGGGTCCAAAATTTTCGGACCCAAACCCGTCTTAATGGGTCGGGTCCGACCGGGTCCGAGCCGGCTCCAGGATCCACTGCCATCTCTAATACAAATACACAATTATTCACAAGAGAAGAAACAACACTTAAAAGCTTTGTTTGGGAAAACCTTGCCTAGCCTTTGAATGCTTGTTGGATCCTCCTTTATGTCTTAAAACCTTCCTCTTCAAGTGCCAAAGGGATGATAGAAAAAGATGGAAAAAGATGATAAGAAGAAGTAGAAAGAGGGAATAAGAAGGCTTTTTGTAGTTTTGAGATGTGTTTAGGCTAGGGTTCTTTGTGGAGTTTAGGATGAATAAGAATACGATATGTGTTTAGGATTTTTATGATGGAAAGATTAGGGGGATAATGGTGGTAAGAAAGATGATAGAATAGAATGATAAGAGAGATGAAAGTATAAGAAGTGGAGATTAAGAGAGATTAGAGACTAGAGAGATTAAAGAGATGGACGATGAGAGAATTGACAGATGGTTTAAAGAGTGAGTTGATGAGTGAATTAGTGAGTGAAAATGACTTGGAGAAGAGAAGTATTTATAGTAGAAGGAGGTAGTAAGCATGCATGCACACACATACACCACCTCGTAGTCTCCGGATGAGTGCACAATACAAAGGCAGTAGGGGGAGCTCACCTAGCATGGACGGTGGCACGTGGTTAGTTTACCACGTGTGGCGGAGCCACCAAGGTTGACCGGCCACTACGCCAGGGGGAAGGGTCCAGCTTCATCCATGCATGCATGGACGGTGGAGTGTGAAGTCAACCAACCTAGGGAAGCTGCCATTCACACTGGACGAAATGAGCACATGATTTAGCTAACTTTTTTAGGTGTTTTTAAGAGCTTTTTTGAGGATTCGATCTCGGGATCTCTGGCGCTTACTTTTAAGGTTTGCATGGCTCCATTTTTATATAAAAAATGTACATGTAGCTAGGATAGACCACATGTGATCATGCATGTGACTTTAGGTGAACAAATACATGTAAAATGTATGCATTTATCGAATCTCTTTTATTTCTTCCGCTCTTATTGTCTTATGCGTCAAAATTCTGGTGTCTACAGGAGCCCACACTTTGATTGAGTCCGATGATAGGACGAAAATCAAAGTAGTCTTGATTTGACGGACACCGGTTGAGGATATAACTTTGGAATGAAAAGCCTGGAGATATGACTTTGTCGAGTGCAAAGCCTGGAGTGATGCTTGGAAGATGAGTCCTGCATCGCGGTTGGCGAACTTGTGTCGATCGGTGATCTCGAGCAAGAATGATGCACTACTTGAGGTGATCTCGGATGTTTGATGACATCCTACTTGAAGATGTGGGCTGACACTTGGAAGCTAGGTCCTGCGTCGCGGTTGGCGATCTTGCGCCGATAGGTGATCTCGAGCAAGAATGATGCTCTACTTGTTGGAGAGACTTCATTGGTCATGATGTCGATGGCTCTTCGGGTTGATGTTTGGTTTTCTAGTATTTCGTAGTGCCGTATCCAGTCTTTCCCAGTGTCGATATTGATGATTGTGGGCATGTTCAATGCCGAAGGACTGCATCGATCGCGATGTCGATGGCCTGGGGGTTGAGACTTCACCGAAACTCTGCCGATGGCTTAGGACTGGGACTGCATCGAAACTCTACCGATGGCCTTGGTTGTCGAGACTTCACCGAAACTCTGTCGGTGGCTCAGGATTGATGATGATGATGATTATGATGATGATGATGACAATTCAATGTCGAAGGACCTCACCGATCGTGGCCCTTATTTTCCTTCTCTTCAAGGCCGAACGACCTGTGCTTTGGGAAGGAATCTTTTGGCTCGTACAATGCAGCTTTTGCAGGCCATGGAGGACACCATTCAACGCAATTATTGTGTTTGGTCTTGTAGGCCGATCGGCCTTTACTTGGAACCAGTGGTGAGCCGACACGTGGCAGAGAGAGCTCACTCATTTTGCCTATAAATGGGCCTTAAGCTTGGCGCTACTTCATCACTCTAAATCTGAGCTCTTCATCTTGGTTTCCCATTCTCTCTCTAAAGAAATCCTTTTAAGTGTTTTGAATCTTATTGCAAGAGTATGAGTTTCTTTCGGAGGGGACGCAGACGCGTTACTCAACCAGCGGTTCAAGAGCGTCTGTATGCAAGAACAATGCAGCGAGAGTATCGTAGCAGGGATTTCATTCCGGCTTAGTTGGTCTTTCGCCAAGATGAGCATGCATGGTTCTTTCGTTCTCATGACTCGGTATTCTCCTCCTCACTTCATATAGCATGTTTCACTTTTGTAGTTGCTTTGCATGCTATTTACTGCAGCACTTTAAGTTGAATCGTAAAGCAACCTTAGTTACATTGAATTTTGCTTGAAGTACATGACACCTTAGATTCTTCTTTTGACCTTATTGTAAGGAGACTCTTTCAAGGCATGTGGGAGAATCGAAGCTGTAATAACCTTACCCTTCCATGCGAAGGTGGGTACATTTTACTCGGGCGTTGTGAGGGACGCCGGTTTTGGCCTTTTTCTGGACTGCTTGAGGGCATGGAAGATCCGTAGCAACAAGAGGACATATGACCGAGCTATCGTGGAGCGTTTCTGGGATACCACAAACTCTTTCCACCTCCCGGTTGGGGAGATGATTCTCACTCCTTTTGATTTATGATGATTACAGGTATTAGCTGGGCCGGCCAGCTACTGGAGTTTCAAAAGGATGTTGACCTCGGCGTTAAATGCGCTTTTGCCGTTACGCGTCGTTGAATTCGCGGCCTACGGTACACGCATTTGGCGGCTGTTATAAAAAGCGAAGGATTTGGGAGCCTTCCTCTTCCTCAACGTCAATTAATTGTGCTAGTGCATTTTATCAATGCAACGATCTTTACGAACCACGGAGACATAATCACGCTCTCTTGGGCGCATCACCTCCTGAATTTCGGCGAGATGAGATTTTTCAACTGGGCAGCTGCTGCTTATGCCCATTTGGTCAAGGGAATGCAAGTTGCCTGTTGACCCACCGGTTATGACACAGTGGCGCATACAAGGGCGACGGAGGCTATGAGGCTCAACTTGGGAAGCAGCCTTTGGCGAGTCTTGGAGGTATGCTCCAAGATTTTTTCTATTAGAAATTTGTGATGTGCAAATTTCTTTTTTTCTAAGAACCTTCCCTGGTGTTCAGGTATGGGTTATGGCCTATTTCCTCCCTGCAGTTGGTGGAACCAATAGCGGAGATATGCGCGTCCCAGCTGCTCAGCGATGGTCAGAAGCATCAGGCTACCATCGGTCAAAATTCCATTTCAAGGATTTGAATGGACTTAGGCGGATTATTAACAACCTCAGACCGGTATGTCTTGCATTTTGTTGTTGTTTGCCTTTTCTCCTTTCGACCCTTTGGTGACGACTATTGCTGCACGAGGACATTGTCCGATTCCCATGGAATGGATATAATGCGGAGGACCTTCATTATGATATTCGCCTTACAAGGGAAGCAAGCGAGCATCACTTGTTGTTGGAAGGTCCCTCTGGGCTCACGTTCTATTTGGGGGAACGCTTCTTCTTTCAACATACCGGGGAATGGCCTCCAAGAGTTCCCATGGATCCTCCTGAGTTTATCTTTGATAGGCAAGCCTTGGTGGCGGATGAAATAGCTCGGCTGATGGCTGGTGAACCAGCGGTCAATTTTATCATGCCTACGGATGACTTGGAAGAGGCGGCTCTTCAGCATAGAGGACGTCTTGCTTTTGCTCAGGTATAATCCCTTCCTGTTTTGCATTAACACCATGGACTTCTTGCATCCTGACGGTATTTGCCCTTCTATAGCTAGGAGGATATTATGATCCTCTTCTGGACTAGCATGCGGAGGAACCAGAGCAGGCGGGAGATGAAGATATGTTGTTTGGATTCATCCCGCTCGTGCCCAACGATCATAAAGTGTTGCAGTTCTTCGATGCAAACCCGGTGAGTTGCATACTTAACCACCCTTTATCCTGCATCATTTGATTCTTATGTATCTTTCTATCGTGCAGCAAGCGTATGCCCGCATCTTCATTCTGTTAAGGGAAGGCATCACGGCTCGGCAGTTGATTGATCAGAACTTCGAAAATGGCCAATATCGGGGTCCGATGCCGACAGCTGGTGTTGAAGATAACGAGGCTCACTCCCATGTGAGTTTGCCACGTTCCGGGAGCTCATCAAGACGTCCTCCTCGCCACTCTTCAGCAGGAGAAACAGATAGTAGAGGTTTTCGCGGAGACCCAGGGGCAAGACCATCGAGGCGCAGGAATCAAGATCTGATGAGTGTGCCACGCGATCCCTATGCCGGCTCTTCGCGGCGAAGGTCTCCTAATATCCCGGGGTTCATGCTGGAAGATTGTTCGGAATCTAGTGGATTCCAAGGTTCAATGGAGAGAGTGCCTAGTCCATGGGCGCCTCAGTATCATACTCAATCTATTGTCCCTTACAGTTAGCCCCCTGGCTTCAGCCAGGGTTATCCAGGCTCTGGTTTTCATGATATGCCTTCCAGCCAATTCCTGTCCGGTCCTTCATGTACTTAAGACGATCCACAGCCGGACTCCTTTGCTGATGCGAGTGTCGGAAGCTTGTTTGGTAGCGGCTGTTTCGGTGGGAACTTCTAGACATTGCGGCAAGGCTTTCCCTTCTTTTCTCTTTTTTTCTTTTTTATGCAATGTAAAAGAAATGTCATGTAGTAAAGAATGCGCAGTTAAATGCAATCAGGCAAACTCGATTTTATGTGATTTTGACTCTCTAATGATGTGACATGCAAGCTCCCATTTTTATTTATTTTAGGTCAACCTCTGACTGTTCACAAGTCACAACGAAAAAAATAAGAAAAAGAATAACATACAAAAGAAATTATACTTAATACAATTTCTAAACCTAAAAAGGGAAGAAATAAAATTACATTTTTACACAAAGAAATAAAGGAAAAATAAAATATTATACAAACATGTAGCAGCCATGCACAATCGCATTTTTTTTTCCTGGATGCATGCACGTAGGGGTATCAACTCACAAAACGAGTTCATCCCCTCTGCCTGGTGGCCGATCGGCCTACACACGGTGACAACCGCCGTGGTTCATCCGAATGCGTGTTGCCGGACGCTGTATACATCCCCTTTCATCCGGTTGAACAACCGTGTACTGGGCAGAATCGAGGCTATATATGCTTGTTTTGTCATCTTGAGTCTTCATCCCTTTCTTACTCTCTCTCAACCCTTCTTCTCTTGCTTGCAATCATGGCCTTTGAAAGAAAACTCAACTCATGGATAAACACACCACCAAACCCGAAAAACGGCTCCTCACTTACTACAACCTATAACTGATTTTGAGCCTAAAGCAAGTGAAAATCGACTGGGTGTTTCTTAAAGCGGCCCTGACCTTTTGGAACCCTATGTTCCATGTATTTCACTTCTCCTGGAACGAATTGTGCCCTCTTCCTGAAGAGTGGGCTTGCATGTTAAAGTTTGATCTTTCTCCTCCGCCAACAACTCCTTCTCTTGCTCACAACCATCGCGAAAAATTCGAGGAATTAACGAACTTCAATCATCGAGCATTAGGACACATCTTGGTTGGCAACACAGTCAATTTGCAAGCTCTAGTGGAATTCTTCGAATCACCCGAGGTGCTTAGAGTCAACCCGGTGTTGCGAGTGCAAGGTTTGGTCTTTTGCATTCTTTCTGAGTTTTTATTTTATCACGGTGGTTCGAGTTTTGCCCCTATCTCTGTCATCCATGTCGTAGATAAGATGTCCCGGGGTTATAACCTCGCTCCGATGATGATTGCTGAGACCCTCCTCGGTCTCGATTCTTGGGCTACAAAGCAGACTTTTTGCGGAAGTCCCCTCGCTCCTCATGTGAGTACCGACACTTCTTTTTTTCTTTTTATTTCTCTTTTTTTTTCATATTATTTTTCTCTGATTTTGCATGGATCATCCGAGTGATCCATGTGGAATCATGTGTCGATTTTGTTTTGTTTTTTTGTTTTTTGCTTTGGTTGTAATATATTTTTTTGTGCAACTAAAATTCTCACTTTCTTTCTTCCACCGGTAGATGTGGCTTATGGAGCATTTAGACATGGTCTTCTCTCCCATCACCTCTTCGGAACTAGCGAACTTTTGCCAACGCAAAAGGAAGTTCGACGCCCGCCGTAATTTTGATGAGTAGGTCATTTCCCTCAAGAATCACAAAGAAATCCGTTGGTGGGTTCAATGGTGGAAAGTGCCATGCTTTTCGGGCCAGTCTCGTAAGGCGGACCACATCACTCTTCTTGGCCTTACGGAGCTTATATATTACTTCCCTGATCGAGTCATGCGGCAAATGGGCATCCTCAAGACATTCCCCTTCCTCCGTGCGATATTTCTGACCTTACCCATCTCCAAGGGTCGGTGATTGAATCGTGGATCAAATATTGGAAGAAACAAGCTGGAAACGAAGCATCTGCCCCTAACCGTATCTCTACTACTTCGACGGATGCCTATCGTAGCTGGCTTGATACTACTATCGGTGCCAGCAATTGGCGCGAAAGATCATCGCGTTCACATTTCCGGGGCACCCCGAAACTGAAGAGTATCATCGTAGCTAATAACCCTGGGTCAGGTTCCAAAGGAGAAACACACCCAAGCAAGGAAAAACAAGCAAATCTGACCGAATGAGCACTAATGAGCCTATACCGACTCCACTCAACTAGGACTAGACTTAGTACTAAATAAGTAGGATGGAGAGAAAGAAATGAAATGAAAGAAGCGTGTGTGCTACGTATTTTTATTATTTGACGCTTTTCCCTTTTAGAAAATTAATAAAACAAAAATGTATTAAAAAGATGTACTCCTTTTATTGCAAAAAATTACTCGGAGGTACCCCAATATTTGGGGAAACTATTTTTCGGCACCCCAACTTTTCAAAACTAATTTTAAGGTACCCTTACTTTTTGGGTTAGTAATTATTTGGTGCTTTTCCAGCCATTAATTTTATTAAGTGAACGAAATACCCTCATTCTTCTTCTTCGAAGGTATTTCTTCAAGAAGGGAAAAACATGGGCATTTTGGTCACTTAATAAAATTAATGGCCGGAAAAGCACCAAATAATTACTAACCCAAAAAGTAAGGGTACCTCAAAATTAGTTTCGAAAAGTTGGGGTACCAGAAAAACATTTCACCAAAAGTTAGGGTACTTCAGAGTAATTTTTTGCTTTTATTGATATAAGAAGTAAAGTATTACATTTATGTTTTATAAGAATCAACACAAGCTATGTTCTTCTTCTCGTCCTTCGAAAGCACAACTTTAGCTACAACACTTTTATTCTCTCCTTTTACCTAACTCGTCCCAAAGGATTTTCAAGCTAGTCTCTCATTTTTCTTTTTTTCTTTTTTTTTTTTAAACTCTCCCTTTGCCTGACCTGCCTCAAAAAGGTTTTCAAGTCAGCCCTTTTTTTTCTTTTCTTTTTTTTCTTTTTCTTTTTTTTTTTCCTTTTCTCTCATAAGCAAGTGGCCTGTTAGCAGTTCGGTTGCTTGCTTTTATAAGATAATGCATGTCTAAGTAGCTAAGGATACCAACCCTTAGAGGCTTAAACATAATATCTTTTTAACTGATCCAAATTCACAGGCTGAGTGAGCTCCTGTCCCTCGGGCGTGGCTAATCGGGTGGCGCCCCCTAGAGTGATAGAAATGATGATGTAGGGACCCTTCCAGTTTGGGGCAAACTTGCCTCGAGGATCCTGACGTGATGCTCTCATTTCTTGCAATAGTAGATCCCTTTTTGTTAAATCCCGGTCTTTGACTTTCTTATTGAATGCTCGGGAAATCCGATTCGGATAAAGTTGGATATTATGTAGAGCACGGAGTCGTCTTTCATCCAAAAAAATCAACTCCTCATATCTAGCTCGGGCCCATTCAACCTTAGGGATTTGACTTCTAGCAATGACCCTTAAAGAAGGAACGACAAGTTCTACTGGCAAGACTGCTTCCATCCCGTACACCAAAGAGTATGGCGTAGCTCTAGTTGCAGTCCGAATTGACGTTCGATATTCCCATAGTGCAAAAGGAAGCTTGTCGGGCCAGTCTTTGTAAGTGACGGCCATTTTCTTGATAATTTTCACCAGAGTTTTGTTTACAGCCTCCACCGCTCCATTGGTTTGTGGCCGATAGGGAGAAGCATGGTGATGTCGGACTTTATACTTGGCCAAAAGAGCTCACAACTCGCCCATAACATGGCTCCCGTTGTCACCGATCACCTAATGATGTTCCTCAGCATGAACTTGGCCACATGCTTCGAAGTACTCCACGACTACCAACACATATTCATGTCCTCCTAAGCCTTGGAGTAAAATCTTTCCTATAATGTCGATTCCCTATACTGAAAATGGCCAAGGTGAGGCCAAAGTGGTCAAATAAGAGGATGGCTGATGCTTGAGATCAGCATAATCTTGACATTTCCGGCATTTTCTTACAAATTGGAGACAATCGGACTCCATAGTCGACCAGAAATACCCTTCTCTCTGGATCTTCTTAACCAACATTCTACCGTTGATATGCGGTCCTCACTCCCCTCCGTGAGTGGATTTCATTAACTCCTCAACTTCCTCCTGATCAAAACATAGGAGGTTTATCCCTGTAGCAGTCTTCTTGTATAAACGGTCCTAAATAATGCAATATTGAGAGGCAACTAGCCGGATAGCCCTCCTAGCTCGACGCTCGACATTTAGCGGGTATGCACCGTCTTTCAGAAATGCATAAATATCAAAGAACCATGCATCAGTACTGACCAAACCGATCATTAGCTGTTGATGAGCAGGACAAGCTCTCCTTTCCACCGTGGCTGCTAGGGCTTGATCCTTTTCGGGCATAGCCACCATGGATGAAAGTTTGGCTGGCGCAGCAGCTAGCTCATGGTAACCTCGCGGTAGATACTTAAACTTAATAAGGTTGGACTTCTCAGCTAGTTTGGACAAATGTTGCTGGTAAAGTGCCAAGGATTCGCTCTTCACCTTCCACATACTAGTAGCTTGATTGACGATCAGACTAGAGTCCCCAAACACTCGTAGCCTTTTAAATCCCATTTCTAGGGCCACACGTATGCAAAAAATGCAAGCTTCATAGTTTTCAGCATTATTGGTAGCCTCAAAGTTAAGTTTTGACTGCCAAAGGAAAGTATATGTCTTCGGGAGAAATCAATAGAGCTCCGGCCCCACACCCCATTTGATTAGCAGCACCATCATAGTATAACTACCAGGTTTCCTCTTCAACTTGAAATATTTGTCATCACTAAACTCCAAGCCCCCAGTGTCAGGGCTTCCTGTAGGAAACTCAGCCAGAAAATCAGAGACCGCTCCACCCTTTATAGACTTCTTTGGTCAAAAGTACAGATCAAACTCGGTTAGCATAACCACCCATCGAGCAATCCTGATGCTGATAGTAGGTTGTTCCATGATGTACTTCACCGGATTACATGCGACAATCACATATACAGTGTGTGAGAGCATATAGCGGTAAAGCTTCTTTGTAGACTACACTAATGCCAAGGCTATCTTCTCAATTTCCATGTAGCAAGACTCACACCCCAGAAACTTCTAGCTGATGTAATAAATAGCTCGCTCAAGACCATCACTTTCTTGTGCTAGCATAGAACCCATAGCGCTTGAACTGATGGTGAGGTAAAGCAACAACGGCTTCCCGGAGACAGGCGGGACTAGTACTGGTGGATTAGTCAAGTCAGCCTTAACCTTCTCAAATGCTGCCTCACACTGGTCATCCCATTCGATCGTCGCTGCTTTCTTCAACTTCTTAAATAATGGCTCACAGGTCATTGTGAGTTTGGAAATGAATCTGCTCAAATACTGTACCCGCCCTAGTAAACCACGAATCTCCTTTTCTGTCAGAGGCGGAGGCATGTCTTGAATTTATTAGATCTTGGATGGATCGACCTCTATCCCACGTTGACTGACGATATAACCCAGCAACTTTCCCGAAGTCACCCTAAACGCACATTTCTGTGGATTCAATCTCATGTTGTACCTGCGAAGCCAAAGGAAGAACTTGGATCATGTCCTCCACATATACCTCAACCTCTACGTGGATCATGTCATGCAGCAGGGTAGTAGCTGTGCGTTGGTAAGTAGCACCAGCGTTCTTCAGTCCGAAAGGCATGACGGTGTAATAGAAAGTTCCCCATGGGGTGATGAATGACGTTTTCTCCATATCTCCTTCGGCCATTTTTATCTAGTTGTAGCCAGCATACCCATCCATGAATGACAATAGCTCATGTCCACAGGTGTGATAAACCAAAACATCAATATGTGGCAAAGGAAAGCAATCCTTTGGGCTAGCTTTGTTCAGATCTCGAAAATCAACACACATCCGAACCTTTCCGTCTTTCTTCGGCACGGGCACAATGTTAGCTACCCACTCCGGTAATTCTACTGCCCTCAACAACTTAGCTTCCAACTGCTTCTTAATCTCTCCGTGAATTTTGTCCGACCACTCATTCTTAATCCTGCGAGGTCATTGCTGTACTGGCTTAGCATCCGGGTAAAGTGGAATGGCATGTTCAGCGACCTCCTTGTCGATCTCGGGCATGTCTTCGTAAGACCAAGCAAAGACATCTACGAACTCCCTTAGAAGCGAGGCGAACTCCTGTTGCTCCTCCATGGTTAATGATTTGCCAATTTTCAGTTCCCGGTGAGTTTCAGGCATCCCCACATTGATGGCGATGGTTTCTTCGACAGGTGCCATGTGATTCTCAAGGTCATTCATGGCTTGTGTTAATTCATTAAAGTCTTTTAAAGGTTCAGCATCAAATTCATAGTTATTAGCACAGCAATTAGGGAGAAGGGAAGAAGAACAGAGATACTCAGAAATGTTCAGTTCATTGAATGCAGAAACGGATACAAACTTATCAGATTTGGGGCTAATCCCAGCTGACTCAGACTCGATTACAGACCCAGTTGTGCTCGACTCAGACTGGACCTTACAAGGTTCTCCTAACACTAAGGTACATTTATTGTCAATAGCATTGACCCAGGTCACTTTGTAGCAGTCTCCATCAGTAGAGATCATGGCGCTTGGGTCAAATTGAGAGTTGGACAACATAGCAACCAACGAGTCCACCTCTTTTTGTTCAAGGCTTTTTGATTAGAATCCTTCTTTAAATGGTGAAATTCCTCCAACATGTTGTACATTTATTCTCATGGTGAATGTAGGACCATATCTTGTAGATTGTCCCTCAGTTCTTCTAAGCGTTGCTGAGTCACTCCTCTATGGTGATAGTTGTCTTCGTCATCGCTGGCCCATATGCCATTTATTGTAAGGGCTGTTGGATCTTCAGGACCAGCAAGCACTTCCGTTCTCGTAGGGTTTGGATTTTATGGAGGAGCCACAGGTTCAGCCCTTGCCTGCTTATGCCTTCCCGACCTAGTTAAGAATGCAACACTAGGTGGAGCCTCAACTTCCTTATCGGACTAGAAATCATCATCAGGACCCTCATACATATCTTCCTCATCACTAACCCAAATACCGTTGACAGTAAAGGCTGTCAAATCTTTAGGAAGGAGTGCAGGTGCTCCTTCGTCGGTGACACATGATTTGGGATAGGATTGCTTTTGTTATTGGGTTTATTTGTAGCTTTAGGCATCGACAATGCCCCGAACGGATCATCTTCTCAATCAGATTCTTAAGCGTCCAGCATCGCTCAGTGTCATGACCTCTGGTCCGGTAGTACTTGCAATAAGCATTGTTGTTCAATCCTGGTCCCTTAGTCTCAGGTTCAGGTTTAGGTACTGGAAACTGGATCTTGTTTGATTTCAACAATTGGTCCAAAGTTTCGGCATAAGTCATGTCCAGTGGGGTATATGAATCATATTGGAAGTAGGTCGTCTTCGGAGGCGGACCACGATTCACATTCTGTACAAAGCTTGTCTCAGCCACCTTAGGAGCATTGGTGGTCCTTCTTCCCACGTTGTTGCCCTTCCAATTCTGGGACGCAGCGGTCCTTTCCTTGCGTGCCTCTAGCTTAGGACATAACTTTTTCAAGTACTCAAAACTCTCAACCACATGAAATTCTAATTGTTGTGCCAGACTTGGTTTTAACGCAGGGACAAATGTGTCTAACTGCATTTCTGTGGGAATAATGTTGGTCACCTAAGATAGCTTAGCATGCCACCTCTCATAGTAGGCTGTGAACGACTCATTTTCTCCTTGGCGAATAACCCTGATGTCTGTTAAGGTCACCTTATATTTCTGGATCTTACCGTAATGCTCGATTAATACCCTATGCAAAGCAGTCCAATCTCCTCGTACCTCCAGAGGAAGGGTGTAATACCAGTTCAATGCTTCATCATCCAGTGATGATGGGAAGACTTGCTTGTAATGCTCAGTAGTGACACCTCGAGGTGGCATCACTCGGTTGAACTCCCATACATGATGGGTTGGATTCTCAGATGGGTAGAACTTCTTCAGCGGAATGTCCATCTTTCCCACTATATTAGCATTAATTTCAGCGGGTGGTTTGAACTCGACGAAATGATTGGTGAAGGTCGGTATCCGGCTCACAACATCCTTGAACACATTCAGTTGAGCCTTTATGTCTTGGATGACAAGGTCATCGCGTAACTCCGCCTTGATCGGGACAGTTTGAGGAACAGTCACTGACGGTGGCGGCCTTGGTGTTAGGTCATCGGACACCTCAATGACTACTCCAGCATTGGAACTTTCGCCTATCTTCCTTCTTCCTTTGTCACCCGTAGGGTTAGGAAGGTATTTAGACCCAATTTTGTGTCTAAATAACGCCTTAATTCTTAGGCTTTTGACTCGTTTCTTGTTTATTTTCATGGCTTTTTAGTATGTTTTTGGTTATTTTATAAGTTTTCGCGTTTTATACAAAAACATAGTAAAAAGGGGTATTTTAGAGCATTTTTGGTTATTTCCCGAGCTGAGCCGGACCGAGAGCCGAGGCGGGGTTGACCCGAGACCACCTTCCCTTCACTTGGTGCAAATCAGTGAGGTAACACCCACTACGACCCTTGTAGCGGGCGTTACATGCCTTGGAAAGAAGGAAGGAACAAACGGAAGAAGACAAGCAAGGTAGCCCCCGCCACCCTGGGCGTGGCACCCGGTACCCCTGGCTGCTGTCTCCCGAAGCTCAGAATCGCCAAGGCAGATTTCGTAGGGTAGCCCCCGCCACCCTTGGCGTGGCACCCGCTACCTCAGCTGGGCAAGGGAAGACGGTACCCGCGGTATCCCGGACCGCACCTGCGGTCTTACGAAGGAAGAATCGTCCTGCAGTTTTCGCAGGGTAGCCCCCGCTACCCTACTGGTGGCACCCGCTGCCATCACTGGACAGAACGAGACAGTACCTACGGTCCCCCTTTTTTCTACGCGTGATGTTCGGCTCGTGCACTGCGTTTTGGCCAACTTTTTTCTCTTGTATTTATACCCTCTTTTGACGATTTTTTGGGGGATCCCATGGGAGTGACTAAGACATTTTCCAGCCTTGTAATTAGGAGTATTAGAGTGAGATTAGACTGTTTTCTTAGTAATTAGTGAGTAATTAGAGTTGGTTTATTGCATTTGCACTTGATTTCATTGAAGTATTATTGAAGTTCTGAAGATTTCTCTTTATTTTGGAGCTTGGATTCTTATTTACTCTTGATCATCCTTCCGTTGTCATCATCTAATGAGCATTTCTTAATCCCTACTCTCTTTAATTTGTTTATTTACATTTCAATCTCTGTTTTTGTTATTGGATTGCTTGGTGTTTATTGTCATTTGATTATTGCTTTTGATTCTTAGGTTCTCTGTTTTAATTATGAATGATAGAGTTCTTTATTGGAATGTTAATTAAGATGATTAAAGGCTAGAACCCTTTGGGTTAGGGAGAAATTAAGGATGTGAGTGGTTGATTTGGATTGGGTTAGCAAGTTTAGGAGGTAATTTGTACTGGAATCAATTTCCCATTCCTATTCTTCCCTCAAGTGGGATGTATTCAAGATCGAAAGCTCTTGAATACTTCCAACAATTGCGTTGGAAGATAGGAAATGGGATAGTTAATACTCGCCCACGAAAGTGGAAGGAGGTTAACTAGAGAGCCCCGCTTCTTTAACCCTCCGGGTCCGTGGTGGGCTTGTAGGAAGTTAATCCGAATTATCCTTGAAAAAGGAAATCCGGTGGGTTTATTCTAACGGGATTGTCACTTGATTCTACTATTTTGTTACTTCCTAATTTCGAAACCCTCGTCCTTATTACCGTTTGCATCCCGAAATCTCCCGACTCCCGTTTTTCCCATATCGACCGAACCTTAGTTGTGTTTGCGTTTCATTTGCGCTGTCTATCACCAAAAACCCTCTAGTTATCTTGTGATCCTAAACCTCACCTAGAGTCAAGTTGTCCTAGCCAAGGCCCCTAGCTCCTCGAGAAGAACGATATAAAAACCGGGGTACAAAAACCACGTTACAGAAGGATTTCCATCTCACCATTGTCCACCATTCCCATTCCCGCATTGATGCGTTGCACATCCTCCAACACACCATTCAGAGTTTCCTGCTGTTGCTTTATGCGAGTATCTTGCCTTTGGATGAGTTCTCGCTGCCGAGCGATGTGCTCATCGACTTTCTTCTCTTGCTGTAAGGCAGCAAAAGTGATTGAGCCCTCAACTTGCTTGAACTTCTCCTCAAGAAGTTTGACTAAGGCCTCTTGGACTTGGTTGTCTCCGTGGTTCTCTTCGGCAGACATGTCGAATTGCAGACGACGGGATGTTTTGGACTAGATGCTGACGGAACGAAGATCGGGTTACGGATCAAGCGACCTGTTGGGTCGGGGATCCAAGCTAGACTCGGGTCTCCTATGTTGACTACAGTGAAACCATACACAGTTCAAAGATTGACCTTTTATTGACCCCAAAACCCGACCTGATGAAAGCATGACCTAGTAGACCTACATGGGACCTCCTAATATGCACAATCTATATGCTGGTTGCACAAGGTGACTCACCCGGGACACGGGTTTGCATGATCCTAACTCTACATGACCCTATAGACCATTGATCATCATAAAGGGCTGAATAAAACCGAACATAGCGAGTCAAGACCGAGTACGAGGGTACAAGTCAGTGTTTCTCAATTCGGATAAGCCCCATCCACAGGCTTACCATTTTAAGGAGAATCCGTAACTTAGACACCCTACTTGGACCAACTCAAGCCATACTGATTATTATACGGACTAGAATGATGATCAACAAGACCGACTATCTGACGCCTTTCTATTTTATTTTTATTTTACTCTATTTGTTTAGGAAAATTGATGTCATAAAGGACTGGATAAAATCAACGACAGGTGAGTTATAATTAATTTATGGATTTAAGTGATAAATCCAACATGGTTGGGCCTAGCCACGGGCCGGCCATGAATGTGATGGATTCAAAATTACTCGGTAAATTAATCCACTCAAACCTGGTGATTATTATATAGTCTAAGATTTTATCCTGTTTTCTTTTGTTGGACTTTTAAGCAGGTTTATTGGACCTTCGTTAAGAAAATGTCATAAAGGGCCATATAGAATCATCAAAGGCGAGTTGAGCTTACTTTATGAACCAAGACAATTAACCTTTATAGATAAATGGGCCCAACCACCGGGTCAACCATAATTTTTGAGGTTAATTGACTTAGTCGGCAAACATGACTCTTCTTAGCCCAATGACTACTATATGAAGACTTCTAAACTTGAGTCGACTCTTTACAACGAATTTAAACACATAGCACGTAGCATACACATGAACAAAGGGGTATCCTAAACCAAGGCTCTATGTACAAAAGGGTTTATTGGCTGGATAAGGCTTACCGGCTCATATATTCGCCGCGGTGCATTCTTGTTGTAAAGGCAACTTAAATGTGTGGGGTGTTGCTCTTGGAGGCTCGAGTGGAGACCTCATAGAGTGATGCATGAGTGGATGTGGTGACCAATGCTCTCTCGGTGTAAGTGCACCAATTGAGTATGGCCGGTCCGGCATCCCATGGGTTATTTTTGTGGTTTAAAGAGAAGAAGCCTAATACCGACGATTTATGTGCTCCTACGACATATTACATGTCAAGGGAGTGCCCCGGTAAATGCAATGCATTATGCCTAAAAGAGATGACCTAATAATATAAAGTTAAATTCATTTTCCTTCCAAAAGATTTAAAGTACATAAACTTTTTTCAAGTTTCACCGACTTTAGAAAAACACCCCAGTAGAGTCGCCAAAAATCCTGTGGACATATTTCCTCGTCGTTCGGGCTTCCGAACGTCCACGTTTGGATTGGGGTGTGATTCGGTGATTTGTGCCGGGGTTTAACCTTTGAAAACTCTTTAAGGAAATCAATCATACATTTCATGAATAATATTTTGTAAAATCACTTTCCTTTTACTTATACATTTTATGAGTCATGGAATTAAACCTTTAAGAGTGAACATCCACTTGTTCTCAACTCTTCTAAATTTAACCCAATTTCCTCATTTAAATGTTAGGCTCGGAAGAGAGTCATTTATGCAACCATTATTTAGAAATATAAGAAAGAAAACCCTAAAGTTGCATCGATACATTGTAAAACCAAGTTAACCATAGTTTATGCAATCCTCGATGCGTTTTAGTTCGAAATGGGAGTCGCCACCCGACTTTTGAAGGGAAAAGCCAAGACAAAAACCAAAAGGAAAATAAAGAAAGACTCCGCCTGCGAAACCCAAGAATGGATTCGGGGGTAACTAGGTAAGGCTACGAACTTGAAAAGTAAACTCTAAGTTCGTCTCTCACAAAAGGAAAGACTCTACGAAAAGTTTAAAATGTGCTTTTAATAAAGTTTCAAATGAAAATAAACAAGAACTTTATAGAATTATTTCATTGAATCATGCAACAAGAATGTAATATAAAAGATAAAAAAGAATACAAATACACAATTATTCACAAGAGAAGAAACAACACTTAAAAGCATACGTTGCTACTTTGTTTGGGAAAACCTTGCCTAGCCTTTGAATGTTTGTTGGATCCTCCTTGATGCCTTAAAACCTTCCTCTGCAAGTGCCAAAGGGATGATAGAAAAAGATGGAAAAAGATGATAAGAAGAAGAAGTAGAAAGAGGGAATAAGAAGGCTTTTTGTAGTTTTGAGATGTGTTTAGGCTAGGGTTCTTTGTGGGGTTTAGGGTGAATAAGAATAGGATATGTGTTTAGGTTTTTGTGATGGAAAGATTAGGGGGATAATGGTGGTAAGAAAGATGATAGAATAGAATGATAAGAGAGATAAAAGTATAAGAAGTGGAGATTAAGATATATTAGAGACTAGAGAGATTAAAGAGATGGGCGATGAGAGAATTGACAGATGGTTTAAAAAGTGAGTTGATGAGTGAATTAGTGGGTGAAAATGACTTGGAGAAGAGAAGTATTTATAGTAGAAGGAGGTAGTAAGCATGCATGCACATACATACACCACCTCGTAGTCTCCGGATGAGTACACAATACCAAGGCAGTAGGGGGAGCTCACCTAGCATGGACGGTTGCACGTGGTCAGTACACCACGTGTGGCGGAGCCACCAAGGCCGACCGGCCACTACGCCAGGGGGGAGGGACCAGCTTCATCCATGCATGCATGGACGGTGGAGTGTGAATTCAACCAACCTAGAGAAGCTGCCATTCACACAGGCCGAAATGAGCATATGATTTAGCTATCTTTTTTAGGTATTTTTTAGTGCTTTTGTTAGGATTCGATCTCGCGATCTCTGGCGCTTGCTTTTAAGGTTTGCATGGCTCCATTTTTATATAAAAATGTACATGTAGCTAGGATGGACCACATGTGATCATGCATGGGACTTTAGGTGAACAAATACATGTAAAATGCATGCATTTATCGAATCTCTTTTATTTCTTCCGCTCTTATTGTCTTATGCGTCAAAATCCCGGTGTCTACAATCGTAGAAATGTGTGTCGAGGTTCATGAATTGCTACCATTATATCCTCTCAGAGAGTACGGTAAGGCTGTTCTTAAGGAAGCATTGGTCGCACGTATCGGGGTGATATACGTATGGAACACAAACTTTCCATTTCAGGAAAAGCTCGTATTTCGTCTTGAATTCGTTATCACCTCGGAAGTTGATGCGTAGGGAGTGATCATATTCGAGCGGACCAGACTCCATCTGGCGCTCGAGTAGTCGATCGGTGGACCAGGTGATGGAAATCAGCCCACCTCTACTCCTCTAAGCCCAAATAAGAAGGCCCAATTAAAGTATAAGTATCAAGATAGGGTCTATTATCAAAGGAAACCATCCAATACAGGCCCAACAAGGGAGATTCGGGTCATTTATAGAAGGTGGATTCAAGGTGGAATTGCAAAGGCCCACTTACATGGTGTTCTTATTATTTCAAGAGGATGTCCAAACATCCTAGAGATTGACCAATATCACGCCAAGCCCAAGATGGTTACACGTCCAAATCAAGAACATTCAAGCTGAATTTTATTATCTTGATTTTTGGATCTAATTTTATTTAATTATAGCTTTTAATAGTTTTGGTGTGTTTTAATTATTTTAGAATAATGTAAGATGACAAGTGAAATATAAACTTGATCATCCTAGGTTTACTATTTCGTGTGGCTTAGTTAGAATAGGCATCACTTGTGAGGAATCCTAGAAGGGATTGGCTAATTTTGTAACTAATCCAATTTGGATTAGGAAAGCCAAAACCAATTAGGATAAGGTTTGTTACAACCGACTCCCCCTAGGAAAAGGATTCCTAATCCAAGGGAGAATAGGAGTAGATAGACAACTTCTCCTTGGCTTGCACGCCAAGTGAGAGTCTCCTAGGATTAGTATAGCTTGGCTCTCACGCCAAGTAGGAATACAAGTCCCTTAAGGACTCCCCTAGTATAAATAGCCTAGGCTTGTAATCTATTGAACACATCAGTTGAGAAATATGAATCAAGCTTTGAGCTTACCCTCTAGAGTGTTGGGATAAACCCTCTCCCCTTTCTTCTATTGTATCTTGGCATGGCACCCAAGTTATTAGGAAGAGCTTGATCCTAGGTTGCGGTCTAGATCAAGTTAGCCCTAGGTTGTCTATCTTGTGGATTCAAGTTAGAACCCTAGTTATATCCGTTCTTACCTTTCTATCAATATAGTTAAGGTAATTACATCGTGAGCTTTCTGTCAATACAGTTAAGTCACATTCAACCCTCTATCCTACCCCCTCATCCACCTCCTTAAACCTCGATAAAATCGCCACCCCCCCTCTCTCAAATCGTCACCCTTTCCTCTCTCTCTCCCTCCATAACAACCTTCTCTCTCCTCCAACAAACTCTCTCTCTCATCCAACAAACTACATTCCCCTCTCCTCCATCTCAACCTCACGTCAAATCCTCTCTCTCTCCCCCCTAATCACGTCAACCCCTCCATACTCCCATTCAAGATTCAATCATCTTTTCTCTCTGCCCCGTTCATGATTCAATCTTTCTTGAATCTTGAAACCACAAAAGCCCTCACGGCAAAACATCATCCACAAAGAATCCTATTTCACGAGAACCTTCCCTTTCTCTCTTCCTAATCTCGTGAACCACCCCCCCTTCTGTTGATTGGTTACATGTGATTTCATGTATTATTGGATTAAGGTTCTTTCTTGATCCGGTAATACATCAAAAGTGGTATCAGAGCTCTAGGTTGAGTGTAAACCAAACACATAACCTTTGATTCCAATAGCTTAACCTGCAAGTCTAAAGCTTAACCTGCAAGTCTAGAATCCTGACCTGCAAGTCCAAAGCTTAAACCCGCAAGCCCAAACACATAACCTTCAAACCTTCAATACCAACCTGCCACCCTAAACTCCACAAACAACCCAAACACATTATCCCTTCCTTACCCAATGTCACTCTGGACGTTCCAAGCCCCTACCATGGCACACGAATTGCTCTTTATGAGGAGGAGCCTCAGCAGTTCGATTGTTCCTGAAGATCAACAGCAACGAGAGACTATCTTTCAGTCTCGTTGTACCATCCGAGGAAAAGTCTGTTCATTAATCATTGATGGTGGAAGTAGCACCAATGTGGCATCAACTACTATGGTGGACAAACTTCAGCTGGAAACAAGTCCCCATCCAAAGCCATACACCATCCAGTGGATCAATCAGGGTGAAGATCTACAAGTGACTCAAAGATGTTTGGTAAGCTTTTCCATTGGAAAATCTTTTCAACAATCTTTATGGTGTGACGTTTTACCTATGGATGCTTGTCATATTTTGCTGGGAAGACCATGGTTATTTGACAGGAGCGTGATGCATGATGGAAGAGCTAATACCTACACATTCAGGCTCAACAACAAGAAAATCACCCTAGCTCCACTAAAAATAGCCAATCCGTCCCCACCCAAAGAGAGTGATCCAAATTGCATCACTTCTATGATCACTGAACTCCCTGAGTTTAGTGAGCATAAGGAGATCGCTCCCTTAGACCCAAACACAAACCCTAGCCACAAAGAGCCAACCCACAAAATTCCAAGCCACAATAACCCCCTCCAACTCGTCACCAACCCATCCCAACGTGATGTTCCAGATGATTTGGTCCCTAGACCTGTCGTGCTTCATGAGAAAGAAACTCACGAAAACCCTAGTGAACCTCCAAAGGTTCAAAAGCAGGTTGATGATCTTCAAACAAAGGGTATAATCAGGGAAAACTGCAATTCATGCGACGTTCCTACCCTTTTGATCCCAACGGAAGAAGGAAGCCAAAGTTTGTGCATCAGCAAGAGTCCTATCAAGTACAGGTTTCCTAGAATTGAAGATCTAGTGCATGAGTCTTATGGTACCAACGTTCTTCGAAAGATTAATCTATAAAGTGGGTACAATCAGATTCAGATTCAAGAAGTGGTCACTACTATTAAAACTAAAGGAGATCTCTATGAATGGTTAGTCAAACTTCTTGGTCTAACTAATGCTCCCTCAATTTTTATGAGATTAATGAATCAACTTTTGAAGCCCCTTATTAGCAAGTGTATCGTTATCTACTTCGGAGATATACTTGTGAATAGCAAAAGTGAGAAAGGTCACATCTTTCACCTCCAATCTGTTATGGAGACCTTGGCTCACGTGAAGCTACAAGGTAATTCGTCCAAGAGCTTCTTCTTCATCAACAACATAGTCTCTCTTGGCTATGTACTTTCGACTGAAGTGACCAAGATTAATGAAGAAAAAGTCAAAGTTAGCAAGGAGTGGTCTACTCCAACTAGTATTCTTGATGATCGATTCATCCACGGCTTGACTTCTTTCTATAAGAGGTTTGTGAAGAATTTCAACACTATTCTATCACCTATGGCCGAGCTACTGAAGTCTAAGGAGTTGTCATGGACTCCAACAACCCAACAAGTGTTCGACGCCATCAAGAGAAAACTCTACACCACACCTGTCCTAACCCTACCAAGCTTTGATAAGAAGTTTGAGGTCAAGTGTGATGTTTCTGGAGTTGGAATTAGAGTAGTTCTATCAGTTCTACCTCAAGAGGGTCGTCCCTTAGCCTATTACAGGGAGAAGTTCGGTGACCCTAGATTCATGGAAGATAATGGAAGCCAACTTCGCTTATACAGTAAGAATATCTCTTTCAGTCCATCGAGCTCAAAGCCAAATTCTTGGCAACCAGGGAAGAATGTTGGAGATCTGCCTAGCCTTGGTCTCACCTTTGGGGACCCAAGGTTCATTGAGAATAATGGAGAGAAGCCTGAACCATCTACTGAGAAGATCAATACTCACGTGAAGGCACTGACTCACGTAGAGTTTACTAGAGCAACCATGATTCACGTGAAGGTTCAAATTCACGTGGAGTTTGCAGTTGGGCCAGCTGAAGTCTTTGAACTTGAATCTCTAAGTTTGAGGACAAACTTCTTTCAACTAGGGGTGAATGATGGAAATCAGCCCACCTCTACTCCTCTAAGCCCAACTAAGAAGGCCCAATTAAAGTATAAGTATCAAGATAGGGTCTATTATCAAAGGAAACCATCCAATACAGGCCCAACAAGGGAGATTCGGGTCATTTAAAGAAGGTGGATTAAAGAAGGAGGATACAAGGTGGAATTACAAAGGCCCACTCAGATGGTGTTCTTATTATTTCAAGATGATGTCCAAACATCCTAGAGATGGATCAATATCACGCCAAGCCCAAGATGGTTACACGTCCAAATCAAGAACATTCAAGCTAAATTTTATTATCTTGATTTTTGGATCTAATTTTATTTAATTATAGCTTTTAATAGTTTTGGTGTGTTTTAATTATTTTAGAATAATGTAAGATGATGAGTGAAATATAAACTTGATCATCCTAGGTTTACTATTTCGTGTGGCTTAGTTAGAATAGGCATCACTTGTGAGGAATCCTAGAAGGGATTGGCTAATTTTGTAACTAATCCAATTTGGATTAGGAAAGCCAAAACCAATTAGGATAAGGTTTGTTACAACCAACTGCCCCTAGGAAAAGGATTCCTAATCCAAGGGAGAGTAGGAGTAGATAGACAACTTCTCCTTGGCTTGCACGACAAGTGAGAGTCTCCGAGGCTTAGTATAACTTGGCTCTCACGCCAAGTAGGAATACAAGTCCCTTAAGGACTCCCATAGTATAAATAGCCTAGGCTTGTAATCTATTGAACACATCAGTTGAGAAATATGAATCATGCTTTGAGCTTACCCCCTAGAGTGTTTGGATAAACCCTCTCCCCTTTCTTCTATTGTATCTTGGCATGGCACCCAAGTGGTTAGGAAGAGCTTGATCCTAGGTTGCGGTCTAGATCAAGTTAGCCCTAGGTTGTCTATCTTGTTGATTCAAGTTAGAAACCTAGTTCTATCCGTTCTTACCTTTCTATCAATATAGTTAAGGTAATTACATTGTGAGCTTTCTGTCAATACAGTTAAGTCACATTCAACCCTCTATCCTACCCCCTCATCCACCTCCTTAAACCTCCACGAAATCGCCACCCCCCTCTCTCAAATCGTCACCCTTTCCTCTCTCTTTCCCTCCATAACAACCTTCTCTCTCCTCCAACAAACTCTCTCTCTCATCCAACAAACTCTCTCTCTTATCCAACAAACTACATTCCCCTCTCCTCCCTCTCAACCTCACGTCAAATTCTCCCCCCCCCCCAATCACGTCGACCCCTCCATACTCCCATTCAAGATTCAATAATCTTTTATCTCTTCCCCGTTCAAGATTCAATCTTTCTTGAATCTTGAAACCACAAAAGCCCTCACGGCAAAACATCATCCACAAAGAATCCTATTTCACGAGAACCTTCCCTTTCTCTCTTCCTAATCTCGTGAACCACCCCCCTCTGTTGTTTGGTTACACGTGATTTCATGTATTATTGGATTAAGGTTCTTTCTTGATCCAGTAATACATCACGAGGGGCTAGAATCTTTAGCAGTGCGAGCTCGTTTTGTCCTGGGAGGCATGGTGGTTCTTGATTCTTGGAGGGTTCTCTGGGGTTGAGTTGGGGTTGGAAGAAGGGTAATGTGAAGATGATGGTGGCTGGGGATGGTGGGTTAGGGAAGTGATGTAGGGTGGCGGTGAGGGCGGTGCAACAGTGGTTTCTGGCAGGTGTGGTCGGAGGTTGCCTGTTGTGGTGGTCGAAACACAAAACCAAGCAAGAACAAGGGAAGGGAGGTGAAAAGAATAGAAAAAGGAGAAGGAGCAATGGAGGTTACCTGTAGACAGCGGCTGTCAGAGAGGTGGCCGGAGGCGGTACCGGTGGTGATTGGGTGAGATCTGTCGCTGGGCGAGTTGGGTGGGAGGGTTCTCATAGGGATGTGCTGAGAAACTTGAGAGATACTTTGAAACAAAACCCTACGTGAAACCCTTGTATAGGTCACCTTCGCAGACCTCACGGGCGTGACATAGGGGGTCACAGCCGTGAGGTATCTTTTGTCAAAAACTTCGCAGTCTGAGGCTCACGGGCATGACCACAAAAATCACGGCTGTGACCTGCCTCCTGTCTTCAAATCTGGCAATATTCGTTGCAAGGGCCTCACGGGCGTGACCAGGGTAGTCATGGCAGTGAGGCATGTTCTGGACAGGGCTTGCCTGATGGACCTCACGGGCAAAACCCAAATGGTCGTAGCCGTGAGACTATTTCTGCCTCAGCCTCTTTGGGTGCTGTCCGGGCCTTACGGGCGTGACTAGGGTGGTCATGACCGTGAGGCTTTTGCTGGCTTTTCTTTTCCTTGGAAGTTGCACTCAGAACATGCTCTAACTCTTGCTTATTCTCTCTTGCACTCTCTCTCAATGTTTTCCTTCTCTCAGACTTGCCTCTCTTGACATGCTTCTCTACTCTTTTCCTCACTTACTCTCTTCTTTTCTTTTCTTTTTTCTATTCTTTAAAAAAAAAATCATTTTTCTTTTCAAGCCTAGAACTAATACATCAAGGGAATGAAATAAAGGGAAAAAAAATTGGTACAAACATGGATTGCCTTCCATGAAGCGCTTGTTTAAGGTCCCGATTCTGATCCAACATACCACCTCTCAATCTGCATTAAGGTCGACGCGGTAGACGCCTCCCTTGCTCTTGTTGTCATTTCTTCCATCCTTCCTCTTTACTTTTGCTAAATCCTTGTCTAACACTTGTGCTCCTTCCTGAAAGTTCCTCTCAACAATCTTTGTCTTTTCTTTAGACTTCTTCTTCCTTCCTGAAAACTTTCCACGCTTACGAAAATTGGCCGAACTTTCTTGCACTCAGAATAGAATGTTAGTAACTTCAATACAGTAGTATAACAGCCAAATACACTATCACAACCATATTTGTCATTCTTATTCTCAATAGATGTATCAGGTGAATCAATAAGAATGATAGGTTCAGAAACACTTACCTCACCAGGTTCTGGTTGCAGATGGATCTAGTCGACATGTTCACCTAGCTCCTCTCCCGCAACATCGATGCTATAACATGGAAGACCTTTGTTCGGCACGGCAATAGCCTTCCCTAAGCTGAAGTCTTGCTTTTCTTCCCCGATGTTGAAAGTCAACTTGCCATCTTGAACATTGATAATGACTCAAGCAGTAGCCTAGAACGGTCTCCCTAGGATGATTGGGATCCTTGCATCCTCCTCCATATGGAGCACCACAAAGTCACAAGGCATATAGAACTTCCCGATTTACAACGGGACATCCTCCATAATTCCCACGGGGCATCGAATGGAACGATCTACCAGCTGCAGAGTGATCGAGGTAGGGGTGAGATCGTCAAGGTTGAGCCGTTTGCAAACTGAGTGTGGCATGACGCTCACACTCGCCCTTAGGTCGCATAGAGCGCGATTGATCTCCAAATCACCGACAGAGCATGGGTTAGAGAAGCTCCCCAGATCACCCATCTTCCTCAACGGTCTGCTCTCAATAATAGCACTGCACTCTACTGTCAGGGGGATGCTTGCACGATTGTCGACCTTCTTCTTGTTGGTGAGGAGGTCCTTAAGGAACTTCTTGTATGTCAAAATGTCACTTATCACATTAATAAAAGGTATGTTGACATGAAGCTTTCTCAACATTTCCAGAAACCGGGCGAAGTTGGAACCATCTTTCGCCTTTGCTTGCCAAGAGGGAAATGGAAGAGGCGGCTTATAAACACGAGTCGGCTGTGGAACTGGCTTTCTAGTCTCATCTTCAATTCCTCTTCCCTTGGATCTTCTCCAGGCTCACCTTCTCATTAATTCTGCTCTTGGAGACTCTCTCCTTGACCATCTCAGTGGTAGTATCCTCCAAATCCACCTTATCCCTTGTGACTTGCTGCATTGGATGACCTGACCCAGCTAGCTCGATGCCACTCCTCAATGTGATGGCGTTGAGCTCTCCCCTCCGGTTGTGTTATGGCCGGCTAGGTAACCCCTTCGAAGAGGTCACCTGAAGCTGTGGAAATTGTTGGGCCAACTGGGTAACTTGAGCCTCCAGAAGCTTCTGGTTAGTTTGAAGCTGTTCGTTCTGACATAGTTGTTGTTCATCCCGATGAACTTGTTGCTCGTTGCATTTGAGCTGAGCGGTGTTGAAGGCCTCCTAGTTCTTCAGATATGGCTGAACAAAGTTTGGGACATATGTGATTTACTGGGGTGATAGTTGAGGAATAGGTTGCATGAAGGGTGGCTAATGCGAAACGGGAGCATGTTGTGGCGGTGCTTGCTGGCTCGGGCCACGATTCTGATTTTGTGGCCTCCTCTGATTCTGGTACTAGAAACCTGGCGGATTATAGGTTGGGTTGCCCTAGGAGCGGACATGATTCTGAGTGGTGTACGAAACGTTGTTGTGGTACATGGCATTCGCTTGCTCATTCACTACCGTCTTTTGTTGGCACATATATGATGGATGAGCTCCATCACAAATCTTGCACCCAGGGGTTGCAGAAGCAATTGGTGTAGTTGAGGCTTTCACCTCCATGACAAGTTTCAGTTGCTGTATCATATTATTCATCCATGTCCTGAGATAGACGATTGATTGCTTTCAGGATGTAACTGATGTTCTCTCCTCCCGACGACTCTTAAACATCCTTACAATCACTTCCCCGGTAGCAGACATTCTCGGCCATCTGTGCCAGCAATGCATCAGCTTCCTCAGTAGTCGTGTTGAGGAATTGGCCGCTTGAGGCATTTTAAATCACCTGCCTCGTTGCTCTGTTGACCCCATTGTAGAAGGTATGGGTCAATAGGTGGGGCGGCAGGTCATGGTGAGGACATACACGCTGGAGGGTCTTGTAGCGTTCCTATGCCTCGTACAATGACTGTCTAGGTTCTTGAGTAAAGTTCATCAAGAAGGTGCGAAGCCTAGCAGTCTCTTGAGGTGGGAAGAACCTCTTCAGGAAGGCGGTGCTGAGAGAATCCCATGTAATGAAGGAGCTCCTTGGACAGTTGTCCAACCAGCCTTGGCATTCCCCACTAGAGAAAAGGGGAAAAACCGAATTCGTAGGTATTCATCGATGATTCTAGTTATCTTGATCATCCCGCATCATTTAAAGAAGTTGCATATGTGCTCTAACGGCTTCTCAGTCTTTAGGCCATGGAATTGCGACTACTCGACGTGATTCAAGTGTGCCGGCTTGAAATCAAAGGTCACATTGTTGGCGAGCGTCGGTAGCACAATAGTAGGGCCTCCAGCTGCGGTTGTTGGTGAAGCGTAGGACAGAAGAGTCTGTGGTGGTGCTTCCGCGACCATAGCTTGGTGCTAGAGTCTCCTACGGTCGTTCGCTAGGTTCTACCTTGTTGTGCGTTCGATTTCAGGGTTGAGCGGCAAGAGTGGCTAAAGCCTCCTGCTCACGCACACAAACAAAAACCAAAGATCAAATGCCTTAGGGTCTACAGTACCCCAGGCAACTAGGTAGAACTAACTCAAAACTAAAGAAAAGAAAACCAAACACAAAACAATAGGGGGCGCAAGTCCCCGGCAACGACACCCAATGTTTGTTTAACATTATCTTAACTATGTAAGACAACGGTCATATATGTTCGAGGAATTGAGGACCTAGTGATCTAGTTCGATCTTTCAAGTCTCAAGGAGTTCTAAAGGGTTGATCTTTTTAAAGATTTAAACTATGGTTTCAACTCAAATTAGGAAAACAAGGGCTCGGGGGTAATATTGGGCAAACCTAACGGAAGACTAAGCACGAAAACTATGGTTTTAGGGGAGATTTTAGTTCGATAACTGAGTGTAGGGATTGTTTGCACACCAAGCAAGTACCGGCTTCCCTCGCTAGGGCATCAAGCCGGTATTCGCTTCCTATGCATGAGCTAGCATCTATCCCCCCCAGCGCGATGAATCGATGATGTACTTTCCAAGGTCCGTCATCACTCCCGTGCATGATAGACCCTGGTAGTATAAAAGCAATCCAAAGTAATCAATTCCAATTACCTCTCGCCAGAGCATGGAACCGGAATCGATTAAACCACTCAAAAGATCCACAAGAGATGGTTGAAAGGATCCAAAGCCTCCCGGCACCCGGCATCCTTCACCCATCGCACAGATTCTAGGGGGGAACACTACTCATCTCACGAGTCACCCTAATCCCCATATTCCATACTCAATCCTCCATTAGGGTCCCTAATCACCCCCTAACCCTAAAACAAATTAGCCTAGCATGTTAATTAAAACTAAAGACTCAATCTTTAACACTAATGAATTCATTGAAATCAAACTAGAAACAAGAACAAACATGAATAATTAAGAAAGCAATTAGAACTAATCTAGTACTAATCAAAGCAATTAAAGATGAGGGAATTGCAATCAAGAATTTACTAGAATCGAAGAACGAGAAAGAATGCAGCGGAATCCAGAAATAAATTAGGAATGAAGAACTTGAATTGAATTCTTGAAAGACTTAAAAAAATGATTAACACTACTCTCTACTAAGCAAAGGAATTAATAGTTTAAACCCTAAGGTAAACTAAAGATAAAACTAAAGATTAAGAGTTATTTAATAAAGCTGGAAAAGGTGCTATATATACTAGTGTCACAAAGTCGGCCCAAACATGTCGTTTAAGCCCATAAATTGTTGCAGATTAGGGTAGAGGGTCACGAATATGACCCTGGAGAAATCCAGGATTCTTCGTGTTTTCTCGCAAAGCTCACGGGCGTGACCTTGGAGGTTACGACCATGAGGTACCTCCTGGAAGTTCTTACTCATAGGAGGTCACGACCATGTGATGGTAGATCACGACCATGGGATGCTTTCTCGCAAAACTTGCTTCGAGGGAGATCACGACCGTGTATAGGCAGGTCACGTCCGTGATGTCATTTCTGGAAATCCAAGGGTTTTAGGGTACACGGCCGTGACCCTTCTTTTGTCTTCAGGTCTTCTTTGATCCTCTTGGATACCAAGGTTTATCGGGGTTCACGACCGTGACCCTGCAGCTGACAGTGCTTTTCTCTTGGTTTCTTCTTCTAACACCAGGATCGAGGCTTGATTCACTTTCTCCAAGGCCAGGTTTCCTTGGGAAGACTCGACTTCTCTGCTTTTAGGCCCAAACTAGCCTCGTTTAGTACACTTTTGCTCCACAACTGTTTCAAGCTCCTAAAATCTATGAAATAAAGAAAACGAAGTAAAAACACTAGTAAACAACTATGGAAATGAGTAAAAACCTAAGGTAAAAGGATCGTATTTAGGCTCAAAACCGAGCCAAAACAGTGATATATGAGGGCTTTGAAGATATATGTTCTTAGGGTGTTGGTTGTAATATATTATTTTTGAAGGGTGATATGTTGATACTAAGTTAGTATGGAATTTGTGTTTTGGTATATATTAATATTCAATTCAACTTCGGGATTGTTATGTTGTAAACAATGCTTTATTAGCCTTGTCCATGATCATGGACGGCGGTAATACCCTTGGGTTCTTTAATCCGCTGCACTAATCATCGGGTTATGAAATGAATAGTGATTATCCAGTGATTATGAATCTGGGGGTGTTACATCTGTCCCTCCACTGTGAAGGGTATCGTTGTCTCGGGAGTTGCCTGGTGAGTAGGCGTGGTGTGTTGGCGCTTTGGAATCCCTGAACTCTTGCTCGGCTTACGCAAACATGACGACCAAGAAAGATTTTAAGGCTCATGGCATTGAATATCGAGAATGAACTATAAAAACTGTGCCTAACCGCAGAGGAAAAGGAAGTGATTGAATTCCAAGATTCGGGTTGAGCAAAGATTGAAACCCAGGTTAATTTTTTTATATTGATCCCATTTATATCGGTGAAATCATCTGTTAACATGCGAACTAGTAGGGTCGTTGAGGGACTCGCAATGGTGGATTGGTAATTTTCTGTGTCTAACTAATATTACTCTTATTATTTTATGTCGCTATTTTATTACCTATGTCGTGAATTTTTTTATGAAATTTGAAAACCTAATTATTATTATTATTATTATTATTATTATTATTATTATTATTATTATTATAATTATTATTATTATTAGCTGAGTTTTTGTTTATTTTAGTCCTTATTACATGAAGAAACTTTGTTGTCTTCCAAGGACCTCCACTACAGCTCGCATGAGGACCTCCACAGTATCTGGTGATCTTTTGATTGAAAGATAAATTTTGAAGACGTAAAATTAGGGAAGTTTCCTTATTATATATATTTCACATCTTCCTGATATATATATATATATATATATATATATATATATATATATATATATATATATATATATATATATATATATATATATATATATATATATATATATATATATATATATATATATATGTATATAGACTTGATCCTTGATTGATATTATCCTTTGCAAAATCCAAATCAAAGAATCGATAATTGCCAAATGAAAAGATTGAAGAATCCGCCTCCTAAGATGGAAAGAATCAAAACACACAAGGGAAGCTGCTGGAAGCCGTTGAAGAGCCAAGAATAAATAGAGAAGTCATTCTCTTCATAATGTATGGATTTCCAATCAAGAAAATCGTTGTAGAAATTTTGGTTAGAAAATTCTGTAAAAAATTACTATGGGGTTGATGTATATTTGATGGCCATATACATCAAGGTCATCAAGGGAGACAACCCATATACATCATAGAAGCCAAATACTCACCTACATGGAAGAAGAGCTCACATCTCTTACATATCTCTCTACTTTGGAAGAATTCTACAAGGGTACTCAAGTAATTTGCTCTTTAACTCAAGAACCATAAAGTTACCATGGAAGATGTCCTAGAGTGAATTAATCTACATTCCAAGAGCTTTCCAATGGTTCAAGAATCTTTAGATTTGGTTAAGTATAGAGCAAGTTATCATCATTTGTAATCTAGCTTAGTTCATTTGTTTCTTTATGAGGTAATCATTTGTATAGGATGATGTAAGCTAGATGGTTGTAGTTTCGTGCATATAACATGCCTAAGGGGGCCTCTACTAGTATAAATAGACCCCTTAGGGTGCCTTGTACATTCATTCAATCATATATCAAATACAAAGTAAACACATGATGTTTTCTCTCTAGCTTTGTGCTAGTCTCTTCGTTTCTCTTGAGGGAGGACGAAACTATCCCCTTCTTCTATCCAAGGTTGGCGTTCTTGGTGGTGATAGGAAGGAATTGAAGGTCTCTTGAAGGTGGTGTGCCTTTATCCTCCAAGAATCTTCAAAGCCATTATCAAGCATTCATCCATTCATTCAACCATTCAAACGTCTATCATCTTCTCGTCCAAATACATCCATTCATTCATCATTTCCTTACATTTGGTAATCATCTTTCATAGTTCTTTCAATCTTTCCCATTCGTTTTCCATCCCATTTTTTATTCTTAAGAACTTTGAGAAGCAAGATTCTTATCTTGGTTTTTAAAGATCATATTTTCATGTGTAATGTAATCTTCCCTTGATCCATTATACATCAAAATTGGTATCAGAGCTTAGGAGTTGATTCTCTTAGTTCTTGAACCATCTTTTTGCAAATCTTTCCATCACAAATCCATCCCCTTCTATCCCCCATCTCACGTCTACCATTGGTTCACAAAAAGAACCCCATAGCCCCACTAAGAACCCCCAATTCGAACACAAAATCCACCAAAACACAATCCCCTCTCGTCCTTCACCCCCCCCCCAAACCCAAAAACCGTGAATCTTGCAATCTTTTTGCACCAAGATTGTTCAAGATGGAAGATTCAAGTACTCTCACACCTACACCTACAGAGCCCCAAGAAGATGTTCAAGCATTGAAGAAAAGAATCACCTATCTCAACGATCAACTAAAGAGATACATGCATCTAAAACGTAGGGTGAACCGTGGAGATAGTGAGACTAATGAAAGTGATGAAGAGGTGCCACAAAGACGTTCCCCAAGGGAGGAGTGTTTTGACTTCAAAGTGGAGATCCCCGAATTTAATGGTAATCTTGATCCCGAGAACTTCTTAGATTGGATGCAAACTATTGAACGTGTTTTTGATCTTAAAGAAGTCCTTGATGAGAAGAAAGTGAAGTATGTGGCTCTTAAGTTGCAAAAACATGCGTCCATATGGTGGGCCAATTTGCGAAAGAAGAGGCAAGCTAAGGGCAAGGACAAGATTAGAACATGTGATAAGATGAAGAAGAAGCTCCAAGAGAAGTTTTTACCACCAAGTTATCTCCAAGATAACTACTACAAATTACAACGTTTGGTCCAAGGAAGCAAAAGTGTGGAGGAGTATACAAAGGAGTTTGAACATCTTCTTTGGCGTTGTGATATCAAGGAGAATGAACCACAAACTATGGTACGTTATCTTTTTGGTCTTAATGATTGGATTAGACACATTGTTGATTGCAACCATACAAAAGAAGCCTTAAAGTTGAAAGGCAAAGGAGAAATAAGGGAAAAGAAGCCTTGAACAAGTACCAAACTCCACAAGAATCATCCCACCCTACATTCCCACACACGCCACAACAAAATTCCACATTCCCTACAAAACCCCCAAACACAAAAACTCCACAAAATCAGCCCCCATCCATCCCAAAACCCCCACGTCCAAGAAGCCAAAACTCTAGCCCCACGAAGATGTTTTCATTGCCAAGGGTTAGGTCATTATGCCTCGGAGTGTCCTAACAAGAGAATTGTATCTTTGGTTGAATATCAAAGTGCTTTGTATGTTGAGCCGGAGTATAATGAAAGAAAGAATGAGGAGGAAGTAGTTGGAACCATTGACGTGAATGAGGAAGAAAATGTGGAAGAGGAATGTGTAGAAGAGCCAGATGAAGGAGAGTTACTTGTGGTAAGAAGAGACTTGGATGTAGTTCATGTGCCGAATGACCAAGAACAAAGGGAGGCTATCTTTCGCTCTCGTTGTACCATCAAAGGAAAAGTGTGCTCATTAATCATAGATGCAGGAAGTTGCACCAATGCGGCCTCTACAACAATGGTCAAGAAATTGCAATTGGAGGATATCCCTCATCCCACACCTTATACTATACGATGGCTAAGCCAAGGTCAAGACATTCGTGTGGATCAAAGGGTCTTGGTAAGTCTTTCAATTGGGAAGAGTTATAAAGATTCATTATGGTGTGATATTATCCCTATAGATACTTGTCATATTTTGTTGGGAAGACCATGGTTGTTTGATAGGAGTGTCATACATGATGGGAGACCCAACACTTATACTGTCACCTCTCAATCAAAAGCAAATCATTTTGACACCTCTAGCACCATCTTCTCGACCTAAGGAGGAAGAAAGCTACATTGTGTCGATTATGAAGGAGGAAGATCATGAGCATGAAGAGCATAAGGGTCTTATTCTTACAAACTTGGAGGAGAGCAATTCGGATCCAAGCCACGACCCAATCTTTAGATTTCCTATGAGGCGAATCTTTCTTGTACAACCTAGAGATATCTACTTGGATCTCATGGTTGAAAAGCCAAGGCTTCGAAGGAACCAAGAAGCTAAAGTAATCAAAGTAGGTTGTTTCATGCTAAATGATGAAGGTAAAGTGGAGAAGCTTGACTTCGAAATTGAGAAGCTACATAGAATCTCTATGTTCATGGTGAAAATTTGAGGATCCAAGTCTTATAATGCCCATGGATTACTTGGGAAAAAGATGAAGAAGTTTAAAAAAGGGGTATATGATGATTTCAAGGTGCCTTTAAGAAGAAAGTTTGTAATTTTTTGTGAAGAAGGCAAGTAAGAGAGTTGATGCTCAAAGTTTGAGGACAATTTTTTTTCAACCGGGGGAGTATGATGTATATTGGATGGCCATATACATCAAGGTCATCAAGGGAGACAACCCATATACATCATAGAAGCCAAATACTCACTTACATGGAAGAAGAGCTCACATCTCTTACATATTTCTCTACTTTGGAAGAATTCTACAAGGGTACTCAAGTAATTTGCTCTTTAACTCAAGAACCATAAAGCTACCATGGAAGATGTCCTAGAGTGAATTAATCTACATTCCAAGAGCTTTCCAATGGTTCAAGAGTCTTTAGATTTGGTTAAGTATAGAGCAAGTTATCATCATTTGTAATCTAGCTTAGTTCATTTGTTTCTTTATGATGTAATCATTTGTATAGGATGATGTAAGCTAGATGGTTGTAGTTTCTTGCATATAACACGCCTAAGGGGGCCAGTATAAAAAGACCCCTTAGGGTGCCTTGTACATTCATTCAATCTTATATCAAATACAAAGTAAACACATGATGTTTTCTCTCTAGCTTTGTGCTAGTCTCTTCGTTTCTCTTGAAGGAGGACGAAACTATCCCCTTCTTCTATCCAAGGTTGGCGTCCTTGGTAGTGATAGGAAGGAATTGAAGGTCTCTTGAAGGTGGTATGCCTTTATCCTTCAAGAATCTTCAAAGCCATTATCAAGCATTCATCCATTCATTCAACCATTCAAATGTCTATCATCTTCTCGTCCAAATACATCCATTCGTTCATCATTTCCATACATTTGGTAATCATCTTTCATAGTTCTTTCAATCTTTCCCATTCGTTTTCCATCCCATTTTTTATTCTTAAGAACTTTGAGAAGCAAGATTCTTATCTTGGTTTTTAAAGATCCTATTTTCATGTGTAATGTGATCTTTCCTTGATCCATTATACATCAGGGGTATGCTAACTTTTGGTGAAATGTTTTTCTGGTACCCCAACTTTTAAAAACTAATTTTGGGGTACCCTAACTTTTAGAATTAGAAATAATTAGGTGAATTTCTGGCCAATTATTTGAATTCACCGGTGAGTTTTAGGCGGGAAATTGATTAAGTGTTTTTTGTGGACGAAAATGCCCTTTGTTAGAAAATGCCCTTTGTTTTTGTGGACGAAATGATTTGAATCAACCAGAGTTTCGCCGAAAATTCACCTAGTAATTTCTAATCTTAAAAGTAAGGGTACCCCAAAATTAGTTTTGAAAAGTTAGGGTACCAAAAAATTATTTCCTCAAAAGTTAGGGTACCTCTAAGTAATTTTTTGAAAATTCTGAGTTGTAAATATTTGTGTGAAAATATTTTGAGTTGTAGCCGCTGGGAAAAGTGGTGAGGTTGTAGCCAGTTAGTGAATTCTGGTGAAGGCCTCTAAGGCTGTTTTTCTGAAGTGAGATAGGGTTCTCATTTTAGGTGTGTCTTTCCTCTACAATCGCCTCTTCTGTAAGGCCTCAGCTGCAGAAGTCACCTCTGAAGTCTTCTGCCTTTGTAAGCTTTGTTGAGGACCTCATAATCTTCAATAGTATCGAGTGTAACCTCCTTCTTTTCCAGCATTTTAATTCCATAAATAAAGAAGTATTATTCTATTTCTAAAAGTGTTATTAACCCTTTTGTGTTGATTAAGGTGCAGAAATTTTATACAACCATATTCACCTCACCTCTAGGGTTATTTCAATTGGTATCAGAGTGGGTCCACAAATTCAAAAGTTTATCCACTCATGGAAAAGTTCATGGCCGCTACAACACAAATGAAGCTCCTCAAGGATGCTCATGGACAATAGCTCCACTACTCACTAGAGAAAACTACAGGTCGTGGAAAAGAGAAATGGAGGTCTTCCTCAAGGACCAAGATGAGGACCTCTGGACTGTGGTTACCGAGGGAGATTATCCTACTCCCACGAAGAAGAACAGTGTTGGTCAAGATGTCCCAAAGAAAAGATCTGAAATGACTAATAAAGAGCTAGAGCCATTGAGAAAAAAATACTCATGCCCTAAACTTGATCTATTGCAATTTAAATTCGAATGATTTTGAACGTGTATCTAACTATGAAACTGCGAAACAAGTTTGGGATTACTTGATAACGTCATATGAAGGCACAAGTCAAGTCAAGGACACCAAAGTAGATATCCTTGTCCAGAAGTATGAAGCTTTCAGAATGGAAGAAAATGAAATTGTTGAAGTGATGTTCAAAAGATTCAGCAGCATCACCAACCACCTCATGTCACTGGGGAAAACCTACACAAATGAGGAACAAGTTAGAAAGGTCCTCAGATGCCTACCCAGAAGAAAGTGGGTTCGAAAGTAACTGCCGTCGAGGAAGCATAGAACCTCAAGACCCTCCAACTAGAGGAGCTCGTTGGAAAGTTACTGGCCTATGAGATTCAATTGCAAAACACCTCAGAACAAAAAGGGATTGCATTAAAGGCAACTCGAGAATCAGAAAGTGAAACTGAGGATGATGAAGAGAACACAATGGCAATGTTGGCTAAAGGGTTCAAAAGGCTCTACAAGAGAAATCCAACCTTCCAAGGATACATCAAAGATGCCCAAAACAAGAGATCAAGCCCAAAAGGTAAGTCCTCATTAATAAAAGATGTTGACCCATTTACTTGTTTTGTTTGTGGCAGCTCAAAACACCTTATGAAGGACTGCCCTCACGCCAAAAGAAACAAAGACAAGAGAAATAGTCGACCTCAACGGCAAAACCATAAGGCAGTGATGGCAACATGGAGTGATATTGATTCCAATGAAGGCCATAGTGAGGTAGAAGAAATAACAAATATCTGTATGTTGGCAAACGCAACTGAGGATCAAGATCCAACCTCATCTCATGACGAGGTAAACTTAGATGAGCTCCTCACTCTTCTCTCTTCGCACCTTGCTCACAAATTATTTCATCTCTTCAAATATTCTAGATCTATAATAGAAAGAGTCAAGCATCTCACAAAACATGTCAATCATCTGAACGAAACCATAGAAAGCTTGAACACCAGAAATGACCTCTTAGCAACTGAAAATGTTAGACTATCCATAGAGGTCAAAGACTGCTACAAGGACATCACTCAATTATCAAATGAGGCAGTCACAAAATCTCATCCCTACCAAAAGGAACTCATCCTTCCCACACCTAATACACCACCTCTCAAAAACTATCGGTCCAAAAGTCCTACCTTGCATACCAACAAAGGACCTCTTCTTCCTACACCAAATATCTCGGCTCTCAGAGAACATTATCATAGAGATCCTCCAACAGCAAATAAAATAAGGACCTTACTATTTCCCCTGTCTAAAAGAACCAGACCTCCGCGCATCACTAACATTTAGGTGCCAAAGACCTCTCTGCAACGATCTCATCCTTGGTTAGAAACCAAGAAAGGTGTAGTGTCCTCTACTGCAGGTATGTGTCAGACACATTACCAGAGATCCAACCAAGTTCTCCAAACTGAAAATCAGCAAGACTGGAAGAGTGAACTTTGGAGACAAAAGCCAATACAAGATCCTAGACATTGGGAAGGTCGCGAAACAACACCTCCCGCACCATCCGAGGGGAAGCCTTCTACCATGAGGACCTCAACCTTTGCACAAGCTGTCAAATAGAGGGGAAGTCCTATCATCCCTTCTCCCTACATGTGGTCCCTCTCCTCCTCCCAGGTACATCAACTCTCTGCATGTCTGGACTTCTGATGCCTCCATCAGCATGTCCTCTGAAGCACCTCACAATTTAAAATGAGTCCGGTCAAAGTCGTCTGACTACCTCTCCCATAGGTAACTCAGATTCTTGCCTTTTACCTTCCTCCTCTCCTCCCTCTCTCTTCCTCTCTTCTTTTTTTCCACACAATTTACTGCTTGTACTCTCATGTTTCCTTTATGTCCGAAAGACAAAAGAGGGGAGAATTAAGTTTGTGGCCTTATATCTAGCTATATATTATATGCATTGCTCTGCTATATGCTATGCATCTATGCAAAAGGACCACAAAGCAAATTTTATCTTTCAAACAAAAAGGAGGAGATTGAAGAAACTCTGTTGTCTTCCAAGGAGCTCCACAACAGCCCGCATGATGACCTCCACAGTATCTGGCGATCTTTTGATTAAAAGACAAATTTTGAAGACATAAAATTAGGGAAATTTCCTTATTACATATATTTCATATCTTCCTGATTTATATATATATATATATATCTCTTGATCCTTGACTGATTTTATCCTTTGCAGAATCCAAATCAAAGAAGCGATAATTCCCAAATGAAAAGCTTGAAGAATCTGCCTCCTAAGATGGAAAGAATCAAAACACACAAGGGAAGCTGCTGGGAGCCGTTGAAGAGCCAAGAATAAATAGAGAAGTCATTCTCTTCATATTGTATGGATTTCCAAGCAAGAAAATCGTTGGAGGAATTTTGGTTAGAAAATTCTGAGTTGTAAATATTTGTGTGAAAATATTCTGAGTTGTTGCCACTGGGAAAAGTGGTGAGGTTGTTGCCAATGAGTAAATTCTGATGAGGGCCTCTAAGGCTGTTTTTCTGAAGTGAGATACGGTTCTCACTTTAGATGTGTCTTTCCTCTACAATCGCCTCTTTTGTGAGGCGTCAGCTGCAGAAATCACCTCTGAAGTCTTCTGCCTTTGTAAGCTCTGTTGAGGACTTCATAATCTTCAATAGTGTCGAGTGTAACCTCCTTCTTTTCTAGCACTTTAATTCCATCAATAAAGAAGTATTATTCTGTTTATAAAAGTGCTATCTACCCTTTTGTGTTGATTAAGTTGTAGAAATTTTATACAACCCTATTCACCCCTCCCCCCCCCCCATCTAGGATTATTTCATTACAAACTATTGAATAGTATAAATACCTCATTTTAATGCATAACCCTAGACCTTAGTAATATTTTCTACCCAATACATTTAATCCCCGCGGCGCAACTCTTTCTCCCTCCTCGCACACCCTTGTTTCTCCTTCACGTACATACCCAAACTAGTCTTTTCCCCATTTCCCTCTTTCGTTCCTTCTGCCCAAGTGCGCCGCCGTCATGCCTTGATCATCGTTGTCGTCCACCAGTCGCCGCCCAGCAAGCCCGGCCACGACTCTTCCTTTGCACTGATTATATAGTACTTTAACCCTAAACTCTTGTTGTTTCATGTATTGTTGTGACCATTGTTGTTAACTATTAATATATTATTGTTTTTTAATTAGATTTTCAAAGTACCAATCGGATTCAAGGGCTAGTTCATACCGAGATTATTAGTGTAGATGATTAAAGTGTTTAGTGAGGGGAAGATGATTTTTTATGTAGTTAAATTAGAGTTATTATCAATAATTATTAAAGTTTACGTAAAGATTTTATTATTATTTCGTAGTCTTCGTTTTACAAACCCTCATGGAGTAATGTCTAACATTATTGTGTGAAGTTTAATAGTAACAAATTTGGCCTCCTTGTTATATTTTTAGTGTTAATAAGTAAAGGTTGCATCTTGAATGTGATCAAGTGTGATACTTGTGTTTTTAGGTTGTCACGAAAGAGTTGTGGTTTGTCATAAGGTCATGAAGGGTTAACGAGGGTGTGATTGGGTGTTTAGATGCCACAATTGGAGTTTTGGGGTTGAGTTGATTAGAGTGCAGGTTAGTAACTCAAGATGGAATGAACTAGGTTCGGGGGACAATTTGGATGGTCACGTTTGAAAGTACACCATTAATTATGTAGTTAGTTTTTTATCGGAAGCTTTGGTTTGGGTGTTCCTTCATTAGATAGCTTTAATACGAATTTTATTGTTTGAGTATTTAAGGTGTATAGCTCGAGTTATAGATTGTTAAACAGGAGCGTGTCAGAGATGGACTATTGGAGTGTTTTGTAATTCTAGGCCCCTTCAAGTGCGATTTCGGTTTTGTGATTAACACGAAAGTTGTAGTAGACTCTCTAAGGTTTCCGAAAATCAGAAACCAAGTCTATAGGACGTCGAAAAGTCAAGTAATGCCCCGTGCATGTTAAGTGTTACAAGTTGTTCTATTTTTGTTACTAATAAATGAATTTTATTTTCTTTTTGAAAATCATTACGTGTTGCTAAACTTTAAACTCTTAAAATTTTGGAAACCCTATGTTGTACATAGAGTTTGGGGTCAAAGTAGAGAGTGTGTAAGCTAAGCTCATGGGTCATATTGATTTTAGAATCTTTATTTTAATTTTAGGACTATGTAAGGCAAATGGTTAATAAGATCAAATGTGTGAATTCTGAAGTGAAGTGAAGATTATCAAGTAATGTCTATGCCCTAACTCCCCTTGGGTGCTCTTGCATGTTTTGGTGAGTTTACTTTATCTATTAATCATGCATCCCAAAGGGGGCTTTATGTGCTGAATTTGATCGTTGTTGTGATTGTTGTTTGTGGGTGTTGCTTTCTAGTTGAGAATTTGAGTTGGTTTTCGCAAGTGGGTCTTCATTATCGGTTTGGTAACCTGAGTTGGGTTTGTGTTGAGAACTATGAATTGAGAATGCATAAAATACTAATAATTCAAGTGGAACATTAAGCGTGTTTCGGGGGATAACCTAGAGACCAGGGTATGGTATCCCGTAGGGTTATGAACTAGGAGATCAGGACGTCTTCCTTGGTATAGGATAGATATTGATTAATGCATGTGGTAGGTGGAGATGTGGTATCTCGAATTATTAATGTATGTGGTAGGTGGAGATGTGGTATCTTGAATGATAGACGCTTGTGGTAGGCGGAGATGTGGTATCTCAAATGATTATTATTTGTGGTAGGTGGAGATGTGGTATCTCGAATGATTTTGAATAATACATGTGGCAGGAGAATGTTATGTGATTTTGTTGTTCTGTTACTTTGAAGGATCTAGTATTCCGATTCCCGCCCGCATAATAAAACATGAATTGGCTTCGGTTGAGGAAAAGTACTTTGTACTTTTGGGAAAGGTCAAATGTTTATGAAATCATTAGATTTGTTCACTTCTCCCCCTAAATGAATTGAAATCAACTTTAACCTGTTTTGACGGTTAGGGGTACACATTGTTGAGTCCTCCTCATAATTTTCTGAAATGTTTTCCTGGTGAAGAGTTCTGTTATGGGAGCGGGTTTCAGAAGTGAGGACATCGATGTTAGGAGTTGAGAATAAAAGTTTAGTTATGTTTAGACTTGAGTTTATTAATGTTTAGTTTATGTTGTCTCTCAAAATTTGAAATTTCTTTTGTTTATTAAACTGAAGTAATAGTTACGTTTGTTAGTTTCTTTTCCCTTCTTGCTTTGTATTCTTCGGGATACGGCAGTAACAACCAATTAAATTTAAAAAATATGAGAATTCCGCTGTTAATTTTGGTCAACGTTAGGTTTTAACCGTGTAACAACCCGTATTTTTAAGCACAATTTATTTTGCTAATTACACTTCGATTCTCAATTATCATAGATAATTTATTTAGCTAAACCCCATTTCTTTTCTATTATTTATATTAACTCTGATATTAGTAATTTCAATAATAAATTATACTAATTCCAAATTTCTTAATTTTATAAATTAGCATACAGTACATATCTTCATATTTTATACTTATACTTTGCTCAAATTTATATGTTGATTTCTTTTATCATCCCATTCCAGTTCTTTTTCTATACTAGTGCAACAAAAGGGGAGATTAATTCTTTTCCAATTGAAAACAAATTTTTTTATTGCTTCCTTTTACTCCTCTTTTCTACCGCCCAAAAAACAAACCCAGCGACTCCTTTCGATTTTCTTCATTCCCTTTCCACCTCCCATGGCTTCCAAGTCAAAATCAATGGCAAAGTGAAACACTCAATTCATCTCCAATTGATAGCAAATGACTTTTTATGACTCATCAACATTCCCCGAACTCTATAAATTGATATCAGAAATCAATTTGTACCTCATCAAATCCCCTACTTCAACTTCTTCTTCTGATGTATATTTGATAGCCATATACATCAAGGTCATCAAGGGAGACATCAAATACACACCAAAGGAGCCAAATACTTGATTACATGGAAAAGGAGCCCCATTCACTCATGTCTCTTACACAAACGAATGGCTTCAACAAGGGCAGCTTGGTAATTTGCTCCATATCTCAAGAACCATAAAGCTTTTGATAAAGTTATCCTAGAATCAAAGATAGATCATCCAAAGAACTTTCCAATGGTTTTTGAATCTTGGAATTTGGAGAAGAAACGAGCAAGTTATTCAAGTTTTAATCTAGCTTAGTTCATTTTGATTCTTTATGATGTCATACTTGTAATAGATGATGTAAGCTAGAAATCCTTTGTTTCTTGATGTAAGGCACGTCTAGGAGGTTCTATTCTATTATAAATAGACCCCTTGGGAGGCCCTTTTAATCATTCATTCAATATATCAAATACAAAATCAAACACACATGGTGTTGTTTCCTCTCTAGCTTTTGTGCTAGTTTTTGAATCTCTTGAGGGAGTTTCGAATATCCCTACTTCTAGCCTAGGGTTGGCATCCCTTGGTGGTGAAAGGTAGAATTGGAGAAGTCTTTGGAGTGGTGTGCCTATATCTCCAACGAAGTCTTCAAAGCCATTATCATTCATATCAATCGTGAGTTTCAATCTTTGATTCATTGATCTTGTTTTTGTTTCTTCATTGTTTCAATTTCAAGATTCATTCAAATATCATTCTAAACATCCAAGAAACTTACATTCCATTCATTCACATTCATTTTGTTCATTCCATTCATCCATTACATTCGTTTAATCATCCATTCATTAATTTCTATTCATATTCATTCACCCATCGCATTCGTCCATTCATCCATTCGTCCACCTTGATAAAGATTTCCATTGATCTTTTTCGTTTTCCATCTTATTTCATTCAATTTGGTTTATCTTTAAGAACTTTGAGAAGCAAGATTCTTATATTGGTTTTTAAAGATCATGTTTCCAAGTATAGTGAGATTCCATTGATCCCGTTATACATTATCATCCTTCTTCTCGGTCAGGGACGGAGCTACCTCTGGGCAAATAGGGGCAATTGCCCCCTGGCCTGCATCATTATAATAGTGTACAGAGTGATTGTATATAATGGTTGTAGAATAAGTGGTGGAGTCATAAAACAATAACTACAGGGTCAAGCGGAGCAACATATTAATGCACATTATAATTTATGACATTTTACATTTTAGCTGGACTCAACTTTTTTTTTCCTTACTCATTTTCAAATGTTTTGATAAATATAGATATTACTATAGCAAATAATTAAAATAATTAAAAATAGTAATGATAGACCAATAAATATCAATTTATGAACCTTTAATATATTGATTTAAGTGTATTGTCAGTATTGATAGTAATCTAAAATTTGTTTATTTAAAGTGGGAATTGAAATATAAAAAAAATTAATTTATTTAATATATGTCATGCTTGCATTATTAAAGTAGTACATTAATGAATTATATGTGAATAAACTACACAATTTATAGTTTATTATTGTATCATTTTTTTCTTCCCTTTAGTCTAAATATATTTTATAATTCTTTTTTGAAATAGAATAGAAGTATTGTAATGATCACCCCCCTCAACATCTTTTTCTTGCTTCGTCCCTATTCTCAGTTCACCAACACCCTCCACCATTATCACCACCATCACCAACCTCAAACCACCACCACTACCACCCTTTATCAGTCGCACAAACCACCATCAACCACCTACCCCCATCACCAACACCACCATTATCGCAACTATTCTAAACTCAAAACATCAAATACATTCATACCCATCTCTAATCCATCTCAAAATCTCAATCAAAACCTGTAACACCCCGAGTATATGATTAAAGTGTGGCTTAAAAGGATTGAAATGACTACTTATATCACCAAGGTGCACCTTCTTTTATGGTAGCTCATCCGTTGGGAACCTCTCAGTTAAGCGTGCTTGGCTGGGAGTAGTCTAAGGATGGGTGACCTCCTGGGAAGTTTTCCCAGGCAGCGTGTGAGCGAGGACGAAGCACGCTGGAAAGATTCGTGGTGATTTGTGGGGTCAGTCAGCGATCCTTGAAGCAGCTATTGATAATATCCGCGGCCCGGGTGGGGCCGGGGCGTTACAGATGGTATAAGAGCCGACCCACGACCGTGAGCTGCGCCAGTGGACGGGAGAGCCATGGGCAGTCACCTAGCGGGGCAAAGATTCTGGAGTGTATTATGGCACAACGTGGGGGTGATTCTAACACCCCGAGTATATGATTAAAGTGTGGCTTAAAAGGATTGAAATAACTACTCATATCACCAAGGTGCACCTTCTTTTATGGTAGCTCATCCGTTGAGAACCTCTCAGTTAAGCGTGATTGGCTAGGAGTAGTCTAAGGATGGGTGACCTCCTGGGAAGTTTTCCCAGGCAGCGTGTGAGCGAGGACGAAGCACGCTGGAAAGACTCATGGTGATTTTTGGGGTCAGTCACGATCCTTGAAGCAGCTATCGATAATGTTCGCGGCCCGGGTGGGGCCGGGGTGTTACAAAACCCAACCTAAAATCCATACCACAACCATAATTAATCAACTAGATATTATAATTACAAATTCCAATTAAGAAGTCGTTGGAAACCATCGGTAGGGCGCAGAAAAACGCCCAAAAACCACCCAACAAGGGTCACTCTGCCTTCTCTGTTTCACGGCTCTAATCCCCGCCAGCACAACCCCGGTGGTCTTCATTGTCGTCGGCGTAAGCTTTAGTTTCCTCTGGCTTTTCTGACGGCCGAGCACCACCCTCCACCGCTGCTCCTCTCCACCCCAGAACCCCGATGCCCCCTCTCTTCCCCTTTTCTCTATGTGTTGTCCATTGTAAACAGAAGAAAGAGAAGGTCTTACTAGACCCAAATATCACTCCCTCACACTATTTCATTCAAGTCCAAATAAATTATTATTAGTGACCTTTTAAGATTCAAATAGGGGCAAAATCTCTCTCCTTTTATTTTTCAATTATCCTCCTTAAATTGTACTTTGTTAAAAATATTCACTAATTATTTTCCATTATCTCTTATGTATATGTGTCAATTTCACAAGTTGGAGTAATTTCCGAATTTATAGTAACCGATCGAATTCAAATCAAGCAGTGTCAGGTATATTTCGATGAATGTAACCTTCAACATTGTTTAAATGTAAAAATCTAAGCTATTCTAAATTAAAATGAAATTAATATTGTTTTCATTATTTTTATACATCATTTTATGACTAATTCATGTGGACCTGCCCATTATTTATTTATTTATTTATTTATTTATCATTTAGTTTATCATTGATTTATTTTCCATTGTTGAAATTTGTTGTCATGGTTCATTAATTGTTCATTGTCGTCGTTCATTGATTCATTGTCCATTGTTCATTGTTCATTGTTCATTGACGCCGGTATACCGGTTAATATGGGTTGATTGGCCCGCTTGTGAGAATTGTCGGGATTACAATATTTTGCAAAGTACTGTATTCTCAGATCAAATCATTGTTTATTGTTTATTGTTTATTGTTTATTGTTCATTGTTCATTGTTCATCGTCCATTGTCATATTTATTATTTCTACTTTCATCTGTACTATTTTATTTAAAATATGATGGGGTTCCACATCCAGATAATTAATTGGTAACTGTTTGAAGTATTCTCTTCTCCCTCATTTCAAAATAAATTTAAATATGGCATGCCCCAGTAAAACTATTTGTTTTTAAATATTTTACATTAAAGTGTCGAATATATTGAGATTCGCTTCATTTTCTCCATATTTTCAAATGTTTTGCTTTTAGATATTAGTGGGATATTTTGAGCGAATTTGTGGCAAGGATAACTCACTTAAGTTAATAAGACCGCCACATAGTTTATTAGTTTTTAATTTCTAATAATTTTAGATGGCCCACTTGATAGTTGAACCGCATGTTTTAAATATTCTCACTGTAGTTTAACGACTTTTACATTTTCGCTCATTTGCCTTATGAAATATATTTTTATTTAAGTCATTTTGTAACGCCCCGGAATTTCAATTCTAAATTTAACGGTCAAAATCAAATGTTGACTAACATTAACAGCGGAAGACTCGTTTTTTTTTTTCCCTTTAACTTGGGCGTTACTGCCGTACCTCCGAAGAGATACAAGGCAAGAACAGACACTAACAGAACAAACTAAGAACTTCAAGTTTTAACAAACGAAACGAACTTCGAATTCTAGAATAACATAAACTCAACATTTACTAAACTTCAAGTCTAAACATAAACTAAACTTTATTCTCAAACGGCTAACTCCAACGTCCTCACTTCTATCGCCCGTCCCCATCACATAATTGATCTTCACCTGAAAACAAAACATTCACAACATGAGGGGGGAAACCTCAATAATGTCTACTCCTAACTGTCAAAACAGTTCAGAAATCTTTTTAAACCATTTTAGGGGAGGGGAACAAGTCAAACCTTTTCGCAATTCAATTGAATCCCAACCCAGTAGTAACCAGAGTTCAAAAATATCAAAACTTATAAACCAACAGTATCAACTTCCAACTCGGAAAAACACAATGTTCCAAAAACCACAACTGACAGTTTCAACCCAGAATCAGACATCAGAAATCAGAAATCAGAAACCAGAAACAGAGTAATCAGAAACAGAGTAAACTTTTCCTCAGAAAACATATCAGAATTTTATTATGCGGGCGGGATTTGCCTATCCCCAGAATATCAGAACTCAGAATCAGAACAGGATCTCAGATCCTCAGAATCAGAATGGATGGCGGTCGAAGCAATCGATGTGTGCACAATCTCAGAAATAATATCGGGACTCCCCGATCTCTTGATAACTCCCCTGCAGGAACAGATCCTGGTCTAAGGGTCGTTACCCGCAACCCGCTTATGGTTTCACTTTGATTATTAGTATCTTATGAATTATCAGACGTCAGAGTTCAAACAAAACCCAACCCAGTTTACAAAACCGTCAGAATAAAACTCAGAGTTTAAAAGACTGCCACGTTTTACTCAACTCAGAAAAATAACTCACAGACATCCAAATCAGACAGTCTAACTTTACAGAAAATCCCCGTGCGGGATGCAAGCTTCATAAAACAGATTAAAATCACAAAACAGATAAAAGAGCATCCCAAAGGGGATTAGGACATAGACATTACCTGTAGAAAGTCACTTCAATCAAAAGATGCACACGGAGCTACTGGTTCGTGTCCTCGCTCAAACCTAATAAAAGGTTCTAAAATCAAAACGTGCTCTAACGATTTCTTTAACATCCTAACTACCCTTCCCAAATTATGTTTTATTCCTTCTAATCACAACCCACACAATTTCTAACATAAAGTCTTTAACAAGAACTTATACTCATTCATAATATAAAATTAAAACTCTACCAAGGCCTAACAAAATATTTTTAACTTAACATTAACGTAATAATAATAATAACTTTAAACATGACTTGTAATATAATAATACTTGTAATAACACACTATCGAAATACCCTTATAAATAATAAAATGAACCCACTTTAAGAAGATATTATTACTAGTAATATTGTAACAACATTAACTTAATATTATGAAAACATAGGATATAAAATAAACTAAACTTTGTAATAATCACAACATATAATATAGCAATATATTTGATAAACTTGACATTAACATACTAATATATAAAAAGGTAGTAATACTTTGTAAAACTAACTTTCAAAGTAACAAGGACTTGATAATATAACAACTACAAGAATAATATAATGAACCTAATTTTATAATAGTTCCAACATAAGACATTAGCTTTTATATAATATGCAATCAAGACATAGTATTACCACATTTAGATAGTAAAATCATGTATTAAACATTAGGTAATAATTTTTACTAAATAATATGGAAAATATTAATAACTTAATATTATTGTCAAAATAAATAATATACTTGATATATAAACATACAAAATAACAAGATATTTACTAATACTTAACTTAACATTATTACACTAATATTCATGAAATCATAACATCGATATTAACATCAAAATTCCACATAACATATAAACTATATATATTAACTTATAACCCTACACTAAACACACCCTAATAACCACTTATTAAACTAACATGTATTTAGTCAATATTAACAGTAAATATACAATTTTATTTACTCTAAAACACATTAGTAAACATAATACATGATTAACTAACCCTAACACATAATACCCATATTATTGTAGAGAGAGAAAGAGAGAGAGAGAGGGCACAAACAAAGGGTCCAAGCTAGAAGAGGTGGGGCCGGGGTGGCTCGGGGCGGCGGCTGGGAGCCGCGGCGCGGTGGTCGTGGCGAGCTTTGGTGGCGGATGGTGATGGGTGCAACCAGGCACAAGGAGAAAGGGAGAAAAAGAAGGGAGGCTCGGTGGAGCTCGGGGTGGCGGTGGCCGGACTCGGTGGTCAGCGGCGATCGGCGAGGCGATGTGGCGGGGCGCTGGGGTGGTCGGTGGTGCGAGAGTGGTGGTGGGGTTGGGATGTCGGGGTGCAACAAGGGGGATTGGGGTCGGTTTTCCGGCGTCGGTGGCGGCGGAAAATGGGCGGCGGTAGCTGGGTGGTGGTCGGAGGAAGGAGGGAAGGCAGGAGGGAGGTGATGTGGTGGTGCGTCGGTCGAGCAAGAAGCACAGCAGCAACAGCAGCAGTTGTAGAAGGAGGAGGAGGGAGGAGAGAGAAAGAGAAAGAAAGAGAGAGAGACACGGGAGAGAGAAAGAGAGAGGGAGAGGGAGGGAATAGGGGCAAGCCAAGTGGCATTCTCCCATTGGTCAGTACAATTTGTATGCATGGGTAGTGGGTGCAGCAAAGAAATGGGAATTCGTTGGGGGAAAACGGACGAAAATCACAACAAAATCAGATATATTTTGATGAATGACATCACCCCCATGACATCATAAATCCCATCTAGCAATTTCTAAATAAACATATATTACCTCATAAACCCTATAACAACAAAACTTAAGAAAGACAGATAAAAACTCTCTCAAGATAAAAGATTTTTCACCCGAAGTCCCAAAAATTCCTAACTGATATTTTTAAGACTCTAAAAATTTCTACGAATACACTCGCGGTCCTAAAAGCTCCGTGTGAAGACAAATAAATAAATAACGGAATAAAACGTTCGTTAGGAAATTTAACGGCAACACAATAGCATTTTTTTCGGGGTTTTACATCATTACCCCCTTAAAAGAAGTTTCGTCCTCGAAACTTAAACTCTTACTTAGCGATTCTTCAGACGGAACTCACGGTTACCTTAATCAAAAACTCGGGATTTTACATCATTACCTTCTTCAAAAGAGTTTCGTCCTCGAAACTCAACATGCCTTATGCATTGTGTAGGTGTGGATACCTCAATCCAATCTCCTCCTCAGCTTCATAAATGGTTTCAATTGTGGCATGATTCTCCATCACAGTTTTACTAGAGGGACGATATTTCTTTGAAGTTACTTTTCTTCATAATCTAGAATCCATAGCAGGTGCTCCTCATAGGTCGGGTCTTCTCTCTACCTCCGACTCCTCGTCGGGGTCTTCTTCTGGTTCCAAGCCCTCCTCGGGGCTATATTCCTTTTCCTCCTCAGGGTTTAGATCATCCAGAGAGGCTAGAGTCGGGTGCTCATAGCAATTGCAGCTGTATGTCGTCCAACAAATGTCAAAAACGATCAAGCATGCACTTATAACACAAAAGATAACCAGGAAAGAGACACACATCCCATTCCCCCATCCTACACTCATCACTCCGAACGTAGCATCCTAAGCTCTAACAAAAAAAACCTAATAGACACTTAGGAGCTACCAGGTCGTAACCCAGAGCTCTGATACCATTCTGTAACGCCCCGGAATTTCAATTCTAAACTTAACAGTCAAAATCAAATGTTGACTAACATTAACAGCGGAAGACTCGTTTTTTTTTTTTCCCTTTAACTTGGGCGTTACTGCCGTACCTCCGAAGAGATACAAGGCAAGAACAGACACTAACAGAACAAACTAAGAACTTCAAGTTTTAACAAACGAAACAAACTTCGAATTCTAGAATAACATAAACTCAACATTTACTAAACTTCAAGTCTAAACATAAACTAAACTTTATTCTCAAACGGCTAACTCCAACGTCCTCACTTCTATTGCCCATCCCCATCACATAATTGATCTTCACCTGAAAACAAAACATTCACAACATGAGGGGGGAAACCTCAATAATGTCTACTCCTAATCACAAAAGCAGTTGAAATCTTTTAAACCATTTTAGGCGGGGAACAAGTCAAACCTTTTACGCAATTCAATTGAATCCCAACCCGGAGTAACGAGTTCAAAAATATCAAAACTTATAAACCAACGATTCAACTTCCAACTCGGAAAAACACAATGTTCCAAAACCACAACGATAGTTTCAACCTGAATCGGACATCGTAAATCGTAAATCGAGACCGACGAAGCAGGTAATCGAAGCGAGTAAACTTTTCCTCAGAAAACATATCAGAATTTTATTATGCGGGGATTTGCCTATCCCCAGAATATCAGAACTCGAATCGAGCAGATCTCGGATCCTCGAATCGAATGGATGGCGGTCGAAGCGAGAATCGGATGTGTGCACAATCTCGAAATAATATCGGGACTCCGATCTCTTGATAACTCCCTGCGAGGAATGCAGATCCTGGTCTAAGGGTCGTTACCCGCAACCCGCTTATGGTTTCACTTTGATTATTAGTATCTTATTAATTATCAGACGTCAGAGTTCAAACAAAACCCAACCCAGTTTACAAAACCGTCAGAATAAAACTCAGAGTTTAAAAGACTGCCACGTTTTACTCAACTCAAAAAAAAATAACTCACAGACATCCAAATCAGATAGTCTAACTTTACAGAAAGTCCCCGTGCGGGATGCAAGCTTCATAAAACAGATTAAAATCACAAAACAGATAAAAGAGCATCCCAAAGGGGATTAGGACATAGACATTACCTGTAGAAAGTCACTTCAATCAAAAGATGCACACGGAGCTACTGGTTCGTGTCCTCGCTCAAACCTAATAAAAGGTTCTAAAATCAAAACGTGCTCTAACGATTTCTTTAACATCCTAACTACCCTTCCCAAATTATATTTTATTCCTTCTAATCACAACCCACACAATTTCTAACATAAAGTCTTTAACAAAAAACTTATACTCATTCATAATATAAAATTAAAACTCTACCAAGGCCTAACAAAATATTTTTAACTTAACATTAACGTAATAATAATAATAACTTTAAACATGACTTGTAATATAATAATACTTGTAATAACACACTATCGAAATACCCTTGTAAATAATAAAATGAACCCACTTTAAGAAGATATTATTACTAGTAATATTGTAACAACATTAACTTAATATTATGAAAACATAGGATATAAAATAAACTAAACTTTGTAATAATCACAACATATAATATAGCAATATATTTGATAAACTTGACATTAACATACTAATATATAAAAAGGTAGTAATACTTTGTAAAACTAACTTTCAAAGTAACAAGGACTTAATAATATAACAACTACAAGAATAATATAATGAACCTAATTTTATAATAGTTCCAACATAAGACATTAGCTTTTATATAATATGCAATCAAGACATAGTATTACCACATTTAGATAGTAAAATCATGTATTAAACATTAGGTACTAATTTTTACTAAATAATATGGAAAATATTAATAACTTAATATTATTGTCAAAATAAATAATATACTTGATATATAAACATACAAAATAACAAGATATTTACTAATACTTAACTTAACATTATTACACTAATATTCATGAAATCATAACATCGATATTAACATCAAAATTCCACATAACATATAAACTATATATATTAACTTATAACCCTACATTAAACACACCCTAATAACCACTTATTAAACTAACATGTATTTAGTCAATATTAACAGTAAATATACAAGTTTATTTACTCTAAAACACATTAGTAAACTTAATACATGATTAACTAACCCTAACACATAATACCCATATTATTGTAGAGAGAAAGAGAGAGAGAGGCACAAACAAAGGGTCCAAGCTAGAAGAGGTGGGGCCGGGTGGCTCGGCGGCGGTAGGAGCCTCGGCGGTGCTAGGGGCGCGGTGGTCGGCGCGAGCTTTGGGGCGGCGGATGGTGATGGGTGCAACCAGGCACAAGGAGAAAGGGAGAAAAAGAAGGGAGGCTCGGTGGAGCTCGGGGTGGCGGTGGCCGGACTCGGTGGTCAGCCGCGCGCGATCGGCGGCGCGCGCTGGGGTGGTTCGAGGTGGTGCGAGTGGTGGTGGGGTTGGGATGTCGGGTGCAACAAGGGATTGGGGTCGGTTTTCCGGCGTCGGTGGCGGCGGAAAATGGGTGGTGGTCGGAGGAAGGAGGGAAGGCAGGAGTGAGGTGATGTGGTGGTGCGTCGGTCGAGCAAGAAGCAGCGACAGCGTGATTGTAGAAGGAGGAGGAGGGAGGAGAGAGAAAGAGAAAGAAAGAGAGAGAGACACGGGAGAGAGAAAGAGAGAGGGAGAGGGAGGGAATAGGGGCAAGCCAAGTGGCATTCTCCCATTGGTCAGTACAATTTGTATGCATGGGTAGTGGGTGCAGCAAAGAAATGGGAATTCGTTGGGGGAAAACGGACGAAAATCACAACAAAATCAGATATATTTTGATGAATGACATCACCCCCATGACATCATAAATCCCATCTAGCAATTTCTAAATAAACATATATTACCTCATAAACCCTATAACAACAAAACTTAAGAAAGACAGATAAAAACTCTCTCAACTGATAAAAAGATTTTTCACCCGAAGTCCCAAAAATTCCTAACTGATATTTTTAAGATTCTAAAAATTTCTACGAATACACTCGCGGTCCTAAAAGCTCCGTGTGAAGACAGATAAATAAATAACGGATTAAAACGTTCGTTAGGAAATTTAACGGCAACACAATAGAATTTTTTTCTGGGTTTTACATCATTACCCCCTTAAAAGAAGTTTCGTCCTCGAAACTTAAACTCTTACTTAGCGATTCTTCAGACGGAACTCACGGTTACCTTAATCAAAAACTCGGGATTTTACATCATTACCTTCTTCAAAAGAGTTTCGTCCTCGAAACTCAACATGCCTTATGCATTGTGTTGGTGTGGATACCTCAATCCAATCTCCTCCTCAGCTTCATAAATGGTTTCAATTGTGGCATGATTCTCCATCACAGTTTTACTAGAGGGACGATATTTCTTTGAAGTTACTTTTCTTCATAATCTAGAATCCATAGCAGGTGCTCCTCATAGGTCGGGTCTTCTCTCTACCTCCGACTCCTCGTCGGGGTCTTCTTCTGCTTCCAAGCCCACCTCGGGGCTATATTCCTTTTCCTCCTCAGGGTTTAGATCATCCAAAGAGGCTAGAGTCGGGTGCTCATAGCAATGGCAGCTGTATGTCGTCCAACAAGTGTCAAAAACGATCAAGCATGCACTTATAACACAAAAGATAACCAGGAAAGAGACACACATCCCATTCCCCCATCCTACACTCATCACTCCGAACGTAGCATCCTAAGCTCTAACAAAAAAAACCTAATAGACACTTAGGAGCTACCAGGTAGTAACCCAGAGCTCAGATACCATTCTGTAACGCCCCGGAATTTCAATTCTAAACTTAACGGTCAAAATCAAATGTTGACTAACATTAACAGCGGAAGACTCGTTTTTTTTTTCCCTTTAACTTGGGCGTTACTGCCGTACCTCCGAAGAGATACAAGGCAAGAACAGACACTAACAGAACAAACTAAGAACTTCAAGTTTTAACAAACGAAACAAACTTCGAATTCTAGAATAACATAAACTCAACATTTACTAAACTTCAAGTCTAAACATAAACTAAACTTTATTCTCAAACGGCTAACTCCAACGTCCTCACTTCTATTGCCCATCCCCATCACATAATTGATCTTCACCTGAAAACAAAACATTCACAACATGAGGGGGGAAACCTCAATAATGTCTACTCCTAACTGTCAAAACAGTTCAGAAATCTTTTTTAAACCATTTTAGGCGAGGGGAACAAGTCAAACCTTTTCGCAATTCAATTGAATCCCAACCCAGTAGTAACCAGAGTTCAAAAATATCAAAACTTATAAACCAACAGTATCAACTTCCAACTCGGAAAAACACAATGTTCCAAAAACCACAACTGACAGTTTCAACCCAGAATCAGACATCAGAAATCAGAAATCAGAAACCAGAAACAGAGTAATCAGAAACAGAGTAAACTTTTCCTCAGAAAACATATCAGAATTTTATTATGCGGGCGGGATTTGCCTATCCCCAGAATATCAGAACTCAGAATCAGAACAGGATCTCAGATCCTCAGAATCAGAATGGATGGCCAGTCCTAGAATCAGAATCAGATGTGTGCACAATCTCAGAAATAATATCGGGACTCCCCGATCTCTTGATAACTCCCCTGCAGGAACAGATCCTGGTCTAAGGGTCGTTACCCGCAACCCGCTTATGGTTTCACTTTGATTATTAGTATCTTATTAATTATCAGACGTCAGAGTTCAAACAAAACCCAACCCAGTTTACAAAACCGTCAGAATAAAACTCAGAGTTTAAAAGACTGCCACGTTTTACTCAACTCAAAAAAAAATAACTCACAGACATCCAAATCAGACAGTCTAACTTTACAGAAAGTCCCCGTGCGGGATGCAAGCTTCATAAAACAGATTAAAATCACAAAACAGATAAAAGAGCATCCCAAAGGGGATTAGGACATAGACATTACCTGTAGAAAGTCACTTCAATCAAAAGATGCACACGGAGCTACTGGTTCGTGTCCTCGCTCAAACCTAATAAAAGGTTCTAAAATCAAAACGTGCTCTAACGATTTCTTTAACATCCTAACTACCCTTCCCAAATTATATTTTATTCCTTCTAATCACAACCCACACAATTTCTAACATAAAGTCTTTAACAAGAACTTATACTCATTCATAATATAAAATTAAAACTCTACCAAGGCCTAACAAAATATTTTTAACTTAACATTAACGTAATAATAATAATAACTTTAAACATGACTTGTATTATAATAATACTTGTAATAACACACTATCGAAATACCCTTATAAATAATAAAATGAACCCACTTTAAGAAGATATTATTACTAGTAATATTGTAACAACATTAACTTAATATTATGAAAACATAGGATATAAAATAAACTAAACTTTGTAATAATCACAACATATAATATAGCAATATATTTGATAAACTTGACATTAACATACTAATATATAAAAAGGTAGTAATACTTTGTAAAACTAACTTTCAAAGTAACAAGGACTTAATAATATAACAACTACAAGAATAATATAATGAACCTAATTTTATAATAGTTCCAACATAAGACATTAGCTTTTATATAATATGCAATCAAGACATAGTATTACCACATTTAGATAGTAAAATCATGTATTAAACATTAGGTAATAATTTTTACTAAATAATATGGAAAATATTAATAACTTAATATTATTGTCAAAATAAATAATATACTTGATATATAAACATACAAAATAACAAGATATTTACTAATACTTAACTTAACATTATTACACTAATATTCATGAAATCATAACATCGATATTAACATCAAAATTCCACATAACATATAAACTATATATATTAACTTATAACCCTACACTAAACACACCCTAATAACCACTTATTAAACTAACATGTATTTAGTCAATATTAACAGATAAATATACAAGTTTATTTACTCTAAAACACATTAGTAAACTTAATACATGATTAACTAACCCTAACACATAATACCCATATTGTAGAGAGAGAAAGAGAGAGAGAGGCACAAACAAAGGGTCCAAGCTAGAAGAGGTGGGGCCGGGTGGCTCGGGCGGCCCTGGGAGCCTCGGCGGCTGCTAGGGGCGCGGTGGTCGTGGCGAGCTTTGGTGGCGGCGGATGGTGATGGGTGCAACAGGCACAAGGAGAAAGGGAGAAAAAGAAGGGAGGCTCGGTGGAGCTCGGGGTGGCGATGGACCGGACTCGGTGGTCGGTGGCGATCGGCGAAAGCGATGTGCGGGGGCGCTGGGGTGGTTCGAGGTGGTGCGAGTGGTGGTGGGGTTGGGATGTCTGGTGCAACAAGGGGATTGGGGTCGGTTTTCGGCGTCGGTGGCGCGGAAAATGGGCGTGAGTAGGTGGTGGTCGGAGGAAGGAGGGAAGGCGGAGGAGGTGATGTGGTGGTGCGTCGGTCGAGCAAGAAGCACAGAAGATTGTAGAAGGAGGAGGAGGAGAGAGAGAAGAGAAAGAAAGAGAGAGAGACACGGAGAAAGAGAGAGGGAGAGGGAGGGAATAGGTGCAAACCAAGTGGCATTCTCCCATTGGTCAGTACAATTTGTATGCATGGGTAGTGGGTGCAGCAAAGAAATGGGAATTCGTTGGGGGAAAACGGACGAAAATCACAACAAAATCAGATATATTTTGATGAATGACATCACCCCCATGACATCATAAATCCCATCTAGCAATTTCTAAATAAACATATATTACCTCATAAACCCTATAACAACAAAACTTAAGAAAGACAGATAAAAACTCTCTCAACTGATAAAAAGATTTTTCACCCGAAGTCCCAAAAATTCCTAACTGATATTTTTAAGACTCTAAAAATTTCTACGAATACACTCGCGGTCCTAAAAGCTCCGTGTGAAGACAGATAAATAAATAACGGAATAAAACGTTCGTTAGGAAATTTAACGGCAACACAATAGCATTTTTTTCGGGGTTTTACACATTTACATAGCAAAAGTCTTGCTTTTCATCTCTTGGGAAAGTCGCATGACGCTCTCGGCTTTTTATACGCTTCCGCTAAATCAAGATTAAATGGATTAAAATATTGCTAAGTAATATCCCAAGAGTTGGGGCTATTACAGACCGTTAAATTTATAATTGAATTTTCGGGGCGTCGTTACAACAATATTCACAAGTTTCTCCCCCCTTTTTGTCTTTCAGACATAATGGAAACGAGAGTCACAAAATGTTTGGCAATGAAAACAAACAAAAAAAATTCGTTCAGGAAAGAGTAAAGAAATTGTTTATGCAAAAGGTGGAGGCACATTAGATGGTGCCTCTATGCTAGAGTCGGGAGGGGGGAACAATGGTTGGGGAGCTCGGGTGGAGGACAACACCAGCCTACTTGACAACGTCCTTGAGAGAAGCTTTAATACCTTGGCAGACGAGCAACAGGTTGGCCTTGAGATCAACATTTGCATCCTTCATCTACTGGGATTTCGCCTTCAATGCGCAAATCTCTATTCTAAGGAGATCAGTCTACTGATAAATGTGATTTATATACATGTGATCTTGGATTATTCTGAATTAATTTGGGTGATTTTAAATATGAATGTATTATTTTTATGCTCGAATTCTCCATTTTATGTTTGGTTAGAGTTTGGTGTAGTTTTGTAGGAAATTGGAGTAGATTGAAGATATTAAGCTCAAATCAAGTATTGCAGTCCAAGAGGATCACAAACTAGAGAAGAATCCACCCCAAGGGCCCAAACTTAGGCTCAGTTCATCAAAGAAGGTTGTCAGGGTGCAACACGGGTGTCAAAATAGCCAACATGACCCGTTTCAGGGTCCAGAAAGTGAAAAAAAACTGCTCATGTAGGCAACACGAACCGTTTCCAGACAACACGGACTGTGTTGACTTGGCATGGACCATGTTGGCCCCTGTTTATGATAAAATGTCGTTTCGGATTCTCGTAATTGCTATGTAATGGCAGATTCGGCTATTTTGTTCATCATTTAAGCCTTTCAATATCATCTTCCATAGCCATATTCATCTCCCACTTCAACCATATTCCCAGCCATATTCATAAAAGTGCAATATTAAGAAGTATTGTTGGGTTTTGAATATCCGTTCTCAAGATTTCCACAGAATTGAAGGAGCAAAAGTCTCGCGGATTACTATTCAAGCAAGGATTGATTTCCATATCATTTTATCTCTCTTTCTTATAATTTTTCATGCTTTGTAGTATAAGTTTTTATAAGTTTTATAGTTTGAACATGAGTAATGAGTAGTTTTATTAGTTTAGGAGGATAAACCCATTTAGTTGCTTTCATGAATTAAGTTTTGTTGGATTGAACAAGTGCTAATCTAGTTTGAATACATTTTATTTATCATTTGATTATTTATGTCATTATTTTTTATTGGATATCAAGAATATGGAATTAGATTTTTCAGTGAAGTATCGAACGGAGAAATTCGATAATCAGAATCCTTAGGATTAAACTCATTATGAAATGAACTAGATATACATGATTTTGTAATTAGGGGTCTTAAGATAATTCGATCTTTAACTTATTTAAAATTGAAATAACCACGAAAATAGGTGATTAATTTGACTAAGCAATTCGTTTCATTGCCAAAAGCTCACTACAAAAGAAAATGCGATCATCGACCCTAAAATGTACCAAACTAGTGACATACATGTTGTAAAATCCCGAAAAATTTAAATGTGTTGACTGTGACGTCGTTAATAATTTAGGTTGACTCCGTTAATTTTGAGAAATTATGGGCGATTATTTCTGCTAACACTTGAGCTCGTAGGACCGTTGTGAACTAACAAGGGTATTTTAGTAATTTTCTATGTGCATTGGAGTTGCATAAGAACAGGGTATGTTTGTAATTTCATGTGTGTTATTGGATGAGTTATGTGTTTACTTTTAATTTAATTATGTGTCTTATTATTATTCACGTGAGTATTTTTCTAGTTAATTATAAGGTATTTTGGAGATTTTGGAAAATCTACTATCATAAATAATTAATTAGTTTCAGCAGGGTTAATTTTCTAACTTTTTTGAATTTTCCTTGTAATTAATTATGAGTATAAATAGACCTGGCAATCGGATGGATCGGATTGGATTCAGATCGGATTAGCTCGGATTCAGATTTTTCGGATCGGCCATACTCTGGTTCGGATTCGAATCGGATGGGGTTCGGGTTCAGATTGACTCAGATGTGTTTTGTCGGGTTCGGATCGGATTCGGACCGGGTTTAATCGGATCGTAATGTTCAGGTGGGATTCAGGTTCGGATTGACTCGGACGGGTTTTTTCCGGGTTCGGATTGATTCGGATGGGTTGTGTCGGGTTCGGATCGGAATATGACCAGTTTTGATCGGATTAGGATCTTCGGATTATAGTCGGATCGGGTGGGGTTCGGGTTCGGATTCACTCGGATGGGTTTTTGTCGGGTTTGGATCGCATTAGGACTGGGTTTGATCGGATCGAGATCTTCGGGTTGTTTTCGGGTCGGACCAAATTCGGATCTAAGTTTATAATATTGGGTAAACAATCTAAACATTTCATATACACCGAAATAATGAAATTAGTGTATAATTTTATGCCAATTACATAGACCTTGTTTGAAAAATTTGTAGTTTAGATATATAGTGGTTGTGGATTGGCGGATGGTTTCGAATACACATCTACTAAGCTCTAAATTCAGAATTCAAAAAATCAAAATATATAATTTATAAATTAAAGGTAATCATCACAATTTACAAAAATTCAACTTAAAAGTAAAGTTGAATTATATAATTTATAAATTATAATGGTACCGGACATTTTTTATTCTAATTGGTCGAATTATAATCAGGTCGGCTTAGTTTGGTTCTATTTCGGGTCAGATGTGCGTCAAGCCAGGTGAAACTCCGTTCGAACAATTTTCGAATTCGGGTTAAATCAAATTTGACTCAGGTTGGATGCGGCTTGAATAAGATAAAATTCGGTTCGGGCAATTTTCGGATTCGGGTTAAATCGGATTTGGCTTGGCTGGGGTCAAGCAATTTCGAATTTGGCAATGCTCGGGTCGAGTTCGGATCGGATCAGATTATTTCGGATGAGGCTCGGGTCGGGTAAAAATTAGTTCGGGCAATTTCAGATTCGGGTTAACTCGGGTCAGATGTGGCTCGGGTCAAGCAATTTCGAATTTGGTAATGCTCGGGTCGAGTTCGGATCGGATCAGATTATTTCGGATGAGGCTCGGGTCGGGTAAAAATTAGTTCGGGCAATTTCAGATTCGGGTTAACTCGGATTTGGAAATGCTCGGGTCGAGTTTGGATCGGATCGGATTATTTTGGATCTCTTTCTTATTCGGTAAAATTCGGGTTGTGATTCGGATCGGATTCGGGGTCAGATTATCTCCGGGTTCGGATCAAGACCGGATCATCCATTTCGGTGTCGGATCGGATTCGGGTTCGGATTTTTCGGATCGAATTTCGAATCTCAGATTAGCTTTGCCAGGTCTAAGTATAAATGTCCCTCTTAGCTAAACCTTAGATCAATTTTTTTTAAAAAATAAAACCCCACACCTTTTTTCTTTCCTCCTGCTGCGCAGACATGAACCCGAGCCGCCTCTCTTTCGTTTTCTTCCTTAATCACTCCCGGGTTCTCTCACGCACCAACCTACACTGCTCACACCAACTACCACCAGCCACCAGCCGTGCCACCCTCACCACCACAATTGCAATCGACACCACCACAAAACCCCAACCATCGTCGGGAATCACGCAATCCCCACCACGAGCCCCCTTCTCCTCTATCTCAAATCTCTCCTCCACCCTTTCTTCTTCCTCTCGCCCACCTCTGAGCGCTGCCTATCAGCCCCAACTTCCACTGTTGGGCGCCTCCCTGAACCACCCTCGACGGCCGCCAGCCACCAACTGCGGCCGCCGACCATAGGAACAACGATGTGAGGCTTCCAAAATAAGGCTGCCATTCTTGTGCTGCTGTGTTGCTACCCCGGTCGGCCACCTCCCAACCCCTCTCCAGACGTCTTCGGCAACCACCAACACCATTAGGAGACCGCCTACAATCCCTGCAATGCCCGTCAACCGCCACCAAGGTCACCGGAGCCACCGTCACGGTGGGAGGAGCACCCGAAGTAGGCTTGTTGCCCTGTTTGTACTGCAAGTGTTGCCGTTATCGCTACTGTTTGCGTGACCCCTTCACCACCGTCGGCCACCACACCACCTCACTATCATCCCGGAGCCACTGCTGCCACCAGTCAGTCGCCTCGACTCTTCTCCCTCTCTTGTGTTTGGGCCTGAGTTAGTTCACGTCATTAGCGAGCTCAAGTGTGTTCGTTACTTGAAGTGAAGTGAAAATATTCAGGTCATATCCATGCCCTAATCCGCACTAGGATGCGCTTTAATTGTTTTTGTTGATGTCAAATCTGTTTTGAAAATTGCATCCCCAAGGGGACTTTATGTTGAAATTTTAGATCGTCTGTTTTGATTATTGTTTGTGATTGTTGATTTATGAATTGAGAAATTGAGATCGTCTTTGGTAAATTGTTTTGTTTTTGGATTTAATAACCTGGGTTGGGTTTGATTTGAGATATGTGAGCTGGGTTTTACATAAGATACTAATAATTCAAAGTGGAACATTAAGCGGGTTTCGGGCAACACCCCCAAAGATCAAGATGTGGTATCTTGCAGGAGGGGGATGTCAAGAGATCAAGGATGCCTGATATAGTTATAGGGTGGTCGTAGCCTGTGACAGGCAAAGGGTCTGGGACCCTAGTCGTAGCCTGTGGTAGGCGGCAATGTGAACTCTTGATATTCTAGCCGTAGCCTGTGGTAGATAACGGATCTGGGATCCTTGTCGTAGCCTGCGGTAGGCAGAAATGTGAACTCTTGACAATTATGGTTGTAGCCTGTGATAGGCAAAGGATCTGGGATCCGGCAGTTTGATATTCGTTAATTACTTTAGGGGATATGACATCCCGCCCGCATAATAAAATGAATTGGTTGGGTTGAGGAAAAACAGTTAATGGTTGAAGGTTTGTGAAATTGTTTGACTTGTTCCCTCTCCCTTAAATGAGTTGAAATGAATTCAACTTATTTTTAACAACTACGGGTTGACATTATTGAGTTTTCCCCCTTATTTTTTTAATATTTTATTTTCAGGTAATGATCTATATGCTAGAGACGGGAATTAGTAGTGAGGCTTGTCTTGCTTAGTTTATTTCTTTATGTTGTGTTTCATTTCAGAAAGACTTGAATTAGTCATGTTGAGTTGATTTCAGGTTTTGAGTTTGTTCAGTTTAGTTTAAGGTAGTTGAACAGTTGTAGTTGTCCTTCTCACCTTGTGTTCCTTCGGGGATATGACAATGACGCCCAAAATAAAGTTAAGAATTCCACTGAGTTTTCTGTTAACGATAGTTTGACTTTGACTTTCCATAATTGAACTTCCGGGGCGTTACACATGTTCAATCCACTTGATTAATTCATAGAGTTACTTAGGTTTATCCCCTGAACGTATTTTTTCCATTGATTATTCTCGTTATTTGTGTGAATAGTTTCTTATTTTGCCCTCAATAGTGATTAGAAGTAGTTTTAGAAGAATCCAAACCAAAACCTGATCGATTTAGCGATTACATAGGAGGTTAGCTTGGTGTATAGTCTAGCAAAATCCATGTGGGAACGACCTTAATACCTACTACGCCTATACCCATGCACTTGCGGCGTATCAAATTTTTGGCGCCGTTGCTTGGGACTTTGTCCCTAGCCTCCATCGAACGAATACCCTTAGATCGACTAAGTAATTTTCTTTTGTTTTATTTTTTCGTTGGATCTCACTTTGGTTTTATTTTTGTCTATTGCTAGGTCTTCCGAAGGTGTATGCAAGAGGCACCACTGTTTGAGTTCGATCTCGAGATATAGAGAACCTTCCATTCAAGGCAGAAGAGACAAAGAATCAATTGGACTAGAAATGAATTCATTATTTACTTCTTTGAAAGGTCAGAAATGACCAAAGATAGAGACTACCAACAGTGTAGCTCAAGAATACCTATTTGTTTGAAGTTGGGGTATGACTTCATAAAGGAACATAGACCTAAGGTTTCTTGGTCAAAACTGATTTGGTGCACCTCAAGAATACCTAAGTGTAGCTTTATTTGCTGGATGGCAATTCAAAAAAGGCTACCAACAGTTGATAGGTTACAAAGATTTGGTTTACAGCTGGCTAATTGTTGCTTTCTGTGCAACAGGAATTGTGAATCTAATCTCAGGTTTGGAGAGATCATATTTGGAGGCTACTCATATTCGGAGGGATCAGTTTGGTGTTGATCCAAATTGGGATTGGAGTTTGAACAATTTGGACAGTGTGGACTTTGCTGGGTGGCACAAGAAGATTGCTTTTGCCTCTATTGTGTATAGCATATGGGGAGAAAGAAATAGAAGAGTGCATCAAAACACTGTGCATTCTTACTTGGATGTTTGTCATTTCATTAAATCTGACATTTTGCTGAGATTATACTAATCTCAGGTTTGGTACTATGTATTGGTTTGTTTCATTTTGGTAGATGTTTTGGTGTTTGTGATCTTGGGTCTGATTTCATTGTTGGCCCCTCGAGTATTCCCGAGTATCTTGTACTCGATTTTGTTAATGAAAGTTCTATAAGATTTTCCAATATATATATATATATATATATATATATATATATATATATATATAGGGAAATTGGATTCTAATAATCCCTACTTTTGCAAATTGGATGACAATAATCCCTACTTTAAATTTGTATTCTGGTGGTCCAAAAAAAATTAAAATTATATTGTAGTAGAACATAATTAAGAGTATACCCTGAATATCATAGATTTTGTGTTGCATTTGATTCAAAACTTTGTATAACACTTTACCACGATTTTTAATGAATTTACAACACTTCTCCCAATTTTTTTGAATTTTTTTTCTATTTTCTATGATTTTTTCAATTTTATTTTTAAAAAAAATCATAATAATTGCACGGAATCTCAAAAAAATAATTTAAAAAATGTTTTAGCAACTACACTTTATTACCTATCTGGGGGGCAGGAACGAAAAAAATAAAAACAATATGGGGTAGGCATGAAAAAAATAAAAAGAATGTGATGATGGATTTGATACCACTAAAATTAATTTTATTTGTTTTTGGATCACCAGAATACAAATTGAAAGTAGGGATTATTGCCATCCAATTTGCAAAAGTAGGAATTATTAGAATCCAATTTCCATATATATATATATTGGAATTATAAGTACAACTAGCATATATATATATATATATTGGAATGGAGAGAGTACATATATATGCATCCTCTATGAATAACTCTGAACTTAGTTTCAAATTGTCAGTAAATCGAAATATATGTTACCTAAGACCCAATAAAACAAAAATGTGCAGGACCAATGTTACATTTTCATCAAAATTGTTGAAGAGATCCAAGGAAGGAGTCCACTTCAACAAAGACCCATGGTACACAAGTTAAGTGAGGTTCCATCTTAAAACCAACTGGTGTTAAGTGGTGTAGCTCACTTGACTTATATACCATATGCTTTCCCTTTACTTTTCCGATGTTGGATATTTTTACTAATGGGTGAATACCAACAAGAACTACATCATATGTTATATGATAAGATTTTAATCATAGTTTCGTATAGCTTTTGATGGTTCTTTTACCATATCAAATGAGATTAATATTTCCCACTTATTTGGGTAAGAGTCATGGTTAGATGGCATTAGATGATTTTGTTATCAATAAAAGACAATAGAGTTGTCCATTACATTCACTTCATTTTTTACCCAAATGAATAAATATAATTTTGGTAGTTAAAAATAATGAATAGTTCAATATATTCATAAAGTTAAACAATTTGTTCCTCGTATAGTTCTACATGTGAAAAAAAGCTTTTCATGTAATAGATTTTAACAATTACTAGGCCTCAACCCGTGCGATGCACAGAGTGAATTAAATTAGTTATTTTGAAATTTAATAAAAGTCATGGATAAGTAATTGTAAAACCCCGAAAAATTCAAATATATTGACCGTGACGTCGTTAATTGATTTAGTTGACTTCGTTAAATATTGAGATTTTTATCGGCAATTATTTCTGCTAACACTTGAGCTCGTAGGACCGTTGAGAGACTAACCAAATATTTTAGTAATTTTTATATGCATAGGAATAGGGGTATTTTGGTGATTTACATGTTAATATTTGATGAATATATGGTTAGCTTTAATTAGTTTTGTAGATATTTTTTAGTATTAGTATTATGAGTATAATTTAAGAAAATAATATTTTCATTATTATTCCCTACGTCTATGTTTAGCAGGTGGTTGTTAATTATTTTTTTTAAAATTTTTCTTAATTACTTTATAATTAGTATATTATAGTTTAATAAACCTAAAGTTCCAAACCCTACTCCCTCCCTTCGCATCTCCGTGGGCACGGTCCCCATGCACCGTTGTAACGCCCCGGAAATTCAATTATAGAAAAGTCAAAGTCAAACTAACGTTAACAGACAAAATTTAGCGGAAGACTCAAACTCTTATTGGGCGTCACTGCCGTATCCCCGAAAGAATACAAGGCGAGAAGGAAACTACAACTGTCTGATAACGGTAAAACAAACTAGCAAACTCATACTTAGAAAATAAACCTCAAAACTAACTTCAAGTTTCTCATAAAACAACGTAATTAACGATGACGTCCTCACTTCTAATTCCCGTCCCCAACATATAGATCTTCACCTGAAAATAAAACATTTCAAAAATGAGGGGGAAATCTCAATAATGTCTACCCCTAACGTTAAAAACAAGTTAAGTTCATTTCAATTCATTTGAGGGAGAGGGAACAAGTCAAATCATTTCACAAACCTTTAATCCCTTATCTGTTTTCCTCAACCCAACCAATCCATTTTATTATGCGGGCGGGTTATCAAATCCCATAAGGTAATATCGCCTACCAAAGGCACCAAGAACATTCGCCTACCAAAGGCATCAAAGATCATCTATCCTATATCAGGGATGAAACCCTGATCTCCTGACACATAACCCATACAGGATACCAAATCCTAGTCTAAGGGTTATCGCCCGCAAAAATAATCGCCTACCAAAGGCATCAAACAATCGCCTACCAAGGGAATCAAAAATCATCTATCCTATATCAGGGATGAAACCCTGATCTCCTGACACATAACCCATACAGGATACCAAATCCTGGTCTCAGGGGTATCGCCCGCAAAACAATCGCCTACCAAAGGCATCAAAGAGTAAACCCGCTTAAAGTTTCACTTTGAATTATTAGTATATTATTCAAACTCAACTCACAACTCTCAAGTCAAAACCCAACCCAGGTTATCAAAACCAAAAAATAAAACCACTAATAAAAGACCATCCAATTTCTCAACTCAATAAAATCAAAGCACAAACAAATACAAACAGTTATCCAAGACAGATGGTCACATTTCCACAAAAGTCCCATTTCGGGATGCAATTCTCAAAACAGATTAGAAAACATTAAAATACATTTAAAGAGCATCCCGGTGGGGATTAGAGCATAGACATTACCTGGTTAACTTCACTTCACAGCTAAGACGAACACACTTGAGCTCACTAACGACGCGAATTAGCTCGGGCCTAAAATAAAAGTAATTATTCTAATCAAAACGCGCCCTTCGAAGTTAGTATTAACTACCTTCTACCTAACCCTCCCCTAGGAACACTATAGGTTCCTATCAATCATGAATCTATACTTTAAATTACTTAACACATTCCAAGTAATCGTATAATAACACCAAGTAAACATTTTCAATCAACAACACATTTATTAACAGTTTCACATAACAAGAGAGATCACAGCATCCATATAAAAAGGGTCGTAACTTGACCTCCCGACATCCTATGGGTCTGATTTTGGACTTTTCGGAAACCTCAGGATGTCGACTAAAACTCTTAAGTTGACGACTAAGCCCATATCAGCTCGAAACACTCTAAAAGTACCAAATCTTCCAACTGCTCCAGTTTCGACAAGTTCTGGTAAAACGACTATAACTCGAGCTATACAACTCAAAAGTCCATTCCGCAAAATTCCTATGAAAGCTAATATCTAGGGGAACCTCTAGTCGAAAGGGTTCGATCAAAGGACAACTATATTACTCGTGGTGACCCGATCTTTAGACACTAACAAAACTGTCCCGATCCCGGTTCTTATTTAATTTATAGTTTTCGGTTCTAACTTCCACCAATCGATCCCGGGTTCCTAATTAGAGCTTAGAACAGTAACTAAGATCCAAAGTAATTAACCTAATCCAACTAAGGTTCAAACATCAAACCTCCTATCATCAAAACTAAAATGTAAAATATGAAATCAACTTTAATATTTCCACTAACCCTAAAAGCATACATGAAATAATAACAACATTACCCTAAACATGAACTCTACAATATACTATTTCAAGATCCAAAAATTACAACATGGATGATTACAAAACATGAATTTCTTAATCAAGGTGCAAGAAAGAACAAGAGATCATGTGAATGAAATATAAAGATCATATAAACACTTAAACTAGTAATCAAGAATCACACAACTAATTCTTTTTCCAAGATTCATTCAAGAATATGAATTTAATGAAAAAAAAATCTCAAATACTAATTAGACAATAACTTATATAAACATCGGTACTAATCATAATTCATGCCTAGAATATTACTAACAACCCTAACATAAATTTGCATACAATACCATATGAATAACTTGTGAAAGATTTATACTAACGCTACACAATAATAACTTGGTAATCTAGAATTCCTAAGCATAATATTTGCAAGTAAAACACTTTAATTTGCATGGATTTACTCTCATGAAAAAAAAATCCTAAACATGATAAACATAATTTAATTCATCATATAAAACACATGAATGAACCCTAAACATGATTTGATAATATTCACCAAGTACATCACATATTAGTAACAAGAATGATCAAAAGGAACATATAGTTACTCCACTACCACACAAGAACCAATCTTGATGATTAGTCCCACTTATAGCACTTAATTAAGAATAATTTATCACACTTAGCAACCCTAATACATGATTAAACATAGCAAAAATAATGATAAAACAATCAGAGACCAAAGAAACATCAAGAATCGAAGGTGCTCAAAACTAACAAGGATTTACTCAAGGGGTGGTGCTAGGGCGGTTTCCGGCAACTGGGCAGGCGGTGGCGTCGTTCCCCGGCAGTGGTGGTCCGACGAGACTCACGGCAGTAGCAGCAGCGGCGAATAGGGACAACAACTACTTTGAGTCGAGGCGGCTGGGCGTTGGCCTTCGACGGCAGCGGCGGTTGCGTGGTGGTTCTTTGAGGTTGAGCGGTGGCGGCGACGGTCGGCGGTGGCCGCGACGGTCCGGCGATGTGGCGGCGCGAGAGAAAGCGAGGAGTCGGGAGAGAAAAAAGAGGTTGTGCGTGAGTTTTTTTTGGTTGGGGGTTCTTAGGTTTAGTCAAATAATTACTCTCTAATCTCTTCTTCCCAACAGATTAACAAACAAAATCCAACTCTAGCTAATCTCCTAACTGACTAACCGCACAATCCTACAACTCTAAGTAAGCTAAACTTCTACTCTTACCAATACTAACACTAATAGTTATACTGCTAATAAAAACACAAAGCAATAATAATAATATAGTAATACTAATAGTCATCTATCTCTAATAATACGTATTACTACCGATAATAATAGTATCTAATAATAATTAACAAGTATGATACTAATCATAATAATAGCACTAGCACGTAAATAATACTTACCTTCCCATAGTTGTAATCAAGAATAATATTAATAATAATAAATACTAATAGTAATAAAACATAACACAACACATAATACTAATAATCATATACGAGAAATATTAATCATATATCAATGATAATCACTTAATAATACTAATAAAAATAATTACGTAATAATAATAATAATAATAATTACGTAAGAATAATAATAATAATAATAATAATAACAACAATAATAATAATAACCACATAATCGTAATAATAATAATAGGAGCAATATTACACATAATAATAACACAAGATATTACCAAAATACCCCCGTTAATCCCCCGACGGTCCTATGAGCTCAAGTGTTAACAAAAATAAACACAAACGAATAATAAATAACGAAGTCAAACCTAATTTACTAACGACGTCACGGTCAACATCCTTGGATTTTTTCGGGGTTTTACATCATTACCTCCTTAAAAGAAGTTTCGTCCTCGAAACTTAAACTCAAACCTAACGGTTCGGTAATAATCCTAACGGCTCTGTTCTTCCTAAAACTCGAGGTTTTACAACCGTGGTCACGGTCCAGGTGATTAGGGCTGACAACTCTTTGCACCACCGTGGCTACGGTCATGGGAGACCGTGGCCACGGTCTAGTTCGGCCAGCTTCTTCCTTAGGCAGGGTGAAGATCCCACCGTGACCACGGTCAAAGTGACCGTGACCACGGTCTAGTTCGGGTGCGAGGCCTTTTCACTTTGGTCTTGGCTCCATCATACCGTGGCTACGGTCAATGTGACCGTGGCCATGGTCTCTCTCGGCCACAGTTCCCTTCAGAGTACTCTTCAGCCGTTGCCTTCCCTTTTAAATGAGACAAAATATGTACCATTTAATCTTCATATATAGGTATAAATGTGGACTTTTTAGTACACATTTAAATGGTAAAATGGTGACTAATTATTGTACTTGTTTTTTTGCCAATGTTAGTACTATTTGAAAACTTATTAGTCAATTATGTTGGGTTATTGACCCAAATTCTCTTGACTCATTATTTGGCAAGTTTCCTAAATCTACTTAAACACTCCAAGTTATTGGTTCCTATTAGGAAATTATTTTATTTCCTAATTATATTTAGGTTAGTTTCCTAATTGTATTCTAAAACTTAATTGTATTTGGAGTGGAAGTCTAGCCAAATCTATAGGATGTTTACCCCTATAAATAGAGGTCTTTATTCACCTTGTAACATGCGCCAAGCAACCAATGTAGTCGATGTGAGAGCCTTCAAAACTCCCCATGAGGGAGGTACGGTGTTATTTTCACATCTTCACCATACTCATCCCTAGGTTATGAGAGTCTACGAGAGTTCACACATATATTTTACCTCTTGTAATATCTCCTTTTTCTACTAGTGGATATTGGTTGTCGTCCGTGGGTTTTTCTCCGAGTTCTTCGGTTTCCCACGTAAAATTACTGTCTTACCCTATTTATCCTTGCCCCTCTCTATTATTATCCTCGATTCCATAATCATCCTGTATTTCCTTCCGCTGCATATATTACTCTATTTTACACCCTACCAACTGACTAACAACTGGCAACAAATCTGAATTTGATCCTAACAAGTGGTATCAGAGCTAGGTTCAATCAGATTCATATCCTACCGGAGTCGGGTTAAATTCCTTCAAGAGCCGGATCCTACCGGAGTTAGGATAAATTCCTTCAAGAGCCGGATCCTACCGGAGTAAGGATAAATACCTTCAAGAGTCGGATCCTAACGGAGTCAGGATAAATTCCATCAAGAGCCGGGTACTGCCAGATTCAGTCAAATTTCTATCCTACCGGAGACAGGTGAAATTCCTTCAGAGCCGGATACAACCAGATTCAGTAAACTTTTAATCCTGCCGGAGTCAGGTCAAATTCCTTCAGAGCCGGATTCAATCAAATTCAGGATAAAGTCAGAATTTTGTTATTATAAATGGGGTGATAGAGTGTTATTAACAGGATGACGTCGAGAAGTTCGTTGGCAAGATAAATTTCAAGGTTCTTTGACGGTTGTAAACACAAATTTCGGGTCTGAAATAAATAAAGACAAGAAATTGAGAAACAAATTAATTTGTATTAATATTCGAATGTATGTGGGTACAATCTCTGTATTAAATACAATAAAGTAGTCCTCTGATTCGATCTCCTAAAATTTGGGTGAGCCGAGGGCGCGGACGCTTGATCTCGATCTCGGATGCAGGTCTAGCTGAAGAACTCTATAGCAGTTCTTGAACTGAAGGTTTTAAGCGTTGATCTCCTCAGTGCTTGGTAGCTGAAGGCTGCTCGAAGGCTGACCGTTTGCAGGTTGACTGTTGATTGCAGTTCTTCAAGTTTTTGGATACGAGGGCTTGAGTGCTTGGTCTCGATCGATGAACCAGACGAAGAAGATGACTGTAGTCTTTGATGTGAAGAACAGAGGTTGTTGTTGAACTAGCCGGCGTTGGTCCTTGGCGCTTGATATCTGGATGTCGCTTGTAGTTCAATCTTCTGAAGGTTTCGCAGGTCTTGCCGGAGAACTCTGAAGCAGTTCTTGATCTTGATGCTGTAGAGGCTTGGAGACCCGATCTGGAGCTTTTGTAGACTTCGATCCTTGGCGCTTGGTAGCTGAAGACTGCTGGCAGTTTGATCTTCTGAAGCCTCTGGAGTGCAGAATGCCGAATGCCGCCGAGGGTTGACTCCAGTGTGTTTTGAAAATGAGGGAGAAGACCCCTTTTTATAGGCTCTGGAGGCCTAGGGTTTCTTAGAGTTTTGAGTCGGCATTGGGCTTGGGCCCAAATTAATTAATTATCCCTTTATTTTAAATAAAGAAATAATTAATATTTTATGCATCATCTTTGACATGTGTCATGATACTATTGGCCAGGATGCATTTCCATTTAAAATTCAATTAAATGGACCGCCGTAATTAATTTAACAGGTGGTGGATAATAATTGACCAAATAAATTTAATTGATTTTCCACTTGTCATTTTTAATTAGTCGATAAATTTTTGCCTCCTACAAATGCCCCCTTCGAGAGTCAACCGCGGACACGAACTTAAAGTGTTTAAAGCGGTTGGGTCTCGAATATTTAAGGATAATAATTTTTTTTATTACAACTTTTCAATTTGGATAAAATTTCATCAGAAATTTAATCAGATAAAATTTTCAGCAGTTGGAGTTGGAGTTGGAGTAGGAGATGGAGATAGAGTAAGAGTTGGAGTTGAAGTTTGAGTTGGAGATGGTGATTGATAAGCCGCAAGTGCACGGGTGTACATGTAGCAAATATCAAGGTCGATCCCACAGGGACTTTTCCTTTCAACGCACTGAACTAGCCTCCTAGTTGATCGCTAAGTCGATCCGGTTTTTGTTTTGAATCAACTAAATCTAACTCTAATCACAATCAAAGTCTAAACAAACGAATATTCACTAAACTATTATGATGAAATCAAGGGAAAAAGGCGTTCAGGGGATGAAACCTAAGTCAACTAACGAATCAACGATGTGGATTGAACTCTCATTTCATTAATTTGCACAATCAAGGTTCGATAATCGCATAGAGTACTTCGCAATGAGATTTTGCCACTAGAGCAAATTGCCAAGGCTAACCAAGCACCTACTTTCGTGGTTATTTCGATTTAGTCAAGGTTAAAGAACTAATTATCTCAAGAACCCTAGTTAAAACTTCTATGTCTAGATAATTTTAACTAGTTCAATCTAGGTTTTCGGGTAATCAAACTTCTCCTTTCGGTACTTCATTCAACAACCTATTAACATGCAATTGGTGATCAAGCAAAAGCAATAACAATTCAATTCAAAGACCAAATAGATTGAAACAAACTAAATTCATGATAATTCAATCCAACAAAGTCAATTCATCAAGCAACTTCAAAGGTTCATCCCCTAAACTAAAAGAACTACTCACAATTCATGTTTAAAACTACAAAGCAATTGAAATCTATTCTAGAAAGCATATGAAAATCTATGAGAGAATGAGAAATAAACCCAAGTGAAGAACAATCTTGCTAGGAATTAACAATGGAGGACTTTTGCTCCTCCACTTCAAAGTATGTTCGAGTTGCTCTTCGATCTTCAATCTTCTCTCAATCTTCAATGATGGAATGGAATATGAATGATGAATGATGAATGATATGATTAGAGCATGAAATGGATGATGGTGGATGATCGATTCTCCTTAAACTCCGCCGGAAATAAGCATAATATAGGCAAATATCAACTCAAAACCGCCGAAAATGAAAAGACAGGAGAGGCACGGAACCTGCCAGGGATGACACGGACCGTGCTCATAGTGACACGGACCGTGCCCCCCTAGGCACTACCCGTGTCGCTTCACTGCACACAATTCTTCACGTTCTGGTCATAGGCACTACTCGTGCCACTGCAGACACCACCCGTGCCACTGTCTTTTTCAGGCCTAGGAGTACTTTGGGCCATTGTTTGGGCCTTGGGCGATCCAACATCTCACTTCTTGGTCCTTCAAGCTCATAACTTGGATCTACACTTGATTTTTAGCTCGGTTTATATCGATTATTCACAAATTACCTACAAAACTCACCGAACTCCAAACCAAGTGTAATATGGGAAATTCGGGTATAAAATAACATAATCAAATCAAATATTCCCCAAATTCTCAATAAAACAACCAAGTTCTCATATATACAAGAAGCACTTATTTCTCTTTTTATTTTCACTTTTTCTAAGTTTTTTCCCCTTTTTTTTCTTTTTTTTTTTCTCTTTTTTTTCTCTTTGAATAAAACACACACAAAAATAAACAAACTCACACTTATATACAACTCACTAGGCAAGTTCCAACTCTACCCAACAACTTCAATGTATATGATTGGGGAATCAAATCAATATTTACAACTCAGACCAATCCCCATCACAAACCAAACCACCAAAGTAACCATAATCAACCCAACTTCATACTCAACTCATTTCAAGCAATGGCTTAAGGGTAGGAAATATATAATCGGCCAATGCTCATAATATGGTTTCAAGAAAAGAAAAAGTCAATGCAAGAAAGGGCTAACTAAGGATATTCTGATGTAAACGGGTGGTCAAGGCTTGCGGGTTCAAATCCTAATGCCTCTATCATCTTGTCAATGTACAACACATAGCAATTTCAAGGAGATGCAAAGCAAATGAAGGAGGATGCAACAATGGTGAGTCACTCATGGAAATTAGACTAATAAAAATGATTAGTCTTTTCTTTTAGGCTTATGTGGACTCACGGTTAGCGCTCAACAATCATTACCTAGTTTAAGAAGATATGCATATGCACAACTCACTCTTACAATAGAAACAAAGGCAATCGGTCTTACTATCCTAGCACAATTCTCACAACAATTAGCTTCACAACTCATGTCAATTCACAGTCTTTCACAAACGGCCTATACAAGATCAAATCAAGTCAAAAGAAAACTGTCTCGCCAAATCTTATATCAAACAATTTTTTTCTTTTTTCTTTTCTTTTTCTCAAATTTCAAAAACTTTTTACAAGACTAAAGATGAAAATAAGAAAATAAGAAAACGAAAACGAACTACTAAAAGAGGAAATTAAAACTACAAGCAAATCTAGAAAACAAAGAAAATAAAAACAAAACAAAAGAAAAAGACTCAAAACAAGTTAAAAATCAAAAATAAAAACGACTCAAAACACACATATCCACAAAAAGCTTACACAAATCCCCCCATGCTTGAACCGAGCATTGTCCGCAATGCGAAACATCACCCGAGAAGCAAAGGAAGAAAACACAAATCTAGAAGAATCAAAAATAAAAAGAGTAAAAATAAGGAAAAATTTTAGAAAATCCTAAAAAGAAAATAAATAAAATCGAAAAGGCTTGGGTTGCCTCCCAAGAAGCGCTTGTTTAATGTCCTAAGCTGGACAAGGTACCTCTCAACCCGATGAATAGTCCATAACTCCATAGCCAAGGGCTTTTGGAGCTTCACATTGCACAGTACCTCCAAACATCTTCAAATTGACCCCACAGCTTGGGTCAAACTCATCACCTCCTTCAAAAATGGAGGGATCTCCATCATCAAACCTGAAAATCTCATTGAAAGCACCCTTGTTAATAGCATAAGGCACGTTCTTGATGATGTTAGGTGGGGGCAAAATTTCTTTTATCCCCATCCTCGCATCGCCAAGTTCATGGCCTTTATCAATAAATAAACCACAAGGATGTTCAACAAAATGGTCACGAGATTTCTCAAGCTTTTCACTCTCCAGTACATGCACATAGTCATCTTTCTTTTCACAAATCAAACCATCAACATTCTTATCCTTCTCACCAAACACATCAACACCAAAGCAAGGGGAAACGCCACGTGGCAAAACATCACGGAATAAATCAAACTCAAGTTCATGTTCCCCTATCCTAAACTTCATCTTTCCACATTGTACATCTATGACACACCCTACGGTAGCAAGAAAAGGTCTCCCCAAAATGATTTGGGTACGGGAATCTTCGGGCATATCAAGGATGACAAAATCAATCGGCACATAGCAATCACCCACCTTAAGGGGAAAATCCTCCAAAATACCCTTAGGGTACTTGATAGAACGATCCGCCATTTGCAATGACATGGTAGTTGGTCTCAACTCTCCTAGGTTCAACCGTTCATACAAAGAATAGGGCATTAAGTTTACACTAGAACCCACATCACACAAAGCTCGGTTAACGGTTAAGCTACCTAGGCCACATGGAATACTAAAGCTTCCCGGGTCCTTAAGCTTAGGAGTAAGCTTGTTAAGAACCACATAACTACATTCTTCAGTCAAAGCAACTTCCTCAATTTCATCAATTTTCCTCTTTTTAGAGAGGATTTCTTTCAAAAACTTTGCATACAAAGGCATTTGAGATAAAACATCCAAAAATGGCACATTCACATTCAATTGCTTTAACATATTAAAGAACTTGCCGAATTTTGCATCAAATTTAGCCTTAGCATATCTTTGAGGAAAGGGTAACGGTGGTTTGTAAACTCTAGGTGGAGATGAAGGTCGGGTTTCGGTGTTCTCTTTTGAATGCTCACTCTCAAGGTCTTTCTCTCTTTCAAAACTAACAACATTCTCACTAGGCTTCTCAACCTCTTTCTCAACCACAACTCCCCCATGCTTGGTATTTGGCACGCTAGGTCCCTCATATTGTGTCCCACTCCTCAAAACAATGGCATTACATTGTTCCTTAGGGTTAGGTTCGGGCTTTCCGGGAAGCATTCCCGGAGGGGTAGTGGAGGTACCAGCTTGAATGGCAATTTGATTCTCAAGCATTTGAGTGTGGGTGCTCATAAGGTCAACTTTAGTAGCTAAGGCCTTAATCACCTCATCTTGTCTTTGTTGATGCTCAAGTTGCCGTTGTTGATGATGTTGTTGAGACAACATCAAAGCTTGTATCATAGCCTCTAGGTTAGGCTTTTGGGGAGCTTGTGGTGGAGGTGCTTGGGGTTGTCTTTGTCCTTGGGGTTGACCCATTTGGTTATTATTCCGGTAAGAAAAGTTCGGGTGGAACCTAAAGCCGGGATTGTAAGTATTGGAAAAAGGGTCAAAGTTTTGCCGATTAGAAGGGTTACCAACATAGTTAACCACTTCGGTCGATTCATTGCTAACCAACCCACTAGGACAATTCAAGGTCTCATGCTCATATGATTGACACGACGCACATGGTTGGGGAGGGGGAGCATTCACATTCAACAAATCCATCTTCTTAGTCATGGCATCCAACTTAGCATTCAGCATAGAAATAGCATCAACTTCATACTTACCTCCCGTCCTCTTGGAACGGGGCTTTGACCACTGGTAGCTATTGATCGCCATCTCCTCAATCAAAGTTTGGAGTTCCGCCACTGTCTTGGACATGATGTTGCCTCCTGCCGCCGCCAAGATGTTGGCCCTCAAGTTGTCATCCACCCCGTTGTAGAAGGCTTGTATCGGGACCCATGGTTCTAAACCATGGTGGGGGCATTGACGTAAGAGGTCCTTGAACCTCTCCCACGCTTCATAGAGGGACTCATCCGGCTCTTGGACAAATGTTGAGATTTGATTCCGGAGGCTCGTCAACTTGCTAGGAGGAAAGTACTTCGCCAAGAATAGGCTAGCAAGTTGGTCAAAAGTGGTGATGGCAGAGCTTGATGGAAGAGCGTCCAACCACTCCCAAGCCTTCCCTTCAAGTGAGAAGGGAAACAATCGCAGCTTGATTGCATCGGGCGTTGCACCATTTGCCTTAAAGGTCTCACATGCTTGGTTGAATAGGAGAAGGTGCCGGTTGGGATCTTCATTGGGGAGGCCATGGAATGGGTTGGACTTCACCAAATTGATGAGTGAACTCCTCAGCTCGAAATTGTCGGCGGCCACTCTTGGAGGATTAATGGCGGAGGGTTGATTTGTGACATTTGGCATCACATAGGAGCCAAGCGTGATTCTAGGCCCTCCACCACCGTCACCGCCGGACATGGTGTTCTTTCGCTTGGAATTCTCTTCTTGTCTTCTCCGGGCGTGCTCTAACTTTTGCTTCTTTCGCCGGGAGCGAAAGGTTCTTTCGATTTCAGGATCAAGCTCAAAGAGTGGAGCCTTTTGCATGCACGTAGAGTAAACCTCGCAAGACAAAAACAAAAACACCAAGGAAAATCAAAACAGAAAATAAAAGACTTAGGCAACCTTAGGGTATTCGTTCAGTGGCTGGCTAGGGACAAACTCCCCGGCAACGGCGCCAAAAACTTGATAAGCCGCAAGTGCACGGGTGTACGTGTAGCAAATATCAAGGTCGATCGCACAGGGACTTTTCCTTTCAACGCACTGAACTAGCCTCCTAGTTGATCGCTAAGTCGATCCGGTTTTTGTTTTGAATCAACTAAATCTAACTCTAATCACAATCAAAGTCTAAACAAACGAATATTCACTAAACTATTCTGATGAAATCAAGGGAAAAAGGCGTTCAGGGGATGAAACCTAAGTCAAATAACGAATCAACGATGTGGATTGAACTCTCATTTCATTAATTTGCACAATCAAGGTTCGATAATCGCATAGAGTACTTCGCAATGAGATTTTGCCACTAGAGCGAATTGCCAAGACTAACCAAGCACCTACTTTCGTGGTTATTTCGATTTAGTCAAGGTTAAAGAACTAATTATCTCAAGAACCCTAGTTAAAACTTCTATGTCTAGATAATTTTAACTAGTTCAATCTAGGTTTTCGGGTAATCAAACTTCTCCTTTCGGTACTTCATTCAACAACCTATTAACATGCAATTGGTGATCAAGCAAAAGCAATAACAATTCAATTCAAAGACCAAATAGATTGAAACAAACTAAATTCATGATAATTCAATCCAACAAAGTCAATTCATCAAGCAACTTCAAAGGTTCATCCCCTAAACTAAAAGAACTACTCACAATTCATGTTTAAAACTACAAAGCAATTGAAATCTATTCTAGAAAGCATATGAAAATCTATGAGAGAATGAGAAATAAACCCAAGTGAAGAACAATCTTGCTAGGAATTAACAATGGAGGACTTTTGCTCCTCCACTTCAAAGTATGTTCGAGTTGCTCTTCGATCTTCAATCTTCTCTCAATCTTCAATGATGGAATGGAATATGAATGATGAATGATGAATGATATGATTAGAGCATGAAATGGATGATGGTGGATGATCGATTCTCCTTAAACTCCGCCGGAAATAAGCATAATATAGGCAAATATCAACTCAAAACCGCCGAAAATGAAAAGACAGGAGAGGCACGGAACCTGCCAGGGATGACACGGACCGTGCTCATAGTGACACGGACCGTGCCCCCCTAAGCACTACCCGTGTCGCTTCACTGCACACAATTCTTCACGTTCTGGTCATAGGCACTACCCGTGCCACTGCAGACACCACCCGCGCATCGCCTTTGTCTTTCGTGCCTAGGAGTACTTTGGGCCATTGTTTGGGCCTTGGGCGATCCAACATCTCACTTCTTTGTCCTTTAAGCTCATAACTTGGATCTACACTTGATTTTTAGCTCGGTTTACATCGATTCTTCACAAATTACCTACAAAACTCACCGAACTCCAAACCAAGTGTAATATGGGAAATTCGGGTATAAAATAACATAATCAAATCAAATATTCTCCAAATTCTCAACAAAACAACCAAGTTCTCATATATACAAGAAGCACTTATCAGTGATGGAGTTGAAGTTGAAGTTGAAGTTGGAGTGGGAGTTGGAGATGGAGTTGGAGACTCAATTGAGAATTCTAGTAGCATCCTGAAACTTGGCCCATCAGACACTATATAAATGCACCCTCCTCGCCTCTTCCATTCATCTGCTGCTCCTTGTCTTCTCCCTGAATTTGCAAACTTGCAGGTTTTACAGTATCTTCTTTTTCTTTCTTTCTTTCTTTCTTCTTCTTCTTCTTGTTTCTTTTTCCCATATAATTTGACTGTTTCTTTTTCTTGTTCATTTTTTTTTGCCATCTTTCCGGTACAGGGAGCTGATATTAATTATCATTGTATACTTGAAGTTGTCCTTCGTCGTCGTCAGTGTCTTGCTTACTCCTCAGCGAGCTGACGTAGAATAGTTCTAGACTATTCTCTTCAGGACTGTTTGGGTCGACAATGTCGCCATCTCCGCTTCCGTGGGCTACTCCTCAGGGTACTGACGTAGAGTAATCCTAATTACTCTCTTCAGGACTGTCTGGGTCGACAGCGTCGTCACTAGTAGAACACTCGTCGGGGATGTTTTGATGTATTAGACATCTTTGAAGTGTCTCTTTTTAGAACTGACCTGGGTCGACGGAGTCATCATGGAGTTTACTCCTCAGGGACGTTCTGATGTATTAGACATCTTTGAGGTGTCTCCTTTCAGAACTGACCTGGGTCGACGGAAGTCATCATCGGGTTTACTCCTCAGGGATGTTATGATGTATTAGACATCTTTGAGGTGTCTCTTTTCAGAACTGACCTGGGTCGACGGAGTCATCATCGGGTTTACTCCTCGGGGACGTTTTGATGTATTAGACATCTTTGAGGTGTCTCTTTTCAGAACTGACCTGGGTCGACGGAGTCATCATCGGGTTTACTCCTCGGGGACGTTTTGATGTATTAGACATCTTTGAGGTGTCTCTTTTCAGAACTGACCTGGGTCGACGAAAGTCATCATCGTGTTTACTCCTCGGGGACGTTCTGATGTATTAGACATCTTTGAGGTGTCTCTTATCAGAATTGATCTAGGTCGACAGAGTCATGGCCTCATCGCAAGTGGAGTACTCCTCAGTGACGTTCTGATGTATTAGACATCTTGAGGTGTCTCTTTTCAAAACCAACTGAGTCGACAACGCCGTCGCCTGGCTTACTACTCCTAGAATTTCCGCCATCTACAGGTTATGAAGAGAAGACTTGAATTCTCTATCGAGTCATGATGAGCTACCAGACTTTCTTCTGAAGATCCATGGCAGGTCAGCTAAACATGTTCTTGGTTCTGAGCGTCATGGAAGGACACAAGGATATCGCCCGCTAGCTTGTCCCCAATATTGACCTGAGTGAGACGTCGATATCGCCAGTTTGAAAGAGTCTACCACTTAGCCAAAGGAGTGTGCCGCTTTATTTGAAGGATGACGGCATTGTCTTGGAGCAGAATTCAACCAACACGGTTAAGATGCCCCCACGTTACCTACTTGAAGGAAGTTGTCAACCATATTGAGTATTTTGTTGGTGGTGTTGACTTGAAGCAAGCCACCAACATGAAGATCTTGGCAAGCTAGAGTGCGGCTTGAAAGCCTACAATCATAATGACTTGGAAGTTGATTTATTTCCTGTACTTTTGACTTGAGAGTTTTCATTGTGATGACATAAAAGTCTTTAAAATTTGATTTTGACGACTTGGTAGACTTGAATTTGGCTGACTTGGGAGTCTTCAATTTTTTATGACTTGAAAGTCGGTTGGTTCGATGACTTAAGAGTCTTGAAGTTTGTTGACTTGAAAGTCTTTGGATTTGCTGACTTGGAAGTCGTATGCATTGTTGACACGAACATCTCGAACTTTATTGACTTGGGAGTCGTGATTTTTTTCCTTGACTTGTGAGTCTTTTCATTTTGTTAATTTGAGGTTGACATGTGAGTCTTTCATTTTTTCGACTTACGAGTTCGGGAGACTTGTTGATGCGAGATTTGACCGACTTGGAAGTCTTGGTCTTGTTGTTGACTTGGGAGTCAAAGGACTTGGTGACTTAAGAGTCTTGAAGTTTATTGATTTGAAAGTCTTGAATTTTTGCTGACTTGGAAGTCTTTAATTTTTTTGTTGACTTGGAAGTCGGCGAATTTGGTGACTTGAGAGTCTTGAAATTTGTTGACTTGAAAGTCTCAAATTTTGTCAATTCATGACCCTTTTATTTTTTCTATGTTATGACTGTACTCAAGTCTAGACCCCAAATTGCCTACGTACCTTAAGAATGAAATACTCTTAAGGATCAAGCCAAACATAGTTCAAATCTAAAGAAGGAGAAATGGAGATTTTATTTATTAATTTAGCCGTTCACAGTTTATACTCTTGCAGGCCAGGAGTATTACAATGATAAAACTAAAAGGAATTAAAGTGCAAATGAACTGAAAATGAAATCTTTTTTTTTTTGGTGAACAGTTTAGGCTCTTGCTCGGGAGCTACATCTTCACTTTCCTAGATTTTGACTTGGGAAGAAGAAAGCGTCTCCTCTCGTTCAAACCCTTCGTCGACGTTGCTTTTGCTTTGATGACCAATGAAGATCACAGTGTGTCTCTTCACCCTAAGGTATCCTTCAGTCTTTACTTCCAACGTTGAATACCGCTTCATGCGAGATGGGATGGTGCTTTGAACTTCGTTGATGACTCCAAGGCGGCTGAATGCGGAGTTCTTTTTCTGGTCGGCTTATGAGTTTGCCACCTCTTCAGCTTGTTTGATCTTTGACAATACAAAAGACTTTGATTTCGAACCATCCTTGATCCTGTTGAAGACCGAGGCTCTGCGCTCTCCTCGACACCCTATCTGCTCAAAGACAGAAGTTTGTCTGTGGGAAGCTGACCGTCCCAACCTATCGAACACGGAGAGCTTTGACTTAGGCTGATACTCTATTCTTTCGCTATCATCTTCTTCGATCTCGGAGCAGGAGACCATGTTCACAGCTGCAACATTGTTAACTTCTCCAAAGAAGTACTTCGGAAAGTATTCCTCCAATATGACAGGAACACGAGGGCCTCGCTCAAGCAACTCAATTGAATCCACTCCTTGTTTCTTGATGACTTCAAGCCTTTTGCTCTCCATCGAAGGTTGATGATTGCTACTTCTCCTTCGTTGCTTACTTTGACGAGGCGATGTTGTTTGGACTTCACTTTGCCCCCTAGTCTTCCTTCGAGACACCGAGCTCCATCCTTCCTCTTCACCAAAAGCTTTTGAGACTTGCTCATGTTCATCTTGAGGCTGCGTTAAATGCGGAAAGTGGGCGGTTTTTTACATCCAAACTGAATCATCAAGAATTCATTTCTCTTGGCTGGAATCGGCTGTGCTGAAACATAATTGGCTTCGACGTTGTCATCTAAGTCCAATATTATCTGTCCTTCCTCAGCTAGCTTCATGATCCGCTCCTTAAGCGTGACACACTTCTCAAGAGGGTGACTAACTACCCTATGAAAGCGACAATATCTTGGGTTTGTGGTTCTTCCCGATTCTTCCGGCCTCTTTGGTTGTGGAAGTTCGATAACTCCCGTCTCTAACAGGTTGTCGAGCATTCCTGACAAAACGGAGTCTGGAAATGGGTACTTCTTTTCTTGAAGCTCTTTCAGTGTAGGGCGCTTCCTTTCAGCATGTTTCGAAGAAGTGACTTTCTCCCCTTTGGGTTTAGGTTTAGTAGAGATTCTCACTGGTTCCCACATTGAAATAGCCATGGACTCCTCTGTTGAAGTCTTCGGCGACTTTCCATTCTTCTTATACCCACTAGCACTGTTCCTTGATTCGGATGAAGATGAATTCCTTCCCCGTCGACTTGCTATGGTGATCTCCATATCATGTGCCTTGGTCGCCAACTCCTGAAAAGTTTTAGGCTTGACCATCTTGAGCACATAGAGTAAATCCCAATGCATACCTTGAGCGCACATATCGACAGCTGAAGCTTCGGTGAGGCGATCCTTACATTCAAGACTAAGAGCCCTCCAACAATGGATGTAGTCAAGGACTGGCTCGCCCTCCCACTGTTTTGTGTTTGTCAGCTCTGTCATACTGACGACCCGTTGAGCGCAATAGAACCTGTTGAGAAACTCTTGCTCCATTTCCTCCCAGTTATTGATAGATTCAGGCTCTAAGTCAGTATACCAGTCAAATACAATCCCTTTCAAAGAGCGGACGAATTGTTTCATTAGCCGATCTCCTTCCGTGCCGGCATTGCTACAAGTTTCGATGAAGTGAGCGATGTGCTGCTTAGGATTACCCTTCCCATCAAATTGATTAAACTGTGGGGGTTGATATCCTTGTGGCATTCAAAGGGCGTCGATCCTCTTCGTGTATGGCTTCATGTACAAGTGGGTCTTGTTTGATCTCTCTCCGAGTTGAGCGCGCACTGTATTTGCCACCAAGTTTTGAATCTGCTCCACAGTCAGTGATTCTGAAGATGAGTTACTCTTCTTGTCTTCCCCATCGCCATCACCTTTGGAAGACTCTTTGTCAGAATCTTCATCGGAGTCTTGATACGGGCGCTTCTCTAACTTCTTCATCAGTTTTGCGATCTGCTCACTTTGTTCGCTGATCTTCTTGTCTTTCTCTTCACTTTCCCTGGCGAGCTTGTTTAGCATAGCCTCAAGTTCAGCGATCTTTCCTTCCATGTTGACGACCTTCACGTCGCTTGAATCGAAGGTCGAATTTGACTTCTTGGAGAAAGAGATGAGAGGCAGATATGTCCCACCGAGCGTGCCAAATTTGTAAACACAAATTTTGGGTCTAAAATAAATAAAGACAAGAAATTGAGAAACAAATTGATTTGTATTAATATTCGAATGTATGTGGGTACAATCTCTGTATTAAATACAATAAAGTAGTCCTCTGATTCGATCTCCTAAAATTTGGGTGAGCCGAGGGTGCGGACGCTTGATCTCGATCTCGGATGCAGGTCTAGCCGAAGAACTCTATAGCAGTTCTTGAACTGAAGGTTTTAAGCGTTGATCTCCTCAGTGCTTAGTAGCTGAAGGCTGCTCGAAGGCTGACCGTTTGCAGGTTGACTGTTGATTGCATTTCTTCAAGTTCTTGCATACGAGGGCTTCAGTGCTTGGTCTCGATCGATGAACCAGACGAAGAAGATGACTGTAGTCTTTGATGTGAAGAACAGAAGTTGTTGTTGAACTAGTCGGCGTTGGTCCTTGGCGCTTGATAGCTGGATGTCGCTTGTAGTTCAATCTTCTGAAGGTTTCGCAGGTCTTGCCGGAGAACTCTGAAGCAGTTCTTGATCTTGATGCTGTAGAGGCTTGGAGACCTGATCTGGAGCTTTTGCAGACTTCGATCCTTGGCGCTTGGTAGCTGAAGACTGCTGGTAGTTTGATCTTCTGAAGCCTCTGGAGTGCAGAATGCCGAATGCCGCCGAGGGTAGACTGCAGTGTGTGTTGAAAATGAGGGAGAAGACCCCTTTTTATAGGCTCTGGAGGCCTAGGGTTGCCTAGGGTTTCGAGTCGACTTTGGGCTTGGGCCCAAATTAATTAATTATCCCTTTATTTAAAATAAAGAAATAATTAATATTTTTGCGTCATCTTTGACACGTGTCATGATACTATTGACCAGGATGCATTTCCATTTAAAATTCAATTAAATGGACCGCCGTAATTAATTTAACACGTGGCGGATAATAATTGACCAAATAAATTTAATTTATTTTCCACATGTCATTTTTAATTGGTCGATGAATTTTTGCCTCCTACAACGGTAATCGAAGAATTTGTTCCAAGGTGGAGATTGTTGGGTTATTGGCCCAAATTCTCTTGACTCTTTATTTGGCAAGTTTCCTAAACCTACTTAAACACTCCAAGTTATTGGTTGCTATTAGGAAATTATTTTATTTCGTAATTATATTTAGGCTAGTTTCCTAATTGTATTCTAAAATCTAATTGTATTTGGAGTGGAAGTCTAGCCAAATCTATAGGATGTTTACCCCTATAAATAGAGGTCTTTATTCACCTTGTAACATGCGTCAAGCAACCAATGTAGTCGATGTGAGAGCCGTCAAAACTTCCCATGAGGGAGGTACGGTGTTATTTCCACATCTTCACCATATCCCTAAGTTATGAGAGTCTACGAGAGTTCAGACATATATTTTACCTCTTGTAATATCTCATTTTTCTACTAGTGGATATTGGTTGTCGTCCGTGGGTTTTTCTCCGAGTTCTTCGGTTTCCCACGTAAAATTACTGTCTCACCCTATTTATCCTTGCCCCTCTCTATTATGATCTGATTCCATAATCATCCTGTATTTCCTTCCTCTGCATATATTACTCTATTTTACACCCTACCAACTAACTAACAACTGGCAATCAGATCTGAATCCGATCCCTAACAAATTGCTTTCCATTTCAATTAACAATTGTTACGTATGCTTTGATTTTTGTCCATTAACAGGGAATTACGAAACTAAATTTTATTATTAAGTATTTTTATTTATTTGATTAATTATGTAATTAAAGGTCTATTTGTTACTTACACAATGAAATAATTTTTTCTCCTTTGTAAAGTCCTCTGCTCAAGCTTGACACTCTTTTTGTGATTTTTCCCCCTTTGTCATAAACATTAGAATGTCATAATCATAATTATGTTAGGATGTGTTGACCAATAGTTATTTATTTATTTATTTATTTATTTTGATAATTTGGGTAGTTATATTTTTTATGGATTATGATAGTACATTGATGTTAATAATATGTATTGTCTAATTGATCCGGTCCCTTCCCGAGCTCTCCTCAACCTTGATGTGAGTTTTCCGGCCCCGTTGGAAGAGCATTGGGTGAAGTCATGGACGAGCGATCTCCACATCATCTTTAAGTTCTTCCGGGCGTTCAATGAGGGGCCTTCCCCAACCTCCGGGGTGTCTAGGGCCATCCCCAAACCCACTTGAAGACCTCGAGTCGGGTCGACATCGGCACCCATAATTCCCGGCTTGAGCTCGGGTCCATTTTCAGCTAAAGGACTCGGTATTGGGCATGGAAGAAGTCTAAGAAGAAGTCATCAGAGAACAAGGCCAAGCCAAGAGATTCAAGTTGAAGAATATCATGTTTCGAGCAAAATTTGGTAATAAGAAAAAATATATCTTCACGCTTTTGATCATAACTCCTTCAATACAACTCTGATGGCCATCAAATTTGGTGAGCTTATAGTACACATCGAGAACTTTCCATTGATATCTTATGGGCCCAAAACGAAGTTCAGATGAAGAAGTTATGCTAGTTTGAAGCCGGCAGAAAAAATTGCCCAGATGGTAACGCCCGTGACGATCCTGCCGCAACGAAATTAAATTGTCGAAGCTCGTTACGCCCGTTACCTTGTCGTCACGCCCATGACCTCTGTCGTCACGCCCGTGACCCCTGTCGTCACGCCCGTGACGACCCTGCAGTAGCGAAATTAGAAGAAGCAGCGGGAGTTGGGGTTTTGTAATTAAACTTTATTTCTTTTCCTAGTTCTCACTTTATATATGTTAAGATACATTATTATGAGAACACAATTTTGAATGACAACTTTGGGTATTTGCAAACCTCTTCCTCTCAAATCTCTCTCTCTTTATCCTTGAATATTCTTGGTGGTGGATTGGAGTGCCCCCTTTAGAGCTTATGTTGTGGACTACCTTACCCAAGCTTGGTGAGGGTTTCAATGGGGCTTCAGTGGGTGTTGGTGGCCTAGGCTTTATGCATCTTTTGAACTCTAAGTTCGATCTTGGTGAGTTTTCTTTATAGATTGTCCATATCTTGTCAAGCTTTTGTTGATTTGGTGTATTTGAGATCTAGATCTACCCCATTGTTAGGGTTTGTGTAGTGTTGTGAGTTCTACTTGTGACCATATATGGTGTTGTTGTTTGTAGTGTTTGGGTTGAATTTTCTTACATTTATTGAGTTTCCAATCCCTCATGAATCACTAATTTTGCTCAACAATTGGTGTTGTTTAATTTTGTCCCGTGCAACGCACGGGTTTAAAAACTAGTATAGATTAAAAAGATAGAGTTGGTATTGAATAATAATATAATTACCATTGAATGTTAAATATCACATATTTATACTAAAGAAAATTTATTACGTAATTATAAATTTGTAATCCATTTTTAAAAAAGACATATTCTACCATAAATGAAAATTATTTTAACTATGGTGGTTGTAATTGTAATGTATAATTACCCTTAATTTTACCATTAAAAATTAAAATTAATATATATATTCACTGTAGGACTTGTTCCAATAAGTAAATATATATGTTAAGTTATATTTTTCTACAAAATTGAATATTTTAAGGAGATTCTACCATAATTGACATTTTTTCAACTATCATAGTTGAAAAGTGAAAATACCATTAATTTTACCATACAAATTCTTAATCAATGTACGTTGATCAAAGTAACTTGTTTTAATAATTAATCATGTTTAGGAGGATATAAATCTTTTTAACAAATATGATTTTTTTTGATAAATGAATGGTATAAAATTTTCAACTATTATAGTTGAAAATAAATTCAACCATGGTAGAATTTTCATTTAAAACAGTTGTAAAAATATGAGAAGAATTATATTATTATGGGCATAAATGAAATCTAACCTACTTATATTTTTACTAACAACTAATTTTACCAAACACTTTTACTGCCAAAAGCTAAGTCAAATAGCTAACAGCTAATTCAAACTGCTAACAACTAATTGCCAAAGAGGGCCGAAGCACAACATTGAACTCTGCAAGAAAATATAAATTGATGCTTAAAGAAGGTAAGACTGCGTTTGTCAAATGCCCATCGGGGAAAAAACGATCCTGAGCCCGAGATCTTGATACTCCTGGCACCCATGTGTTCTTTTTCTTTTTTTAAAATTTTTTTTAACTAAATATGATGAATATTTTCCTTTAATCTAATACTTCAATATATTTTGAGTTTGAGTTTATAGTCCAATTTAATTATGATATTTATTTATTTATTTATTTTTATTTTAAATTTCTTTGTAATTTTCATTATATTTTTTATTATTTTATAATTTAATTTTTTCTGTATATAGGTACATTTTCAATAAATATAATTTATGAGCCTTATAGTATCAATTTATGAGCGTCTACGTTACAAATTATGAATATTTCATGAGATATGTTAATGAACATTCATATACTGGTTTATTAACATTGTAGTTTTAGTTAATGAGCATTCATAATTGTAGTTTTGGTTAATGAGCATTCATATATTGGGCTATGAGTATTGCAGTAAAAATGTCTGATTATGAACATTCCTGTTGGATGTTATGACCATTCATCTACTGGTTATGAGCATTCATATATTGGTTTTATGAACATTCATATACGGGTTTATGAGCATTTTAGTAAAAACGCCAGGTCATGATCAGCATTCTTGTTAGAGGTTATGATCATTCATGTTTGATGTTATGAACATTCTACTGGGTTATGAGCATTCATATACTGGTTTATGAGCACTTTAGTAAAAACTTCATGTTAAGAGCATTCGTGTTGGAGGTTATGAGCATTCATGTTGGATGTTATGAATATTCATCTACTGGTTTATGAGCATTCATATACTTTATGAGCATTCATATACTTTATGAACATTCATATGCTAGTTTATGAACAGTAAAAACGTCAAGTGATGAGCATTTTAGTAAAAACGTCAGGTTATGAGCATTCATGTTGGATGTTACGAACATTCATCTACTAATTTATGTAAAAAATTGCTGAGAGGTGACACACATTTCTAAAACTGATCGGAAGGAGATCACATTTTTTTTAATGCACTCAAAGGGGACGACGTTTTTAAACAAAGGGTTGCCAGGTGATTTTCATGCAAGTTAACGCTGAAAAATGGTGACAGCTGGTGAGAGTTAATAATTTTTGAATAATTGATGTAGAATGCCGAATTTGAGCCTATTTGCCTCCATTTCACTTCTTTATATAACAAAACTCTTCCCTTCCCCAATTACCCAATTGTCTTCAACTTAAATTTACCATTCAACCTGAATTTTTTGATATTCTTTGTTATTGTTATTACCCTATTTTACCATTCAACCTAAATTTATCTATTTTTTCTCAATTTATCCAAAATTTTAATACTCTTACCAACTTTTACCAAAATCAACATAGTGTGAAATTTATTTCAATTATATATGTAAAAAAATAAAAGATGAAGGGAAAATGTATCGAAATTTAGAATTTATTTTTATTCTGAGCAAGAATTCTGTTTTTTTTGGTGAACAATGCTTTTGCTAATTGTTGAGACTGAAGTCACCATCATCATTCACCATCGCACAGCCTTGACAAGCACCCAACAATAACCACCGGCTACCGCCATTAACAGTGACTGAGTTGTATCAAACCACCACCGGACAACCCTCATTCAACCATCACTGTTGCCTACTACTAGAAAACAGCTTGTTCCCACTGAAAATTCAGTGGGAAATAGGCCACATTCAATGGGAAATGGGCGTTTCTCACCGTTTTCCCACTGATTGAAACAGTGGGTGAAAGTGAGGTAGGAAACTCCTATTTTCCACCGCGACAATTTTCAGTGGGAAATTTCCCACTGTTTACCCACCAAATGTACTCCCACAGATCTGTGGGAAACTTTCCCACCGTATCCAATTCGGTGGGAAACATTCCCACTATCTCCAATTCAGTGGGAAATTTCCCACTGAATCAATTCCAGTGGGAAATTTCCCACTGTATAAGTTAGTCGGAAATTGCCCACGGAATCCACTTCAGTGGGAAAATTCCCACTACAAATCAATCGATAATTTCCCACTACATTTATATAGATAGGAAATTGGTGACAATATAAAATTATGTTTCAAACCCTAAACAATTAAATGTATTAATATATGAAAATACATTACGTATACACTTGGAAACACACATGTTCACCATAAGCACCAATGGTACACTCTTTAAGCAAAAAACCATCTTTGAGGTGCATATTCATTGATTCTTGTTTGCACAAAAAAATAATAATCAAGTCCAAGTCACAAAATCATGTATTAAGTCCCAAAATAGGTCATACAACACATTCTAACTAGTGTCAATCACAATAATACCTAAATACATCTAGTAAAGATGTCCATTAACCTTACCAAGGAAACCGCCAAGTGTCAGTGATGTGAGCCCACACTATCTTGTCCATCATCCTCACCCTTACCCTCACTAATTGAATCTAGCACCAAGTTGCATCAATCCAAATCTTCATTTGCTCTTTTATAAGTAAAGTTGGGGTTTGTTGGGTGGAATTTTCAGCCAAGACTTCAGTCGATTGAGTGGCAAGAGTCTCATCGAGCTTTTTCATATATTGTTCCTAATATGAATTTAACAGTAATAAGTTTATAAACGTATAATAGAAAGAACGTATACCTTGATATGTCAAGGGGCTAATATATATTGCATACCTGTTTACTCTCATCCATGCCAGCCTTATTCCCTACCAATATCTTGTTCACATTGTCCGAGTCATGCTGCTCAATATTGCGAATCCATATCCTAATGTCTGACAAAATTCAAGACAGTGAATTCCTGCACAGCTTTGTAAAGTTAATCTCCAGTTCTCCACCAAACCACTTACTGCCCATATGTCAGCCATCTACCACAATTTTTAAGGAAATTTAATTGAACTAAAGTCTACTCGGCACCCAGTACCAAACCATAGCCTGTAGAACATCTATCACAAAGCATCCAAGAGAAGACGTAAAGGAAAACTTAGCTGCAATTGAAATAACATTAGATGAGGAAAAAGAGTTATTGTTAAATGAAGACTCATCCATAACGTCATATACTAGCAAAATACACATGGCTCCACGGTAGTATGCTATAATGAAGAAAGTAAAAAGGTACATTAAGAGGATGTCCCTAGCGCAAAACAATATTCACAGCCATAAGAAATGTGGGATCGCAAGGCAATGATAGAAACTGATTCAATAAAGGTCCATTCAAAAGTCAAGAAAACAATGGAGATTATTATAGAAGTGACCTAGATGTAGCTAAAGAATGCTTCAATGGTATCATGCTAAGTAATAGTTGCAAAAATGATTTAAACGATAAACACAAATAAAACAAAAACCAATTAATAGTAGTGATGGTCCTAAACCGTTCCTGACCAGCAGTGTCCCATATCGGAAGCTTGATTCTCTTGCCATCAAGCTCTATGATACGAATCTTGAAATCAATACTACAAAAGTACATGATTACAAATTCAAGAGCAATGCAATGTGCACATATTTGTAAGGATAGATAATCAAGCACGAATCGAAGAACTGAACCTACCCAATGGTTGTGATAAAGCTTGTTGTGAAGGAGCCATAAGAGAAACGTAGCAGAAGGCAACTCTTACCCACACCTGCAAATGAAATTCAGCAGTTGAACCAAATTTATTTTAACTATATTACATATATTCCCAATTGCATAGGAGATATCACAAAGAGTCAAATAAACAAACTTAATAATCAGTTCAATATGAAAATGATAACAGCATGTCCAGATCCCTTTCTCCCGTGCTAAAACTAAAAGTACAGTATCAATTCAATGGAAGTAAAGTAAAGAAAAGAGGAAGATGCTGCCACTAAACAGATACTATTAAACGTCAAATGCACTAAATCCTCACTTCACATGACATGAGGTATTATTATGGTTAATCAATTAATAATAGGATTCCCAAACTCTGTGGTTGCAAAAAAATTCAAGAACCTTCGTTGCATTAGAGAAGACTGAGAAAGTACTGACATAATGTTTTAGTTTGACAAATCATTTTCGACAGGCGATTTCTTACATAATGTTTTAGTAAAAGTTTGACAAATCATATTATTACAATAGCATTTCTAGTTTCATATCTAATGATAGTACTAATGTACGGGTCATGAATTATTGTATATCTTGAGAAATTGATGATCAAAATTTTCGAATTTTGATTGACACGTAAGTTAAAGTTATAGATAAAATGGAAATGAGGGATTAGAAAAAATCAAATAGATTATTGTTTATCTATATGTATGTATGATTTTCAAGCCTATAAATTTTGATATTTATTCTATTATTCATAATACTTTTTCTACGTTGATGTATACTCTAATTTACTTAATTTTTGTTGAGCCATAATTATTAGACACAAGTAAAAATAAAATTAGAAGCAAAATGGCTACTCCAGTATGTTCAACAAGATTTCCCACAATTGGAAGCAAAATTATGCTTATTCAACTAACACATAATCCCTAAAACTCAGATGCAGACTGCCATAATTAAAATCACCGCTTTTAGTTTGCATTGCATTGTAAGAAATTTACACAAAAATGCAACAAGTCCTTGAAACTTAACCTTACAAAGAAATTAACTCAATTGTGTCAACCACAAACTCAGACAAGAGTGCTATCAAAGCAGTCATACCCACCAACCATGTAGAAGCACTCCAAAGCCCAACAACAGCTAGCTTCTTCTTGATTGCCATCATCAACATCCAAATCCTGCCCATTTATTAAGTTAATATCGATTTTTTTTAATTCCAAATTGCAACCCTACACTAATCCTTATCACTCCAAAAGTAATACAACCTTCCCAATTATTCCATCATCCAAAAAATAAGCTAGATTAACCACGATCAAGAAGACTGATTAAGTTTCATGCACATACAGGCAGTAGTAGCAGTACTGAATAGTCAGACAGTAGTATAGCAGTTCAAATACCGAAAAAATTTGAAAACTTTCATCTTTATATGATCTCAAAATTTGTGTTGATTCATAGTAGAATCTCGTTTTTGTTGATTGATACAGGTATGTACAACTACATAATAAGCACAAGGAAAAACTGGAAGTGTGTGTACCAGTTTGGCAAAAGATAGCAACAGAATTGAGACAGCTTGCCTAAAATCCAAACAAACAAGCAAACAAACAATTCCCTATAGTTGTTTAAAACCCAATACCCATCAACAAAACAATTAAACAACTCAAAATAATTTTTAAAAATCAAACGAAAGATGAAATATTTACCTGAGATAATCAACGAGGTACCCAGCAGAGATAACAGTAAAAATGCCTCTTTCCTTGATAAATTTGTCTGATAAATTAGAAACATACTTGGCTAAAGAAGCAGCCAACTCTTCTTCAGAATTGAAGACATTCACCTTCCCTAAACCCTTTAGATCACAATCAGGTTTCGTCATTGAAGCTTTTGCTTTGAATTGAAGATGGAAATAAACAACCTTTTTTTTAGTTCATGCCTGGAAGCATAATCAAGTAATAGAAATTTCAGGGGACTTTGAAAGAGATTCTTGGCTTTGTAAAATTGAAAAGTGATGAGTAATTATTCTTCCTCATCGTGAGCAAAAAAGATGCCATTTTTCTTTGACATAAAACTGGAAGTGTGTATACCAGTTTGGCAAAAGCATTTCAAGCAATTGACAAACGACAATCATGGGACATGAGGAAACATAATGGCCACTAACCTCAAAACTTCATCCGTGCACCACTGAATCCCATCCAAAATCCAAACAAACAAACAACTAAAATAAGACAAACCACAAACCTTGGGATGAAACCACCGAGCATAGACACCGACGATGGCGAATCGAGTGGCACAATCGTTCGGCGACACCACCGAGCACCACAAACCACCAAGCGTCGAAATGTGAGAGAGAGGACTGTCTCGGAGAATGTCAGGGACATCGAAGATGGCCGTATTTACAGTCGACGATGGTCGGGGTGTGAGGGACATCAGCAATGGTCGAGAGAGGGTGAGGGAGAACAACCATGGCCTGGGTGTGAGAATTAGGGTTCTTGAATGGAGGGTTGTAAGGCAGACGATGGTGAGTTTTCCCAAATTTTTTTAATTTAGTTTAAATTTTGGACAAAAAGAAAGAGGGAGGTGTCAAAACATTTTTGGTGGGAGTGTTATTTTGTTTAAATTTTGGTAAAATAGGGTTGGAGGGAAATGAAAGTATTATTGATGAGGTGAGTTTTTTTTGGGGGGGAAGGAGAAAAGTTGTTAAATTTTAAATTAGTGGGATATTAGTGGGAAATCAATGGGAAATTATATATTAAATATAATTAATAATTAAAATAATTAGTTTGTGGGAAATTAGTGGGAAATTTCCCACCACAATTCTACCGGTGGGAAAATCGAGGGAAATATTAAACAGTGGAAAAACAGTGGGAAATTTCCCACTGTTGTTGTTCGGTGGGAAAATTACAGTGGGAAATTCGTTGTTTTCTACAACTCAGTCACTAGCCACCATAACCACCGAATCGAGCCACCACCCATCAAAATCTCAAACACCAAATCACCCATTTCAACAAACACCCATCTCTCTCAACTCGATTCTAACCAAAATCAAACCAAAAATTTTAAACTAAACTATAATTAACCAATCTGAGTTATACTCAACTTGGGTGGTCGAAAGTATTGCCGGAAATTCCCGAACCGTCGCAAAATCGAGATCAGAGAGATGAGAGAGAGTGCGGTTTCTGGGTCGAGTTTTGGTGTTTACGACAGGGGCATTGACGTGGTGGCAGTCGCTTGGTAGTGGTGGTTGGATGATGGTGAGTGGAGGTGGACTCGACACTTCTCATGACGGCTAGGTTCCAGCGCAACTTTGATTTTTTTTTTTTTTAATGTTTTGGTATTAAACTTTTGATATATTTATAATTTTTATAATTTAGGCATTTTTATAATTAGTTTTCAATTTTAGTTCTTTTAGATTTTTGAATTTTGTCCCTCATATTTGAGTTTCGGTATTTTTTGTCATTTTTATATTTTTTTCAAATAATTTTTCATTTGTCAGAAAATTCACAAAATGGTAAAAATTTCACAAAATGAAGAACACTAGGGTCAAGTTGCATATTTTGAGCGGGCAAACATAAGGGTAGCCTTGTCCTTTCACCGAACACGTCAAGGGCTTTTCAGTCTTATCCCAATTTCCGGCGTTTACTCGCCTGAAAATCACCTGACAGCCATTTGTTTGAAAACGTCATCCCCTTTGAGTGCATTTAAAAAATGTGGTTCCGTTCTGGGCAGTTTTTAGAAATGTATGACACCTCTCAGCAATTTTTTTATTAGTTTATGAGCATCCATAACTGGATTTATGAGCATTGTTGTATATCTGTTTGTATATCCATATTAAAAATGATGAACATAGTTTATATTTTTTATGAGAATTTAATAATGGTTAAATGATAAAAAAAATTTAAAAATTAGAACAGAAAAAAATTTAGAAAATAAAAAATAAATTATATATTTGCTTAAAAAATAATTATTGATAGATAAAAAATATATAATAAAGGAAAAAAAATTGACCGGGGTTCACAAAGCATCATGAGCCCTACTGCTGGTGCTGAACTCAAAGACAATTTTGTGATTAAATGAAGGAGAGTGTTTTCCAACTTTTCTGGGATCATATTTCCCCATTCGAAATACCTTCACCATAAAATCCTAAAACCCATTACAGCCATGGGGAAAATTACAAAAATTTGTTGGGAGGTGCCATACATTCTTAACAACTGACTCCTGGGGGACCACATTTTTTTAATGCACTCAAAGGGAACCAAGTTGTCAACCATATGGCTCCCAGGTGCCTTTCCGACCATTTATCACCGGAATCCATGAAAAGACTAAAATGCCCTTGGGGATGGGTGTGAAAAGACCATGCTGCCCTTATTTCATATTCATTCAATTACAAAAGTTAGCTCCTTACATTCTGATACTTGAGCAGATTTACATGATTCATACATAAAGATCATCAAAACCAACATAAACCATCATCAGTGATCAGACCCCATTTTTTGAGCAAAAAATTATATAGTTCATCCCCCAACATTGTCAGATCCTAAACATTTCACCCACAAATTGACAGCCACAAAATATAACTCAATTTCTACAATGTCATATCTTCAATGGTGGACTGCAACCTTGAAGCCCACCATCATCATCAACACCACGAGCAACACCACCAAAATCATCATTAATTTCCTTGAAACTACGAAGGCTTGCTTCCCTCTTCATTTATCAACCAAAGAAAACAAAAGAAGCTTGCCAAACCCTAGAAACGGACATGCTTCCCATTTGAATTGAAGCCCCAACGATTGTTCTGCTTCCTGGGAATTTCATACTGTTTCCAGCTAGCTAGCTCTTTCTACACAATTGCAGTTCCGAATTCAGGCCTGAATTTCGAGGTTAGTAGGTATCTTTCGTTGCCTGGATTTCATTCATCTCCCCTCTATCTTAGGGTTTTCAATCTTCTTTTCTTTGTAACCCTATTTGATTTTTACGCCTGAAAAGTTGTTTTCTAATTTGCGCACCAAGTGTTCGACGAAATGCCGGACTGAGAAAGTGATAAACTTCGATGTAACTGATAAGTCCCAGTTTCAGTTTATCAATGTACAGTTTGGGATTTGTTTTGGACTGTACCAATTGTAAAGCATGAAACTTTGTCCCAGATCAATTGCATAGTCGATTGATGAGGGCCTTAAGGGGTTAATAGACCCTGTGACCCATTTCAAACTGAATTATGATCAAGGTCTTGTTGATCTTACTGATCTATATCGTCCTTCGCTTTGTCATGTAGTGTTGGTTTGAGGGCTCCTAGCCCCCTACGATATCCAACCGCGTCATGGATGGTAAATTTTATCTTTCTGCTGCAACCGAGTTTCTGCAAGAACCTGGTTACATCCATCAAGAGTTAGAATCTCTGTTTGTATCGAACCACACGGTATGTGGACCTGAATTGTCAGCAGATATTCGATGCACTTGTCTCGTTATATGCAGATTTCTTCCAAATTTACTGGTCTGAATTCGAAGTTGCTCTCGTGTGGTTGATGTTGCTGCTGGATTATCACCACAAAAGCATCTAGCTTTGGTCTACATTTCAAACTGGTTCTTGGATCTCCATGTATCAATGCTAAAATTGTAACAGGGGAAACGAAACGAAGAAGATGAAGAAGACGAAGATGGGAAGAATGAGAAGATGAAAGGACCCTGGATCTTGACCTCTCAAACCATGGCAATGGAGGGTAGTATCGGAATTCCACTAAGTATTTTCAAAAAAAATTCTCACTTAACTCAACTGTCACCGGATTCCGGTGAAAAGTGGCCGGAAAGGCACCTGGGAGCCATTTGTTTGACAACTTGGTCCCCTTTGAGTGCATTAAAAAAATGTGGTCCCCCAGGAGTCAGTTGTTAAGAATGTATGGCACCTCCCACCAAATTTTTGGGGAAAATTATACCGATGAATAATTGAATACTGTACCCATCAATCGACATTTAACAAATTATACCCTTTTTTTTTTCCCAGAATTGTCCATCTATTAACAAAAAAGTAAAAGAATTTACAACTCCAGTTTTTAACAAAACTTTTGCTAGAGAGGGCGCTTGTTTAACAAATTAAACCATCTTATTGCTGAATGTTGGTGCTACTGCGTTAGTCAAGCATGCTCCAACAGATGTTACCGAGGGAACAACTCAGAGGCTGAATCCTCATCTAGTGATTCTTGTGGTGATTTGGTCTTGAAATTCTGTGACATTGCTCTGGAAGAAGCATCTGTATTGAGTAAATTCGTAGTACGGGTCACAAATGGAGGATGTGATGGCACCGGGAAAGTAAAAGAGTGGCTGCTCATCATGACAACAACAGCGGACATGGTTGGTCTGTCTGCAGCTTCTTCTTGAACGCATAACATCCCCATGTGAATGCATTTCATTATTTCCGTCCTCCAACTCCCTGATATTGCTTCATCCACTACATTCATCGCAGTTCCATCCCTCCAATTTTTCCAAACCTACAAATTATGGTATCAATACATTGTTACTGACTCCACATAGACTTTGAACTTTTGTTGATGCAAAATCAGCAGCTCAGATACTCTAAAAGGATATATATTATCATTTAGTTAATTAATACACTTACATAGCTTGTAATGTCCTCTGAATCCTCCCCATGCTGCAACCCTATGCTCCTTCTTCCAGTTATCATTTCCAGGACAAGCACCCCGAAACTGTAGACATCTGATTTAGGAGAGAAGAGCCCATGAAATGCGTACTCTGGTGCCATGTATCCACTGTACACCATAGATGATAAAAATCTCTCATCATTTTTCTTTTTCATGGGTCAATTAAAATTTAAAACAAACATCCCAAGTTTTATCAGAACTAAGGCCCTAACATAGGATACTATATGTTAATTTTGAGAGCCAACTTACTAGGTGCCAACTACTCTGTTAGTATCACCATGTGTCTGATCCATGTGAAATAACTTTGCCAAGCCAAAGTCCGCGATCTTTGCATTCATTTCTGAGTCCAAAAGTACATTGCTTGCTTTGAGATCTCGGTGAATTATCCGTAGTTGTGAGTCCTCATGCAGATACAACAATCCCCTAGCAATGCCTGTGATAATCTTGTACCGCATCTGCCAATCTAATTGAGCTCTTCTAACTGGATCTGCGAATTTCATAAATAAGTGAACTCAACTATAAGCAAATCACAACACATTCATACATACATATACATATATGGTTGATTATCTTATGGTAATAGTATTGGTTGATGTTAACACACATACCAAAAAGGATGTGATCTAGGCTGGAATTGGGTAAATACTCGTATATTAGAAGTCTTTCGTCTCCGTCCAAGCAGAATCCCAAGAGTCTCACTAAATTCCTGTGTTGAAGATTGGCCACTAGCAAAACCTCATTTTTAAACTCTTGTTCACCTTGAGAAGAGTTCTTGGCGAGCCTCTTGACAGCTACTTGTCGCCCATTTGAGAGGATTCCCTGTATTCCACAACAAGTTTTTCAAGCACTCTACCAAGTTTTCTTGCCAAATTAAATACCCTCAGAGTAATTAACTTTAGGGAACTTTAATAGCAGGGGATTGAAAATGTACCTTGAAGACAGTACCAAATCCTCCTTGACCAAGCTTATTTTCAGAAGAAAAGTTGTTTGTAGCTTTTCTCATTGTGGCGAAATCAAACCGCAAAGATTCTATGGTTTTGGTGTGATCCTCAGTCTCATGGATGTGAGAAGAAGCTGGAGGATCACAATGTATATTAGCACTTAACAGGTTAATTAGCTATACAACAAAAACAGGATATATGCAGTTTAAGAATTCGAAAAATATAAATCCATATTTGCAATCAACCATGAATGCACTTACATTCAATTTTTTCCCATCTTTTTCTTCTGAAAAACCAACAGCAGAAAATGATTGCAATAAGCCCCAGGCATGCAACAACTGCTGGGACAGCGATTGCAATGGCAAGTTTGCCTTTGTTGCTATTACTCTCCCCTGAAAGCATAAATGGAAATGACGATCGTGAGCCCGGGACTATAATGCATTGTGAGCCCGGGCCCATCATGATTTCTCTTTTTTTTTTTACTTCTTTTATTTTATTTCTTTTATGTGTAATATTATATTTTAAAATATTTTTGTGTGTCATGTTTTTTTATTTTTTTTTTACTACAATAGTTATAAATCATTATAAGAATATTCATAAAGCTAAATTATAATGTTTACAAATCAATAGATAAATGCTCATAAATCAATAGATGAATATTCATAATTAATAATAGTCTTGCTCATAATCTCTAATGGTCTTGCTCATAACATATCTCATACAATGTTCATAATTGATAATATAGATGCTCATAAACATATACTAGAGTGCTCATAAACCCGTACATGAATGCTCATACACCTAAACTACAATGCTCATAATTAAATTTATGCCATAATGCTCATAAACTCGTACATGAATGCTCATAAACCTAAACTACAATACTCATAAATCTATACTAGAGTGTTCCATGATTCTCTAAAAATATATGCTCATTACCTATAATGGCAATGCTCATTGCATAAAACGATAATGCTCATAACCTACAAGGCCAATGCTCATAAGCTATACCAATGCTCATGCTGTACAACTACTATGCTCATAACATATAACTATTATGCTCATAAGCCTCTGCACGAATGCTCATATTGTACAACTATTATGCTCATAACTTATAATTATTATGCTCATAACCTACAAGGTCAATGCTCATGACCTACAACTTTAACGCTCATAACCTACAAGACCAATGCTCATAAGCCTTAACTACTAACTATTATGCTCTTAAATTATAACTATTATGCTCATAACCTACAAAGCCAATGTTCATAAGCCTATACACCAATGCTCATATTGTACAACTATTATGCTCATAACTTATAACTATTATGCTCATAAGTTTCTACACCAATGCTCATACCGTATAACTACTATGCTCGTAACTTATAACTATTATGCTCATAATGCTTACATCAAGCATACTCATGACCTACAACTTTAATGCTCATAACCTACAAGAAGAATACTCATAAGCCTCAACTACTAGCTATTATGCTCATAACTTATAACTATTATGCTCATAACCTATAAGGCAAATGCTCATAAGCCTCTACACCAATGCTCATACTGTATAACTACTATGTTCATGACATATAACTATTATGCTCATAACACATAACTACTATGCTCATAACATATAACTATTATGCTCATAATACATACTCCAAAATAATATTACAAATCAAAATAAATAAATAAATAATATAAATGGGTTGGATTGAGAAACTCAAAAGAATGCATAATTTTTGGACTCAAACACTATTTAAATTTAATCATTTGGATGTGAATTAAAATAAGATAATACATTTAAAAAAAAAAAGGAAAGACATGTAAAAGAATGAAGAGGGCCGCCATGAGGGATTGGGCGCATGATGCAACATGCTCCCGGGAGCATGTTCATATTTTCAAAGCATAAATAATCATATGAACCCAATCCCATGATGTGTATGGACGTGGGAAGATATCAACGTACCCAAACTTTATACAAGCAGAATTACGCATTTATTATACTACCTCCTCCGTTTTTATTTTTCTGTCGCTTAGTAAATTGTGTTAAAAATTTTGACCGTTAATATCTTAATTTGTATAACGATTCATCATATAAAATTGATACCATTAGATTCGTAATAAAAAATACTATTAAAAAAGTATAATATTATATTTTTTATAAAATTTTTATAATTAAAAATTATTAATTAAAAATTGACACTGAAAATCATAAATAACAAATAAAAAAGAACAAAGGGAGTAGTAATTTATGAAGATCGACATTTAATTGCTTATTGCATTCCAAAAAGATGCACAACTTTTTTTTTTGTCAAGTTAGGTAGTTTAGTTAAATAAGGATAAGTTAGGATATGAAATGATAGGATACGTTTGAGTTAAGTTAGTTGTTCGGTGGAAATATTTTATTAATAAAATTTGAATTTTTTGGAAAAATAAATGAAAAAGTGATAAGTGTTGAAAAATGTGGATTGATTTGAGATAAAAATAATATTATTTGAATTTCTGTTTTATTTACCCTTTTTATTTGACTTTTTAACTAATTTTTCTTATTTTATACTATTGTAAATAACATGAGACATAGGACAACACACCTCTTAAGTGTCTTGTCTTGGTAAAAAATGCATATATTTAAACATCTAGTTGAAAAAAAAATGATATGATTGACTTCTACAACTATAATAGTATATATATTGGTTAAATTATATTTTTATCTATAATCTTTAAACTTTACAAAAAAAAGTCTAAAATATATCCATATGATAGAGATCATTCATTTGGATATCATTTGTAATTGTTGGTGTAATAAATACATTCCAAGCTTTTTATAATTTATAATTGAGACTCCCTCAGTTCCATATTAATTGTCATAATTTTGACTTTCACGGTCTTCAATGTCACTCTTTGATTGATAATTTCTTACATAATATGTTATTAACAATTCCAGTATTATATTTTTTCGTTACGAATCTAATGGTGATAATTTTATATAGTAACATTATATATGTTGAGAAATTTATGGTCAAAATTTTTGAAATTTGACTACACAATTTCCAAAGATGACAATTAATATGGAACGGAGGGAGTAGTAACTATCAAAAAAATTGGTGTAAAAACTATAATAAGAATTAATATCATCAAAAACAAAACACATAAAGCATGTCTTCACAAGATTCATATCATTGTCCTTATATTATCATTATTTTACAATCTCAATAACATTTTAATTACTATTTTCTTATTTTACCAATACCATTCATTGAATCAAATTTAAATTTTAACTTTAATCAATCATATTTAACTAAATTTGTCACCCAGCATGCTACAAATTTTTGTGGTATTAGTTTTGGCCAACGACCCTCAAAAGACAGATAGGAAGAAACAGAATAACTAGTAACTAGAAGTTTGGACTTGCAAAGTTATAGTACAAACTCATATATTATCAGAAGATTGAGACTCAACTACTGCTTGGATGCAAAGAAAAGATTGAAGTTAGTGGTTGTTGCGTACCTGTTGTACCGGGTAAGGTTGAATTCGAAGGAGGTATGGATGAAGGAGAAGCCTGATCCACGTTGAAAAAGGGATAGATTTCATATTTAAGGTTACAGCTAGGGCTAAAAAGAGTGACACCTACCTTAGCACTACAGCAATTGGGAATATAATTAATCAATTCTCCAATACATCTCTCACAGTCCAAAGCGGTCAAGTCAGGCGTACACTGCACCAACCCATAAACACTGACGAAATCAGTGACCGCAACGGGCCCCCCAGATGCGAATTTCCGCTCAGAGCCTCCAGCGGATGCGTTGGACATCAATGTCCGAAGCAGGTTTCCCAGCTGCTGATTAAAGGCCGTGGGATCGGTGGCGTTGGCATTGTTACGCGCCCAGAACATTGGCGATGACTCCATGGTTCCAAATATGGAGTTGTTGGAGTAACGAAGCATGCACTCGTTGTACCACCCGATGGCATCCTTTTGGTCCGGGCAGTCTGTGCGGATCCTCCCGGCAGCGTTGGACAGGCATGACTTGCATTCCGAAGGAGACTGATCACCTTGGCACATGGCTATGCCGTAGACCTCATCAGCGCCTGAGTTGGCCCCGCTTGTTAGGTTGTAGAACCCGGTTACCCCACTTTGGGAGGTTACTTCCGAAAGTAGATTCTTAAGGTTGCTAACGTAACTGCTCGAGTTGGTGTAGTTGCCCTTATCATTGAAGCAACGACTGAACCGGAAATCGGGTTGCGCCGAGGACACAAAGAATGAATAAAGCAAACACCAAAACAAGATTGGAAATCGGAAGGAATCCCAGCAGGGGGAGATCATTTTCGGAAGAGGAAGTCGATGGAATTGGGATGGGGATCACTGGATCAGCTATTTTTCAACAGTTACGTACGTTGATTGTATTGTAGGTACGCGGGTGTGCTGCTCAATATTAGGTGAGTCCAATAATTTGAATTATCTAGTCAACAGTTGGACTTTTCTAGTCCGTGTTTCTTATTGAGGGATGTCATTGGTCACTTTTATTTATTGAAAATTCTACTTTCGGTTACTTTATTTTATTGTCAAGTTGTGACATTCATTTTTAGCAAATAAATATTGCGAAAATGATAAGATTCTTGTTATAAGACATCTTCTGTAGTGGTGGCATTTAGTTTTGGTTGGAAAAAATTATTTTTCGTAGACATGTATTTTGACCAAATTTTTAGAACTGTTGTCTATGCCGAATGTTGACGCAATTTTTTAAAAGGGCCCAATCTAAAACGTGGTCTACTATCTTGCCCGGGGCCCCAGAAATGTTGGGACCGAGTCTGAAGCAGACAATAAGAAAAATATGCAATTCAAGCTTGGAGATGGGAGAAAAATTTCGCTTTTGGGATGATTGGTGGGTTAAATAGGAAACATTTAGAAGGAAATTCGCAAACTTGTTCAAGATATCAACTCATAAGAAACGTGTAGTTGATGACATGGGGTGTTTTGAAGGTCAGTGTTGGATCTGGTGTCGAACTTGGTCCAGAGAGCCCGATGACAAGGAGAAGGCAAGAGAGTAGGAGCTAATCATTCATTTGTTAGAAATATATCCAGTAGTAGATGAGCCAGATAAAATCGAATGAGCTTCAGAGGGCTAATTTACAGTCAAAGAAGCACTTAAGAAAGCAGAAGTTGTAGTTTTGCCAATGCAGTGTGGTTGATGCTAACCCAGGCCTCAATGGTGTATATCCAATTATCCACAAGCTAACTCCTTCAAGGAGCGGTTCAAGCTGTGGCTAGAAGTTACCTTCTCAAACAGGACGAGGAGGAAGGTATAGCTAGTGACTTGCTTTGCCGCAACTTGGACAATATGGAAGCTAAGGAACGAGATTGTGTTTGACAACAAAGAACAAGACATCAATCTGGTCGTGGAACTATGTAAGAAAAAAGGAACACAATGTGGGCAGCAACCTAGAATGATAAGATCCCATATACATACAGTTGAGCAACAGGAGAGAAACTTTAGTCAAATTCTTTTGATTCTTAGCTAAATCAACCAGATCATGTAATGGTCATGGAGTAGTGGGAGGGTTGTAAAGCTCTATTTTTTTAGGTTGGCTGTTGCTGTGCTTTTGTTTGATTGTTCTGTGCGTCTTGATAGTGCGACCTGGATTGGGCCTCTTTTAATGAATAAAGTTGGGCTGTTGGCCATAATTTTTCAAAAAAAAAAAAAGAAGACATCTTCTATATATCTTTGTTCAAGCTATAATATAGCCAGGGTTATATATCATATTCACAGGGAGTTGAGGTACCGAACCTAAGAGTCACTCAAACTCTCACCTACTAGGTTTAGATTTCATGTTCATTTTGAGAGGTTTGGAAACTAAACTAAAGACACAATAAAAACCAAAAGAAAAGGCTCGAGGGTCAGTCTTTCACCGCCTATCGATCACTCTAATCACGAGGAAGTCTCGGTCAGGACACTAAGCCAAGATAGAAGCTGGGTTATTACAAGAATAAAGCCACTCCGGGGCCTCTCCCGAGGTATACGTAAATTTAGCCCTCGAGGTTTGTCCACTAAATGAATGAGCACTCGCCTAAAGGGCTTAATATGCAAGTCACCCTACCCGAACTTCTCCATTAAATGAATGAGGAGTTGTTCGAATATCCATCCAATTACCCAAGAGACCATGTTTAAGTAGATTTAGCGGGTTTCCATTACGTACTAAACCCCATGATCAAGAGAGTTATTGGATGAAAACCTCATAAAACATGGCCTAATGACCTAACTAAGCCAAACCCTAGAAAAGAGATCTCATTAGGGATTAAAACCTTCCCCTAAGCCAAGAAAAAACTAGCCACTAATCATTTTATTAAAAACCTAAACAAAAACACCATCAAAGACCCTAAAACCAATTAACCCTAGAAAAATTCTAAGACACACAAACACTAAACTAACCTAAACAAAACCCTAAGAAAACCCTAAAAAGGGCCAAAACAAACCCTAATGACTCACTCTAACCCTAAGACTAAAGAACCTAATAACCCTAAAACTGACCCAAAAAAAACCAATATGGACTGGCCCAAATAAACTAACACAACCCTAAACTAGCCCAAATAAAAACTAATCCTAATCTTGACTTAATTATCTAAGATTAATTACTAACCCAAGTAAAGACTTACTAAACAAAACAGGATGAAATAAAAACCTATTACCCACTGCTAACATTGATCGAAGGAAAACAAGAGAAAGACAGAGAATAAAGAAGAAAACAAAGGGAAGGATGAGAATAGGGATTAAAACAAATACAGGAAAAACAAAGTAATAGAGACAAGGGATAAGAATATGAACAACAAAATAGTACTAAATGGGACAGAAGAAAACGAGCAAAATAACAACCAAATAGAACAACATAAATCAAGCTACATTACTATTAAGAATCAAAATCAATTGTTCAAAACAAACCCTAAAATTCGACTAACATGAATAGCAAAATAAAGATATCAATTTAAACATAATTCTAAACATGAAATTGCAAGCAAAACAGTAACCTAACCCTAAGGATGGAGGCATGGGTTGTCATCCCCAAAACCAACCATGAACATCGATCTGGCCTCTCCTCTTCAATTTATAGTCGAATCTCAAATTCTTTCTTTGATCTAGGCCGTCGATTTCGTTCGAGATCAATGGTGAAGATGCCATCTGTTGCTCGAGCAAAGATGGTATGCGATGGTGGTGGTAGAGGTCTCTGAAGTTGTACTTGTTCTACAAATTTTGGTCGATCTGCAACCAACAAGAAGAGGAATAGAGTGAGAGATTGAGATTATCACGAGAAAATGGAAAAGAGAAGAGGAGAAGAGCGAGATGAAGAGATGACAGAAGAGAAAATGAGATGGAGGATGGTTGCGTGGTGGTGTCGGGTGCTGGGCAGAACAGAAGAAGAAACAAAGTGGGAGTGAGGGAGAAAAGGATGAAAAAGAATGGGGAAATTGAGGGAAAGAGACTGGGATAAATGAAAGAGAAAGGGAAAAGGGGCGGATGAAATGAAATGGGAAAAGGAATTGGAAAAGGGGAGGGAATTAGAGTCAGGGGCGGATCCAATATGGGTTCACGTGGGGTCAAGTGACCTCGCTTAAAAAAAATTCGAAAATTTCACTTTTTTATGAATAGAACTTGGTAAAACATTAGAAATACAATATGTGACAATCGAGAATCACAAAAATTGTTGTAGCTTAGTGGCATGTGCCTTCTAAGATATTGAGTAAGGGGGAGGTGGTGTGTTTGAATCCCATCAAACCCTTATGCTCAATTTTTTTTTTAAATGAAAATTTTCACAAACCTAGAGTCTAAACGGAAATGACGGTTCCACTGCCCTGAATCTGTTTTCACTTTGCACACAGTCAGTCAGTCCCGCAAATAGCCGCCACCTATCCCACCACCACAGCGCCACCACTGTTCTCTCAGCCGCTAGCCTTGTAAGTTGTTATGTTTTATTATGATCAATTGAAAATTCTCTTCAATTTTTAGTTCAAATTAAGAGTAATTTATTCAATTTCAATTCGATTTGGTTTGGGTCTAAATGTGTGATTAAAAGTAATTTATGCATAAATTTGTCTTAAGGATGATTATTGTTGTAATAATTTGGCATTTTGTTATCAATACAACAACAATCATGATTGATTTTAGGATTATCTATAGGTTTTCTAGGGCTGCTCTAATGTCAAATGATGGTATCAACTGTATAAATGAATGCAGCCCGTGTCACCGTGTGTGTTTCGCAATTGGCATTGTTTATTTGGAAACCATACAATGTAATATTTTCAAGTCATGACACCTCGTCGAGGACAACTACCCAAAAGAAAATATTATTGTAAGTTTTCTGATTTATTGTTTTGATTTTTTATGTTTGATTTTGAACCCGCTTCATTTCATTTCTAGATTCATCACTGATTAGAGTTAGGGTTTAGTTCAGATGAAGTAAAAAGGGAAGAAACGGATTGGGTAAAATGAGGGGTTTTTGGTGGGTTAGATTGAGGGATGAGGGGTGGTGGGTTAGGCCCGGGGAGATGGGGAAATGGGTTGGCGAGTGTGTGGGTATTGAGTCGGTGGGCTGATGAAGGGGAAAAAGTGGGTTGGGTTTCTGGGGTTTAGAGAGTGGATTAGTTAGGATTAGGCTATTAGTTTCCTTTTCAATTTTATTAAATTTGTTTTGTTTTCTAATAAAAATAACTAAAATAATAACATGAAATAAAATCTAATAAAAATATAAAATCAAATAAAACATAATAATAAACCTAATTTAATTATTAAGAAACAAGCAAAAAGTCATAGAATAAAGGGGACAAACATGCAAAATAACGGAATAAACAATCTTGCCCTTTCATTAAAATTATATAATTATATGTTAAATTGAAATAAAATGATAGGATTGAATTTTATAACTATTATATATATATCATGTATAAATTACATAAAATTATATTTTTATTGGTTATTTTTTTATATTTCAAGAAAATGTCTAACATATGCCTAATTGATGAGCTTGATTCGATTATGATATCATTTATGCTCGCCAGTATATTCAATATTGATAATTGATACTTACTATTAAAAAACCAATGTCAAAAATTATATTAAAGAAAATACTAATTTAGTGAAGGATAATGATAAGTGCTTTTTATATATATGTGAACTTAGATATATTGATATGAATTTTGGATACATTTGATGAATATAATATTTTATATACAAAAGCCTCATATTATACTTGGTTTGGAGTTTTGTGAGTTTTATAGGAGATTCGTAAAGATTTGAATTTAGTGAAAGATTTTGGAAGAAAGGAAGTAATTGGATCACCCCCAAGCCCAATAATATGGCCCAAGTCTTCAAAGGCCTGCAAAAACATCGCCACAGATGCCAAAATGCCCCACACGAGTCATGCCCCAGATAGATAGATAGATAGATAGATAGATAGATAGATAGATAGATAGATAGATAGATAGATAGATAGATAGATAGATAGATAGATAGATAGATAGAGCGAAGGGGGTTTAGAGAGAGGGGTGGAGAGAGATTAGAGAGAGATTTGGGGGGGCGGGGGAGGGCGCAGAGAGAGAATAGAGAGAGGAGGGGAGGGGGTTGAGAGAGAATGGACATAGAGCTAATGTATGAGTGTTAATGATATGTATTATTTTCAAATGAGTGTTAATGTATTACATATAATATGAAAGAGCAAATATGTTAATTAAAGTATTACTCTTATGAGTTTTCTCAATTGATCTCCCTAGCAAGGGTAAATATCTTACCCTTACAAACACTTCCATACCCTCACATTCCTTTACTCTCATGAGCTCTTACTCTCGTTTTTAACTCTCCTCCCAAACGTACACTTAAACACTCAATATGTTAAGGTCGAGGTAGTACTTATGGGAGCTTGAGGCTTAGGTGAGTGAACGAGAAGTGAGGATTACCCCCTTGTTGCCATTGATATTCGGCCGGACCTATCTTGTCGAACCCGAACATTAAACTTGTGGGATTAACAATGAGAGCCTTGACATTAACCTCGTGGTAAGGAAAGATGCATGTCCGACCCCGTCCTTATTTTCGGCCCAGTTTGAGAAACCCGAGTCAATGCTCGTGGGAGTAACAATAGGATCCATGTTGATGGATAATAGTCCCTTCGACCCCAGTCACCTAAAGTCGATATTGTGAAACCCGAGAGCACATCCTCAGTTTGATCCTCCATCAAACATAGTCTGTTCATCAAATCTCGTAATGTTTATACTTCACTCTTCCATTTTTTTTCTTAGTCAGCAGATCAAGAATGCACCCAATCAAAGCTTTGATACCAATTGCTAGGATCTCAGGACATTGTTAGTAGCACAAACAATAATAAAGGTTAAAATAATAAATAAAGATTGACATTAAGATTTAACGTGGAAAAACCCTAATTTATGAAAACTCACGAACACCGCACTATATCAAAGTATTATAATGGTGTTTATCAGAGATTCTCAGGTCTCTACAATCTCTCTTTGTCTTTCTATAGTTACTATCTATAGACTCAACACTCTCAATTGAATTGCATTAAAATCCCTGTGGTTATATACCTATCTCTTATGGTATAAATGAATCTCACTCTTAATTTCATACAAATTAACCTTAAATCAAGGCCTATTATAATACAAGGCTAATGTAAATAATTAGGGTTAATAATACTATTCTCATGAGCCTTGACCTCCAAGCAACCCAAAAAATGACAGATAACAAATTACGGCAAGTGAGAACAAGACTCAAATTAGGCCAAGAGAATACAGACTAGCATTGGAAAAATAACCGCCACGATCTATGGTGAGCACCACAAACTAACCATGTAAGCCTTTCCTTCTTCACTGCTTCTCCTCTTCCAATTTTTATCTTTTTCCCTAACTTACAAAGCCTAATCATGTAATTTCTAACACAAGACTCAAATTTGAGCTCCACGTAATTTCAACGCAACAAAAATAAACTAGAGGAAGAATAAGACCAACTAGAGCTATTTGGGGGAATGGGTGTTCCAACATTAGCACTGATCATTGTTTTGCTTTGCTTTCCACTATCTCATAGCATGAGGATGAACGAAAAGTAAGTCGTTTCTTAGAAAATTTTCATCTACCTTATTTTGCAAGAACAAACCAAGCCTAAATGATAAATATATAATAATGCTTTGAATTAATCCTCAATAAATTTATAATCAATTGATTTATTTTAGAAAATGATGGATTGAAGCAATACATGTGAGTAAGTAAAGACATTATGAACGAGGATATATGTTGCTAATGTCAGTAATTGTCTGTCCACCTGTATATATATTATTGGAAGTGCCACTTTGATCTTCAGTATTTGTAGTACCATCAAAAAAGCGAGGTGGTCTTGGCTCCGGAAGGCCAATAGAGGGCCTACACAGGGCATCAAAAATCAATCTCATTTTAGGTCTTTGAGCTGCATTTTCTTGAATGCACAATAATCCAATATGAATGCATCTTATTGCTTCTTCCATTGGGAAGTCATTACTTAGTCTCCTATCAACCAATTCCAATGGCCTTTGCTCATTCCAAAGCCTCCATGCCTGTTAGATTCAATAATGTAAACCTACACATTTGTGCATACATAGGTATTCGACATAGGAATAACTTTGATAGTACTTACCCGATACAAAACTGGCTCTTCATGTTCTTGACGGAAGAATCTATTCTTTTCACCACTGATTATCTCAATTACTATGATACCGAAGCTATAGACATCTGATTTCATAGAATAATGGCCCGTCATCGCATATTCTGGAGCCATGTATCCACTGCATTGATCACAAGTTTGAAAATTTAACAGAATGATTAATCACCTTAGAAGCGTGTTCAAGCTAGCACAATTTTACATGCTCAATATGTGAAGCAAAAGATTAAGTAGGAATCAAATAAGTTTTGGCATCTTACTATGTTCCCACAATTCTGTTAGTGTCACCTTGGGTTTGATCCTCTCCAAATAGTTTTGCCAAGCCGAAGTCAGATATTTTAGGATTCATGGCTTCATCTAATAATATGTTACTTGCCTTGAGATCCCGATGAATAATAGTAAGTCGTGAATCCTCATGAAGATACACTAGCCCACGTGCTACCCCAACTATAATATTGAACCTTGTTTGCCAATCCAAAGATGCACTTCTTGTCATATCTGCCACATATATTGTCATGTAATGCTTCTCTTTGTACACCGGCCTCTCGTATAATTGGACAAGCTAGAACTTAATGTATGCAATGTAATAACGTTTGCAAGTATGATATTGTCTACAACAAACTCTACATCAAAAGATCCATGATACAATTAGTATGAAGCATGTATGGAGGTGCACAATATAATCAAATATCTTACCAAATAGAAATCGGTCCAAACTTGAATTAGACAGTAGCTCATAGACAAGTATTTTCTCTTTAGGTGTGACACAAAATCCCAAGAGCTTAACCAAGTTCTTATGTTGAAGTCTCGCAACAAGAACAACTTCTGTTTTAAATTCTATATCACCTTGTTTAGAGTTTTGCAATAGCCTCTTCACCGCCACTTTTTGTCCATTTTCAAGAATCCCCTAGTGAAGTGCATAGAAAATGAATTATTCAACAAAATAAACAAGTAATACACACATTCCTTTCCTAGAATCACGTCGAGAGTTGAAGTTTTATACAAAAAAAAATAAAAATTGCACTTAGGTACCTCATGTTTTTTGATAACTAATTTTTGGTCCACAATTTTCAAAATAATTTTGGGGTACCTTAACTTATTTGGCTAATGATTTCCATGTACCACTCCGATTATGTTATGGCCAAAATTGCACCAGAAATTCTTTTGTTTGGACTTTGAGTATAAAGAAGATTGTGCTTCCTATTTTGACCTTGTTTCTTCTTCTTCTTCTTCTTCTTTCCATGATTTAAACACTTAACTTCAGTAGCCATCACTATCTTTCTTCCCCCATCAGTTTTTTCCTTATAAAATGAAGAAATCTCGGTGAATCCCTTATTGCTCTTCCCTGCTCGTTACTTCTTCTTCATGTACCTATAATAGGGAGAAAATTCCCTCAAACCCAACTTTTTGTTTACCCAGCCAAACCTTATCATCTCCAAAATTTGAGTCTCATTGGCTGAGAATTTTGTTGCATTTTTTTTAAAACATTTATTGTAATTTCTTGTTTACTTTTGTATAATTTTAATTTGTACGAGTTAAACACACAACACCATACTCACCAATCAATCCAATTAGTTTTAAAATAAGCTTTCGATGTTCTGATCATTCCTCTTCCTCCTTCAAGGTTGTCTGTTTAATTTATGGTTTGTTTAATTTATGATTTATGAATGCATCACAATTTTGACTGTCCTAACAAGTAACAACTGAACTACTCATTTTACACCTATTGGAATATTAGGGGGATAAAATGCTTCTAAAACTTGAAAAAGACAATCATGATTATAAAAAGAAAACAACACCGTTGAAATTTCGCCTAGACTGGGTATGCAATTTTTACTCTTTCATAATGTGGATCCTAAAATGTTGCGATTGCTTGATAGGTATGCAATCTTCTTTTTTTTTCGATGGTTATAAGGGCAAAAGACCCTTTATTCAGACAATGCCACAAGGCACACAGAGCAACACAGCTCATACATGCAAAACAATGAAAAGTAAGTCTATAATCCTAGAAGAACAAGTCTAGGTCCATAGGACAAACATATAAGACAAACAACCCTATTGAGCATAAAAAAAGCTCAAGTTCAGAACCCATGCCAATGTAAGCCTTCTGACACACAAATGCTGGCAACCACCCGTTACCAATCACACCAGGTGCTGTCAATTGTTAAATAGGGTTGACCTACAGAACCAAACTCCATTACCAATTCCTCATATCTCGATTCTCTTCTTCAGCATTCACCCTACTGCTTCACCTTTCGGCAATTCGAGTTATTCTAGCAGGACACTCTCCATTAGCAACTTATCAGTCTGCACCCCTTTTCTTCCATCTTCTTCACTCTATCATTCATAAATCTGGGCAATTTTGTCAAAATTGAGAGCTAAGGTCTGCGCTGGATATGGTAGTTTTTGCCCCACGACGCTCCAAGAAGCCACTCTCCATCTAATTGTGTGAATAGTTTCAGTTGCATTCTTCTCCTTTTCCTCAAACACCACTTTATTCCTCAGATTCCAGATTGTCCATACCACAGCAAACCAAGTGATTACCCATATTATTCTTCTAACATTGTTCTTGAATTGTTTGTCCATCCACTCTTCATACATCAATCTCAGGGATACAGTCTGAGTAACATGACATCCCAAATCTTGCATAATATTTTCCCATATTCCCCAAGTGAATTGACACCAAATTAACAGGTGGTCTACAGTTTCCTCATCAATTCCACAAAATGGGCACTTATCCTCCCAATCTTGTATGACTTTCTTCTTTTTTAACTGGCTCCTTGTGTTGAGTTTTCCAAGCAATGCAATCCATACCATGATTTCCACCCGAGGTGGGGCTAATTTCTTCCACACACTGCCAACCAGTGTATCCACTTGAACACCACTGTATGCCTTCTCCTCTGCATAATTGACCATCTCTTTTACAGTGTATGTGCCTTTCCCTTCCCATAAAACCTGATCCTTGCATCCTTTCCTTGGTTGTATGTGGCTCAATTTAGCAATCAATGTTTTTTCTGCCACCATTTCCTGCACGTTGAGTTCCCTACTCCAAGACAAGCACCATCTCCATGTTTCACCCTCAAACCATCCCATTTCACCAACCCTCCATTTCTTCTATGATGAGATTTTGTATAGTAGTTGGAACTCATCTCTTAAACTTCGTTGGCTGCACCATGGGTCCTCCCAAAAACTTACATTTAGGCCTTCTCCCAGTTTGATTTTTACTTTCTCCCAGAAGGTCACTTGAGCTGGATCCTCTTTTTTCATCAATCTCTAATGTCACCCCAGACACCTGACGTTCTTGCTTTGAACTTAGAAGGCATGATTCCACCATCTTCATTATGGATCACCTTAATCATTTCCTTCCACAGGGTTCCTTCCTCCGTACAGTATCTCCACCACCACTTTATTAGCAATCCTGAGTTCTTAAGTACAATGTTTCCAGCACCTAGGCCCCCCATCACCTTTGGTCTCTGAATCACATCCCAACTTACCAAAGCATTTTTCCTTCCTCCTTCCTTCCCTCCCCAAAAAAAGGTTCTTTGCATCTTAATTATCTCTTTAGCCACCGATTTTGGTAGCTTGAACATGAACAATGACAGAAAATAGTTTGGCAGACTATTTATCACAGCTTTTATTAAGACTAACCTTCCAGCTCTCGATAGCATGTGTGATTTCCATCCTTGCAACCTCTTTTGAATCCTCTCCAGTACAGGCGACCATGCCTCTTTTCTACGCATATTGTCTCCAAGTGGAAGTCCAAGGTATGTCATAGGAAGCTCTACCAACTTGCATCTCAGCTTTCTAGCCACATCCTCCTTCCATTGTTGGTCTTTCCCTAAAACTGCCAAACTAGACTTCTCAAAGTTTATAGTGAGCCCTGTGATGGCCTGGAATGTCTTCAGTACCGATTTGATATTGATCAAATCCTCAGTGGCGGCTCTTGAGAAGATCAAAGTGTCGTCCGCAAACTGTAAATGAGATATATTCAACTTTTTTCGACCCCCAATTTCCAGACCCCACCAATGTTTTTTTTCCACACCCCTCTCCAGTAACTTATTCAATACTTCCGCTACAAGCACAAACAAATATGGGGATAACGGGTCCCCCTGTCGCAGACCCCGTTCCATCTTGAATGGCTTTGTGGGCTCGCCATTTACGATAATTGATATTGTTGCTGACCTTACGCAACCATTGACCCACCGCATCCACTTATTCCCAAATCCCATCTGTCTCATGATCATGTCCAGCGCATCCCAATCCACCGAGTCGTAAGCCTTTTCAAAATCGAGTTTGAGCAGTACTCCCTCTTTCTTCTTTCTCTTCAGCCAACCAACTATCTCCATAGCAATTAGTGCCCCATCGAGTATTTGCCTTCCTTGTACAAAGGCAGATTGAACCTCACCAACAAGCTTGGCCATCACCTTCTTCATCCTGTTACATAGGATTTTCGATATAATCTTATAAATACTCCCCACCATACTGATTGGCCTGAACATCTTAATATCCTCCGCTGGAATCTTCTTCGGGATTAGCGTTACCCATGTAGTATTGATGGTCGTTGGGAGTTCTCCAATCTCAAAGAAATTTAGGATGATCTTGTAGAAATCCTAACCCACAATTGGCCACAGCTTCTGTATAAATCGCATGTTAAAACCATCAACACCCGGTGCTTTGTCAGGATTACATTGCTTTAGGGCCTCCTTAATTTCTTCTTTGGTAATTTCTGCTTCCAACCAAAGTACTTCCTCCTTTGTCAAGCTGTTTAAGCCTAGTTTTTCAAGATTGAAACTCAAGCCTATTTGTCGCCTCTTGTACTGCTGCTGGAAATACCCCCTGATCGCCTTGCTTATCACTGCCAGCTCAGTGAAAGATTTTTCTCCCACTTTGATCGCCTCAATAGTTTTCCTCTTCCTCTTAACTGTTGCCAAAGTATGAAAATACTTTGTGTTCTTGTCTCCGGCTTCAAGGATCATGCATCTTGATTTTTGTTTCAACAATCTTTCCTTTCGCAACTGCCATATGTTTAATTGAGCCTTAATCGCCTCCATCCTAGCCACCGCCAGCTGACTTGGTTCATGACACAGCATGTCTTGATCTATCTGTTGGAATGTCCTGCAGTTGTAACTCTGTCATCAACTCATGCAAATCCGTCATGCCCTGAGTCCAACCACTTGCACCCCTTCTATCTGATGGTGATAAAACTTGGTTAAAGTCTCCCATCAGGATTAGTGGGAATTGAACGTTTTGTTTCATTTCCCTAATATCATCCCAAAGCCTTAGCCTTTCTTCTCTTGAGTTTGGTGCATATAGCACACAAACTGAAATATCAGTCTTCTCCTGCGTCACTTCCGCTTCAATACAGATCCAATCACGACCTTTGAAGCCGTTTGAGCACATGAACTCTTCTTTGTTCCATGTCAATATTATTCCCCCTGCTTTTCCAACAGCCTTAATCTCCATGAAATCTGCATCAGTATTTCCCCACAGTTTCCTCCCACTCCTGAGATCAAAGTCATGATGTTTCGTCTCCACTAGTCCCACTATCACTGCAAATTCCTTCGAGATTATCCTCCTCACATGCCTGCGTTTTGAGCCTCCACCTAAACCTCCTGGGTTCCAACAGGCGATTCTCATTGCCTTCTTCTACCAGCCCGTTTTCTTGACTCCTTTGTGTTCTTGTTCTTTCTTTCTGCTAGTTTGTATTTCTTCCTTTCTTTTCTCAAGTCCTCCCTGAAAAACTTTTCTGCTTCTTTGCAATCCGACACTATTTCAGCTCCTAGATCATTCCCAAAGAACACAGCCTTTTGAGCTATCTAGGTATCCGTGTCCTGCTCATCAGTATACTCCTCTCCTCTTAATAATCTTGAGACTTGTATCAGAGTTGCCTTGATTGTGTTTTCATAATTTGATGACTCTTCAATGTCCACATCTACCAATCCCAAAGCATCATCCTTGGAGCCACCCTGGTCTATTCCTTCCATCTTACTGGCTTCTCGAATTCCTTGCTAGATAATAACTCCATTTTTCTCTAATTCCAAGGCCAACTCCTTCCTTAATTCCTCCACTCTAGCCGCCAAACCTTTCATCTCCTCCATATGTTTCGAGAAATTCGATACGCCACTGCTTGACATGCTCCTTATTGACCTTTCCTTTTCTTTTTCCTTTTTTTGAACCTCAGTCTGCTGGTCTTCCTTCTCGTCTCCGCTCGCGTGGTCATCAGCATCAACTGCCACTTCTGTGTTTATGGCTTGAGCCAAATTCGCCATTCAAGGGAGCTCAACCCCTTCCAATAGGTGATCACTACTCTCCTCTGTCTTAGGTGGGGGCCTCGTCCTGCATTTGCTTCCACCACGGACCTGACTCTTTTATGACGACTCTGTATGAGCAGTCACCAAGTTCAAGGAAAGCTTCCCCAGTAATGGACTCCATCAACCTGGTGGAAACTAGGACTCTTGCTGATTCGAATTGGACAGTCTCCTCTTCCTCTTGTTCCATACATATGAGATTCCCCCATCGCATAATACACCTCCTAAAGTTCTCCTCCGACCATCCATGCGGTGGGATCCCTCTTACTTCCACCCATGTTCTTCTTTCCTGGCTTGTTTCGTATTTCGTCCATCTCCTAGTCTCCTTGAAGGCCTCTGCTAGCTTCCCTGGGTTTTGTAGAATTTTCTCCACCTCCTCTATGGTCCGTAGCGTCACGATGGTTTGGGTTACACTCAAGATAGTTATCCCTGCCTCTGGACCACACTCTTCATTTACTACCCAGATGATCTCCTGCATTTCCTTCGGATCCTCGGACACACATATTATGCTTGTTTCCAACCATTTGATCATGTTCTCGTTTATCATCCCTCTAACTCTAGGGGCCTTCATTCCTACTTGCTTCTCTTCATCACTTCTCTGACTATCTCCAGCAGATAGTTTTCTCACCCAGATCCTCTTCATTTTCTTGTTCTCACGCCACCCTGAACTCCATCTTCTTGATTTATTGACTACTATTCTGCTACCTCTTAACAGTTTCCGATTCATTTCTTGTATTCCCTTCAGAGCTTCATGTTCTTTCCAAAATCTAACAAACCCATATCTTCCTTCAGCACCATCCTTTGGCGATATATAGACGTCCAAAACTTTTCCATACTTTGCGAAGATCCCTTTCACCCCAAATCTGTCGATTTTCATCGGCAAATTGCCAACATAAATGGAAAAGTTTGGTCGCCTTCCGCCTCTTCTCCTGCTCCCTCTACTCTCCATATGTTACTGCTGACATATATTGTGGAAAACAGAAAATTGATCAAAGTTACATATTACTGTAGGTATGCAATCTTCTTTCTTTCTTTAATTGTGGAATATGGTTCTCTTGAAAGTACTTGGCTCTAGTTCAAGTAATCAAGTATGTAGGACTCACAAACAGTAGAGATTTGGGGCTAATTTGAACCGGATCATTTCAATTATAAATTAGGAGGTTTGATTGGTATTAGGGATGAAGAACAAGAAGGTGATAGCCAAGGAGGCTAAAGTGTTCAACCATGGAAAGACGAAGTAGAAGAAATAGGGGCAAAAAAGGAAGCATAATCTTTTCATACTCAAAATCCAAAACAAAGGGGCTCTATGTAGAATTTTGACTTGAAGACAACCAAGTTTTGAAAATTATATTGTAGGCTGAAAAATTAATTACTACAAAAATTATAGTACCTTAGTGTAACTTTTTTATCCAAAAAATCTTTGAAAGGGAACGATAGAATTCACAGGTGAGACTTCTTATCTTGTAAACTTCACCAAAACCGCCTTCCCCAAGTTTGTTGTCCACAGAGAAGTCAATTGTAGCTGCTCTGATTGCATTTATGTCAAATTGTAAGGATTCCATAGTTTTGATTTCATCTATGTCCCCTACAGAAAATAGGATGAAAAACTTTGTTGTCACTGTTTATATAGCAGTAGCCAATTGATCTCCTCTCTCTCTCTCTCTCTCTCTATATATATATATATATATATATATATATATATATATATATATATATATATATATATATATATATATATATATATATATATATATATATATATATATATACAGAGAGAGAGAGAGAGATCAATTGGCTATGTCCCCTGAAGAAAATATAATGAAAAATGTTGTTGTCACTTTTTATATAGCACTAGTTAAGTGATGATCAGCTACGTAAAAGGAAATTTCTATATAGTTACTCACAAAGAATTTGCTTTCTATATAGTTACTCATAAAGAATTTATATATAGTTTTACTAGGACCTAAGAATTTGCTCTTAACACAGTTTAAACAATTTCAGTATGAGTATGCAAAATTATGAGCCAATTGGGCCGTTTCAATTTTTTCATTTTAATTAGTAATATTACATCAATCCCTAAATAAGTGTCAATTTGACTAAGTTTGACTATTGATTACTAACAAATTATAATGAATTATAATATGAAATTACCACCTTTAGAAAAATATTGGACTAAAAAATATTATAACAATATTAATTTTATATTATAGCTGATTATAATTTGTGAGTAATCAACTTAACAGTCAAAGTTTAGTCAGATTGACACTTACTTAAGGACAGAGGTAGTAACTAATTAATAAATACCCGTAGGCAGTTACTATTCAGTGGCGGATCCAAGATTCAAAGTTAGTGGTGTCAGATAATTTTCTTAAAAATTGAACACAAATAAAAATTAAAATAAACGTCAAAATATAACCAATTCATAATAGTTTAATACATAAACGTCAAAGTAAACGCTAAAAATGATATTTAAATAACTAATTCATACACATATAAGCAATTAAGTGAATTAACAAACCCTAATTTAATCAGATTGACTTAAACACATAAATCTAATTCATAAATTACAATCAACTATAACATTAAATTCAATAAAGAAGAAAAAGTAACTTGAGAAAAGAATAATAGTAAAGGGATTGATCCCCGACCAATATGTCAACCCAGTTCCAATTACACGCGCATAACCAGCAGGCTGCAGAATGTTTTCCACTATTGTGTTTTGTCATTTTGTATATTGGCGTGATATATTTCTTTTTTTTTTCTAAACTGATTTCTTTTTAAAAAAAAATTTAGTGGTGTAAGTGTAGATCCGCCCCTGTTACTGTTTCCATATAAAATTTGGCTAAATAAAAATCTCACTTTGTCCTGGTAAATGGCATAAATACATATGATCAACAATGAGTAACTTGTAATGGGTAAAAGAAAACAATAACATACCATGACATTTCTTCTTGGCCTCTTTCTTAGTGATGCAAATCCAAATACCCATCATAAGCAAAATCAAGACAGCAGCTAATGTAGCAACTACAATTAGCACAGAAGTTGGCGACTTCCTCCTTTTGGTCTTTCTAAAACCAACCGTACTTGAATTCAGCAGATGTTATATATCAATTGTAGTTCAGAGATGTAGAGTGAAATTTGAAATTCAAATATTACTATTATAGTAGATAAGGTTTTGAGAGTTCATCGATCGAAAGCTGATAACATACAGTAAGGAGGTTGAGCATGTGTCGTCCTCGTCCGATTACTCTTCCTTGGCTGTGGTGATTGTGATGGTGATCGTGATGGTGATGGTGATGGTGATGGTGGTGGTAATTCTGATTGTGATTGTGATTGTGATGGGGATGGTGGTGGTGATTGCTGATAGGGTTGTGAGAGTTCCCTGGTTTCAGTCAATAATAATTTGATTAAGAATAACTTAAACTCCAGATAATACAACCAAATTACATGTAAAGTTTATGTAGATGACCAGATGAGAAAATTCACTTATACAGTACTACTACTATAGATATGGGCAGGCCCGGTCCTGACATTTTCAGGGCCCTGGGCAATATAATAGACCAATTTTTAGATTGGGCCCCTTGATATAGCCCTTATTTAATTTACATAAAATGTTTGAGTCTTTTAATACTTCCACATATATTTTCTGTTAGGCGCTTAAATTAAATCAATTTTTTTCTAAACCATAGGCCTACCTCCACGATGGACCTTGATGACCATGATTTCGGCCTACCATGAGACCTTTTTTTATCAAGTAAGGCCATTAGGCCACTGTTATTCATTCATAAGAGAACCACAGGTACCATCAAGTACTACAAACTTACTCATCCTTCATTGGAAAATATGGGGTATATTAGCTCTTAGGATTTTTTTTCCCTCAACTATTTAAATTTGTTGCAATTGTATTGTATAATTGAGATCCTAATCAAGTAAAATAAATTTCTTTATCCCCTATTTTATTATAATTCAATTATATTACACTATCCTGCAATTTGGCGGCACCAAAAAAAGAACTAAGTTACAAAACTAAATAAAATATACAAGGTTAACATGAGATAATTATAATAGTTCTAAAAAAAAGATAGTTGATATAATATACTTTTCTACTAAAAATAAATTAAATACCACAATTTAAATTTGGATAGCTGATATAATATACTTTTCTACTGAGAAAAAAAGCCACAATGTTTGACTCATTTACAATGCAATCATGTTCATTAATTTATAAAGTATTAATTGGATATACAACAACAATTTTCAGTATATCAAAAATGTAAAATAATAAAAAATTTACCTAAATTGCCTCTACTTTAATTGAATATAATAATTGTTGGACTTGGAGCTGTAAAAAGTGATAAATAAATTTATTAATTACAGGTAAAAAAAGGAATGACAGTTATTGGAGTTGTAGAAGGGACAAAGAAATTCATTAAAAGGACAAATATTTTGAAACGAAAATAGTAATATTTTAATAAATTAAAGATAAATAATCACTCTTTTTTTATAAGTACAAATGAATAGTTTTGACTATTTCACATATTCTAACAAAATGGTCACTTCAAAGAAATTAGTACATATATAAGCCTTCCATAAACTTGCATGCCGGTAGATTTTAGAAATTTAGTCAGCTCAATTTGAGTTTGGACTAAATTGGGCACTTGGGGCTTGGGGACTTGGGGGCTGAATTCAAAGAACTTTGTTGGTTGGGGTTGAAAATAAGTGTGGTGGGCCTATTTCTGAAGTTTAGTTGTATTCAAGTACATGTTTTTGGAGTGGTGGGCCTCAGGCCCATATTAAACTAACTTACTAAGGCAGTGAGACAGCTGGGTTGAGGCCCTTAAAATTAAGCCAAAATTTATAAAACGTCATGGGCCCTGGGCGGTTGCCCCTTGGGCCTACCCCCAGAGCCGGGCCTGGATATGGGAATGTCCTTAACAAATTAATATAATTTAAAATATAATTGAAACAACAAGCTGAATTACTGCCATAATCATAATACTACAGATATTAAATTCCTTTTTTATGGAATCAACAATTACGCCCGTACATTAGATATCAATCATATCATCATATGAAGTTCATAGAAAATTATAGTATAACGTACTCAACGATAAACAAATTAAGTTCAATTCAGGCTATTCAACTTAAATAAATAAAAACATTTACGAGAAACATTCAAATGTATAGAAATAAACTTTGCCCAGTATAATCTAACAAGAAATAAGTTGAACTGATTCAAGGAAAAAAAAAAAAAAGAAGGAATATGTTGATTGGATTGAGACGAATTACCTGAGAATAGCGGTTGAAGAGGGGCAGAAGGTAATGGTATATGGAGGAGACCACCTACAAGCAAAGCTGGAAGTATCATCCATTGGGTAAGTAGAAGCGCGTGGACAATACTCTTTGAATAGGAGCGAGTAGGTGGTTGGCCCACACTTGGCTTGTGGGCAACAGTACTCGGACGTAAGGAACACGTCACACGGATCCCTACAGGCGCCACCGAGCCTAAGCACTGTCGGACACGCGCCAGTGACATTGAAAACACAGCCGGTGACTTGGCAGCTGGAGCCGCTTCCCCCAGAAGGGGCCACTGATATGGGGACGTTGTAGCCATTCTCAAGGCTAACCCCGTAGGCGTCGTCGTCTTGTTGGTTGGCAAGCATGAGCTGGACCATGGTGGTCGCGTTCGGAAAGTGATGTCCCGACGAGCAGTCCATCTTCCCGGTGCCGCAGTCGCCCGTCTGGCAGCTGAATTTTCCGGCGGAGGTGCGGCAGTTTGTCCTGCCCCACACCCACACCAGCTGGTCTACTCCAAGATCCAATGACACTGATTGTTGGGTTTGGAGGGACAGGTTGGTGGGTAATGCCGACCACCCTGATGCCGCCGGCCATATCGTGTAGCTGCAGTTGTTGGCGATCGTCATCCCCCTAGCTTCTCCATGTAACACCTCAATGAATTGCACACTGAGTGCAAGGAAATAGGGAATCAGTCGCATGTACGTACGTTGCATACAAGTTGGCCAAAAATAATATTCTACTTAATTAATGCTATTTTATTGGGAACAAAGAAGAAGAAATAATGATATTCTGGAAGACTAAATTTTTCACTGTAAGCATATTGAAAGATGGTAATTGGCCACTGGTTGTTGTCGGCATAATTAGAGGCTGGAAACCAAGTCAAAGTCTAAATGAGAGCCTCAACACTCAAGTCAAGCCCAAACAAATGCAAATTTCTACATTCACAATTAGATAGAGACCGCTGGTGTGTCCTGTTTTTCAATCAAAAACAAAAAACACGGTTTTTCACTAGAGCACTAGAGCAAGGCGGACCCAGAAAATAATTAATGGGGGTGCCGAATTTTAGAGTTGTTACTAACTTTTTCAAAATTTTTTTTATTAATTAACAAAAAATTACTTAGGGGTAGCCTAACTTTTGGTGAAATGTTTTTCTGGTACCCCAAATTTTAGGGTCCGTTTGGACCTTGGAAAACAGGATGGAAAAAAAATCTCGTGGAAAAAAAATCTCATGGAAAAAAAAATAAGGAGGAAAAAAATTTTGGGGTAAAGTAAATTTCTTTTTCTTGTTTGGTTTAAGTAAATTTTGAAGGAAAAAATTGATTTTCTATTCAATTTTCTTTTCCTTGTTTGGTTTGAGGGAAAATATATGGAAAAATAAAATTTGTAAGAAAACTTGTAAATATCAAGTTTCATTTTTTTAGATCATATGATGTGATTTGGGAGAGAAAGAGAGAGTTAGAGAGAGAGAGAGGGAGAGAGAGAGAGAGAGAGAGAGAGAGAGAGAGAGAGAGACAAAGAGAGAGAAAAGAGAATTAGAGAGATAGAGAGAGTGACAAAGAGAGAGTTAGAGAGAGAGAGCGATAGAGAGATAAAAAGAGAGTTAGAGAGAGAGAAAAGAGAGTTAGAGAGAGAGAGAGAGAGAAAGAGCGTTAGAGAGAGAGAGAGAGAGAGAGAAGAAAGAGAAGAGACTTAGAGAGAAAGAAGAGAGAGTGCGCGAGAGAAAGAGGGAAGAGAGTTAGAGAGAGAGAGAGAAGATACTTAGAGAGAGAAAGAGAAAAGAGAGAATAGAGAGAGCGCGCGAGAGAGAGAGAGAGAGAGAGAAGAAAGTTAGAGAGAGAGAGATAGAGAGAGAGAGAGAGAGAGAGAAGAGAGTTAGAGAGAGAGAGAGAGAGAGAGAGAGAGAGAAGAGGGTTAGAGAGAGAGAGAAGAGAGTTAGAGAGAGGAAAGTTAGAGAGAAAGATAGATAGAGAGAGAGAGAGAGAGAGAGAGAGAGAGAGAGAGAAGAAAGTTAGTGAGAGAGAAGAAAGTTAGAGAGAGAAAGAGAGAGAGATAGAGAGAAAAGAGACTTAGAGAGAGAGAGAGAGAGAGAAGAGAGTTAGAGAGAGAGAGAGAGAAAGAGAGAGAGAGAGAGACGAGTTAGAGAGAGAGAGACGAGTTAGAGAGAGGATGAAAAGAAAGGTTGGCTTTGATCCAAAATTTTTCTCCCAACTTTCCTTTCATTTTTGAAGGGAAAATTTTTTATTCATTGTTACTTTAAATTTTCCATGCAATTTTCTAACTATTTTTTTTCCATTCCTTTTTCTTCAATCCAAACAAAGGAAAGATTTTCACTTTCCAAAATAGTTTTTTTTCCATGCTGTTTTCCAAGGTCCAAACGGACCCTTAAAAACTAATTTTGGGGTACCCTAACTTTTAGAATTAGAAATAATTAGGTGAATTTTCGGCCAATTATTTGAATTCAACGGTGAGTTTTACGCGGGAAATTGATTAAGTGTTTTTGTGGATGAAAATGCCCTTTGTTTTCGTGGACGAAATTAATTTGAATCAATCGGAGTTTCGCCGGAAATTCACCTAGTAATTTCTAATCCTAAAAGTTAGGGTACCCCAAAATTAGTTTTGGAAAGTTAGGGTACCAAAAAATTGTTTCTTCAAAAGTTAGGGTACCTCTAAGTAATTTTTTGATTAATTTATGGTACAATACTTTCTAAAATAACTTGTTCTTTAGTGTAATAACATGATCCATGCACATTCTATTAACTGTGTAACTTTGTCTCTACCTTCACAATTGAATCCATTAGTACTACTAAGTAAATTAAAATTAATACAGTTTAATAGTTTATAACAAGACATGAAGTTGGGTATGAATAGAAGTACAATCTATGAGAGTTTTCTCTAGATATTAATATTGCCTTGTTCTACATAAGGAAAGAAATTGAAATGAAAAAAAAGGAAGATAACTAGGAATATTTAATTTTAGAATATAGTATTGTTTAAATTACAAGACGAGTAGAAAAGAGAGGGGACATGAAAGAAAAAAGTAAATATTTCTTATAAGACAGTGAAATAATTAAGTAAATGAGTTGTAGCCTAAATAAGAAAAATAAAAGATGGAAGTAATAACTTATTAAATTTCTTATAAGTAAAAGTGTCAAATAAATGGAAAAAATAGGAAACCAATCTAAAACGGTGGAATAATGCAACATCAAGCCAATTCAAACCCAAGACCTAGGCTAACAAACAATAAGTACATACCAACTAGACTACAAATAAGTAATACATTTCTTTCTCTTCATGTAACATATAGTTAAATCTTCTAGGCATGAGTGGTGTCGTGGCCCACACCAACCCCCTGTTAGCTCCGCCCATGCACTAGAGGTTTACTTCTCATGACCGAGTGCTATACAATCCATATCACATTATAATATGCCTTCTTTTTTTTTTTTTGGTTAAAGGAGACTGCAAAACAAACATACACACAACATTACAAGTTAATAACAACATACAATTAGGAAAATAGACATAACTAACAAGTTAAAATTAAGTTAAAACACAAATATAAATAGAGTTTTTGTTAAGCCTTGAACACTTTGCACACATTATAGTATGGCTTTACTGTTTATTATTTAGAACATTTGAGAAAATTATCATTATTACAAATTTTAAAGCGACACCGTTTCAAAAATAACATAAAATTTATCAATTCTAGTGGGAGAACGTTTGATCAACCCACGGGGTACGTTGTCAACCCCAATGAGAGAGATGGCAGCTGATGTGAACATTTACTTAAGTTGACGTTGATTTATTAAAGCAAAGGTAGTGATTAAAAATAAAAAATAAACTAAGGTAATCCATTATTTTATATGGTACCGCATGTTGCGATACCGCAAGTTAACGCAACTCACCACAATTTACCACAATCCACCACAACTTACCATTAACTTTTTTAATAAATTTCAAAAGTTTTATATAAAATGAAAGTTGCATTTTTTATATCTTTTTTGTCGCTGTTCATTATTAATAAATTAATACCTAATAAAAACATCCCAATTGGATTACTGTACATCTGGGAAATAATTTGGGTGACGATTATATTTACCAGTTGCTTCCACTAGAAAGAACCCCAGTAAGAAAAAATTGAAAGGCGCCTCAGTTGAGGTCGAGTGGAGGCCGAAGGGAAGCTACTTTCGTGCTCTCTGTTGTGGCGGTGGGGGTGAAAACCGACAAAGGCAATACTTTTTCGGCGAGGAGATGAGCAACGGGTGACCGGAGCTAATTTTCTTCTGCATTTTCGAAATTCGAAGGAGATAGCTTGCGGAACGACGATAGTGGGGAGTTGTGGGTTTTAGGTTAGGGTTTCGATCTCAATTTAGCTTGCGGATTCAACCTATTATCAATTTCTTCTTTCAAAATCGAAGTTCTCTTCTGCTAGACAAAGGTTTTGGTCGGTGGTGTGTAAATATTTCGGCAACAAATTGACCAACCCAAGTTCCAAAATAGTTGAATTTCGATTCGAGTATATTCAATTCCACCATTGCTGAGAAATAATTAAGTGGTGAGTGATTTTGATAAATTTGTTGTCGTATTTGGGTGTTTTATTTGATAATTTGTTTTCATTGCTGATGAATAATGAAGTGATGACTTTCAAATCGATCGATGCTTGCAGTATATGGTTGATTATAGTTTACTATGTTGGAAAAGGAGGATTGATCAAGGCTACGGAACGGACACAAATCTGAGCCGTGGACGAACCACTGCCTTGAAAGCGATTACGGCTCGACCTCGGTGCCAATCGAATACGCCGGTCGCTCCCCAAGGTTAACTCAGACAACACTTAGACCCGTGCACTCGAGGCTAAGAGCTTGGAGTATGCAAAACTGTGTGCCCAGAAGGGAAGAGGAGAGGAGAAGAGAATTGTATTCGATGATGAACACAGTCCTCCAGAGGCTCCAATTTATAGGAGAAACTGGAAGCCAACAGCCACAAAAAACAGGAACCAAAAGAAAAAGGTAAAAAGGGAGAACCACAAAAAAATACTGACTAAAAACGGAACATGACTAATTGTAACCATTACCAACAAGGTGACTAAAAAAAAGGAAAACAGCTAAAATTAACCATTACCAACAATCCCCCACTAATGGCTTACAACTAGTCAAGAAAAGGAAAAACTGGGCAAAACAGGTCAGATACTTAGGTGTCAATATCTTTAGATTTGAATTGACATATTAGTGATGTGAGGCAACAACCAACGATCTAGTCAAGTGGACTAGGCCTTGAACTTGAAAGACTTTGATTGAGACCCTCACAATACATATCAACCCTGTAGAAGAACATACTCCGCGATAAAATATACTTGCGCCTTTATGGCCATGCGCACACCTTAGGACTCATAAGTGTTCTAGAGAAACAGCCTTAGTCTCTCATAGAAGGCGGCCAAACCTTCACACTTACTTAGATAATTCCATCAAGTCTATCTCAATATAGACCACCACAAAAGAAATTGTGACTATGGAATTATTAAGAGCAAGATAGCTCAATCTCACACACAAAAGTCGGTGAATCCTTCAGTGCATCTCACAAGCACCCCCACAACGCGTGGATTCATTAAGAGTATATAAACTCATCCTTAAAGCACTACCTGGCACCATAGGGATAGGAATGTAGTGCATCTTGAAGATTAGTATGGCTTCGTTTGACCACATGTGGATATCCACCATACCTCTTCAAGCCAAAGCCATAGGCTTAAGCCCTACCCCCCTCGACGCCTCGAGAACAACTCGTCTGGTTAATCCCTTAGTGAGAGGATTCGCCAAATTCTTCTGACCTCACATAATGCAATGTTATTACACCTTGCTTGAATTGCCTCACTGCAGTACCATGTCTAACACGGATGTGTCTCCTCTTTCCGTTGTAGATCTTTGTTATGTGCTACTCAATTCTTTGTGTGAGTCACAATGTATAGAGATAGGAATCTCAGGCTTCTCCCAAAGAGGTATGTCTGCTAACAAACCTCTAAGCCATTCTGCTTCTTGACCTGCCAACTCAAGAGCAATAAATTCAGATTCCATGGTGGAGCGGGCTATGCAAGTCTGTTTTGCAGACTTCCATGAAATAGCCCATCCACCCAAAGTAAACACATAACCACTAGTAGAACTAACTTCATCATTATCAGAAACCCAGTTTGCATCACAATATCCTTCTACAACAGCAGGAAATTTATTAAAATGCAAACACCAATCCATAGTACCTTTAAGATACTTAAGCAAACGAAAAAGTGCATTCCAATATTCTTTACTAGGGTTATGTGTATAACGACTCAATCTAGTCACAGCATAAGCAATATCAGGACGAGTAGAGTTCATAAAAAACATTACACTTCCAATAATTTTGGCATACTCAGATTGAGACACAGCAGAACCATTGTTTTTCTTTAAAGATATGCTAGGATCATAAGTGGTTCTTACAGGAGTCACATCAAAGTGGTCAAATTTCTTTAACACTTTCTCAATATAATGTGACTGAGACAAAGAAAAACCAGACCTAGTCTTCTGAATTTTAATCCCTAAGATCACATCAGCTTCACCCATATCTTTCATCTCAAATAAAGAAGATAACAATTTCTTAGTCTCACTTACCACAAGCAAATTTGGACCAAGGATCAACATGTCATCGACATATAAGCATATAATCACACAATCTGATCCAAACATCCTTGAATAAACACAAGAATCACCAAAATTTGCTTTAAAGCCATTTTCCACAAGAGAATTATTAAACTTCTCAAACCACTGTTTAGGAGCTTGCTTAAGGCCGTAAAGAGATTTTCTCAATTTACAAACTTTATCCTCCTAACCCGAGACTACACACCCCTCAGGTTGGGTAATATAAATTTCTTCCTCTAAGTCACCATTAAGAAAAGCTGTCTTAACATCCATTTGATGCACAACAAGATCAAACAAGGCAGCCAAAGCAATTAAAGCTCTGATGGTGCTTATTTTAGTCACAGGAGAGTAAGTGTCAAAGTAATCAATCCCTTTCTTTTGGTGGCTTTGTAATGACTAGTCTGGCCTTATATTTATCAATTGAACCATCAGACCTCAATTTCTTCTTAAAGATCCATTTACTGCTAATAGGTCTACAACCCTTAGGCAAATCAGTTAATTCCCAAGTTTTATTAGACTCTAGGGAATCTATCTCACTTTTAATGGCATCTTTCCAGAAGGTTGCATCAACAGACCTAACAGCCTCTTCAAAGGTTTTTGGATCTTCCTCAACAAGGAAAACAGAAACAAACTCTTTAGAAACAACTTCAACTTTGTATTCTTCACACACTTCCACCATAAAGGCAGTAACAAAGTCAGGTCCAAAAACAGTTGAGGTCCTTTGTCTTTTACTTCTTCTAGGTTCAATGACAACATCTCTAGAACTAGAAGCGAGTAAGCTCATACTTTCAGCCATAACATTAGGCACAACAACAGGCACAACATTAGGAACATCCTTTTTCGATGGAAAGACATGCTCAAAAAACTCAGCATCTCTATATTCAGAAATAGAATAATCACTTAAAGACATAAAACGATATGCCGCACTGTTTTGAGCATAACCAATGAAAATAACAAAGGTCTTAGGGCCTATGTTGGTCCGCTTATGACTGTGCAGAGCAACTTTAGCCAAACACCCCACACTTTCAAATAATTTAAGTTTGGGGCATACCCTTTCCAAAGCTCATATGGGATCCGTCTATTTTCTTATGGGTACTCTATTAAGCACAAAACAAGCAATCAAACAGCTTTCCCCTACATATTATCGGATAGTCCGAACTCAAAAGCATAGCATTCATCATCTCTTTAAAGTACAGTTCTTACGTTCGGCTACACCATTCTTTGTGGTGTATAAGGCGATGGTCTCATGAATTATACCATTTTTCTCACAAAAAACAGCCAACGAATTTGTATCATATTCACCACCCGGTCAGACCTAAGTCTCTTGATCTTTTTGCCTAGTTGGTTCTCAACTTCTGCTTTATACTTTAAGAACATTTCTTCAGCCTCATCTTTAGACTTTAGGAGGTATACTTTTGTATATCAAGAATAGTCATCTACAAAGGTGATATACCACTTTTTCCCTCCTTTGCTGATTGTGTTCTTAAAGTCTGCTAAGTCCGAATGAATAAGGTCAAGCAATTCTGTTGATCTCGTAGTTACAGATTTGAATGGTTTCTTGGCAAATTTGGTCTCAACACATACTTCACATTTAGTGCAATTTTTACGTGCTAACATTCTGAATTAGTCTCATATTCTTTAGTCTGTTCAGGGATGCTAAGTTTACATGTCCAAGTCTCCCATGCCATAAACCAACAGACTCAGTAATATAAGCAGAAGTAGAAGCATTTCCATTAGCATCAGAAATCACATTCAGAACATACAAGCCATTGCTAAGATACCCCTTCCCAACGAAAACCCCATTGCGCAGAATAACAATTTTTCCAGCCTTTTGGTTCACCTCAAACCCAGCAACATCAAGTAAACTACTGGAAACCAAATTTCTACGAAGGGAAGGGACAAACAGCACATTGTTCAAACACAGTGATTTTCCAGAAGTAAATTTAAGGAGAACTTTTCCTTTACCCAACACCGCGGAAGTAGCGGCATTTCCCATGAACACTTGTTCACCAGCAGAAACTTCTTCAAAATCATGCATCAGGTCCTTGTTGGTGCAGAAATGCCTAGTTGCCGCATTGTCCAGAATCCACTCGGTGTTGTTGGTAACGAGATTGGCCTCCACCGTCACTGCACAGAACACCTCAGAATCCTCAGTCAAGTTGGCTTGATTCTGTCCACCATTCTGTCCAGCAGGTTTGTGTTGGGATTTCATCGGTTCCTTTCTCTGTTTGCATTGATACGCTTTGTGCCCTGGTTTAGCGCATATGTAACAATACACCATGCACTTGGATATCTTTGTTAGGCTTGTTGACACTCGATGCTTGGTTTGCGTTTGGTCCTTCTTATTTTTCCCTTTGAACCTGTCTCTGCTAGAGGGTACAGAAGATTCAACAATGTTAGCCTTAACAGAATTTAAAGACAGAGAGATCATCTTATCTTTCAAACGGTTAGCCTCTTCAGTCCTCATATGAATTATCAGTTCTTGAAGGGTGAGATCCTTTTTCTTGTGCTTTAGATGATTCTTGTAATCAGACCAGGACGGAGGGAATTTCTCGATCAGAACGTTGGCTTGCAGAATCTCGCACATTTTCATCCCTTCACCTAGAACTTCAGCGCACAGATTCTCATATTCATGAACTTGTTCCATGATTGGCTTGTCATCCATGATCTGGAACTGCAGCCACTTGCCAACCACGTACTTCTTCTTTCCAAAGATCATCGCCATACTTGATCCGCAGCTTTCTTCCATATGGTCTTCACGATTTGAAATTGACGAACAAATCAAACAGCGGGTTCGCCATTTTGTTGAGGAGATGACTCAGAGCAACCTTGTTGTCTTTCTCCAATTTCTTCAACTCGGCTTCATCAGGCTTTTTGATCGGAGTGTTCGTATGGGTGCTCTCTGGATCAGCCTCGATCTCAGTAGCATCATTTTCGGCGTCCAGATGAGGAGAAGACAGCACATAGTCGATCTCCAATTGCTCAAGACAGAGAAGCAATTTTTGAGACCAACGTTTGTAATTGGTTCCATCAAGAAGATCGAACCTATAAATTTCAGAGAGGGTTTTTTGTGGAGCAGCCATTGATCAGATTAATCGCTTTCAAATTGTTGGAAAAGGAGGATTGATCAAGGCTACGGAACGGACACAAATCTGAGCCGTGGACGGACCACTTCCTTGAAAGCGATTACGGCTCGACCTCGGTGCCAATCGAATACGCCGGTCGCTCCCCAAGGTTAACTCAGACAACACACTAGACCCGTGCACTCGAGGCTAAGAGCTTGGAGTATGCAAAACTGTGTGCCCAGAAGGGAAGAGGAGAGGAGAGGAGAGGAGAGGAGAAGAGAATTGTATTCGATGATGAACACAGTCCTCCAGAGGCTCCAATTTATAGGAGAAACTAGAAGCCAACAGCCACAAAAAACAGGAACCAAAAGAAAAAGGTAAAAAGGGAGAACCACAAAAAAAGACTGACTAAAAACGAAACATGACTAATTGTAGCCATTACCAACAAGGTGACTAAAAAAAAGGAAAACAGCTAAAATTAGCCATTACCAACATACTATGATTATGATATGATTGTTATGTGTGAGAGCACAATATAATTGTCATCTCAATTTGGAAATGTCTGATTTCAACTGCCATGGTGAATGTAAGATAGATTATTGGGGGTGAATGTAACCCAGCCCTAGGTTTCAGCATATATGGCTTGTACCCAGTTGATAAATGACTCACTTTTACAGCATATGAATGGTATGATAGGCTCCATCCTTTATTGTGTGAATGTTGAATGGGCATGAACTCAGGTTAGGTACTAGTTTGATTGATCTTGTATGGCGATTTTAAGGTACAACAAATTGTTCTTCAACCCTTGACTGGGTATGGTGTAAATTGGCAACTACTAATATTTGTATATGATTGATGAGCAACCGTTTAATGCCTGACGATTGGGGATGTTGGTATAATGTGATGTTGTCAATTGTACAGAATTTGTGTTTGGAGTATGTTCATAACATGTATAGTTTGGTGTGATTTCCATATGTAAATTAGATAGACATAGTTTCATGGGCATTGCAAGTGATAAAGTGTTGATGTATTATGTTATATATGTTGTGGTGAACATGATATTTTTTAGTTGCCAAGCATGCGAATATCCATCATGTCAATCTTTCGATGCTCACTTCAGCTGCCCTTGTTATATAATTGAGGAGAAACATTGCAAGTGTGGTAAACCGTGTGATGTAAAGACGTTTTGGACGTCTAAAAACTCTAGAAGGCGTTCTGCAATATGTAAATGGCAAATATTGGTATGGGATGCAAGTATTACAAATGGCTTGGAAAAGTTGTTTGTGAAAGTTCAGTGTCGACATTGAAGTCTATGTTATACCGGAAGGAGAAATTAGAGGAAGAGTTGGATGAATTGAAGAATATGGTATGCTAAATTGATCTGGAGAAGAAACCGTTACGAAGAAAAACCGATTGTAGACAAATGAAGTTAAAAAGTCACGTAAGAAGATCTCTTGGTTGGTAGGGTTTGTGGCAATGTTGGTGTTATTGCAAGTGTTATGCATGTACGTCCATGTGACTGGACACAATATGTAAATCATAACTATGTTTGCCCCAATGGACACAATGTGAAGAAGATAACATGGTTGGTAGAGTTTAAGTCTTGTATATGTTAGGGAATATGCCTTATGTAATTCATAACTATGTTTACCCCAATGTAGTTTGATATGTTTCGAAACTATATTATGGAAATGCAATGTATGTTTTGTTATCAGTAGTCATTGTTGCCATGATGTGGTATGAACATTCAACATTCAGAAAGAGATTACAATAGTAGATAACAAGCTACGTTACAAATACTTAGATACAACAACATTAGAATTATTCATAAAGTTAAACTGTCATCGACCCAATATGGGTTGTCCAATTCATTTTCTTCTTCTGGTTGTCTTCGTCGTCGACGTTGTTTTGCTCGCTGGCATGCCTCATAAACTTCGTAGGCAAGGTACTCTCTATAAGCATCCATAGAAGGGGTTGCTCCATCGATAGGCATTGCATGATTAGTAAAAGGTGGGCAAGAGTCACTGGAATTCCCATTTTGTAGAGTTTAATAAAGTTATGCAATATGCACACCGCTAGAATTACGTAAGGTTGCCTTTTGAGTGGAACCTGAGGCATATTTTCAAGTACAAGCCAAGTTTTTTTAATCTCCGCAAAGGCTCGCTCCACTACGCCTCGAAGTTGTGAGTGTTTGTTGTTATAGTGAGATTTCATGGACATTTTGGACGGTGCATTCAGTCCAGTTGTAGCAATACATGAACTTAACAACCTCATTCCACCTATGCTGATGTTTGCCAATCTTCTTGTCCATCAGGCAAGCATTCAACAAACAAATCAATTCTTCTGTCTCCCAGTTTGACCTTCTCTTTGGACCATCACCAACCATTATAACTCTTCTAGGACAAAATGTAGAAAAATTTAAGTAGTTACTTGTATCAAACTCAATCTTATCCACAACCATTCCCAACAATATGTGTTCAACTTCCAATAGGTTAATATGACTACATACACTATGAAAAAGTATAGAAAAGGCTGCGTTGAACAAACACACAACAAATTGAGAGGTATGGCCATTGCACAATGACATATAACATATATTTATTTTACTCCCAAAAAGATATTCACATTAAGAGTTAGCATTAAAAAGATCCTGTGTTTGTAAGATGGGGAAACCAAACTTTATAATGCATACTTTAGAAACCAAAAGAGGCTAATTAGTCACAACTTGATGGTTGTTGTCATAGAGAACACACTATTTGCAGCCATTATCAACAAACCCAATGCCAAATCACAATGATTGAGCAATATGATAGTCACAGTTGCAGAAAACACACAAATAAACAACAACCAAACTCAAAAACCAAATGTTTTTAGTAGATCATCATACCTTCCTTTTCTCCACAAAATTCTTCTCTTCATGAACTTGTTGTTGTCTACAACAAACGCAATGCATCCGAGAATACCCAACAACACAAAAAAAAAAAAAATTACATCAGAAACTTGATTAATGCATAATGACGATTTTCAAACATCCAACATTTATAAAAATTTTCGAATTACAACTCCCAAACATTACAAACTTACCTCCAACTTTGAAATTACAACTACCAAACACTTAAAGTTAGACCCTAACCCCTAAACAAAATCTTTTATTGGCAAATATCAAGTATGAAATTACAACTACCAAACACTAAAACTTACCTCCAATTCTACTTCTTCCAGATCTTAACACTGAATTGCTTGAGCTGGATGAGGACTCTTTTATCGACGAAGATCGTAACTGATACAGTGGCCATACCTCACGTAAGATTCTATTAGGCTATCAAATTCCTGAATATTGTCAACCAACCTACACAGCTCCGTCGCCCTGCGATTGTTACACATCGATGAATTGCTGCAGAAGACCGAATATTGAGACCAACCTGTTCGAATCTCTTAATTTCAATTGCACGCCATCGTCCGCCCTTCCCAATCTTCCCCTACAATCTACACACTACCAGCAACTGTGAGCCCTTAATCAGAAGGGCAACCAAGTAAAGCCACGAATCTTGCTGCAAAAGCTTCGGAGTTCCTGTGAACTCTGTCGACTTTACAACTTGAAAGAACCCTAGAGGGGGGGGTGAGTAGGGTTATGAAACTTTCTGCACAAATGCTCACTGGTAAAGGACGTTAGGGTTTTAATTTTCTCATATTAAGATTCAACTTTGAGATAATTCAAAGTAAACTTGAAATAAAGGACAATAGAAAAGATAATTGAATAACCTCCTTTATTTCTTTGGAACTGAATGCAGACTAAATTTCCTACGGTAAATGTCCTTAGGGTTACAGTCGAACACAGAAACTTCGAACCAAATTTCTGGGTAAACACACACACCAAGCACAGATTTGGTGCAAGCTCTAGTCGAACCCTAGTCCGTCTAGGATTCGATTACAATCACTCAAATCAAAACCTAAGTCCGTTAAGGAATTGATTCACACAAACTCTCACAAAGAACACAACTTTCTACTCGAAGAAAGAACACAAAAACAAAGCACTCTCTGTTTTTCACACACCCGATTTCTTCCGTAGAATCGTTAATTATCTTCATCCTTGAGGTCTTCTATTTATAATCAAGATACTCCAGTAGAATATAGTCGTTTGAGGTTGATTTCAGCCGGATAATTTCATTCATTGTGATTAGCTATCTTTCTCAATCTGCAAGCTTTCTTCTTGCCTTATTTCCGGAAATCTCCAATCATATCTTCCTTCCAAATTCTTGATTCATTGTTTCCTACAATTTAATACAGTTGCAATCGATTAGTCTGGTTAGAAAAGAATAGAGAAAATAGATGATTTCGTTTTCAGAAAATTTCCCTGATATTTTGCTCCTTTTGTCTTTCACGACGATGCTTCTCGCTTGGGGTGAACGTCCTTATGATGCCTTGGGTGAACGTCCTTACGCTGCCCTAGGTGAATGTCCTTCTGTCTTCTTTGAGATTTCTTTTCTTGTGCATCATATCTTTTTTGGCTATTCGAATTTTGACTTTCATCAAAAACTGTTCCAGTCGCCAAGGTCCTTGAGCCTTGGTCTGTCAACGTCCTTGAGGGGTTCTAACACAATTAGCTGTTCAGATCGCAGCATAGTGCGGGTTTAATATCGTATCCATAGGGAGTTGGGGTACCGAACCTAAAAGTCATTCGAACTCTCACCTACCAGGTTTAGATTTCCATAATTTTTGAATTTTAGAACTAAACTAAAAACACACAATAAAAATCACCAATAAAAGAAGAAAAAGGTTCGGGGTTGATTTTAGCCAACTAAAGGAAATCTAATCGAAGGAAAATAAAAAAGAGATAGCTAAACTAAGCAAGGAATGGGTCGCTACTAAAATTAAATCACTCTAAGCACCCTTTTCCAAGGATAACATTAGATTAACTTCCCTAATCTTACCCCTCATTCTCCTGAAGACTAAAACTTAAGAGTATAAAGTGTGACAAATTATAATTAAATTAATCTTCATTTTCATGAATGACAAATCTAATTATCCCACTAAAACCTCACACTAATGCTTTAAAGAAATCTAGCAAACCTCCCAGCAAACTAAACTTCCACAAAAGATAGAGAGTAATGGTGAAATATCCTAAACTAAGCTAATCATTCTCTTCCAATCAAACCCCTAATAAGAACCTTAATCACCCCCTAACCTAAGTTAACTACTCACTAATCATTTTTATTAAAAACCTAATTAAACTAAGACTCATCTAACTTACATTAACTAAACTAGTCTAATAACCTAATAAGAGTAAACTAAAGACCATTATCAACCTAGACTCAATCTAGCCCAAACACTAACCTAAGTCTTAATCCAACTAACTAAACAGGCCCAAAAAGTAACTGGTCCAACTACTTACCCTGTCTAATCTGACCCACAACAAAAAGGCTAAATTAGTCTAACTAATGACCCTAATTTACTAACATGGACTCAAAACCTAGCCCTAAACTCTATTAGACAATTACTCCTAAAAACCTAAACCTAACTTCTACTGTAAAATCCTGAAAAATTCAAAGGTGTTGACCGTTAATATTTTTGTTAACACTTGAGCTCGTAGGACCGTCGAAGGATTATCAAGGGTAATATAGCCTTTTTCTATGTGCATGGTTATGTAGGGGTATCTTGGTAATTTATGTATTAATATTTGATGAATTATGTGTGTTTTTCCTGTTTAATTACATGGCTATTTTTACGTTATTAGTATTAATATTGAGAAAATAGAATTTTTTTTAAGCTATTAATAGTTAGTTGATATATTGTTATTATTTCTTTTTTTTTCTACATTATTTTTTTTATTATCTATATTAGTTAGTATATATACTAATTATGGAAACCCTAAACTAATACAAACCCTAAACTCCTACACCTCCCTCTCTCTTCCTCTGTCGTGGCTGTAACTGCCATCCGCCCACAGTCTGCAACCGCCGCCCTCTATCACCGGACCACCACCGTCGCGCACCACACCACCGCCGCAACCACCGCATCCCTTTCCCTCTCGTTTCTCTCTCTCACTCCCTCTGTTCGTCCTCGCTGTGCGTCACCACACCAAGGCCGCCGTCGTTCGCCGCCGCCCAGGGACACCGTGACCATCGTCGCCGCCTTCCGACCACCAGACGACCGTCGCACGCCGCCCAAACGCGAAGGGACGTGCACTACTGCTGTCGTCGCTGTTGAACGTTGCTGCTAGATTTGAGCTCCGACCACGGTGACGCCTCACCGTCCGACGACCGCCCCGACGCCGACCCCACTCCGACTGCTGCCTGTGTTGCCAGTTTTAAGTAAAACCCTAACCCTACCCTAGGCTTTTTCATCAGTCAGTTTCATTTATTTTTATCTTCTGATTTTAGTTATTATTGTGATGTTGCTAGTTTTAGTTTTCATATGTTTAGGGTGTTCTGCATGCTTATGCTTGATATGAGTTCATTAAGGACTTAAACATTGTAGTGAAGTTATACTTTGGCATAAATTTTGGTGCTTGTAGGTAATAGAGAATTTGAATACCCCAAAACGTGTGATATGGGGATTTTGTGATTAATCAATCCATCCGTTTGTTTCTATTATTATTATTATTATTATTATTATTAATTATTATTATTATTATTATTCCCCTATATTCGGGTTCTGTCTGTCATTTATATATTACTTCGGCCCTGTTCGGCAAAATTAGTGTTTTAGATAGCTGATAGCGGTTTATGTAGTGTATAGCGGTTTAAGCAGCGGATAGCGTTTGAAGTAGCGGATGGCGGATGACTGTTCAAATAAGAATTGTGTTCGGTAAATTTAGTAGTTCAATTAACAGATTAATGTGAATTGACATAAAAGGTTATCAAAAATTACCAAAGACAAAATTTACAAAGGGTATTTTTTGACCGAAAAATATGAAACGCTACTCCAAACGCTAAACGTTAACTTTATTAGCGTTTCACAAAACGCTTCTTAAAACTCTAAACGCTCCTCAAAACGCTAGCTTACCGAACGCTAATATTTATGCAATTAGGATTTTGACTTGGTCAAGATGCTAAACGCTACCCCAAATGCTATTGCCGAACACAATCTTCATGTTTTATTCTAGTGTGTGGTACTCCTAAAAGTATTTCATGGAGAGTGAGTAAATTTTGGGAAATTGAGTCAAAAACTTAGCTTATAGTTATCATCATTATTATACTTCTTAAAAAGGGTGTTTCTAAATCTTCCTTGCCTTTTTTTGCAAAGTAAGTTATGTTGTGATATTGTAAAGTTTTGACCTTCATGTGATAATTGTATTATTATTGATTATTATCATGTGCTATATTTTATTATGAGATTTATTGATTTTCTCTTATTTAGAAATGTTTTAAATTTTGTTATGAGTGAAGGATATGACCCTTTTGTGCATGATTACTATCTACAATGCTTGATGTGGAAACTTGGGTTTTTGTATGGTTTCTAAGTTTACTTTTAAAGAAAAATGTCTAAGTAGAATTAGGCCTAGTTGTTTATGTGAGTTTTATGTTAGTATATGTGTGAATCGATCTTAGTTGTGCTATGGGGGTGAAAGGGTAAATAGTGGACCCTAGTAGACTGTTTAGAACCTCAATTTGGAGTCCCGGGATAGTATGGTTTGAATTAGGATCGAAAAACCCAAATTAGAAACGGGTCTGTTTGGACAGAATTTATGAGTCGTACGATATCGGTCACAATAAATCGTGTAGTTAATATTTAGCTCTACCATTTGACAGGGAAGTACCTTAGTGTGTTAGCTTTCATAAAAATTTTGCGGATCGGGATATGGAGGTGTATTTTCTGACTTACGACCCAAATAGCGCACCTAGGTTAGAACTGGACAGGTTGTGTAGTTTGCTGTTTTTAAGGACCTTAGAGTGTGTTTTAGATCTCGGGATCAACATAAGAGTTTTAGTAGACATCCTGAGGTTTCCAGAAAGTCCAAAACCAGACCCATAGGATGTCGGGAAATCAAGTTACGGTCTGTTCTATGTGCGCGTTACAATCTGTCCAGTTTTTCAATTGTTATGGATATGTTATTTATATGAATGTGATGTGTAGTTCAAATATGTTATTACTTGAATGATGGGAACCTTATAGTGTTCCTAGGGTGGGGTGAAGTAGAATGTAGTGAGTACTAACTTCGAGAGACGTTTTTAACTATAGAATTATTCTATTTCTAGGCACGATCTAAACCGCATCGTTTTAGTGAGCTCAAGTGTGTTCGTGGAGGTCAAGTGAAGTGAAGTGAAGAACTCCAGGTAATGTCTATGTCCTAATCCCCATGTGGCTGCGTTTTATGTGTTTTATGACTTTAAATGCTTTTGGAAACTGCATCTCAAAAGGGGATTTTATTATGAAATTGACTGTCTATTTTGGTTGTTGATTATGTTCCTTTGAGTTGGTAAATTATGGACAGTCGTTTATGTGTGATTTGAAAATGGTTTTGGAAATTTGGGATTGGTTTGGATTGGATTGTTGAGTTGAAATGGTGTGATATTAAACCGGATTAATAATTCAAATGAGACGTAAATGCGGGTTCGGGCAACGCCCCATAGATCAGGATATGTTCCTGCAGGGAGGTTGTCAAGAGATCAGGGGATGCCCTGATATGGTTATGGATCGGGCAATGCCCCATAGACCAGGATCTGTTCCTGCAGGGAAGTTGTCAAGAGATCAGGGATGCCTGATAGGTGCTACTTCCCCGGGGTTAGTTATATGCACGTGTGTGAAACGGATGGTCATCCGTATGTTGAGATTGTGATTGATTGAGATTGAGACTGATATTGAGATATGATTATTGTGAAGTCTTGGACTTCGAGGGCCAAATAAGCAAGGTCCGCCCGCTTAATAATTCTGAAAGAGGGTTATGGTTGGTTGGGAAAGAAAAAAATTTTTTTGAAAAGATTTGACTTGTTAACTTCTTCCTCAAAAATGAATTGAAATGAATTTTAAACTGTTTTGACGGTTAGGGGTAGACATTATTGAGTCCTTCTCATGTTTTTAAATGTTTTGTTTTCAGGTGAATAGTTCTATGCTGGGAAAGGGAATTAAAAGTGAGGACGGCGAAGTTAGTTTGAGAATAAGTTTAGTTAATGTTTTAGCTTTGAAGTTAGTAATGCTTAGTTTGTGTTGTTTTTAGAATTGAAGTTTCTTTCGTTCGTTAAATGAGAGTAATTAATGATTAGTTGTTTGTTTTTCCTTTCTTGCCGCCTTGTATTCCTTCGGGGATACAGCAGTAACGCCCAATTAAAAAGAAAAAAAAAGACCTTCCGCTGTTACCGTTAGTCAATGTTTGACTTTTTCATAATTGAATTTCCAAGGCGTTATATCTACTGACTGAATAAAGAAGGAAAAGAAAAGAAGAAACAGAAAGAAAACAGAGAGACTAAAAACAGAGGAGACAAGAGAAAGAGAAACAGGGGGCCGAAGGATAGGGCACACAACACAAATACAAAATTGAAGATAAACAAAAAGAACTAATAATATATACCTCCCTCAAAGTTTTATGAAATGAGGATTTTACCCCTTATATTAGAAAAAGTTTAATTACCTAACCTAACAAATAGTAAAAGCAACAATTGCCATACCTAACTATTGTTGATATCATTTATATCTACTTTTTTAAGTTAGAGTTGGTCTATTTAAGGGGTGAGATTACTAATTTACCCTTCATTTAAAAACTATTCCTTGCCCAATTAATCATTCAACCTTTTATAGAACAAAACCACATCTCATCAAACCTGATTCAAAACAAATATAAAACACCTCCACACCAAAATCACATTTTGCTGAAAACAATTTGTGAAAAATAAGGTGCACGAGTAGGGCAAAATATATGATCAAAATCGGCTGTCAAAATCGTGGGTAAATGCCGTGGCCGCGGGGCCGAGGATTGTAATGACGGCCAAATCACATTTTCCTTCTCATTGCAATTATTCTTCTGGGTAATTACATCAAAAGCATCCAAATCCAAATAAGGCTTTTTCAATTTCACCAATTACAATAATGCAATTACAATATTTGGATATACGTTTCTTTTGCTTTTTATCCGACCTTATCGAGGTCGGAGTGTGAAGAATTTAATCTTCTGGGTAATTACCCAAACCCTAATTTTGCTCCCTTTTGATTTGATGTTGTTGAATTCTGGACTTTCATTCAATTCATCTTAGTAGCAAGCGAGTAATGAAAGGGCACTGGCGGCCAGCAAAAAACATCATATCATTGTTTAATGAGGGTAGTTTCATCTATTTGATTTAGTTTTTTAGAGCATTTTCGTCAAATCACATAAAAATATTAGGGGTAAAGATGTCCAAAATGTTGACTAATCAGACGAAGTAGGTATTTAGGTAAATAGGAAAAGTTAGGTTGGGTGATTATAATTTCCCAAATATAAAGGGTAAAATTTTCATTTTACAAAACTTTAGGGGAGACATATGTTATTAGTTCTAAACAAAAACACAGTAGATTAACAATCGGGAAGAACAATCAAAACAAACTTGAAACTCAGAACATTAATATCACAAAACTCTCAAATAGATAATGAACATTCAGAACAAAGAGATATGTATGAAAAAACAGAATTAAAACCTAAATATTAAGAGTATTAGAATCAAAGCATAAAACTAGGACATAAATAAACCTAAATCTAAGCCCAAGAACAGATTAAAACATGGATTAAACTGAGAACAAAAACCCTAAATCTACTCCTAAAATTAAGAAAAAACCCTAGATTAGGATGGAGGCATGGGTCGTCACTTCCCAAAACCAACCATCCCCCTCACAATTGATCCTCCTCTTGTATTTATGCTCGATTTTCTGCTCTCAATCTCGAATCTAAGTCGTCCTTTTTCATCAAAATCTACGGTGAGGATGTCCTCAGATGGTATGCGACGATGGTGGTGGTGTATGTTCTGCACTGATACTGCTGCTGCTTGTACTTTTGGGTCTCCATTGGTGACCTGGCAAAGACAAAAAGAGAGTGAGAATGGTGCTGGGGAATTTTGGAGAAAAGGATAAAAAGGGAGGAGTTTGGAGGTAGGGATGGTGGGGTGTTCAGGTTTGCACAGGAAGGAGAAACAAAGAGGGATGATGGAGAAAGGGGAAAGGGACGAAAAGAAAGGAAATAACAAAAGGGGAAAGAAGGAATGGTAGTAAATGAAATAAGGTAAAGGGAAAAAGGTGAATTGGATTAGAGTTAGGGTTAGTGGGTTAGGCGGGTATGGGTTCTGGGTAGTTGGGTTAAGTGGGGGTAGTGGGTTGGTGGGCTGAGTGAGAAGAATTAGTGGGAGAGGAGAGTGAGGGTTGGACTGTGGGAAAGGATGGCCCGAATAGATTAGGTGGTAGTTGGCTGAGTTAGGGGAAAGGGAAAGGATGGGCTGGGTTTTAGTTGGGCTAGGCGGGTAGTGGTTTAGGATTAGTTTTCTAGGTTTTTATTTTTATTTTCAATTTTTATAATTTTTGCTTCATTTTAATAACAAAACTAACTAAAAATAATAAAAAGACATAAAAACTAATAAATAAGCAAAATAAGTAAAAACATAATAAAAATCCTATTTTGATTATTAAAAATAAGTAAAAAGCCATAAAATAAAGGGAGTAAAAATCATGCAAAATACTAAATAATCACCCCCCACACTTAGAATTTTGCTCGTCCCAAGCAAAACTAACCGAAAGAAACTAGGAAACTAGAACAAAATAAACACAACTAACTCACTTTCGCAGGAATCACAGATACATTTAGCACATGCATCAAGCAGTTTAAACCCCCCGGTAGCTTGGGTGGACGAGGTAGGTCTCGTGAGGGTTTGTAGCGACTGTACCCACAAAAGCCATGAGAAGAAATGGAAGAGAGAAGGGAGTGAAGAGTGATAAACAAAACAAAGAAAACACGAGAGAAGAAGAAGATATTCAAGCTCATAACGATGCACCTAGTTACCCAACCGAACTTATCAATCAAAAAGAAGGGTCAAATATAAACAACTAAGGAAACTCAGGTTGGAAAGTCGCCAATCCTTGAAATTTTCAGCCCCTAACAATTTCATGATGAGTGAAAACCTTGTGTACGAGTGCAAGTTGGCCTCAAATCGAACTTTTCTAGCCTAGGTCGGTCGATCGAAGAAGTTTTCACGCTCAAGCTCGGGTTTATTTGTCAATTTCCAATTAATTGTCACCCAAAACTATTGGTGTTGCCCTTGGCTTTGTGACGGCCGTAGGAAGCATAGAAAAGGGTTTCACAGTTTTAATGAATTTCTCGAAGTTTTTAGTGTCGACATGTTTCGATATCGATGCGCGGCCCGTTAAGGGGGTTACTCTACCAGCGTGGCTATGCTCCATACGTAAACATTGTACTTAAGAGACGAGGGCCGCTACCGCCTACGCCTAACCACGTTGGTGGTCGGACTTCGAGATTTTCAGATTATTAGGATTTTTGGGGTTTTTCGGGAATTTGCACAACCATCCGAAAAGGGGTTACCCTACCAACTCGGGCTGCTCTGTACGTAAACAAAGTACATAAGTGGCATGAGCGCCGCCCACTCATGCCAACCCTTGTTGGTTTGCCGACATTAAAAGGTTAATTAGGCCCGAGCAAGAATATTAGACTCACTAAGATCAGCCAACTTTAGAAAAGAAACGAACAAAAATAGGCGTGTAATAAAGTAAGGAGATAACTTTCTCATTCAAAAGAGGGGTTTAATAGAGATAAATCATGGCAACCAACCAACTTAAGCCTAATATCGTTTATATCGGCCACTTCTAAACGATTAACTTGGTCGATTAGGCAACTATTCACACAATTATAGACAAGAACATCTTCTAAAAGAAAAACAAACTCTTTTTGGGCTTTTTCACAACTTTTTCCCATTTTCTCTTTCATTTTTCACAACATTTTTCACTTTTTTTTACACATTTTAGTACCTTTTCACTTTCTTTTTTTTTCACGAAGTTTACTAAGAAAGAAAAACAACAAGAAAGAAAAAGAGATAAAATAAAACTAAATGAGCTACCCAAATCACAAAGCACTCCCTCCCCCCACACTTAAAATCCAGTTACTTTATTGCTACAACATGTTGGAGTAAGCCTTATTGCTACAAGATCAAGTTTTGCAAGCTCCAAAGATGATAATCCTATTGAGAACTTTATCACTTACTATGGGGCTATACAAGACATCATAGAAATTGATTATTACTCTCAATTCAGTGTTGTCTTGTTTCAGTGTGATTGGTATCATGTTGAGAATGATGAATACGGTCTAACACGTGTGAATTTCAAAAGGCTATGTTCAAAGAGTGAGCCTTTTGTCCTTGCTAGTAATGATAATATCAAACTTATTTCATTTGTTTAATATATCGTAATGATAATATTTACTTCCCCTTTCCATTTTTCACTCTCAAGAACATCGCCATTGCCAATAAGAGTATTGCATGTGACCAACAATATAGGTATACACTTGGAAGGATGTCTATGGCATGAAAAATCTATAAGATGGTAATTTACCAATCATATTATTCTATTTAGATATTCTTATAATTTATATCGATGTAAATGGCTTGTATTTTTCTTGTGTGTTTTATATCGGCAACAATCAGATCCAAACAAAAAAACCTCCTAATAGAGCTAAACTATTTGTGGAGACACGTAAGAGAACACTGGGAAGAAAGTACAAGGAGCCTATAGGGCCAACAATTGCTAAAATTGTAAGTATAGGATTGTTTTCTGTTATTTACATTTTGTTGTTATTTTCAATTTATAATTTACATGTACAATCAATCCTCCAAGTTTTGTATGATAGTGTTTAATTTTTATTTTGGATCTACCTTTTGCCATAGCATGAAGTTTGAAAGAACCCTAGAGGGGGGTGAATAGGGTTATGAAAGTTTCTGCACAAATAATCACTTGTAAAGGACGTTAGGTTCTTAATCTAACTAGATTAAGATTCAATATAATGCAGGAAAAAGATAAAGGACAATAAGCGGATACTGAACAACTTCCTTTATTATATTAAAACAGAATGAAGTAATACAACCTGAGATGAATGTCCTTAGGTTGTACACAGAACTGAGCGCCTTGCAAAGGACGCTTCTTATTTTATGAATAACACCACACACCAAATTCACCCTTTGGTGTTTACTCTCAATCGATCCTAGGTCCGTTTAGGAATCGATTTCACAAGCATCAATCAACCCTAAATCCGTTAAGGATTGATTACACTCAACTTCTCACAATCACCAAATCTCGCACAAAATAGAAAACACTATTTCTATTTCGAACACCCGATTTCTTCCATGGAATCGTTACCTTCTTCAATCTTCAATTCCTCTATTTATAAGTGTATTGATATCAGCAGAATAGAGACATTGGGATTGATTCTTCCTTGATCTTTTCCTTCTTTGTGTTTGCCTTTCCTTCCAATCTTGCTCCGATCTTCTTTCCTTCTTATGAGATTTCCGGAAATTGTAATCTTATCTTCCTTCCAATTTCTTGATTGATTATTTCCTACAAATCAAAGTAGATGCAATCAATTAGTCTAATTAGAAATATGGATAGAAAGATTGGATATTAATTTTCCAGAAAACTTCCTTATTTTGACTGCGCTTTTCAAAACTCCTCGCATAGGGTGAACGTCCTTATGCTGCCTTGGGTGAACGTCCTTATGATGCCTTGGGTGAATGTCCTTCTGCCTTCTTGAGATTTCTTTCCTTGCGCATTATATCTTTTCTGGATATTCGAATTTTGACTTTCATTCAAAACTAATCCAATCGCCAAGGTCCTTGAGCCTAGTCTATCAATGTCCTTGAGGGGTTCTAACAATCTCCCCCTTTTTTATGAAAGGCAAAATTCATTTGTAGCACTTCTCCCCCTTTTTGGCTTTTATAAAAAAGTCTATAGAGAGCTCCCCCTTAATATTGTAACCATTTCCAATAACCTGCAAGACTCAATAAACTTGTTAGTCCTAATAGAGGGTGCTCCCCCTCAATATGTGCCATAAAAATAACACTGCTATTTGAGTAGATCCATTTGTCAAGGTCCTTGATCATAGATCTGACAAGATCCTTGAGGAGTTCTTATTACTGATGTAAGTAATGTCCTTGAGTGCTCCAAGCTCCCTTAAGCATTCACTCTCCTGGATGCTGAATATACCTGCAAAAATTTCTGACACCCTTCCTCAAGCCATAATTGATATTAAATTTAGGTTCTTGACTACTAGTAACAACCATGTTAGGAGGTCTTGTTCCTTTTGGAACCCAAACTTGTACAATTTTAGAACGATAATGGTTGAAGTAGTGAGATTTACCATATTTGCTTTGGGAAGAGATGAATGACGTTGATATCTTGTCCCAAGATAGTTGTGTCGTTCTTGGTGCCACGCGTGAAATCTGTGGCCTTGGTACTGCTCATTAAGGTCCTTGTGTGGTCCTTGGTGCCTGGTTCTGATGGCTGGTCCTTGCGAGACAGAATGTCCTTGACGACAGTTTCACTCCTTAACAGGGGATGAATTTTTATGCCACTTCCCAAGGTTTTCTTGTTGCTTGGTTGCCTTAGCCAGAGACTTGTGACAATCATCAAGGTTGGCCTTGAGGTCTAGTATTTCAGCTTTGAGAATGTTGACCCTAGAGGTAAGCCCTTCACATAATTTCTCCAATTTGTCATTGGACTCTTTCATGTCTTTGTTGGTTTCTTTTAGTGACCTAATCTCATTTAAATGCTTGGTCTCCTGTCCTGCAAACTTTAAAAGACATTTTCCCAAGTACTTTTTAGGATAAGTGAGGAGATCATCAAATGTTACCTCCCTTGATTCATCCTTGTCACTGTCCGGATAGTCATCATTGTTTGCACCAACTTCCTCTGTGTCGTTGGTGTTTTTTCTCATGATGTAATGACTAGTAGTTTCCTCATCATCACTCCAAGTGGCCATTAAGGCCATGTGATTTCTCTTTTCTTTGTTCTTTTTATGGTGGGGACATTCCTTGATCAAGTGATCTGGGTTACCACAAAAAAAACAAGAGACTGAGTTAGTTATATTATTTGATGAGTCATTACCTCTTTGGTTGATTCGTTTGGATGAAGGTCCTCTGGAGGTATAACTTTTCTTGCACGATTCCTTGAGTTCCTTGGCCATCAAGGCCAAGATCTGGTCCTTATCATTGTTGTTAGGACCATAGATGTCCTTACGGGCTACTTCTTCTTTTTCATTTTGCTCTTCCTAGAGACGCATTTCCTGAGCAAGAAGCTTTCCAATGAGGTCATCTAATTGGAGGGTTTCAACATCGTGAACTTCCTCTATTATGGTGACCTTTGATTCCCATTTCTTTTTTGTAAGACATCTGAGGACCTTGTGAACTTTTTCTTCATTGGAGTAGGTTTTCCCCAAGGACTTGAGATTATTGACTATGACAGTGAATCGTTTGTACATGTCCTTGATGGATTCTCCATTCTTCATTTTGAAGGATTCATAGTGCTTGACATAATTGTTACGCCTTATTCTTTGAACTTGGCTCGTTCCTTCATATGTGGTCACTAAGGTATCCCACACCTGTTTAGCTGTATCACAACCAGAGATAAATTCAAACTCATTAGAATCAAGTCCACAGTAAAGGATATGTAATGCTTTAACATTTTTATCCGCCTTTTCTGCTTCTTTGGCCGAATACTTGGATCTATCTTTGGGTTTCGTGATTTCTCTAACAGTGATCATGGGGACAAAGTCTCCATTCTCAATTCTGTCCCAAAGGTCATAGTCTTGATCCATGATGAATGTCCTCATACGCTTCTTCCAGTGTGCAAAGTTTGATCCTCTGAATAAAGGAGGACTGTTTAAGCAACGTCCTTGCCCTATATAACCATCTTCCATCCCAGCCATGATCTTTACCACAGAGCGGTTAGTCTCGAATCTTGATGGACGGCTCGATACAATTGAAAGAACCCTAGAGGGGTTGAAATAGGGTTATGAAAGTTTCTGCACAAATAATCACTTGTAAAGGACGTTAGGTTCTTAATCTAACTAGATTAAGATTCAATATAATGCAGGAAAAAGATAAAGGACAATAAGCGTATACTGAACAACTTCCTTTATTATATTGAAATAGAATGAAGTAATACAACCTGAGATGAATGTCCTTAAGTTGTACACAGAACTGAGCGCCTTACAAAGGACGCTTCTTATTTTATGAATAACAACACACACCAAATTCACCCTTTGGTGTTTACTCTCAATCGATCCTAAGTCCGTCTAGGAATCGATTTCACAAGCATCAATCAACCCTAAATCCGTTAAGGATTGATTACACTCAACTTCTCACAATCACCAAATCTCGCACAAAATAGAAAACGCTATTTCTATTTCGCACACCCGATTTCTTCCATGGAATCGTTAACTTCTTCAATCTTCAATTCTTCTATTTATAAGTGTATTGATATCAGCAGAATAGAGACGTTGGGATTGATTCTTCCTTGATCTTTTCCTTCTTTGTGTTTGCCTTTCCTTCCAATCTTGCTCCGATCTTCTTTCCTTCTTATGAGATTTCCGGAAATTGTAATCTTATCTTCCTTCCAATTTCTTGATTGATTATTTCCTACAAATCAAAGTAGATGCAATCAATTAGTCTGATTAGAAATATGGATAGAAAGATTGGATATTAATTTTCCAGAAAACTTCCCTATTTCGCCTGCGCTTTTCAAAACTCCTGGCATAGGGTGAACGTCCTTATGCTGCCTTGGGTGAACGTCCTTATAATGCCTTGGGTGAATGTCCTTCTACCTTCTTGAGATTTCTTTCCTTGCGCATTATATCTTTTCTGGATATTCGAATTTTAACTTTCATTCAAAACTAATCCAATCGCCAAGGTCCTTGAGCCTAAGTCTATCAATATCCTTGAGGGGTTCTAACAAAGTTCAATCTCAACAAGAAACAATTAATGCTAAGTCAGGGGATAGAGCAAAAGAAAGAGATGCATTTGCAGAAGTAATACCAGATGAGCGACCGGGGCGAGTTCGACTTGCTGGGAGAGGTGTTACCCACAAAGATGTTAAAGGAAAGAATAAAGTGGATGAGATTCAAGTTCCAGATTGTATCCTAGCATCATTGAAAGTAGAAAAGAAAGTTGAAGTGAGAGAGGAAATTAGAGCAAAAGTTACTAAAGACATCACAAAAGCCATTATTTCAAAGCTCGCTGATATATTTCCTGAGTTACATGACATTGACATTGAATCAGAAATTCTAGACGAAATTGGTAAGTCCTCTGCTGCTGGAAGCAATCTGGATCGGAACAGTGCATCTAGTTCATGAGGTCAAGATACATCACGTCATCAGTTAATTAAATGCTTATAAGTTGTTTTTGGTTCGTTTTGGTTCTTAAGTAATCCTTTGTGTATAATATCCATAGAAAGTACATGCTCATTAGTTTGAATTCCTTTGTAAACATAGTTGGAATGCTTGGGATTGTATCATTCAGATTGAACTCTGAGTGTGTAACTCGTGATATACTCCGGCGCGTGGTCTGTTGAGTCTATTTTTATTGATTTTGGATAATTTACAGGGATGTAAGACTTTAAGCCTAGGAAATGTCTATATTACATACAGAATGCTGTCGAATTTTCTCCAGAAAATTTTAAAATTGAATTTCTAATTCTCCTTTTTTTTTTCTCTTAACCTTAATAAGATTGAGATTGACTCTAATAGCATCTCTTAGGAGATAGGAGTTTACAAATTAGAACAAATAGATATTTCCATTACTAATTTAATTTAATTTTTTTTTGCTTTGTTCACAGTATGAAGTTGGGGAGGAAGAAGATGATCTTTGATCTCGATCAAGTTATTCATCAAGATACAAAATTAGTTTGAGACAATCTTGTTAAGTATTGAGATATTTCCATTTGGATGCTGGCAACACATGTTGTCTATAATTTAAATATTTGATGCCTTTAGACCTTTGTTTTAGAGATGATAGTTTAATCTTAGTTTATCGCAAATTAAATTTGTAGAGACATTTTAATATACAACTTGCTTGTTTGCAGTACAATATTGCTTGTTATTTTAATTCAACTTTCATTTTCAAGGGGTGAAGTACATATATCACAATGGATGTCTAAGTGTGTCAGGGCGTTTTAAATACCCCCTTACATAATAGCAATTTATGAATGTAAATATATAATACTATGAATTGTTAATATACATATAAACACAAAAAATTTTAAGATTTTAGAATTGTTACTATAGATGAAATTAGTGTAACTAAATGCATCTAAACCAAAAGCAATTTGTTGTAGTTGCTTCTAATTCGTTGCAATAGAGTCAATAGTAACAATTTAGAACTATGATGGACTCTTAATAGTGACTTGAAACCTTGACAAAAGAGGTTTTCGATCAAGGGGGAGAGACTCGTGTGTGAAGGGAGAGATTGTTGGAATTCATCGACGAGTAAAATGTCTCACATCGAAAAAATAAATGGACATGATAACCCTAAACTATGACATGCCACAAAATTGAAAGGATTTAAAATATCTCATTATATATATTCATGTAACCTAATATTATTTTGGCCACTGAAAGGTAATTTTTATGTAACTATATGCTTATTTAAAGTTATTGTTCGCGTAATACATGAGTATTTTTTTAATGTTGGTGCAATGTCCGGGTATTTTTTGATGCAAGATACAACAACATGTAATTTTCTTTTAATGCTGGTGCAACAACAGTTGATTGGGAAGAAGAAGTTCATATGCAATGACAACATTCGCTTTATTCCGCATGTTCATATTTTATAATCTTATTGTGATTTTCTTGTATTTTTACCATAGATGACCGAACTATTTTTACCATAGATGGCCGAACAATTGTCCTCCACTCATTTGACGTCTTATTTATATTGTTCCTTTTTAACTTAACGATTGTTTTTTATATTCATACATATCTTAACTATTATTGAACTTATACTTTTATTGTAATTTTGTTTCATTTGATCAAACAATTCCATCTAGCTTGAGGTATACATGATTATATCACCTCAACAAAATCTGGCTTTAACAATGCATCAAAAGTGTTACTAGAGGCTCAAATAGTGTTACCTTAGGTCTATGACAACATTTTACAAAGTGTTACATTAGATGTGTGTTGCAATAGGTTATTGTAGCACTTTTTAGGCTATTGTAACACTTGTAAAAAAACGTTACTGTAGATATTTAAGTTATTGCAACACTTCAAAAATAAAAGTTACCTTAGGTATTTAGGCTATTGCAACACATATAATTATAAATGTTGTCATAGGCATTAACAAAGGCAACAATTCTACCACATTCTACAACACTTTACTAGATGTGCAATCTTTGAGTCTTGTCTATTGTAACACAAATTCTTGACCTATGGCAACAATTTATTGTTTTTACCTATCCTTATAGACAAAATTGTCAAAATATAATAAATTATATTTGATATATAAAAGTAAATTCCATAACACTAACATTGGAATAGAGTATAATTACAATTATAAATCATCCAACACTATACAACATTTTAACATTCCCAAAAGACGAAATATAGTTACCATTTACACTTAAATAGTTCGTACTTCCTCACCCAAAAGTATATAAGAAAACAGTTTTTAATGTTTGCAAAATATGGACAAAAGGCATAAATGTAACTCGTCATTGAACTTGAACTTGAACTTGATCGTGAACTTCCCCTCAAAAAAAAAAAAATTTGATCGTGAACTTCATTATCCAAAAGCATTGTATTAATCCAACATCAGCCGCCCTCCTGAATGGACATAAAGTGAAGCCCAGGAAAGACAATTAAGTATATGAAGAAAAGCATAAAGTGAAGCCTAGATAAGAAAAGTTAGGTATAACACAACTAATCTGATTTTCAATTAACCCCAGATACTTATGTAATCTAAGCACAACTAATTTGATTTTCAATTAATCATAGATACAAGATAGGCCTAGCCTATGTTTATTTTGGAAATCACTACCATGATTTCCCAAGAATTATTTAACAAAGACCTCTATCACTAAATTATATTTTTCAGTCATGTACCTCTAAAAGAGGGGTTGCAAAAATTATTTTTCTAATCATCTACCTTATAAAGTAAACCTTTCTAGGTGGGTAATTATACATGGAAATTGACTAGTTCAATGACAAATTGAAATGATTATACAATCCCTTGGCTATGATGCTCTCTAATTCTTTTTACTCTAAGTGAACTCATCATGTTCCTCAAAAAGCTCCCACCTATTTCTTACTCAATGGCGGATGGAGTTATCCTATGAATACAATAAAAAGTATACTAGAAATAACTAGGTTTAAGATTCATCATAACAATGGTAACTAATGAGTGTAAATCTTGCCTCATGCTAGGGTCATCGTATCAAGCAATGTTCGGGTATTCTTTAAATTGAAGGCATGTGTATTCATGAATAAGGTTTTTATTTTTTAGTTCGAGGCAACGCACAGACATTTGCCGGTTATAATAACATGAAAATTTATTCAAAGGATTAGTAAATTTGGGAAAGATGGACAAACAAATCAAGTGACTAAAACACATATGATATGGTTCATGTATAAGCAAATTTATTGTTCTCCCTATCATACTATTATTAATTAATTAATATAAATGCACATCAAACTCCCTGCAAGTGCCCCTGCACCCCAAATCCAATTCTCTATTTTACGTGGCTACTGGTATAAATAAGAAGTTGTTTGATTTGATAAATATCGAATGTTAATGAACTATAAATTAAGAGATGTCATATTCTTATTATAATACTTTTCGTTATAAATTTAATTAATGACCATTTTCTTGGAAGGGTTGTCATCGATTCTTTTGTCGACGGTAAACCCCAATTTGATTAATTTCTACCCCAATTATTAGTTTGGTTTTACATTTTCGCAAAAAAATTAGTCTCTTCTTTTGTAAGAATTTTTTATACCCTTATTTAGAGTTTTAAGTCTGTTTCTAGAATTTTTGTTCAATTGGTGTGGTCTAATACGTTGGATGAAGATTGATTTTCAAATCGCTAGATCACGTGTTGTGAGGTTCTCCATCAATGGCAAAGATGCAGAGTCATCGAAGAAATCGGAGCCGAACGTCAGTAAGATTAGTATTAGTTATTCGGAAGTTGAATTTCATATCTATGTTTTAGATGTCCAATTGTTCAATAACTATTTTCATTGTAAGTGCCGTATGACTGTTATTAATGAAATCGTTATATTGAGTTTCAAAATAATAATTAGTATAAATAAATTTATAACTTTATGAAAGTAAGTTAATCAGCACCGAAAAAGTGGAAGAAAGTTGAAGAAAATAGATTGGCGTCATTGTCACTGTAATGCCGTATGGACCGGGGCATGTGTATTGAAGAAAATATATGCTGCCGAAGACTTTTCAAAACATCCCTATTACAGTATTACCTCGTCTGGAAGCCTACAGTGGTTGGTAAAAAGGCATTAACTTGGGTGGGTGTGTTTTTGTTGGAAATAACTTAGCTGTCCGTGTTTGTTTACCTCCAAATTAAACAATTTTGTGAGGAAATTAAAACCAAGTAGGAATTCAGGAGGCGAGTGATGCAGTTGCTCGAGAATTGAGGTTGGTGATGGCGAAATTGAGGTGGGTGATGGTGTTCCATTTGATGTTATACCTGCATACCCAGTTGGTTGGAGGTGGAGAAGCACGGCAGTTTAGGATTCGCAACAACTGCAGCTACACCATATGGCCAGCGTCTTCATCCACCGGTTTTGAGGGCGGCAACTTGTCTCTGGGAACCCAACAATCAAGGGTGATAGACATCCCATCCCTTCTGCCCAACCTCCACTACCTTGCTCAGGTTCCTACCTCACTCTGCTAATTGATCCATATATATACCTGTTACATGATCCATATATATACCTGTTACATGTAATTACTTATTGTTCCACTCTTGCAATCCCTTTTTTCCATTTGTTATTTTGCTCTAAATTAAACAACTTGGTATTCTTTTTAGTGAACTCTCCAAACCATTCAATTCCTCGCTTGCATCAACTCCGACTCCATCACCATCACCATCACCATCTCCATACTTGGTGTTACCAACATTGCCGATATCACCAACACCTACCAGTAAGTAGCGGCTCTGTCTCTATCTTCTTGGGTGTTTCAAATTGTCAAATTCTTATTGCATACATGGCAACACAGGTTTCCAAAATAATATTGAAACTACAACAATCAGTACTGCCATAATCAAGAGAGTTTGTAACTATGATCGTGTCCCTTTCGTGATAAATAATTGTATCTTCGAAAATTATATATGCAGGAATTTCTAAAAAAATGAACAAGTCTCATGTGCCCCTTGAGGTGGTAATTGCAGTTCCATTGTCAACTGCTATATTGATTTTGTTATTCCTTGCAATGTGGATTCTAATTAAGAGAAAGAAGGCAAGGGAGAGGGATTACGGTAAGGCGCATTTCAATTGGTTGACTTGATTTAGCACAAAGTCGTGTCCTTAGACACTTTCAAAGCCATAACTATACAGGTGAATAACTAGACAAAGTTCATTGTTTCAATTTATGTGCAGCTGAGATCGAGGATATCAACGCTATGGAATCCTTTCAATTTGACATAAGTACAATTAGAGCAGCAACAAACAACTTCTCTATTGATAGCAAATTGGGAGAAGGCGGTTTTGGAGAAGTTTACAAGGTAATGTTTCGTATGTGCAATGCTTTGTAATTAAATGTACGCCTGATATGTTATCTTTTTTTGACAGTTCATTAAGATATATCCACTCCTACACACCAATGCAATGTTGCAATTATGATGGTTGTCGCCAGACCATCTACGCAATCTGTTGATCAGCAACACATGATGTTGAAAATTTTAAACGTGCTTGGCAGAGTTAATGTTATGTTGCATGTGGATCCTTTTGGTTGTATTCATAGAAATCTTTCTCCAATGTGATTTCTCCTTCATTCGCAATAGAGGCAAGGTATCTCATATTGATAGAGGATTTGAGTGGTTGATTCGTTCCTTCAATATTATCGTTCAGGGAAAACTTGAAAGCGGGCAAGAAGTTGCAGTGAAGAGGCTCTTGCAAAACTCTAAACAGGGAGTTACAGAGTTCAAAACCGAGGTTGTTCTTGTTGCAAAACTTCAACATAAAAACTTGGTCAGGCTCTTGGGATTTTGTGTGACATCCAAGGAGAAAATACTGGTTTACGAATATCTGCCGAATTCCAGCTTGGATCGATTTTTGTTTGGTAATATATGTGACTGAACTTTAAAACCTAATGAAAGCAGTTGTCTTATACTGTTGTCTAGACCAATTGCTTTGACAAGCAATTTGGAAGTTGGAGGATAGAACCATATATCTGTCACATATAGTTAATGTTTAACCAAGACTTAATGATGACATTGCAGATCAAACAAGCCATACTTGTTTAGGTTGGCAGACGAGGCTAAATATCATCATTGGCGTTGCGAGGGGCCTCATGTATCTCCATGAAGATTCCCGATTGAAGGTGATCCATCGAGATCTCAAGACAAGTAACATCTTGCTAGACAATAGTATGAATCCAAAGATATCAGATTTTGGCTTAGCAAGACTTTTCGGAGACGATCAAACTCATGGTGACACTAAGAGAATTGTCGGCACATAGTAAGATATCTAAGCCTAATCTTGTGGATTAATAAATAGTAAATATCGTTATCCATACATGGTTAATTGTCCCGGAAAATTTTCATTGCATAATGATTAATGACAAATTAAATATTTTCTGTGTCAATGCAGTGGTTACATGGCTCCAGAATATGCAATAACTGGTCATTACTCAGTTAAGTCAGACATTTATAGTTTTGGAGTTATTGTTCTTGAGATAATAAGCGGCCGGAAGAATCGATTCTTTGGTGGACTGCAGGAAGAGGAATCATTGTTACACCGAGTAAGTTTCATATTGTTCAACAAGTTATCCTAATACTATATATCAATGCATTGCAGCTATACTTAAATCCGGATGTTTAGCAAATATATCAGTGTTAATCCTTGAGTGTTTGCATAGGCATGGAGGCTTTGGAATGAGAGCAAACCACTAGACTTGGTTGATACAAGGCTTAGTGAGGACTTGTCACCTGAAGAAATAATAAGATGCTATCATATTGGTCTATTATGCATACAAGAAGATGCAATTCAAAGACCGGGAATGAGATTGGTTTTGGATGCCCTAATTAGGCCTTCTACAAGCCTTCCAGAGCCAACAGCTCCCCGCTTTTTCGGTAACCCTGCCAAGCCTGATGAAGGTCATCACACGCGTCCACAACCTTACACAGGCACAGAGACTATCACTGTTGTCTATCCTCGTGATTAATCATCTTTGCTACCATCATACATATGATTCAGTGTGTGACTCCTAATTTTTCAAGGGTCATACATACAGAGTGCCAAGTATTGAGGCAGAGACCATAGATAAACCGAATAGAGCTAGCTTAGTTAACGGATTTCTACAGTTCTTTTTCTCCAATCTAGCTAGGAGATCATAATCAAGGCGGTAAACCGAAATTGATCTCAGGGTGTCAGGCAACTAGGGATGCATCTCGACTTTGAGAGGCTCCATACAAAATAATGGGGGACCCACGTGGGATCCTCTTGAGTCTTGACCTGAGGGTTCATGAGTTACGAGTGAGTACCATGCACCCACAACTTCAAGTAGGGGCCGAGATAAATGTATGAAATGAAAGACAATTGTACCCATCATGAATACTGAATTTTGATTTCATCAAGCACCTTTAGATATAGATAGGACGTGTTTGAAAATCAACCTTTGGAGGGTGAAAAAATTAAGTGGTGATTGGGGTTAAAGGGTGGAAGCTGCCTCGGGGTATAACGACTGGGAATCAGTAGAATGATGATGATAAGCTTCAAGCAAGAGCAACGCGAGGAAGAATCCAAGGGCACAGTCTGAAGAAATTAAGGGGTAAGGCAAGATTTACGATTTGTGTCTCTGCCTTGTGGTCACTCTAATTTTCTTTTCGTATTCGTGTGGTACTCCTTGTCATTTGCTCTATTTAGTGTCTAGAAAATTGTATCAAAAATTTTGATAATTAATATCTTAATTTGTACAATAATTCATTATACAAAATTGATGTCATTAGATTCTTAATAAAAAAATAATATTAAAAAAGTGTAATATTATATTTTTTGTAAAATTTTTTTTATTAAAATTATTGATTAAAGATTGACACTGAAAATCGTAAATGACAGATAAAAAAAAACAGAAAAAGTATGACTTTTGACGGTCTTTAATAAATGATTTTGGGTGTTACTTTTTAATATTGTTTTTCAAAAAAATTATGAAATTATATTTTTATAAAAGTAATTTGCTATAAATCTAATGATATTGGTTTCACTTAATAAGCTGTTATATATATGGAGAAATTTGTAGTTAAACTTTTTATAAGGCAACTGTACAATTTTCAAGAAGACAAATATTGAATGGAGGGAGTATCATGTAATTGCAATTTTACATACGCAATCTTGTAATATCTGTCTTGCTAATTGTTTCCAATAAAATTTCTAAAATTTATCGGTTAAATTCACAATATGTACATAATGATTTGATAATAAAATTATTATCACTAGATTCATATTGCAAAATATATTATCATAAAAGCGCAATATTGTAATTATTGATAACACTATTCTAAGTTCTTTGGTAACCAATTTTTAAGCCCATGATTTTCAAAAATGGTTTTTGGAGTACCTGAACTTTTTCGGTTAAAGATTTACAAGTACCATTCTGATGGAATTTTGCAAAAACCCTACCTTATCTTTTTTTGGTTTTTGAGTATGAAAATATTGTTCCTATCTAAAATCCCCTATTTCTTCTTCTTCTTCTTTATATGGTTGGAACCTCCATAGCCATTACCATCCTTCTTCTCCATCCGTAACACCAATCAAACTGTACCCAAAATAACCACACCATTATAAACTCAAATCATATTCAAAATCATACCTAGTACCCATCATCTTGTACTCGATCTTCTTCATATATGCAAGTTTAGAGCACCTCTACTCATGATATCTTATTCACTGTCAATAACCTGAACCCACAACACCCAAAGCTCATTGAACAGCAAGCCACATCAAAAGCACTACCAAGCAGGTCGGTAACTTGTATAGGGATGGCAATGGGTCGAGTCTTGGTCGGGTCCATTTCGACCTAGAAGCAGATTCGCCAAATCTTTTTGGACCCAAATCGAACCCAAGACCTGGTGGGTCCCAAAAACCTGGATCCAAACCTAGACCCATATGGTTTGCGGGTCTATGGGTCCATAGCGGGTCCCCAATTGGTTCAAAACTCTTATGTAACTTTAACTAGATTTATCATTTTTTGGGGTTGATTTTATATGTGCACAATTGTATAATAATAATAATTCGGTTTAAATACACCTATTTTCAATTCAATAAAAAAATTTGATTCAATGTACATACGAAGCTACGAGCGAAGTCCAACATAAAATTATTACTAAAGTCATCATGACATCAACTCTAAGAATACAACTACACAACTTAAAATAAAAAATAATACACAAAGTTCACGATTATTGCACTGTGCAACTCCAAGAATATAATGACACTAGGGTTTTCATATATATATATATATATATATATATATATATATATATATATATAACAACCTCCAGGTTTTGAACAACAAAATCCAGACACTCATGTTTACAGACTTCAAAAGGCTCTTTATGGGCTAAAACAAGCTCCCAGAGTTTGGTATGAGAGACTAAGTTCCTTTCTTCTAAGAAATGGATTCACAAGAGGTCTCATAGACAAAACATTGTTCATCAAAACCTCAGGTCAGGACTCCACTATTATTCAAGTTTATGTAGATGACATTATTTTTGGTGCTACTAATGAACTCCTAGTGAAGGACTTCTCTGATCTTATGAGCAAGGAATTTGAAATGAGTCTTCTGGGAGAACTTAGATTCTTCCTTGGCCTACAAATCAAGCAGCATGAAGATGACATCTTCATCAATCAGAGTAAGTATGTCAAAGAACTCCTAAAGAAGTATGAGCTTGAAAATGTCAAGCACTGTAGCACTCCAATGTCCTCTACCATAAAGCTTGATCATGATCAAAACGGTAAGGACATTTCTGACAAACAATACTGAGGTATGATTGGATCTCTCCTCTATCTAACTGCTAGTCGTCCAGACATTACGTTCAGTGTGTGCGTGTGTGCACGCTTTCAAAGTGCCCCTAAGGAATCTCACTTGATTGCTGTCAAAAGGATTCTGAGATATCTTGCAGGCACAAAGGACCTTGTGCTATGGTATCCTAGCAACAACCACCTTCATCTTGTGGGATACTCAGACGCCGATTTTGCTGGATCAAGAACAGATCGAAAAAGCACTTTAGGAGGATGTCAAATGCTAGGCCTATCACTCATATCTTGGCAATCAAAGAAGCAAAATGCTGTTGCCCTCTCCACAGCAGAAGCTGAGTACATTGCCGCTGGTGCCTGTTGTGCACAACTCCTGTGGATCAAGCAACAGATAAAGGACCTTGGCATTGAAACCTCAAGTACTCTAATTAAATGTGATAATCAAAGTGCAATTCAAATTACCAAAAATCCAGTTCAGCACTCTCGCACCAAACACATTGAAGTACGACATCATTTTATCAGAGATCATGTGGACAAGGGCCATATCACTATGGACTTTGTACCCACACATCAACAACTGGAAGACATCTTCACCAAGCCCCTCCCCACTGAGCAGTTCATCACTAACAGAAGGGAGCTTGGCATGCTTCAACCGAGTGCCTAGTTGAGGGGGAGTCAGGGCTCATCTTTCCAGGGTGAGCCAAAGGACCTCACCCACCAGGTATGTTCACTAAATTCCTTTGCTCATAAAGGACCTTGACACTCTTGTCCTGGAACCACATTGAGCATCCTCATATAAATTCTTGGCAAACAGTTATACGGACAGTTCACTCTATAGCTGCTCTGGGTAACTGATATTTTCAAAATTTTTAATCAATCCCCGCCTTTTCTTTTTTTTCTTCTATAACTGCCTCTCTCCTTCCTTTCTCAAAACTTTTTCTTTCCAAAAAAAATTCTTGTTTATGTTTTGGAAGTTTATTTCCTCCTTCCATACCTACTTCTCTCCTTCCCTTCTCATCCGTCCTCCACTTTCCCTCTTACGGATTCCAAAATCTTTTAATTTCTCAATCAAATCACAATAAAATTTTCCAACCGTCACACTCAATCCTCCCTCTCTCCTTTTATCGGTAATCGTGCTCTCTCATTATTTCCTTTTCCTTCCCCATATCCGACCTTCCCCCTTTACCATTCACCCTCCTTATTTAACCGACCCCACCCTTAACACTTTTAATTCACTCATCCCCACCAACCATCTCTATCCCTCTTATTCGTCCATATCTTCACCTTTCACCATGGGAAAGCGACCTGGCATCAAGCAAGCAGCCTCATCTGGGGTTGCAAAACGCACTCGATCCAGTAAATCCTCACCCATTCCCCCCGACTCTACCAACTCTCACAGTTCCTCCTCTGATGCACTTCCCATTCCACCACCCTCCAACTCCACTCTTCAACTCACACCTTCCCAACGCCTGGAACTCTTCTCCAAACGCCCACTGCTGTGCTGTGATACTGTCGACTTAGACTCCCTCATTGAAGCCTTTCCCTCCTTTTCGACCCTAAAAGACATCGGTTGTCAATCGTTCTTCAACTGTGACCAAAGTGTCTACCCATCCCTTGTTCATCAATTTTTCGCCAATCTTGTGGTCAATCCGGGAAAATCTTCCCTGCATTCGAAAGTCTCAGGTACTGACATCTTTCTCTCTGCAAATCTTGTTGAAAAAATTCTGAATATCACTCCCAGCATAGCCAAATCTCCTCTCCCTTTAACCTCTGACCCAAAGCAAGAACTCTTGAAACTGTGTGGTCGTCCCTCTGAAACCAAAAACACTCAATACACTGCATTGACCTCTGAAGCCCGCTTTTTGTACTATACCATTGTTCGAACAATCTTACCCCGTGGCTCAAACAAAGAAACTCTAAATGAAGCCTGCGCCTACTTCCTTCTGAACATCCTGAATGACCGCCACCCTGAGATAGGTGACATTGTTCTCACCAACCTCATTCGGGCAGCATCCTCCACATCTGGCCCTTTGCCCTACTGCAACCTTCTCAACAAGGTCTTCCAAGCCTATGTAGTCCCTTTACCTGCCTCAGAACGAGTCCCTGCCCATATCTCAAACATAGGAATTCCTCTTCTCAAGAGTCTGGGCTATCAACAACAAGAAGACGGGACTTGGCTTCATTCAGATGAGATAAAGGCTGCTCATGAGAGCTCTTCTGCTGCCGCTGCCAAGGACGTTCAAGACAATCTGCAGATCCAAGTCTCCAACCTCAGGAGTGAAGTCCTCACCCTCCACCAAGAAATCCAAGGTCTTCATAATGTGCATGTATCTCTCCACTCTGCCCTCCGCCAAGAAATCCAAGGCCTTCAGAATGTGCATGCATCTCTCCACTCTGCCATCACCTCTCTCAAAGATGTCATCTCATCTCTGCCGCCTCCTCCAACCATCCAGACCACTCCATGCACCTCTCCTGCTGCTGACCCCAACCCCACTCCTGATGCAGACACTCCCGATGTCCCCCTTCCTTGAAGTCTCTTTTAATTTCAAAAAACTTTTGTGCCAAACATGCCTCCTGTTTCCTTTATGGTGAAAGCCAAAAAGGGGGAGATGAACTACTTCTTTTGCTCTGTTGAAATTCTATTTTGGGTCTGTAATTAAAAACTGCTCTCTACTAATATGCATGCTTTTCTAGCTAAATTCTCTATATGCTGCATATCTGTTTTTGCTAAACTGCCATGGAGTTTTGTCTTTCACTCAAAAAGGGGGAGATTGAAAGATCCTCTTCCGTGCAAAGGACATTGATCTGTGCAGGATCAAGGATGGATCAAGGACGTTTAGTTAAACGTCATGGAAACCACAGCAAGGGAATATATTTTGAAGTGAAAGACCAAAGAAGAGCAAAAACCAAATTAGGGAAGTATCTCTCAAATTGATCCTCTAAAGTTTTAGCCGCCTATTCTCTGATTTAAGATTAACTAATTAATCCCCTTATTTCAGGAAATACCAAATCAAGGAAAGATAAGAAAAGATTGAAGTAGAGATATTCTAAATCAAGACCAAGAAGGAAAACATCAATTAAGGAAGTTATCATTCAACACAAAGAAGGAAGGAATCCAAATTGCAACGGCTCTATTGCGTCTGGAAGCTAATTAAATAGAAGACATCTTGCTCATGGAAAATTAACTATTCCACGGATGAAATAGGGTGTTTCAAACAGAAATAGTGTTTTCGTGTTTGAGAGAAAATTGTATGTGAGATTACTTGTAAGAGTGCTTTCAAGTTCTTAACGGATCTAGAACTGTGATAGACTCTTGTGATCAGATCCTAGACGGACTTAGGATTTGAATAGTGTTTACACCAAACAGAAGCTTTGGTGGGTGTTCATCCTTCAACAAATAAGAAGCGTCCATAGCAAGGCGCTTGGTTCTAACTGAACCTAAGGACGTTTACCTTAGGTCATCTTCACCACTTTCTGTTCTACTTAAATAAAGGAGGTTATTCAGTTGATATATATATTGCCCTTTACTTGAAGTCTATTGCTAAAATGTTTTGAACCTTGATCTGAAAAGATTAAGGAACTAACGTCCTTTATCAAGTGATTATTGTGCAGAAAATTTTAATAACCCTATTCACCCCCCTCTAGGGTTATTTCAATATATATATATATATATATATATATATATATATATATATATATATATATATATATATACATGAAAATTAGATTCTAATAAACCCTACTTTTACATTTTGTGTATAAATAATTCCCACTTTGTTTTTGTATTCTGATGGTCCAAAGAAAAAAAAAAAATTTTTTTTTCTAGTGGGATGCCACCGAGTTAAGTGGTAGTGACTCGGTGATTTGCTGACGTGTAATGATGAAAGTGTGTTTGAATAAGAAATTATTATTTTAGTTATATTTCCGTTTTTCTCACTTGTTTCACTTGTAAAATGGTTTACTATTTCTTCTTTTCTTTATTTTGCTTATTTTCTTTCAATAGTATTCAATTTTGTGTTTATTTTTGTGATATTCCAATTTTTGTATATTGTCCACCATTGTTGAAGCTTCAAGGTTCTACTGTAACTAACTAGGTTTAGCCGTTTAGCATTTCTTTTTGTTTATTTATTTAGTTTTTCCATTTGGTTTTGTTAATTTTTCCGTTTTTGTTTAGTTTAATTTCAAATTTTCAGTTTAATTAATTTTGAGTTTTGTGGTTGTATAAATTAACCTTACCACCATTATTGTTGAGCTTTAGTTTTTGTGTTTTTGTGTATATAATTGAGTCTTAGTGCGGTTGTGTATATTTAGTTTTTGAATTTTCGCGTATAATTTCAGTGGGTGTAATTTCATTGTAGTATATCTAGATTTTTGCTTAGTTTTCTCAGTTTTCTTAGTAGGTTTTGTTTATTTTATGATTTTGTATAGAAAAGTTGGGTCTTTGGATCTTGTACATTTGGGCCACCATTGTTGGACAAGCGTTGGAGTTGCGAATTTCTTGAGTGTGGCTGACCAAATTTAATTGTTTTTGTGTATACAAAAGATGGCTAGGACATCTCAATTCTATGGAGAACAAGCTTCTAAGAGGACCAAAGGAGTAGATATCGGGAAGAGCAAGCAAAGTCAATCTTCAAGGTCAGACATGAAATGTAACAATCCTTTTCGTTTTAGCAACCCGGATGACATAGCTCGTTGCCATGTACTTGGTCAACGAAATTTAAGTCCCACTAGATATTTGGATATGATGAACCATTTTTAGAAACAACTGGTACGACATTACTTGGTTGCTTGAAAATTGTGAGATGTTAAATTTGCTATGATTAAGGAGAGTGCATGCCTGTCGCTCATTGACACTTGAATTTTTGATTCCTCTCCGTGTAGACTTGACTACGATTAATGGTAGAATAACATTTATGTTGTTGGGAGATGACCACATATTTACTTTGGTAGAGTTTGCACATGTGTATTTGCTCCCTAAAATCACTAACTATGAGAGGATGGGTGTTTCTCCCCTTCATATATGGAACCCCATTGATTTTTGGCGGTTCTTGACCACTAGGGAGGACTATGACCCTAACAATTCTAAGTGTACACATGTCTGCAACCCGGTTTTCCAGTATGTATAACAGGTATGAGGTTCAAGCATGTTTGGTCGAGAGGATAGTATGAATGTGATGGAGCAACATGAATTATATTGCTTCTAGGGAATGTATAATAATGAGGTAAATGTGAACCTCGCAGCCTTACATGCACTTCATCTGTCACATGTTGCTTCTGGTTCCACTGGGAACATTGTTGTTGGAGGTTTGATAACAGTGCTTGCTAGACACTTAGGTTGGGATCCCATTGGTCATAAAATGACTTAGTGCCTGGGCCAGAGAGGTTAGATGCGAGGACCATAGAGGTGATGAGAATGTGTAGAAGGAGGTCGGATGGGATTTATTAGGTATATCCAAACTATGTTGAGGTGAGATTACCTTATGACTTTTTGTGATCAATCAATCATGTGCCCAACATCCTTTTCCTTCCTGGAAATGAGGATGTCTATCTAGCTGCTCCACGAACCCTCGCGGGTGGCGATGGTGGTGATGATGATGATGGAGTGGAAGAGTTTGACTTAGATGCGAGGTTGACTCTATCCTAACTACGTAAGCCTTTTTGTGATCATACTATGAGTTTGAGTTGGCATACCTTAGGTCTTCCTAGACCCGACTTGAGCCAAAACCAAACTCAAATTCTTGACTTGTTGCACTCCATTCATGATTGGCATCTTCACCAACCTTACCCTCCCCCACCTCCTCCACCCCAGTGAGCCTTTTGTGCCCCCTTTGCATTCTTCCTACTATCATTTGCATTGAGGACAATGCTTTGTCCAAGCATGAGGGGATTAAATGAGAACCTTGAAGTCTATACTTGGTAAATAATTTGAGTCTTAGTTTTTCTTAGTTTTGGTTTTTGTTTTTATTTGTGTTTTGTTGTTTTAGTTTTTGTTTGATTATTTGTCTTCTTTTTCCTAGTTTTCTAGTTTAGTTCATTTGTAAATAATTGCATCCACGTATTAGATTCATCCTTAGTTTTTATTTTATTCTTTTCGTTGTATTTTTTAGTTTCCTTTATTTCTAGGTTTTCAATTAGTTTAGATTTTGTCTTTGTTTTGAAAAAAATACAAAAAATCAGAAACGTTGAAACAAAAACGACAAAAAAAAGAAAAAAATGAAAAAAGATTGGTTTAGCCTCCTATGATGAACATTAGGCTAGATTTGTTTTTCTTTTGACTTGATTTGATCTTGTATTAGCCCATTTGTGATTTGTGAATAAGAGTCTTGAAAAGAGTTTGAGAAAGCTTAATTAGTTAGTAAAGGATTACATTTTGAAACTGATGATTGATTGCCCTTTATGATCCTTTGGTATGAGTTTAGCATGTGTACATATGTGAGCTACGTTTGATTGTGAGCATGAATCCGTGAGACCACTTGAGCCAAAAGACTAATCATTTTTATTAGTCTCATTTTCCATGTGTGACTCAACCATTGTTGCATCCTTTAGAACTTTCTTTGCTTTTTCTCGAAACTGGGCCGTGCTTTGTACATTGATAAAATGATTGTCACATTCATATGTGCATATTTGTAAGCTACATAGCCATTTAGCGACCAGTTTATATGAGAATATCTGCCTTTAGCCCTTATTTTGCCTTTAATCTTTCCTTTTTTATAACCAATATTATAAGCTTTGGCAATATATTTCCTACCTTTAAGCCATTGCTTGGAGTGTTTTGAAAGTGATGAGTTAGGTTGATAGTTGAACTTTTGTGGTGTACTTTGGTTTGTTGGGAATTGTTGTGGAATTGAAAATCTTGAGATTGTTCCCCATTTGTGTACCTTTGTTATGGGTTGTATTTGTTGGAAACTTGCTTAGTTTTGTATATATTTGTGTTGTATTGCATTCAAAGAAAAAAAAAAGACTATGAAAAAAAGAAAAAGATAAAAAAAGAATCAGAAAAATCCAAAAATGAAAACAAGAGAATAAAATGTTTGGCTTTGTCTTTTTTTGATTTTGAGGTGTTTTCCAATTGTTTTTGGGGATTGTGTTGATTTGATCTTATGAGGTGAGAGTAATATAATTATATATGATAGATTTGGTGAGATTTAGCTCCAAGCATTGGGTTTTAGGTCCACTTTTTCTTAAATATTTCCACTTCTCACCCTTAACCTAAGTCCAGTGCAACCCTTGTGAAAGTCCTCTTTATTATTATTGTCACTTGCATATTAACAATAGAGAATTGAGATATTTAGCAAGCATATGGTAGGATGTTGCTTTGGTTTGGGTTGTCATGCATGATGGGGCATCCCCTTGGTGTGGCCGTCACAGGCGTGACGGGTGATGTCGCGATTGCGATGAGGCGATAGGAGAAAACTCCCCAAAATTTGGCATCCTCAATCACAGCTATCACTCAAGGTATCGGGGGCGCGACGCCGCGACAAAAGGCTGGCGTCCTGGTCATGACTCAGCCGTCGTGGTCGTGATGGTCAAGCAGGCCTCAAGGTGTCGCGGGCCTGACCTCGCCGTCGTGGGCGTGACAACGCTTGGCTCCCATCTCCTCCAAAATGTAGGCCAAGGAAATGACAGATGTCGCGGTCGCGAAAGGGCAGTCGCGAGCGCAACAGGCCAAGGTTGGCTGGGCGTCCCGGTCACGAATAATTCATCGCAAACGTGAGGGCTCGTAGTCTCAGCTTTGTTGGAATTCAGCCAAGACATGGGGTGGGGGAAACAGGGGTCACGGTTACGACTAATGGAGTCTCGCATGCGACGTCCAGTTTCTCATCCCAAGGCGCTCCAAACACCCTGTCACGATCGTGACATGGAACGTCACGGCCGTGACACCCTTGATGCAACTCCTTTCTTCTTCTACTTTACATTCACACCTCTTCTCCGGTTCCATCCTCCTTATTTATACAGATACGAAGAAAAAGCCCCCTTTAGAGGCTATCATGGCCCATCCATTGGATGGTTGTGATCATTCAGCTCGACTCCGGGTCGATGTAGAATTGGATCGGAGCTCCTCGAACGGACGGGAAGCGATCCTCTTGGCCTGAGTGACGAGGGCTGAGAAAAGAACTCATGACGCTTCATCTGCTTAGGGTTTCAGGTAATAACCTTTGAAGATTAACAATCGCTTGTGGCGTACCTAGAGTGTGGCGTGGTGAGAGCAGATAACTAATATTGCTTAAGTATCGATATAGATGATAATAATCTCGAAAGTAATAATCATAACCCAAAAGAAAATATGAACCCAATCTTGTAACAATAATGAATCTAGATACGGACTTTGATAAAGGAAATCCACCACCAAGAACTAGCAATCTACCACAATTAGACAAAGGAATGATCCACCACTAACCAACAAATGAGAGACTTGCAATACTACCGTTAACAAAATGGATAAAGTAAGCAAATTTTTTGAGCGTGAGAAAGCTTCAAGCCATTACAATACATTCATAATCAACATCAACAAAAAGTCCCTTACAAAAGATAACCTTGGGGTCTATATAGAAAGATGGGGAAATAACAAAAATTAAGTTCGAATTAGGCGCGTCGCGGGCGCGACCAAGGGCGTCGTAAGCACGACCTCTATCTCTTGTGCAAGGGGGCCACTAGACTCGAAGGGGATCACAGGTGTGATCCATGAGGTCACGGGTGTGACTCTTGACGTCATGGTCATGATCTATGCGTCTGTCAAAAATTGGGCCAGGGGAAGTCACAGGTGTGACCCTTAAGGTAACGACTGTAATTTCCTTCTAGGCAGATTTTTTGCCGAACTTCAAATGCACATAACTTCTTCGTTCGGGCTCTATTTTGAAGGAGTTATGATCCAACGTGTGAAGGCATGTCTTTTTCAGCTTTCCATGTTGACATTTCCCGCTTATTCTAGCCGGAAGATTCTAAACCCCTTTAAAGTCCTGAAGTAGGTCCCAATGAGGACTTGTAGTTCCACCTCCATGGTCCGGGGTCCCACTTGTAATGGACAATGCACCCAACGTCGGTGAAATCATGCCTCCAAGGTCCCGGGTTTACCTTTTAATAGATATCACACCCGACTTGGAAGTGAATTCGATCGGGATTTTCAGAGGGGGCTTTGGAGGGTTTGACGATCGTAGATTTCAAACTTTGGACTCGTTCCCCATGTGGTCCTGTACCTACCAAGGTACACCACTTGTATTCATTTTTTACAAAAAGTTGTTAATATTAATTATAAAATTCATCATAAATTATCAGTTGTATTACGAAATGGATTAATATTTTTAATGTTATCAAATTTTTAAAAACCTTCATTGTATAAAGAATTGTTATAATTTCAATTCATGTAGTGTACCTAGGTAGGTTAATTGTTATATGTATACTAAGGAGAATCTCCTATTTCCACCAATGTGTTAAAATTTTGCAAAATAAATTCATTAAAATTTTCAAAAATACTCCCTCCGTTCCATATTAACTGTCGTCTTTGGAAATTGTGCAGTCAAACTTTAAAAATTTTGACCGTAAATTTCTCAATGTGTATAATGAGTTGCTATATAAAATTACTATCATTAGATTCGTAATGAAAAATACTATTATAAAAGTATAATATTGCAATTGTTAATAACATATTATACAGAAAGTTATCAATCAAAGAATGATATTGGAAACCGTGAAAGTCAAAACTATGACAATTAATATGGAACGGAGGGAGTAATTCATTAACAATTATTTATGAAATTCATCATAAATTTATCCAACTTTTTACAAAATTTCACAAAAATTGACCTTATTTAATGTGTCATACGCCTAGGTAGTCCATCATGCTCTACCGTATAATTTGTGGAAAATTAAGCTAATTAGCACCCACTATTGAAAATTAAGCTAACCATGCTCTACCGTATTATTTGTGCAAAATTTTGGATTATGAAGTCGTGTCTTTCCTAGTCAGTGATCGCTCACATGCCAGTTTTCCTTTTTTTTTTTTTTTTTTTTTTGGAGGCCGAAGCTCATATGCCGGCTGCTGGACTCACAAATTGAACATTCCTATCTGCAGAATAATCGGATGAAGAAGACAAATCTGTAGCCAAACGTACCCCCTTGGGACTCTGTTTTCCCCTGTTCATGTTTTGACCCGGTCATTTCCAGAGACACTATCTGAACATAAGTTACGTTAGGCGTTAACTAATTATCTGAAATCAAAACGAAATTTCAGTGGAGCTTGCTAAACCTAAACACCTAAACAACAGCCCCCAAATAGGAAAATCCAGGAAAATGAAGTGGGAATCCTCTGTTATTCTCATGATAGCCATGTTGTCGATTCCTAAGTTGGCATCTGCAGCCCCAAGTTTTCTATACCATTACTGCTCAAACGACACCTCCTACGCGGCCACAGACAGCATCTACCCCAAAAACGTCAACTCGGTTTTGAAGTCTCTCTCCTCTGTTGCCACAACCTCAAGCAACGGCTTCGCCACCGCAGTAGCTGGAAACGGTACAGATGATGCCGTGTTCAGTCTGTTCCTTTGTCGCGGTGACCAGACAACGACTGGCTGCTCCGAGTGCGTGAAGACTGCTGTAAGTGACCAACCGAAGAAGTCGACCTGTCCCCGGAGCAGGTTGGCAATTATGTGGTACGAGGAGTGCATGATCAGGTATAATAATGACAACTTCTTCGGAAGAATGGATCAAATGCCAACCCTGAGGTTGTGGAACACGCAGAACATGACCCAGGATCAGATCCAGTATTTGAATTATACTCTGGATGAATTGGTAATTCAGACAGCGTATGGGGGAGGCTGGAAGAAGTATGGGACAAAGGCGGTGAGTAGCACGAGCTTTAGCAGGCTGTATGTATTGTAACAGTGCACGCCTGATTTGTCGGCCAGAGATTGTAAATCGTGCTTGAATTTTGCGATTGGGGAGACCATCACGAGGATGGGAGGCAGGATTTTGGTGCCAAGTTGTAATGTTCGGTACGAGACCTACCAATTCTATGTAGACCCTGAAAATATTTCATCGCCACCACCATCATGGACACAGCAACCATCATCGTCGGCTTCACCCACCGCCAGCAGCCCTAATAATCTGTCTTCGGAGACTGCCAGGAGTAAGTCCATGATTCAATAATTATTTTTTCTCTTTTTTGTTTTGCAATTTTCTTTTTCAATTATTTGATACATATATATATAAAAATACACCCTCCTGCCCCATTTAAATTTTACGGAAATGATAAATATTTTGGGCAAATCACATAAGTGTATTGGTATGGTATAAAATCTATATATTTGTAAATTAAATTTTTAAAAAATTACATGATTGACTTATATAACTATAATAATATATATAAATAGTATAAAATAACACTTATTTATATATATATATTTTAAAATTTACAAAAAGACGTCTAAAATATGCGCAACGGACAGGGTTGATTTGTTAGGATGTTAATCTTAATTGTTGGCGTAGCCAACACGTTCTAAACTTCTTATAATTGATAATTAATAGTATCTAACAAAACATTTGGGGTAAAATTGATAATACGTATTAGTTTTATGAAAAATGAGATACTTAAATAGTGTTTTGGGACAAGACACATATCATCACCCTAAGTTTTAATGACTCCCTGGTTAAGTGTTTCTTGATCCTAATCACTAGTTTTTTTTTTTTTTTTTTTTTTTTTACCGTTTGAACAATTTGGGTAAATGAGCTGAAAAAATAATATAAATGAAAATGTAAATGTCCAAAATGTCAAATAATATAAATAAAATGGTTACTAAATATGCATACAAACATTGTGATAAACACTCAATTTTTTTCTGATATAAGATATAAGAATGAATAATGATACATATAAAAATATAGTATTATCATTATTAATACTTGCCACAATAAAAAAACAGAAATGATTATCTAATTTAGACCATTCAGAAACAAGATTATACTAAGAAAATTGAGATAAAACAACAGTACAATAGAGATAACATACACTTTATTGACAAATATGAACCACATAAAATTGAAAAATCTAATTATAAATTATAAATAATATCACAAATGAAAAATATATGATAAACTAAGGCCCAATTTTTTCTCATGGCTAAATCATGCACACATAATTTCTGAATTTGCCACAACCTGCCACATTTTACTGCAAATCATTACTTTTCTCTCTCCTCACTTTTCTCCTCTACTTTTTACATCCTCTCTCCTCACCTACCCCACATACCAATAATCCACCACAATTCCACCATACCCGCTACAATTTCACCACACCTTACCACACCATTCCGCAAAATACCGCACAAAACAACAAAGCCTAATATAAGTGGTTAAACATGGGAGTCATAACATTGAAAAATAATAATCAAACAATTCTTTTTTTATATGGAAAGTCATACAGAATTGGAAGAAAGAAATGAGGAAGTTAGTGTTGTATTCTCTCCATTCCATATTAATTGTCATCTTTGAAAATTGTGCAGTCAAACTTTAAAAATTTTGACCATAAATTTCTCAATATATACAGTGAATTGCTATATAATATTACCACCATTAGATTCGTAACGAAAAATACTATCATATAAGTATAATATTGCAATTGCTAATAACATATTATGTAAAAAATTATCAATTAAAAAGTGATATTGGAGACCGTTAAAATCAAAATCATGACAGTTAATATAGATCGGAGGGAGTATCATACGAAGAAACGGAAGATTGCCATGGAACGATCTAGGCTTGAGGGAAAGAATTTCGTTGAGGGTGGGTTGATTGGGGGAGGGGTGTTACAGAGAAAGATGTGTGAGATATGATAAAATGTGACAGCGCCATTCTAAAATTATTATTTTTTTTATTGTGATAAAGATCATTCGTGGTAGATTTTTTTTTAAAAAAAATATTGTTTTACTAAATGGATGATTGAGATTAATTTTAGCTCAGTTATGAGCCACTAAATTTCCATCACTTTTCGCATAACTCCACTTACAATTACGAAAGAATTCAGCTACAATAAAATGACTCACTCCTAAAAAAAATAAAGACTTATTTAAACGGTTGATTAGAGACATAGTCCCACTCTAGTTCAATAAACTTGATAAATTAGAGACTTATTTAAAGGTGAGATGCAGCGTGCTGATTTAATTCCTTGGTTTGCCTCTCCCTAGTCTCCAAAAGCATGATATCCATTGACCATTGACGTTTGTCTCGCTTGATTGACAGTAACTTGGGATGGGGCATCCTCGTCATTGAACACCCTGGCGTTGGGAGCCACCTAGATCAACTAGGCTGCCATGAATTGCACCTAGAAATCTTCCTCGTTGCCACGCTTGCCTCCATTTCAAAATAAGCTCCCGAAACACGCTATCTCACTGTCATAGTTTCGAGTAGTTGGATTTCCTAATAAAGTCCATACCTCTCTATTTGGCTTGCAAGCAATAATGGCATGCTAGACAATGTCTACCAATAACCCTAGCAGTTGCACATATCATCTGGAGAAATATGCCTGAAATGAAGAAGAGCTTTGGACGAAGTATGTTAGAACTCCATTGCCACTAAAATATTTTTGACTTGGTATAATAGTGTGCCAGTATTTTGCAGTAATTTTCATGTCTCTTTTGCTAAGTGGGCATCAATAAATACATCCAAGCACCTGAACCTCATACCTCCCAGAATCTTTGATTTATAAAGGGATTCCCTGAATTTCCAATGGATTTTCCACTCCCCCACTTTGGCTCCCAGGCCACCAAAACTTGGACACATCATGTGAATCTCATCAACAAAGGTACAGGGTAGTTGAGTAGATACTCTAGGATGGATAAGAGGAAATAGCCTGAATGACACAAGTCACAATTAATTAGTACCTCCTTACATATCCTGATTAACAGCTTTGCCTTCCATATATTTAGATTCTTTAACATTCTATCTCGCAAATGGCTAAGGCTGTGTTCGGCAGTAGAGTTTGGGATAGCGTTTAGCATCTTGACCAAGTCAAAACTCTAATTGCATAAATATTAGCGTTCGGTAAACTAGCGTTTTGAGGAGCGTTTAGCGTTTTAAGGAGCGTTTTGCGAAACGTTAATAAAGTTAACGTTTAGTGTTTGGAGTAGCATTTCATAATTTTTAGTCAAAAAATACCCTTTGAAAATTTTATCTTTGGAAATTATTGATATTCTTTTATGTCAATTCACATTAATCTGCTAATTCAACCGCTAAATTTACCGAACACAATTCTCGTTTGACCATTCATCCGCTATTTGCTACTTAAACCGCTATCTGTTACCTAAATCGCTATCCGCTACCTAAACCGCTGTCAGCTATCTAAAATGCTAATTTTTCCGAACAATGCCTAAATTTTCTTCATGCTCCTCCCAATAAATTAAAGTTCGCTGCCGACAAATATGTCTCATGTTTGTCCACCAGCTTTATGCCCAACAGATCTACTAAATCCATTACCTTTGCCATGGAAACGTTCTTTCTAAGTAACAAGTTCATTTTTTCGCCATTTTTTAAACTCAAATCATGCCTTTTGCATTTTTATAGGTTGGCATTACCTATAACTTTGTTGCTAGTTTTCTGTCCAGAAAATGTCAGTTTCTGCCCAGAAAATACAATTTCTACACATAAAAATTACATTTTTTTGCACAGAAATTGCATTTCTCTGCACAGAAAATGCATTTTCCTGCACAGAAAATGCAACTTCTGCACAGAGAAAATGCAATTTTCTGCCCAGAAAAATGCAAATTCTTCAAAGAAAATGCATTTTTCTGCACAAAAAATGCAATTTTTTCTGCCAGAAAAATGCAAATTCTGCACAGAAAATGCATTTTTCTGCTTAGAAAATGCTAATTCTGCACAAAAAACGCATTATCTTTTTAAAAACTTACTTTCAGACCAATAAATCAAGTAGAGAGTGGTTTTTCTGCAAATCTTTTGTTAAATATGAGAAGCACAGAGTGATATGTGTAAAAGCAATTTCATCTACACAGTTCGTAAATCACATCTATTTTGCTATTGAAATTGCAAAAGAACTTATACTTGTTGCTTGTTTTCTCTTCTTTGTGACTATCATTGATGGATTTGGATGGCAATTGTGCTACTAGCAAGGAAAAGAATTTTAGGTGTGATGATATTTTAGAGTGCTTGGATAAAAATGCCCTTAAACTTTCCATGTTGATCAAAACAGGAAGTCCTAACTAGTTGTTGATGATGAGATACGATATGCTGAATTGAGTTTCTGATGATGCATATATCCACCCAGTTAATTATTCTATGTTTATCCATCATCCATGATCCACCCCCTTTTTTTTATTCTTCCTTTTTGATATCCTAGTGTCGTTCTTTTATTCCTTTCCGTAAAACATCAAAGTAACTGGAAGTCTGTGGAAATTTGACTTGCTAAGTCTCAAATTAGTCAACTTAGAATGTCTCTGCTGACTGTGATTAGGAGTAGTCAATTTCATATCTCTGCATTTTAGTGAGAATCTCTATACTCTTCTTTGTAATCTTCTTTGATCAAGTAACACTGGAGTAAAAGAGAAAATGAGGCCTGAAATTATAATTTAGAATTTGGAATATAAATTATTATACAAGTCACCTTACATGTCTTTGATTTCATTTGACAATGTGGTGTTGCAAATTAATGTTTTTCCTGGTGCAGGAAGGGGTTATTGCCATAGCCAGGGGTGCATCATCTTTTATGGTCTATGTTTAAAGTTATAAGGATTATTGCTAGCAAAACCCATATACCTCTTTTTTTTTTTTTGCCAACCTCTTCTGAGAAAACTGAAGATGTGATTATGAAAAGCCATGAACTAAATTAAAACCATTTCAGAGAGAGAGAGACTAACAATAGTGGTAGAAATGAGAAGCTTCCTGTGATCATCAATAATCAAAGAGCAACACCGGGAGGAACAAGGGATGATGTTGGTGAAACATGGGAGGAACAAGGGATAATCAATAGGAACATATTTCCATCTCATAATCTTGTCAGTGAAAAACCTAAGGATGGTGATATTAGACCTAATACGGAGGTTATTAAGGAAGGGAATGGCACCCAAAGATGTGCTTCAATACAAGGAAGCACACCATCAAAGGTTAGGCAATAAGAAAATAAGAAATTATCAGCTATTAAGTAATAAGTCTTTTCTTAACTTATCTTGATTTAGTTATGCAGTATTGTGAACTATTTCTGACTTGTCTTTGAGAATAGTGAAGTTATAGAGGAGACTATGCCGAATTTTTTTCAAATAATTCTTTAACATATTATATTCATGTACAGTTATCGCGTATTCATGATATTATATTCATGTACAGCTATCGGACGTTCGAAGATATGGATCTCCAACGAAAAAAAGAGAGAGTTTGCTCTTCCTTGCAGGAGTGGTATATGATAAATTATTATCCCTTTCCACAATTAAGTTTTCGTTTCATGTTGTCTTTAACATATACCCGGTGCTTGCAGGCTACGGGACTTTGTAAAAATAAGGTTCATTCAAATGTGTTGAAGGATGTTCTTAAGCAAAAACTTGATAGAGCTATACTTGTAAGTATATCTTGCCCTCAATAAATGTATTTTATTTACGATTTTTTGTTGTTGTGTAAAAGTTAATGTAAGATGCATGGTTTAATCATTGCTCCAATTATTTGGTTTGATAATTTTAGGTAGCCAACAACAATGCGGAACAAGGGATGGACAATGGTATTCTTGAAGAGTGATGATGCTGAGTTTTCCAATTATTACACATCCAATTAACTTTAAGTTTTACTTTTACTTGGACAAATTTGTTGATATACTATGAATTATTTGACAAATATTTAGTTGACTTTGTAATGACAAATATTTGGTTTGACTTTGTTAGGTTCCAACATTAAATTATTTTGAAGTAGACTTAGCTGGTACACATCAATGTTACATGATACTTTTACAATAATTTTAATGTAAGGTTGAAGTGTTTTTTTTTAAATTGAACAACGTTTATACTTTACGTAATATATATATATATATATATATATATATATATATATATATATATATATATATATATATATATATATATATATATATATATATATATATATATATAAGTGTTTACACTAAAATAAAAATTAACATTAAATAATAAAATAATTATTAAGAAATATAATAACGAATAAGTTCCCGCCCAAAATTAGTTGGGTTTAAAAGGTTGTTATTTATTATTAGTTTGCTGCACTTATATGTGCAACTAAATTTAGGCTTATAGTTTTAAAGAGGTAAACTTCCCCACACATATATGTGAGAGCAACTACCCACACATGCAAATGCAGCGAATCAATGTATTCCCTTTACATATATGTGTGGCTAGTGTTAGTGATTACCACACATAGTAAGTGTGGCTAAATTTTCCCCACAGTTTCCAACAGCACACTTAGTTAAGTGTGGGGAGTAGTCTTAGCTGCATTTATAAGTGTGGCTAACAACCATTTTAAGTGTGGCTGAACACATCTTTTCTTGTAGTGGAGGATACATGAATGATTGGCAATAGCCGCTTGGGTGAACAAAATGTAAGTTGTTGACATTGATCGAATAGTAACTTGTATTTAAGCTAAAACTTGGATATAAACTGTAGATCCTTACTGAGAATGATGACTATTTCGGAAAAGAGGAAAGATGACCAAATAGAAAACATGGTAGAATAGATGTAGTCCATCACCACTGGATGAATGAGTGGATAACTGTTAAAAGAAAGGCACTTGCCCCAAGAGGAAATTGAGGAAAGAGAGCGGTGCCAACAGGGTGTGGATATAGCATTAATTAACCGAAATGATTGGTCGATAACAATTATAGAATCTCCTAGGAGTTCTTGAAAATAAGCAATGACTAGAATTGACAAAGCCGAATACAGTCTTACGAAGATAAAGCCAAAAGCCAAAAAGGTATGTACAATATGATTGTGATATAAGACTTGATTCAAATGATGAACTCGAAGTATTCTAGCCATACAGAGGAGGGTTGAACCTCACCAACTCATTGGATGTCCCTATGAAGTCCAGATATGCAATAAATTTATTCCTCAAATCGGGATTTCCCCTTTTTCCTCGTTCTTAGTCATAAATCTCCAGTCCCATACTAACTTCCTAATTTTATCATTATTCTATTGTTTCCCCTTTTTATTCCTCCCCTAACGTCCTTCCTTATACAGGATTAAAGGAGGCTATCATTATCTCCACGACCAACGTTAAAATCCTTATATTCGCGCTAATGCCCCTATCGTGGGTACTGCGTTCATAAGACCCTTGTTTATCTTATTGACTACTGTTATTAGACCCTTCAAACCATTTGAACAATTCAGATAAGTATAAAGCACTTTTTTCCCCTTATCACTTCAGGTGAATCTCTATAGAATTACATCCAGACCCGAGTTACCGAAACTGGTATGTTCTCTTGATACCTCGCAATACCGCATCCCAAGCTTGGTCAAGGCAACGCGGCCAACTATCCATTTACGTATTCTTCCGGTCATCTGGGGTTTAATAGCTGCTCTTAACTCTCGAAAGCGTTATCACGTGATGGTCCAAGGTTCGGGGAATCATTTACATATGTAAATATCTACCGCTGATACTAAAACAGACCAAAAGATTCGTATACTACTTGTTGGCCCCAAATTCCTGTTTTAAAGACCACTACGCGTGCTACCTTTGCACTTACACGCTACTAGAGTCCGACCCATTTTCCTTTATTCCAAGAATAACTTGGCAGCACTTAAAGCATGGAACGACTATTAGTATAATCCTTTGTTTTCCACCACACCCGGATACCAATTATTCCCATGTCGACTATGCATAACAAAGTACTTACTGCCTCCTTAGCTACATAGAGCCTGTCTGTACTTTTTATCTCAACCGTTCTAGGCGGAGATATAGTCTTCATTGATTGAGTCATAGCTTCCTCCAGATATTGGGCTCCATAAACATTGCGAATGAGTTGGGAAAAGGGTCACCACTGGGTTCCCTCTATATTACATATATATAACATGAACGCGATGTTTTAATAAACTTAGCAAATAAGAGCTCGTTAAAATTAATAAAAGAAAATCAAGGCAAGATCCGAGACTTAACCAACTTGAACCTCATTTGATACTAAAGGAACTCTTATTCCCTCTTAAGATCCCTGTGACTTCACTTACTATACTTGGAGCGTACTAATCACTCATATCATTTAAACGCTTCTAAACATTTCACAACACACCATGGTAAGACACTTAACACTTCCTTTGCGGTCTACATCAATCCCACTTGGAATTGGATTTGTTTGCTTTTCTTTGAATGACTAAAATTCTCCTTTCGAGACTAATTCAACATGCCTCGCATTCTCAAAAGCACTTAGCACGCTTCACTTGCATCAAACTATTAGATTACTTACAATTTGTACTTAAACTTCCTTAGATTTTTATACTAAAGCTCTCTAAATTCTGGAGAAATTTCGACAGCACTTCCCCTATAAATCGGACTATCACAAATTTTTACATAACTTCATTCCTGCAAGAAAACATGTACACTTCATATACTCATTTGGAGCTTCATGCTCAACATCCATCCCGATACATTTCACATATTCCCAATCTCAATCCATAAAGGTGCATATATCACACATAACATCCATATTGCTCAAATCCGTATCACCAATTCCCATGAAACTCTAAATCCTCAAGTTCTTCTTATAATTCCGCTCTGATACCACAACTGTAATACCCCAACACCCTTAATCACAAGATTAACATTAAACAACACTAAACCTGTGATTAGCGCAGCGGAACACCTAGGGAGGAGGTATTACCGCCATCCCCACTCGGGACAAGGCTACAAACCCAAAAACACCATTACAGAACACTTAAATCACCAAGTAAACATACAACAAAATACTCCATACTTAGGAACCACCAAATGAGAATTGGAATTTATACAACCATAAAAGATATAACTATATATATAACCACCCTTTTCCATAAATAAAACGACCTTCGAAACCATAAAGACCACCGGAGTCGGTCAACAACGACGTTCATGACTACCTTGGTCGGGAAAACTCCTACCTTTGCTTATCCTTGCCTTTAACTTGAGAGCTCGGACCGCCTAAAACAAAACATTAAAACAACGCAAAGTAAGTGGGGAAACACTCAGTACACGAACCTCCAACACGTCAAGCCGTTCGAAAACGGTTTTAGTGCCGGCGTTTAAATTCATTTTGAAAACGGGGAAAGGGATAAACAAGAATAAAATAACTTGATTCATCAACGTAAAAGGTAAAGTACATGAAAGGTAAGATAGATACTAAAACATAAGTATTTGGTCCCCTACGATCGATGCAATGCATCTCACACACGCGTATGCCCAAACCGATCGAAGTTTGGAATGGGTGACTGTCGAACAATCGACTCTGGCCAGGTCCGGACACTTTGATCTGGAGTATCATACATAAAAAGAGAGCTAGCACCTAAGAGTAACTAGCACAAAGAATATATAAAATGGGACCCTTCAAAAACGTAAAATAAACATTAAAGAACAACTTAACATGATCATGAAAACATTACAAGATAAAAGGAGCGAAAAGTTGGACAATTCGCGTACCTTGGGTAGTAGAAAGATCTGGCGACGTGCCTCGAGCTTGGGACGGTTTGGGCGACTTGGAAACTATAATAAGAGCATAAGAAAATTGAGAGCTTTAATAAAGTCCTTGAAATTTACAAGCTAGGATGAAAATAATTAAAACTTGATAACTTAAAAGGGATGAGAAAATAGAAATTTCAATTTTTGATCAATCAAAGATTTGGTGATAAATTGAGCTAGAAAACTCGGATTTTTGAAAAATGAGTACTTTTCGGAAAGGGAAAATCACGCCCTACAACTTTGTCAACTGGCCCGAAGGTTAAAAATGAAAGGAAGGGCTCGGAAAAAGGCCCGAACAGAAGCAGAGCACTTCGAATTAATCATGCGGCTTGGAAATTTAAAGCGATACTTATGGTGAAACTTGAATAGGATCAAAGAGGCTTATGATGTAAAAAGCATCCTTAATAACCAACTTCGATGAGCATAGAATTGGAGTTCTTGAAGGCTTAAGAAGAGAAGTTGCTCGGTCATCGAAAACATGAAAGGAATGTTGTCAAGCGACGGAAATTAGATAAGGACATGATTATGAATTTTGGAAAGTTTACGAACCGATGACCGGTGATTTGAAAACATATAAGGAAAGGTCCTTGGACTATTTAGACACCGAGGAAACCCATAAGCTTGTTAGGAAGTCAAGGTACCACTTAGCCATCAACACCACTTAAACGAACTCAAAACCTCATCACTTTACCCCATGGTTTGCTAGTATTTCCATAAACCTTTAGGAGGTAATCCCAAACACTAAAATAGCTTAAATAAACTTTGAAAACCTACTCAATCCATCTTAACAATGACACAAAGGTCGACATCTCATTAAAGCCTCCTAGGAGCTCAAAATGCAACCTTAAAGTTAGAATTAACTATTAAAATTCTGGGCAGCGACTTTGCTGACGGCCCTCCTTCTCAGCCTCATATCTCAGTCACCCGATATCGTATGGATACAAACTTTATGTTTCCGGAAAGCTTGAAGAACGACCTAAAACTTTTATGTTTATCACTGAAGCCAATCAAGTCTCCAAATGGACGAAAACTTAGTAAGAAGTTACTGACTCAGAAAACGTATATAATTGCACTCTTTCACGGTTTTGCTCGTATCTCGGGCTACACATATCGGATTCTCGAAATTCCAAAGCTTAGAGTTAGGTAATCACTTGGGCTATAATTTCCAGTAAAAATCCGGGCAAAATTCACATTTTTCATCCTCTGCAAATATCAGATTCCCAAACAGAAACTTTAATGCCCTTAATCCCACTTCTAATGTTTGTTTAAGCTTCTAAATCATACCAATACACAACCAAACTTCAAATTAGCTAACATTCATCATATTTCCAGAAATGAACATTCAAAACTTACTCAAATAACATCATAAATCTCACATGCAACCATGGATTAAATCATGCTACTTGAAACAATGCTTGTACTAGCATTCCTTCCCCAAATTCTCACCAATTCATATCATTCAAGCACAAAATCACAAAATTAACATAACCAATACTTATAATCAGTCCCAAAATTCAATATTCTTTCAACAAACTCACATGCACAAAGATAAAATCATCATCCACCATAAATCTATCAAGAACTCTTCAAGAACACCCAAAATTTACATGCATTCAACCCAAAACTTAAACCCTAATTAACCTAACTTAACCACAACATAAATTCATGCTTAAAAAACATAAAGGGAAATTCCAAATGGTAGGCATCAATTATTGCCTATTCCAAGTGGTGAACACCCTTTTTATATATTCCAAATGGTAGGCTTAATTACCAAACAATTCCATCCTGTAAGCATTTGATTAACCTGCCGTTAGGAAACAATAAAAAAAATTAATTAAAGTTTTGAACTGCTGTCTTCCTCGACACTCATCTTGAATGGAGAAACTGGAGAACGTCGACAGCCGCTGGTTCTTGCTCTCTTCAACATCAATTGAGATCTCATTAAGCTCTTCTTTTGTGTTGTCTACCTCTTTGACTATTTCAATTTGTGCAACTATTTCTTCATTTATGTGAGCTTCCAGTTCCTCAGAATGGAGAAACTGAAAAATTAGGGTTTACATATTATGTTGATCAGTAGTGTTGCTGCAGAGGAACGGAGGCGAAGGAAGGGAAGCTGTCGAAGGAGGCGGCCCGGTCCATATGGGCTGGGTGCGGGTCGAGGAGGAGGGTGGTGGAGAGAGCGGTTGAGGTGTTGGCGGAGATGGATGCGCCGGAAATCGTACGGAAGAACGGCGACGTTTGGTGGGGGGTGGCGGAGGTGGTGGTGGGTTTGGAGGAGGCAGAGATGGGGCCGAACTGGTCGGGGCAGATGTAGCAGAAGGAGTGGCCGAGGCCGTCGTCGTGGGCGGTGAGGGGGTGGTTGAGGACGACGACGATGTCATCGCGCCGGGAAATCTCGCCGGCGGTGGAGGTGGGGCACAGGTAGGGGGTCATTTTTCCGGCGGCGTTGCCCATCTGCTCTGTCTTGAGTCTAGAGAGAGAGAGAGAAGTTGTGCTAAGCTAAGGCTGATTGTTGTTGGTCTGCATTGTTGTTGGTCTGTTTTCCGGGAAATCTCCATTCCAGATGAGCGTCGAGGAAGACAACAAAAAACTTTAATTAATTTTTTTTTTGTTTCCTAACGGCAGGTTAATGAAATGCCTACAGGATGGAATTTTTTGGTAGTTAAGCCTACCATTTGGAATATATAAAAAGGGTGTTCACCACTTGGAATAGGTAATAGTTGGTGCCTACCATTTGGAATTTCCCAAACATAAAAGAGAAAGAACAACAAGAATCACACAATTTATAAGTGAAATTCAGATTTGAAACATAAAGAATAAAGTTAGGGTTTGAGATTATACCACTTGGAGAAGAAATTGAAGGAGAACAACAAGAGAGAGGTGGAAGGGGAAACACGGCCACCGCCTGGTGGTCGCCGACGAGACCTCCGGCCGCCGGATTCTGGCCGGAAAACAGGGGGTACGGCTAGAGTGGAGCTGGCGCAGCAGAGGGAGGAAGAGAAGAGTGAATGCTATTGTGTTTCATCCAAATAAAATGACATACACCCATACTAACTCACCCCCTCATATATAAAACACTCCCACTTAATTACTTAACCCCCTAATTAGTAATTTAGGCTACCCAAAAGTGTAATTAGCTTGCTAGGTAAAATAATTGGTATCAACTAAAATAAAATTAGCGAACATAAACTTGGTAAAATAATTTAGTGGATGATTAAATAAAGTTACTAGGGAATAAATTGGGTAAAATCAACTAGTATTAAACCACATAAAATAAATTGGTAGGACACATTAATAGAATAGGTTGGCCAAAAGATTACCATTAGAAAGGTTGGATAAATGTAAATCGTAATTGAAACGGAAATTAAAATTAATATAACCTTCTTCGGTTACAAGCGTAAAATTGAGAATGATAAAATAAATTATATAACTTATCGTAAAAGTATTCATAAACTCGTAATAATACTTATAACTTTAAATCCGCGATAACATAAAATCAACCCGTTTAACCATCGCCTTGCTCGAGACCTGTCGTGCATAAAAATAAATAATAATAATAATAATAATAATAATAATAATAATAATAATAACAGTAATAACCATATTAACGTAAAAGAAATAAAATTTTGAAGAGCGTAATTTCGTTAATCACTGGGATTAAGACCTTAATTAATACGGATTTAGGGCGGGTCGTTACATTTTCTTTCAGTAAATGCTCCACTCCTTTCTTCTAGTTTGAGACCCCAACACTGATACATCAAAATTCCAGCACAAATAAAGACCATAAAATCAGTTGACAGCAATTTCCAGCCCCGTGCTTCCCTTCCAGTGCCAGCTATCCTCCACCATCATTCTCAAGCATAAATTTTCGGGATGACACTAAAATTTGTTACCAAGGTACCTCGTGAATACTCCTCTCCTTTCTTCCGACTTGAGGCCCAAATGGCCACTCTCCATTTTATTTCTTGAAGAGCCAAACCTCCATCAACAATGGCACCATGGAAAACCATACTGTTTCGATGGTTCCATACTGTCCACATCACCGCAAACCATTCCGCCATCCAAATTTTCCTTCTCATTCTATTGTGGAAATAAGCCATCATCCATTCTTCATACCACTCCTTCAAAGAACTTACTAATGACACTGTGTGATCTAACTCCCTCATCAATACTTGCCAAATCTGCCTTGCAAATGGACAGCTTACAAACAGATGGTCTACCGTTTCACCATGATCCTGGCAAAACGGGCAAATGTCTTCCTCTGCTTCCATTATTTCCTTCTTGCTCAGTAAAAACCTTGTGTTTAATTTTGCTACTAAGGCTAGCCATGACAATGATGACATAATCTCCACCTTAGGTGATGCCAGTTCCTTCCATATTGAACAAGGCCAGCCCTATGGTGTTTAGTACTTCCCTTCTCACTAGTCTCTTCACCTCCGCTTTCTTGTCAAAGGAGCCTAGACCGCGTACATTTCAGGCGGCTAATCTCCTTTGTTATTCAGAATGGTCCTGCGCCACTGTTTCGGTGAGTCTTGTGTTCCTCCTCCCATTATTCCTTCCTTTCTTCCTTCTCCTTGTAGACCTTTTTAGTAGCTTTCCGATTGCTTTTTCTTGGTCGCCTAGGATCTTCGTTGTTAGTTGTTTCGTTATGTTCAATATGCATCAGTGTTAATACACCTTTTTCAGTTTTGAAATAATGAAAGAATGCCTTGATATTTTTTGATATGATTTTTAAGTGGACTTTTTGTTGGGTGAAAAATTGTTGGTTAAGTTGTGAATAGCAATTTATCCTCATTTTGTTTTTTTTGTTTTTCTTTATGACCCAATCACGTGAGAGTCGAGACTCTCCCTCTATCCTTGATTCCCTTTGGTTTATCCCTCTGCATCTTCTCAATCTAAAGGTATCTTACTGAAATAACATTAAAACATCAAATGAACCTAACTTACACATATGAAAGGGAGGGAACAAGTTCTTGCAAATTATCAAGCAAGATGCCAACATTTCATCTAGTAGATCGTGGTAATGGGCGGGGCATGTAATACTCTATATATGTATTCACAATTTGTTTAAACGACAACAAAGTGCATTTATTTAAAAAATTTAGCTCAATCAAACAAAATTCTCAGAAAAATTTAATGCTTAGCAAGAAAATTCGAGTTTAAATTGGTTTTTCTCTTTTATTGATCGCTTTGGCACCTTCGATTGGTACATCACAAGTCTATTGGTTGAATTTGATCAAATTGAAAGGCACTAACATTTACAACTTATTCGAAAAAATTATTAAGAAAACTAGGTAATGTAAATGAATAACTCTCGAGCACCATTATCTCATCAAACTAATTCGCACTTGAAACTAGACTCCTGGAAATCAATATACTCTAGTTCCCATGTATCCTCAACCCTAATGTTTATCTAATAAACAAAACTAATTAAAATGAAAAAGTTACGAAAATGTTTCTCTAATTTTTATTCTTTATCATAAATGTTGGGCATGAGCAGGTAATTCTACCACAAAGGGGAAGAAGGCACAAGTCCCCGTTGCGGTTATTGTTGCAGTTACAACATCAACTAGTATATTAATTTCATTATCGTTTGGCATATGGATCTGTATAAAGAGAAGGAAGCCCAACGAGGGAGATCATGGTAAGTTGTATTTTAGTTTGGTCAATTAGCACGAAGTATGTCAGTAGGTATGGAACCAGAAAAAAAAATAATATGGAACATCTATTCAACTCTATAAAGTTTAGTTTAGTTGTCAAACAACTGAACTAATATGTGGAACATTTTAGGACCTGCGTAATAAACAACTCTCTCTCTCATATTTAGAATAATAGTGAATATCAAAGTCGTGTAGTTACTTTTCATTTTATCAAGACTGGTAATGACATATATAAAAAAGGATAAGACAAGCTTAGATACAAGTTTTTGTCTTGCGAAAATTATACATGTTTAAGATTATGTAACTGTCATATTATACTTTTCATATATATTGAAAAGGAATACAAATCAAAATCAAAATGAAACAAATATTTGAGGAATAAAATATGGAGTGGAATAGGTTGAGCTTAAATCAAGATTACATTCTTTTAGAAAAACAAAATTGAAAGCAAAGCTTAAGTAAGTGAAAATTGGCCCAAAAATAAATTATTCAATTAAAAAAGTATGAAAGATAAATAAACAAAAACAAAAAATTTACAATATTAACACATCTCACGAGTAAAGTAGAACTACGATAAGCAAAAAATTTAAAAATAGAAATAAAAACTGCACCTAACAAGATTTGAATGCGAGACCTCAATTAAACTGATAATAAAAGTCAAACTTTCATTCTATCAACCATTTGGGCTAGCAGTTATAGTTCAAATATTTTGCACTGTATCTATAATGTATATATTATTTCGTGAGACCATAGAGATTGCGACTGTCCCCCTAACATTCCTTGTTTCCGCCTCTGTCTCAGGCAGTTTCCCTTTGTTTCCAAAAGGTTTTATTTTTGGTTTTCGAAAGGTTTTATTGGATCTGCTGGGATCAACCTCTTCATACGCTTCTGCGCGTTGAGGGAAAGTTGCTCACATCTAAATCTCGTCTGACACTGAATTAGAGGGACTATACTGAGATCAAACATTGTTGTCACTAAATAGTAAACAATTTTATAAATCTTCATAGTTTTTATCATACAAGATCAGAAACGAAAGAAGATAGTTTCCATTGTGCATAGATAATATAATTAAATAAACTAAAATCCTTGTGTGTGTACTCATTTCTTACAAAATTTGTCCGACAGAAGCAAAGGAGATTTCTAGTGTGGAATGCTTGCAATTTGATATAAATACAATTAGAGCAGCAACACAAAATTTCTCCAGCAATAATAAACTTGGAAAAGGTGGATTTGGTGAAGTTTACAAGGTATTTTTTTTTTATTTGTGGCTATGCTGTTCCTACAAATGAAATTATAGAAACTTTGGCCGTTAATTAATATGTCTATATATTGTTTAATGATTTACTAGGTATCTTTGTGGTATTTGTCAGGGTAAACTTGAGAATGGGCAAGAAGTTGCAATCAAGAGGTTATTACAAACATCTAAACAGGGAATTATAGAGTTTGAAACTGAGATTGTTCTTGTTGCAAAACTTCAACATAAGAACTTGGTCAAGCTCTTGGGATTTTGCCTGACATCCAAAGAGAAGATATTAGTATATGAGCTGCTTCCAAATTGAAGTTTAGACCGATCTTTATTTGGTAACATACTCTTTCAACAACACTTTATATATGTCCGTTTCATAAAACTTAATGATAATAGCGTTCGACTTGTCACAAAGTTGTTCAGGTACTGCAGACGCCATAATTGTTATTATTTTGGTGGGATTCTGGTATCCAATCTAAAGTTAGATGGGTAGTTGTGTGAGTCACTGACACTTTACTTTGATCTATACTTAAAAATAGTCATCATAATGATATTGCAGACGGAACAAGCAATACACCTCTAGATTGGCAAACAAGGCTCAATATTATAATAGGGATTGCAAGGGGGCTTATGTATCTTCATGAAGATTCACGGCTTACAGTTATCCACAGAGACCTAAAGACAAGTAATATATTGCTAGATCATGCTATGAATCCCAAGATATCTGATTTTGGTTTAGCAAAGCTGTTCGAGGATGATCAAACTCAAGGGGACACTGGCAGAATTGTTGACACCTAGTAAGATATTACTCAACCTAAATGTGACTAATACACTATATATTGTGGTTAATCATGTTTCTTTGTCCTATTTTTATACGTCGTAAGATTTTGATGTTTCTTACTAACAAGCTAACTTTTGTTGTATGTTAATATAGTGGTTATATGGCTCTAGAATATGCAGTAACAGGTCACTACTCAGTAAAGTCAGATATTTATAGTTTTGGAGTTATAGCTCTTGAGATAATAAGTGGAGAGAAGAATCGATTCTTTGGTGGATTGCAACTAAAGGAAGCACTATTACACCGAGTAAGTTTTCATTGCTTAGTAAGATAATGTCTTAGTAACAATTATTACACTAACACCAAAAACAAAATTAATCACAGATTTAACTAACAATATCTTCCTTGATCCTTGATTATTCTCATAGGCATGGAGACTTTGGAATGAGAACAAACAGCTTGATTTGATCGATAAGAGGCTGAATGAGGACTTTTCACACGAAGAACTAATAAGGTGTTATCATATTGGTCTATTATGCATACAAGAAGATGAAACACAAAGGCCAGGAATGAGATTAATTTTGGATGCCTTAAGTCGGCCTTCTATTAGCCTTCAAGAGCCAGCTGCCCCCTGTTTCTTTGGCAACGTTATTAAGCCTAATAAAGAATTTGGCATGCCTCCACATACATACTCTGGGACTGAAACAATCACTTATGTGAATCCTCGTGATCAATTACGTTTTCAATGTGCGACTCACATTGAATGTTTGGCTGATATATAGACAATCATTTAATGGATTTAAAATAACAAAGTTGTTTGCATTATCATGTTTCGAATAACATATCAACCACCTTATGAGAAGTATATTATAAAAGGATTACATCTACAATGTTGAAAAAAAGGGGTTACATCTACAATAAGAATCGTGGATGTTCACCGAAAATCAAATAAACACCATTACTATACAACACGAGTATTTAATATGTTGGAATAAAAAGGGTTAATGTAAAACCCTGAAAAATTCAAACGCCTTGACCGTGACGTCGTTAATAATCTGGTTTCACTCCGTTAATTATTCAGAATAGTTTGTGATTATTTATGCTGACACTTGAGCTCATGGAACCGTTGGGAAACTAACAAGGGTGTATTGGTAATATCACGTGTTATTATTATTATTCGTATTATTCTTATTATTATTATGATTATTATTATATGTTTATTATTTTTTTATTATTATTATTATTATTATTATTATTATTATTATGTAATTAATATTATATGACTTTATGTGCTTCTTTTATTTATTTATGAAATTGCATGTTTCCCTTTTTAATTAATTATATGGTTGTTATTATTTTAGAAAAACTAAAGGTTCTAATTATTTTCTTCTTATTATTGTTAGCAGCTGGCTTATTTATTTTATTTTACAAAATTAATTTCTTTTTTTTAAATTGGTTTTAGTATAAGTAGGCACTACAACAAAACAGGGCTTTAGCGGCATTTATTTTGCTTTTAGCGGCATTTATAAATGCTGCTGTAGCCTACCCCAACAAATAAATAAATGTCGCTAGAGGCAGTGTCGCGATAGCATTGGACAACATTTGTTGTATTTGCTGGGGTGGGCCTAATTAAATGCCGCTAAAGGCCTTTGTTTCAACAACACTAATCAGCATACATTTATCCAATGATTAACATAAATTCAAAACTAAACAAATTCTAGGAAATGGAAAACATAAATTTCTCAAAAATAACTCAAAAATTCTCATAAATTGTGTCCAAATATTTCAAATCCAACCAAAAATAACGGGTTTGTTATTAGTTTACAACCCAACACATCAACATCATCCATAAGCCGATAAAACAACCAAAAATGGCCAACATCCGATCTAAGATATGAAACCATATTAAACTATATTGTCTTCCAGATTATCACTTCATCCGTACTCATGTCAATTTGATGCGCATGATCCTGGTTGATATTGGGGGTGGAGTTGAGAAGAATACACATCAAATTACTGTGTTTATCTTTCAGAGGCACTATCTTCCTCATGATCTATTCCCTGTAATGATGGATTCTCCATGGGACTTCCAGCATAATTTTGGCCATTCACACTTGATTCTGATATTGAATATTCATCGTCCCACTTGTCCTGTGCTTTCCACTTACCTTGTTGTTTATGCCTCCTACTGCTTAGGAAAACAAAATGACAAATTATAACAGGCCAAAGAACCATCACTCAGTATTTTTCATGGTAATTTCATTATAAGAGTATTAATCAGTTGATATGTGAAAGAATGTTAAGTTCAATGATCATGACTATTGGAACGAATTACACAATACTACCTCTATAATTCATACCTTATCATTAATAGGTGATTGTCCATTTCTAATCAATTGCAACAAATCCACAACCCATGATTGAGCAAAATCTCGTTGTTTAGTAAGCTCTCTGATCTCCTTCATCTGTGAATTATGGGGAAGATTGGATGAAGCTAATCAAACTCCTTTATTCAATGTTCCAGAAAGCACTATATGATAGCTCACATGCATAAAGTACTTTACTCAACAAGGTCATGGAAGATTAGCATCCATATTGTTAACGACAATTTTTTGATCACATTAAAGTCCAATTCTTCTGGACAACACTAATTATTGATCATTTAACAATCTTAATCAACATTAAAAAGGAATTGGAAAACACAGTAATTATGAAAAATACACAGCAAAAAAAAAAAAAAAAGAAACAAAATATCGTACAAAATAAAGAGCTAGATGTGTAGCAACTAAAGTGCTAAACATTAGGGGTGGAAGAAAAATCCGGAACCGGCACACCGAACCGGAAACCGGATAAAAAAAACCGGGAACGGGCAACACCGAACCGGTTTAAAAATCCGGTGCACCGCACCGGAAAAACCGAATACTAAACGGGGCGGTTCCGGTTTGGGATATTCACACCGACGGGGAACCGGCACCGCACCGTTAATATAATTAAATACATGTATATATAAATTTTGGTTAAAAAAAATTCTACCCAAAAATTAATACAAAAATAATATAAATTAACTAGTTAAAAAAAAGAACATTAGGTGTTAATGTGTTATTGGGTTGGGCTTATGGGCTAGTAAATTTGGTTTTCACTTTTTTTTTATTAAATAAAGATTTTTTTTTATTAAATAGAGATTTTTTAATGTTTGATAGGAATTTATGCGGTTCCGGTTCACCGGTGAAACCGCACCGTTAAAGCCGGTGCACCGGTTTTTAAAAACCGGGTGATTCGGTTCCGGTTCCGGTTTATGCTTTTCGCGCACCGTTTCATCCGGTGCACCGCTTCGGCGCACCGAAACCGCACCGCACCGCACCGTTTCCACCCCTACTAAACATGCTAATCCTCCTTTGGGACAATATAGTTTAATTTATAATATATGCGCATATATTGTCTTCTCAACTGTAGTCTTCTCAACTAAAGTGCTAAACATATTAAACTATATTGTCTTCCAGATTAAACACAATTGATGCTATGCTCCTTTTCGAACCTCCTGTAGTTTATCTTTCCTTTCTCTCCGATGAATACACATCAAACTAAGTTAGGTTGTTATCCACTATGAACACAGTTAGTCATCAAGAACGATTCTATGCAACAAAACTACAGAAACAATATTTGAGCCTCGAATACCATAATTGCACCATATTCACCCTATGTTATCAGAGCGATAATATATATCTTAGGGCAAGATACTATTTATGCACCTACTTCTATAGAAAACTCAATGACCTTTTTCTTGCTCATATAAGCCGATAATTGTCATTAAGAGCTTGTATCACCAAATACCAAGCCATGCCAACAAAATAATCTCCAAAATGTAATTTAAGTTCAAAATTTAATTCAAATCAGTACTATTATTTTCTAAAACAAAGGATAACCACCAAGTCACATTATGCATGATCTGATATGGATATATGGCAAAAATGAGAACTTACTTGGCAATTAGGCTAGCTCTAGACTTGGGAAATAGAAACCTTCCGTTGATGTCTCAATCTTTTAGGAAGACTAGACCCGTTGTTGACCTACAAAACAAGTAAGAACAAAAACATCATTAAATAATCATAATTATATATGCTAGTTTAAGTAACAAATAAAAAAAATTCACAACTTACATTTCCATCTCCATAAATGGATGAACTAGATGGTATAGAGTCCTCCATTGGCCTTTTAGTGATAATATCCCTTAACATTGCTAGTTCGGCTTTAAAGTTGGCTTGCTCACTTTCAAGGTATGTCACCTTATCTTCCAATTTCTTGTTGTGGTCAATGAGTTCCCTATTTTGAGCTTCCAAGCAGTCCATCCTTTCATTGTTCAAGCTACGGTTGTCTTCATTTCTTCCTCCAACTTCACTAGAAGAAAGGGACGCCAAGGATGATGGACCAAATCCTATACCTCAAACTCAGCCTCTTCTTTCCTCCCCCATATTAATGCCTTTAATCGCTTGAGAATATATGTCACCTTCCCATGCAACACTATCTTCAACCACTTCTTTGCCATTTGGAAGTTGACTCAACTTCTCATTTATTAGCTCCTACAAAAATATATGCAGAAAAAGATAAAATGAGTTGCAACTAGCAAGGAAGTCAAAAACAAACCATCTGAATTCTGAACACTACCATTGTCGGATAATCATATAGAACAAGCCACATATACCAAGTTAAATAAATACAAAACAATAATCATAAAGTAAAAAGTACTAATCAAAACCCTACAAAAGTATTCATAAACACCAAAAACTTATTTATGAATAATCCTAATTCTGGTAAACAAATTTGGTGGGATGCATCAGTTGAAGGTTTTTTGTTTGATTTGAGAGCTGTCATCTTTGTGTTTGTGTTTCAGTGTGTGAGATCATTAATCAATAAGCTTATCATTCACAGCTGATATGGTTTTAAGCATTATCCTATATCGAAACAGACTATATATATCATACACATCTGCCTAGGACACTAACCAACTATTGATGTTGAATCAGAGGTTATGATGTTTCTTAGTTTCAGTACAGTGACTGTAAATTACTATCCCTATGCTACAGGTATACAAACATATAATGATGCTAAGCATTATGCTATATCAACCAAAATCCCTGAATTCAACAACAAAAACAAAACTCTTGTTGTCCAGTACTCTGTCAAGTTTGAACAAGATATTGAGTGTGGAGGAGGTTACATAAAGCTTCTTTCTGGTTATGTCAATCAAAAGAAATTTGGTGGTGATACAAAAGACACATGAGAGCCCCAGAGATTCAATTAGTTGAAAACGCAATAATTGAGAAACTATGTTCGTGCTTACTGTAGCTTCCTTAGATTTTTCATCCATTAGCGCTGGCCGAGTCTTCCGATCTTTGTGAGTACCCACAAAGACATGAGCTCTAGAGGGCTCCACCCCATCAACAGTCTAATAAGACAAAATAAATATGTAATTGATTAAAAAGTTGCAAAATATACAACAAACCAGAACCAAATAGCAGACATTATTACAAACCTGCTCTGTAGATATACGAGCGAAACTTTTGGATCCCGCTGTATGCATCATAACTTGCTTAGAACGACTTTCAGTGTTTCTCTCACTTCGCCTCTGGATACATAACAGTCTATCAAAACCGGTAAAAATAAATAACAAATTCAAATAGTCCAAATTCAAATTACCTTTCCCTGAATAGAACTCCAACGTGTTACCAAAGATATCCATTGATCTCGAGGCAAACAATCAGGTCTATGGTCATTGATAATAATAGTCACACTTACACTTCTAAAAAGTGGCTCATAGTAATCAGATAAGTTTCCTAATGCTGGAAAATCATTTATTGTCCACTTAAGAGCAGCGTACAATTGAAAAACTTGGCCAGCTGCTGCATCATAGGTAGGAACCCCAACATGCCACAGTTCTATCAACTCCTCAATAAGAGGTTGCAAATAGACATCAATGTCATTTCCTGGTGCTTTTGGATCCGGAATGAGCAATGACAAAATAAAATTCTCTCTTTTCATGCATAACCATGGTGGCACGTTATATAGTATTAAGAAGACAGGCCAAACACTATACCTGCTATCTTTTCTACCAAATGGGTTGAAACCATCACTTGAAAGCCCCAACCTGACATTTCGAGGTTCGACGACAAAATTAAAGTGTAAAGAATCAAATTTTCTCCAAGCCTCAAAGTCTGTTGGATGCCTTAGAACTCCGTCCTTCTTGCGCCCTTTCTCATGCCATATCATGTCTTTTGCCATTTGGGACGACATGAACAACCTTTGGAGCCTTGGTTTTAGGGGAAAATAGCGCAACACCTTTGCAGGAATCGACTTCTTCGTCCTTACTACTACAATTACCGCCATCTAGCTACGCTTTTTAAGCTAATTTGCGACACTATAAAGCGTCGGCAACGGATTTACCGACGCTATGAAAAGTGTCGGCAAATCGAGTGTCGAGAGCTTGGCGACACTTTTTGGCGTCAGGATGGGCGACAGTTTATTGTAACGAGCTAGTTGCATTTCTCAGCGCTTCCTAGTGTCATGAAACACAGTTTGCCGCCAAATACAAATTAGTTGGCGGGAAAAGGGCGACACTTTTTTGTGCAGTTAATTTATTAGCGGGAAACCCCTAAACCTTTACTACTACTTTTTTCATTTTTGGAACTGTCATCATGATATATATATATATATATATATATATATATATATATATATAAAGGAAAACACAAAATTAAATCAAATCTAGTAATACTTGATCAAAATCAAGAAGTTTCATTAAGGAAAATTTTTGTTCATAACCATAAAACTCTAATTTCAAGTCACTAACATGAAAACAAAATTTAAATGTTTCATAACATGTTATAATAGGGTTAATAACTAAATATTTTGAGGGAAAAAGTACTATAAATGACAATGTATCTCTAAATTAAATTCAAAGCATAAAAATATGTGTTGTTCTGTTGTATGTTGGTTGGTCTACTGAGAAGAAGTGTGCTCTAATTCTTCATCATCTTTAGTAGTTTTCTCTAATTCCTCATCTTCATCATTCCATTTCCACTTGATGATTCCGTGATCTACAAAATAATTATAAGTAATAAGTAAGATTGAAAATGTGTATCAAATGAGGTGATCCATATACAAGAAAATAGTAGTAGAAGTAGGTGATAACCTACTACGACATATAAAAGTTAATTTTCTTAATTTTTGAATAAAATAGCAAAATTAAAGAATTTACCTGATCATTAGCTTTCTTTAAAGTCATATTAGCAGCTTCTAGCACTGAATCTGGAACATAACATCGCATACCTTCAAATACTTGAGCCAATTCTTCTAAACCATCAAATAGAGACAACCAAGGCCGGGAGGCCTTTAAAAACACGGCAGTGATGACAAACAGAAAGCCAAGGCATACACGCATACACACATACAAAAGGAGACTAAAGATGCAAGGGATCACTATATTTATTCCGATCCTTGGTATTGGCAGGAAGGATAAGAACCTGATTTTTTGTAGTTGAATAATTGAAGTTGTTATTTTACACAAACTGAAAGACAAAATGAAGAAATGAGGTATGTGAATGAGGCTATACATAATATATTAGAGTAGAAACCCTTGTTTATAATTATACCCTAGATGCTCATGTGCAAGAATGCTAACACAAGAAAGGTGCTTCAGTCAGTCACAACTTACAACCAATTTTATTACATAACCAACTCTGATAACTAACTAACTGACCTGTCTGGAGGGTGCGTGAGTACTAACAAGGAATTCATATATCCCTCACACCTATTGTTACTTCGTTTTTGGATCTGGATTACTTGTATAGGACGCCTATTGTATCGATTTGGATTATTTATATATCCCTCAAGAGAGAACTGGTGGTAGCTTAACATTTAGACACTTGACGGAGAATTAACAACATAGGATTGTATGACTATAATTTCAAACAGCATATCAAGAACCAATTGAAAGTAGTTACCTGTATTTTGGTAATCTTTGGCCTTTCCCTAAAGGCCAGTCCAGTATGAATCAACACCACTTGAGCCATCCTGTTTCATAATCCTCACATTCGGTTGTTCCTAAAACAAGACCAAAACAATACAATGAATCTCTTACATACATTTAATTTGCACACAAAGTTTGTTGTACATCTTCACAGTTTCAAGTAATAGGGGATACTTACCATAACTTTTGCCTGGCGTTTCTCCCACCGAGAGCTTGCCTGTAACAATGACACTCGGGTTTTCCGGACTTGTTGTCCCGAACAATAGCAACAGGGCTCAAAGAAGCTCGTGTCTTAGACTTATTCACATGATCATATGTCATAGCCTTTTGGGAGCTCATTGATCCTACTTCCAACAGCGTAAGCCTCGAGGAAGTCATATGGGGTTCCCTTCACTGGAGCCAACTTACCAGTGGGAATCAGGTATTCATCAACCGGAGTGGACCCAAATATTTGGACTTGATGATCTAGGATGGTGCCGCTGTTGTGGCCTCCTAGGTTCCAGTAAGTATGTTGGGCCAGATTCACCGGGGTGGGTTTGTTTAGGGGTTTCCCACTCATTTCTATTATTAGACTGTTATAAGGCCTATTTTGTAGGTTACTTTCACCATCAAATCTCTAGGGAACCCTTCAAAAAGGAGCGATTCAGAACATAGTTGTCAGAGGTGCCAATCTTTAACATATAATTATATTATAAATCCATTCTTAGTCCCACAGAAATTAAACAGAGCTATGAAGAAAATTAATGGTACCAAACCATCTTCTTCATCCTTGCTGTAACAAATGAGGTCGATTGTTACTTTAGAAAAATACCTTAAAACTTCGACAAATAATTTGGAACGAATCAACATTTAGCAACCAAATATCTTAGAAACGAATTAAAAGTTACATCAAATTGAATCGGAGAATGAGAAACTACAAGTAAAAGTGCAATAAATTGAAGAAAACGAAGTTTGAGTAGGAACGAAATCAACCTGAGGCCCCAATTAAGCATAGGTGTGGTAGATTAGGGTTAGGGTTTGGATTTGAGAGGATTAGAAGAAGCTAACAGGACCCGAGACAACGAGAGCCCATCAGAGATAGCGACGACTGACCAGAGACAGCGACGGTAGACCAGATACTGCGAGAGCCCACCGGAGACAACGATGGCCGACCACCAGCAACCTTGACGGAGGCAGATCAATGGAGTACTAGAAGATGGAGAGGTGGCACCATAGTTGGAGACTTGGAGTTGCACAAGACGACGCGAAGAATGGGAAAAAAGTAGGGTTCGATTTTTTTTGACACAGTAAGGGGGGAGATTTGATTTTCAATTGGCGCTTCTATTTTCATTTTGGGCTCTATTCAGCGCCCTGACAAAAGTTCTTTACGGTGCATTTGGTTGGTCAATAATTTTAGAGAAATGGTCAATTTTTTCAGGTTGACTAATTTTTCTCATGTTTGGACGTAGATTGACCTCGGAAAAAGTTTCACGGTGGACCCACCATTTTATCCACTTTCCTAAGGAAAATTTCCCTTAGGGGGGACTAAGGAAAATTTTTCTTAGGGAAACCTTTCCCATGAAAAACTTCCCATGGGAAATTTTCCCCCAAAAAAATTTTCATGGGGTTCCTACCAAACGCTCCATTAATTGTAAAAAAAAAAACCAATTTTGGAGGCTAGGGCGAAATTTATTTAAATGTCACTAAAGGTATAATACTTATTTCATATGCTGATTTTGAGTGGCATTCGTAATAAATGTCGCTACACAAATGCTGCTAGAACCTGTTTTGTTGTAGTGACTGGAGGTAGGTAACTGTTAATTACATCACCAATTCTTTTTCCATTTTTGAATACTTAACCTTGTACTTACCATATCTTAGGCCAGTTGGAACTATACCTCATTAACTCTCTTGTACTCCTTTTTTATGGAGTGTTAGGAAAGGCGTAGTTTCTAAATCATAGGTCAGTTGGAACTAACATCTCTAAATTGCAATATTTAGGAGCGTACTACTACATCCGACCCCTTCGTGTTTCACACTAGACGCAATTTTGGAGTACTAGTTTTGGTTTTGGTTTAGGCAGTCATAAAATTATACATATATATAGGCTATGGTGATCAAACACTTATATTGAAACTGGGTTGAACTAACTATTAAAAAACTAATAATATAGATTATTGAAGTATTTGTTAACTCTTAACATCTTAATCATAAGTTTATCATAACAATTACAGTTAATTTCGACCAGGACAAAATATTAATTAACTAGGAAACTATAATAATACATAAAATAACATATATAGTAAGCATAAACATAAATATTGGAGATACATTTACATATGCTTAACTTTTATGTTTAAACTTATAAAATATCCTTATAATCTACACCAATGGGCATGGAAATGGGAAGATACCATATCTTGACGCTTTTTTATGCTGCTAGGTTACGCGACACAAAAATGCGTCGGAAGAAAGTGCCGGGATATGTTGCATTCCTCTCGACGCTTTCAAAGCGTCGCTAAAAAAGCGTAGCGAAACCGCGGTAATTGTAGTAGTATATATATTTTGCAGTCAATACATTCTCTTCCGACTTGTCTTTATCTTCTTTCCATCTAGAGGCATGACAAACTTTACACTCCATTGCATTAGCATCATCTTTCCAAAACAATATACAGTCATTGGGGCATGCATCTATTTTTTTATATTTGAGACCCAATCTTTCGATGATTTTCCGTGATTCATTCATAGAACTAGGTAAAGTCTCACCTTCTGGTAAAGCATCCTTCAATAACTTCAACAACTCATCAAATGACTTATTAGACCATCCAAAACGACATTTGATATTGTATAAATGTAAGAAGAAAGATAACAAGCTGTATTTTTCATATCCAGGATATAACTCCTTCTTGGCATCTCCCATTAAACGACTAAACATCCCTATATCCGGATGAGAATGCATGTTATCATTTTCTGTACCATAACTATAAGCTCCTGAGTTTGGCTCCACCACCCTTTCATCTTCAACTCCATTGGCTCTAGAACTTGGCCCAACGCTTTCATCATGAATTGCATTAACATTATGCAACCCAGAAGAAACTCCAAATATGTAAGGTAACATTTCTATTACATTATCATCACCGCCATTATCATCATCATTTTCTTGGTTTGCATCAAAACTCATTGGCAACCCCGATGCAGATATTGACTCTCCATGGCAATACCAAGTATCATAGTCATCAAGCATTCCATGTTCAACAAGATGATCATATATTTCTTCCCTAGATCTAGGGAAACGGTTGACACACCTTTTGCAAGGACAAGAGACTTTTCCATCTTGGTTGCTCGTAAATGCAAACTCCAAAAATTCATTAACTTCACATGTCCTCATCCCAATTACTACTTCTAATCCACTTGCGCTTTCGATTGTCCATATGTATACCCTTATTATCAACAAAAGTATGAATGAGAAATCAGGAAAACTTAAAAGGGTAGGGTGGTGTTTTATTATAAAATCATAAACACAATGAGTACATATCAAAAAAATTATAACAAATTGGTTACCTCTTCTAGCCCAACATATATATGTGCAGTCTGAACCTCTAATAAACAACTCTCATCAACAATCACTAGAAGTCCTGCCAAAAAAAAAAAAGAGCTCAAATGTATTAATATTAAAAAATATCATTAAAATAATTAAGATGAAAAACTAAATGTGTATATTATTAAAACATGTGGTCTATAATGACAGATAATCTGTAATGGATGGTTGAATGAGTAATGACGAGAACAATCATCAAAATATGTACAATAAATAAGGCATATAGAGGTAGCAGACTAGTAGTAGTATTTATGTACTAAAACAACCAAGATTGATTTTGCAATGTTGGCAATAATATTAGTGACAACCACCAATATCACCAAAACAACACAAGATTGATTCCAACCATGAATACTCTTGATTGGATCATGACCACTGAATAAATTTCATGGTAAGGTTGGCAAGGAAAGTTGGGGTGAACGAAAATTGAGCACCAATTTATTAGTTGAAAGAAAATTGGAGAAGAGGATAGAGATGTAAGCCTAAAACAATCCACCCAAAAAGGAAGAGTTGCTTTACATATCACGTTTCTCTCTCTTGAAAGAGCCTATATTTAAGGTGGGTGTTGTTTTGCACCATACTTGTTTTTCTTTTAGAGGAGGAGTTGGGGTCGTGTAAGGTGATAAAATCCTAGTGGCACAAAACACAGGGACAGAAAGCAGGAGAGAAGGGAGGCAAATGAAATCACCCCAAATACTAAAAATTAACCAAATTCCCTTGAGGCAGATAGGCATCTTCCCCAATCCCCAAGCTTGCACTATTGGGCTACGGCAAGTTTTACTTAAAATCATTTTCGGTTGACTATACACCTCCTCAATACTTCTATAAGAATGTACAACGGAGAGGGAAATGAGACAGTTTAGCACATAGATAAACTTTTTAACTCATACCAATTGAGTTACTAAGTTCACATGTAAACAACTGATATTTTTTTTTGATAAACATATTTATAGATATTCACCACTAGAATTGATGCTGGATCATAAATATGGATATTAACAATGATTTCAGAATAGTACATGGATGATAATTTGATAAATTAAAAAGAATAGACCCTTCTGGCTTTCCTCCTGATCTAGCTTCACTAAAGAAATATTGCATGCCCGTCCCATCTTTTCACGAATAATCAGCTGACAGGCTAAGCCCAAGGGAAATAAATCAGAATAAATACAAGCAGAAAATGTTATACTTTTTATTTGTCAAGTTCAAGGATCTCTGACAAGTTTTTTACAGTCTGCATTACATAAGGCATCAAAATATCCTCCCAATCAAAAGGCCTACCTAGATGCTCCTTAATGCATTATTAATCAGAAAATGTTAGGAATCTGATTGACATTCTGCACAATTAGTCTCCTTCTCTGCCTCTTTTCTTTGATAGATTGTCCAACAATGATGGCTACAAGATTCCCCTCTATTATCTCTAATGCCAGACAAGTTTTCAAACTACATTGATCTCTACATGGGAAGAATCAGAAAGGAGTTTCAAAAGGACATTTATACTCTAGAGACAAACACAGCTAAATCCTGAATCATCATGTAAGAAATTAGGTAACACAAGCATGGTGGAGCTTGCTAGTTCTCGAAAGCTAGGAACTCCAGGAACTCCGCCATAAAAGTCAAAATCACAGACTATACATGAATAGGTTCCATACATGAGCTACTATTCATCTTTACCTCCATTCTCTTCAAATCAGAGAGGCGAAATCAGATCGAAAAGCTCAACCTCTACCGTGCAAAATCAGTCGACCTCGGAGAAATGCGCAACGAATTCTTGACTGAAGCTTATCAAATTTCATGAAAGTGAGAAGGAAAACATAGACAAATCAAGAGTAAATCTGGATATAGATCAAAGAGAGAAGATCTAGTAGCACAAACCTATGGAAGATGAGCTCAAAACGTAATTTGAATCGGTACCTCGGCCGGCTCGGCGATATATTAGAGCAAAGAGGAATCGGGAGAGAGAAATGAGGAGAGGAGAGGAGCAATTTTACTGGACTTCGAATTCGATGTTGTGATTAGCAATTTTGAGCAAATGAAAGAGATGAGATTGTATATGAGAATTTGGAGATGAAGGAAAGAGAAGTGAGGCGTGCTTTTGGTGAGGGACGAATAGAGAGAAGGAGAGGGAGAGAGAGAAACCACAGAGAGGGAAAGTGAAATCAGGTTTTAGCCTTTTCAATTTCGAAATCTTTTCAATTTCAAACACAACGCTGTAATACACTGTAATGCATACCCTACAGTGGAATTTGTTGATAAATGCTGTTAAGGGAGATATCTACATTAATCTAATTTACACCTTTAGTGACATTTATCATAAATGCCATTAGATAAATGCCACTAAAGGGCTAATTTGTTGTAGTGAGGCAAGTTATAATAGAAAACTTAAGCCAAACCCTAAAACCCAACGTGAACCCTAACTCTTTCCCCTATCTCCCTCCATTTTCTCTGCCGTGGATTTCCTTGCCTTCAACGCGCCACCAGTCGCGGCCGGAACTCCGGCCAGCACCGCTACCGTAACCATCTTTTTCCTCCCTCGGTTTTCTTTCTTTTCCCCCTCGACCTGCTTTGTTCTATCTTTCGCACCCAACCCTCTCTCTCTGCCTTGCTATCCATGCGAACAACCACCAGCGACTGTCATCACTGCCTTCCCACAACGCCTACGACCACCACATCACCGTCCCTGCCCACCGAAGTCGTGATTGCAGCGTCGTTCCTCGGTTCCGACGCTGCTCTGTTCCCGTTGAGATAGTTGTATTTTATTTTAGTTTCTTTAGTTTCTTTAGGTTTCTTTTCTTTTTCTATTGTCTTTTGTTGGGCCTGTTTTTGCGCGACCCTTTTTCTCTTTGCTGGGAGTTTTCTTTTTAAGGTCCTCCTTGTTGGTAGGGCTCGTTGCTTGTTTCTCTCCAATTCTCAATAGAATCACTTCATCTTCATCTTGCTCGCTCCATCTCAGTTTTCATGGTATTAGAGTAGGTATAACCTCGCTCCTTCTCCCCTTCCCATTTTCCTTCCTTCCTCCTTTTTCCCCTACCTGTTACCTTCCGTTCTTCATGTTCTCTCTACAAATGGGAGACACAAAAGATACCAAGGTCGCGATCGTCGACCCTTCAGATCCCTTTTTCATTCACCCTTCAGATCATCCCGGGCAATCATTGGTCGTCGAACCATTCACAGGTGAAGATTTTGAAAACTGAAAGAGGATTGCCACCATTGCTCTTCAGGGAAAAACAAGTTTGTTTTCGTTGACGAATCCTATCAGCAGCCAAAAGACGATTCTCCTTTGTTACCGTTCTGGAAGAGATGTCAGCATATGGTCATTTCGTGGCTACTGAATTCCCTGGACAAGAACATCCTGGAATAGTGTTATTTATGCAGAAACCCCCAGTTTGATATGGGAAGAGTTGAGTCAACGTTATGGGCAATCCGACAATCTATAAGTAGCATTGTGCAAGAAAAACTAGATATTGCTGGGTATTTTAATCGGTATAAAAAGATCTGGGATGAGTTCAATCTGGTAGGAGGTCTGCCTCGATGTAATTGTGGGAAGTGCCAGTGTACCCCGATGAAGATTAATGAAGCCTTGCATAAGCATTCTGAAGATCAAAAGGTCATCCAGTTCTTGATGGGTTTGAACGAAAGCTACACTTCCTTAAGAGGGAACATTTTGATAATGAAGCTATTCCCGAATATCAGTCAGGTGTATGGGATGCTCCTTCAAGAGGAACGGTAGAGGAATGTGAGACATACTTCGAATTTTCTTTCTGAAAGAGCCTTTTTTCAAGCGTCACCCTCTCAAGGCATGAGTTATCATAAGAAGCAAGAATCCAAGAAAGAAGTGGTGATATGCAGCTACTGCAAAAAGCCTGGACACTCGAGAGAAAGATGCTAGAGGATTGTAGGGTATCCAAACAAGAATGGGCAATCCAACCGCAACAAGCCTAGGATAGATCAAAATCCAAGGTTTGCAATCAATGTCCACGAAATCGGGTCATCAGATGAGAATCTATCTCCTATTCTTGAAACACCAGTCTACACATTTCCTGGTTTGGATGCTGGGCAAACCAAACAAGTGATAAACTTTCTGGCTGAGCTCCAAGGCACCTCAAGGAACGACAAGCCTCTTTAACAAATGAAGCTAAACTCACCATTCATGGGAGGTATAACTTCCTTTTCTTCCAACAATGTTTGCTTAATTTCTGTCGCCAAGAACCAGACATGGATTATAGATTCAGGTGCCTCGGACCATATGACATATAATAAAACTAAATTATGTAATCTGGTTTCCTTGCTTGAGCCTATCTTGATTGTGTTGCCTAATGGTCAAAGAGTTAAAGTCACACAATATGGGGATTATAAATTGGGAAATGGTGTTCTACTACATCATGTTCTTTATGTGCCTTTCTTTACCTTTAACCTCATTTCAGTTAAAAGACTCAGTCAACAGTTGAACTGTAGTGTAGTGTTCACACCCTAATATTGCACCTTGCAGGACCCTTCTCTGAGGAGTCCTCTGGTTCTTGGTAAGTCTTCCTCTGGCCTATATGTTCTTGATGGCAAGATTGCCAAAACTCTGGAAGATTGTAAGAATGAGAGCACTAGAAGTTGGAATAAGATAGAGCCAATAAATACAAACAATTTTTATCCTTGTAAAAGCTTCATTGTTGGAACAGAGGAAGTTATAATTGCCTCTGGAAATTGTAAATCTTGTTCTCTGTGGTACAAGAGATTGGGACATGTTCCTATGAAAAAAATTGAAGTTGCTGAATCTGTCTGGGTGCTCCACCAATTGTGGATACAATAGTAATCTTGTTGCTTCTTGTGATGTCTGTCCTAAGGCAAGACAACACAGATTACCCTTTCTATATAGCAAAATTAGTACTACTGAACCTTTTGACCTGATTCACATCGATGTTTGGGGGCCTTACTCAGCTAAAACATACTCAGGACACAAGTATTTCCTTAGTATAGTGGATAACTTTTCTAGAAGTACCTGAACACATTTAATGATCACTAAAAGTGAGAGTCTCTCTTTGATCGATCAAAGTCTTTTGTTCAAATGGTTAAAACTCAATTTGGTAAGTGTATTAAGGTAATAAGATCAGACAATACTCTTGAGTTGGGTCTAAGCTATGAAGCTAAGGATTTCTTCTCCTGAAATAGAATCTTACATCAGACAAGTTGTGTACAAACTCCCCAACAGAATGGGGTCGTGGAAAGGAAACACAAACACTTGCTAGAAGTTAATTGTTCTTTGTTATTCCAGTCTCACTTACCTATAAAGTTTTGAGGAAACTGTTTGATGACAACCACCTATATAATAAATAGGTTACCTAGTACAGTTCTTGATGGCAAGACACCTTTTGAAATCTTGAACAAAAGGGCACCAGATTTGGGTCATTTGAGAGTATTTGGCTGTTTGTGCTATGTTTCTACCTTAAGGGAGGGGAGAACTAAGTTTGAACCTAGAGCTACTCTTGTGTTTTTCTTAGTTATCCGATGGGCAAGAAAGCCTACATGATAATGGACCTAAACTCTAAGAAATTTATAGTTACAAGAGATGTAAAATTCAATGAAACTATTTACCCCTTTCATGGTAATTTTGATAAAGGAGAGTTTGAATCCATTGTGAATAATCATGATCTCACTGATGACTATCCTGAGAACTCTGCTGTTATTGAGGAGAATATGCCCTCTCACAGTAGAGACCCCACTAATATTGAGGGATCCCCAGATTCACATGATCAAATTGAAATTATTACTAATGATACTGAGGATGCCACTGCTGAGAATAATGGACATGGACTTGGATAGATACTCCTGTGTGAAGATCTAGCAAGATCCGTAAAACTCCTACCTACTTGCAGGATTATTCTTTTCTGTCTACTGATGATGAAAAATCTGGTAATTTCTGTTTAGCTACCTGCACTAACTATGCTGTCCAACCTTTTGTGTATGACTCTTTTGCACTGCATGGAGATAGCAAATCCTTCTTGGAACATTTAGACTATCAAGAACCTACCACCTATTCTCAAGGTTCCTTACATCCCGGTCGGAAGGAAGCTATGGAAAATGAATTTCAGGCCTTAATGTTGAATAACACTTGGGATATTGTTTCTTTACCACCTAGAAAGAAACCAATAGGATGTAAATGGGTTTACAAAGTCAAACATAGAAGTGATGGGACCATAGAGAGGTTAAAAGCTAGGTTAGTGGTTCAAGGATTCACTCAGAAAGAAGGAATAGATTACACAGAAACTTTCTCCCATGTTATAGAAATGACCACAATTAGAATACTAATGACAGTAGTTGTTAAAAGGGGTTGGTCCTTGCATCAGTTAGATGTTAACAACGCTTTTTTGCATGGCGATTTAAGTGAAAAAATTTATAAGAAATTTCCACAAGGATTGACCACCAATGTAGCTCATCCTGTTTGTAAATTGAATAAATCACTTTATGGTTTGAAACAAGCATCCAGACAGTGGTATTCAAAATTAGCTGAAACACTTTTTTTTCAAGAAACTATTGCCATTCAAAAAATGATCATTCTTTATTTTGGAAGAAACAAGGTTCCTTGGTTACTTTTTTTTGGCTGTTTATGTGGATGATATACATTTAACTGGTAATGATATCCATGAAATACAAAGTGTAAAGAAGTATCTTGACAAGGTGTTCAAAATTAAAGACTTGGGGCATGTTAGCTACTTCCTAGGGATTGTGGTCCTTAGATCTGCAGACGGCCTGTTACTGACACAATAGAAGTTTACCAAGGGGCTTCTTCATGAATTTGGCGCTGACACTGCCAACATAGTAGTCACACCTCTGGAAATCAACACCCAACTGACTCATACTTCAAGGGAGTTACTTGATAACCCTACATTATATAGACACTTGATTGGAAACTGAATTTTCTCACTAATACAAGACCAAATATTTGTTTTACAGTGCAACATTTAAGTCAATTTATGCAAAGTCCAAGAACCTCCCATCTTAAGGCATGTTCTCAAGTATTTAAATGGAAGTATTTCAGTGGGCATTTTGTTGAATAATGACCCAACCATGGACTTGTTAACATATTGTGATTCTGATTGGGCCTCTTGTCCTCACACACGCAGGTTAGTTAGTGGTTTTGTGGTCTTCCTTGGAAAAACACTGATTTCATGGAAGTCTAAAAAGCAACAGTTCGTGAGTCTCTCCTCAGTAGAAGTAGAGTACAGAAGTATGAGAAGATTAGTAGCTGAGTTAGCTTGGTTGAGTAGACTCCTGCATGAGTTGACAGTTCAAAATGTGTTTCCCATCCCTGTAAAATGTGACAACCAAGCTGCGATTTATATCGTAAAGAATCCTGTCTATCATGATAGGACTAAGCACATAGAATTGGACTGTCACTTTGTTAGGGAAAAACTGATGAGAGGTTTAATCAAGTTGTCCCATGTTCCTACCAAACAACAGCTCGCAGACATTCTAACCAAGCCACTCACAGGAATACAACATCAAGAGATTTTGGGGAAATTGGGAGTTTTGCACCCTCCAATTTGAGGGGGGAGGGGGGTATTGAGATAGTTGTATTTTATTTTAGTTTCTTTAGGTTTCTTTTCTTTTTCTATTGTCTTTTGTTGGGCGTGTTTTTGCCCGACCCTTTTTCTCTTTGCTGGGAGTTTTGTTTTTAAGGTCCTCCTTGTTGGTAGGGCTCGTTGCTTGTTTCTCTCAAGTTCTCAATAGAATCACTTCTTCATCTTGCTCGCTCCATCTCAGTTTTCAGTTCCACCGCTCCGATTCCGCGATTGCCGCTGCTTGCTTTAGCTGCTGTTTCTGGCTGAGCCCAGGCACCACTACCAAGGCGGAACGACCACTCAGCATCGCCCTAACCACCGAAAACTTCCCGTGCCTAACCCTCTGTCCCCAATTCTAGCCTTGCTTGTTAAATTCATGCCGTGTTCTTGTTCGCGTGTTGCTCTGTTTTGGTTGCCTTCTTGTTTTCTTGATCCCTTGAGTTAGTAATCTGATGTTATTGTTATCATTGGATGGGTAGTGAATATAATATGGGTTTTTGTAAGAAACACGGGGGTAAGGGATTTGGGAAGTTTTAAGTGTTTATTTTTGGGGTTTTATTTGTATGATTTTGTGCTATTATTATAGTATGTATAATTGTTATTCTAAATTATGTTAAGGTCTTGTTAGTATTATTTCATGCATAAATTAGGGTTAGTTTAATTTGTTAAATTCGAATTCTTTGTTTACAATTGGGTAATGATGTGTGCTGTGGTCTTAAGTAAGGTTGATTATAGTTTTGAAAAATATTTTTTGGTTATCGTTCGAAATTGTGACGTATAGTTTATTTTGTAGTTCTCTAGTTAAAATATTAGTTTATATTTTTTTACTATGCTATAATTCTCAAAATGAGTTTTTAAAATCTTTCTACTGTTTTACATTTTTTTTAATGTATTATGTATACTAAAATTTCGAACGTTTCGTAATATGTTACTATTATTATGGAGTTAAATCACTTCCACACCATATATCTTTCAATTTTTGCTACTTTTGCCACACAACTTTTAAATTTGTCAAATATGTCACATTACTTTAAAAATTTCTCAAAAATGCCACCTAACTTTGAAATATTGTCATAAATGCCACCTATTGAGATTTTGACAAATTATAACAAGTAGAATTGATATTCATTTTATTTTTTTTAATTTAGAATAGTTAGAATTAAAGGAAAAAAGCCTTAATATATTAATCTAAATTCAACTAACATATCTAGCTCATCTCATAATTCTTCTTATTCCTCTTGAACATTATAAAATAAAATTATATTAATAAATTAGGTTCTTTTTCTTCTATTTTTCACTATTCTAAAATTTAAAATTTAAAAAAAATTTACTTGTTATAATAGGTCAAAATCTACAATAAAAAAGGTCAAAATCTCATTTAGTGGCATTTTTGACAAATTTTCAAAGTTAGGTGACATTTTTGACAAATTTTCAAAGTTAAGTGGCATATTCAACAAATTTAAAAGTTGTGTGGCAAAACTGACAAAAATTGAAAGTCATATGGCAGAAAATGATTCAACTCTACTATTATGTGACTCCTACGTGTTTATATTATGTTATTGTTATGTTCTTTACCTAGAAATGTTTAAATTGTTGGTTATAAGTGGTACCTTTTAGACCTTGGATGGATTAAGGTATAAACTTTAACCTTAACCTTTATTTTAGACCCAAGTTAAGACCCCGGGATTGAATGGTGAAAGCTAGAACAGAAATTATCGATTATATGGGAGTCGGGAACGGGACAGTTTTGATGATGTGTAAAGAACGGGTCACCATAGGTGGTATAGTCGTCCTTTGATCGAACCGTTTGAGCTGGAGGTTCCTTATAATGTTGGCTTTCATAGGGATTTGCGGATAGGACTTTGGAGTTGTATAAGTCGAATTATACCTCGATTACCAGACCTGGGTCAAATCTGGATAGTTTGGATTTATGTCTATTTTTGAGGACCTTAAATATGTTTTTAGTCTCGAGTTCAACATAAGAGTTTTAGTAGACACCTCAAGGTTTCCGGAAAGTCCAAAACCAGACCCATAGGATGTCAGGAAGTCAAGTTATGACCCTTTCTATGTGAGTGTTGTAATCTGTCTTGTTGATATTAATTATTAGTGAATGTGGTGTTATGTGAAAAGGTTGATTGGTTTTTAATATGTGATTATTTGGAATATGTTGGGTAATTTAAGGTGTAAATTCATGAATGATGGAAATCTTATAATGTTCCTATGGGAGGGTTAGATAGAAGGTAGATAATACTAACTTCGAAGGACGTATTTTGATTCAAGAAATTAATTTTATTTTAGGCCCGAGCTAGTTTGCGTCGTTAGTGAGCTCAAGTGTGTTCATTATTTGATGTGAAATGAAGCTAATCAGGTAATGTCTATGCCCTAATCCCCACTGGGATGCACTTTAAATGTGTTTTTGTGATTTATAATCTGTTTTGCAATTTGCATCTCGAAGGGGACTTTATGTGGAAAATGTGGTCATCTGTTTTGGATAATTGTTTGTGGTTATTTGAGTTATGAGTTGAGGAAATTTAGATGGTCTTTTATGCGTGGTTTTATTATTGGTTTTGATAACTTGGGTGGGGTTTGACTTGAGAGTTGTGAACTGAGCTTTGCATAAGATACTAATAATTCAAAATGAAACAAGAAGTGGGTTTTGATTAATGCCTTTGGTGGGCAAATGTTTCGATGCCTTTGGTGGGCGAATGTTATGATGTCTTTGGTGGGCGAATGTTTCAATGCGTTTGATGGGCGAATGTTATGATGCCTTTGGTGGGCGAATGTTTTGATATGCCTTTGGTGGGCGATTGTTTTGATGCCTTTGGTGGGCGAAAGTTATTCTAAGGGATTTGGAATCCCGCCCGCATAATAAAATGAATTGGTTGGGTTGAAGAAAACAGTTATAAGGGTTAAAGGGTTGTGAAATGGTTTGACTTGTTCCCTCTCCCTTAAATGAGTTGAAATGAATTTGAATTGTTTTTAACGGTTAGGGGTAGACATTATTGAGTTTTCCCCCTCATTTTTGCAATGTTTTATTTTCAGGTGATGATCTATATGCTGGGGACGGGAACTAGCAGTGAGGATTGACCTGCTTACCTTTTATTAATTTAATTTGTGTTACAATTCGAAAGACTAGAAGTTAGTGATGTTAAGTTTGATTTCTAAGTTTGAGTTTGTTAGTTTGGTATACCATTGTCGAACAGTTGTAGTTTTCCTTCTCGCCTTGTATTCCTTCGGGGATACGGCAGTGAAGCCTAGTTGAAAAGGGAAAAAAAAGAGACTTTTGCTGAGTTTTTCCGTTAATATTAGTTTGACTTTGACTTTTTTATAATTGAATTTCCGGGGCGTTACAGTTAACATCTAGAATAAAAATTGTGGATGTTCACCAAAAATCAAACAAACACCATTACTATAGCACATGAGTATTTAATCAGTTGGAAATAAAGGTTGTAGGATGACACTTTATTGGACAATCAAGCGAGTCTAGCTATATCATTGAAGTGGTTCGAGTATGTTTATTTCTATTTAATTACTACTATTAATGTCAACATTGATGTACGCAAAGTAATTTTTCTCTACTATATTGTGTTTCGCATGTGTAGGAAAAGTTTGTTTTCCCCGAAGGGAAGGTCTTCAATGATGTTGTTCTTAAGCATGTTGGCAAACACTGCAGACAATATCGCTATGAGCTAAAGGCAGATCATTTTCATCCAAACAAGTATACCAGACAACAAATAGAATTGAAAAAACCTGATGGGCATGACCGTCTTCATTGGCTTGCTCTTGTCCATTATTGGTATAAACCAAAAAGTCAAGTATAATGACATCTTTTAAGTAGTTCCTTTTGGTTGATATTATATGTACGTATAATAACTATGATCATTATATTTCAAATCAGACCCTATCGAATATAGGAAGACGAGCAAGAGCTTCTCAAGACCATCTTCATGTGAATGGTTCGACCAGTTTTGCTAATACGAGAGCCAAATTTGTAAGAATAAGGTTATTTGTTTTTAATGTCAACTACGTATCTATTGTAATTATACTCAATATAAAAAATACACAGGAGGATGATAATGGCAGACCACCTAGCAGTTTAGAGCTTTTCCAGGAAATTTATTTGAGGGCGGATGGAAGCTGTGCTGCAGAAACCGCTTCTCAAGAGTTTATGGTATGCAGTAAAATGCTTTATATATATTATAAATTATAAATGTTTACTTGGAATGTGTTGTTGGAACTTATTTATATTATAAATGCTTACTTAGTAGGAGGAAGCAAAGTCTCAGGTTGAAACTAAAGTTGCTAACTCTTCTTCCACAAAGAGTCGAATAGACATTGAGAATGAAGTTTTTGATGACATGATGTATGATAAAGATGTCCCTAATCAGCGACCGATCGGTTATGGATTTGGAATACGTCGATCTGATGTATTTGGTGTGAATGCTGAATTGAGGAAAAGAGGGTCTACTTCAATGCACATGTCTCGTGAGCAACAACAAAATTCTAAACTTAGCAAACAAAATGAAAAGTTGTCAAACGCAATGAAAACATTGACATCAGATTTGACTCAAGTATTTGAAGGTATGCGAGGTTATGTTCCAGATTCAGTGGTAGAAGTTGCGAATAAGGTTTTAAAGAAAGCCAATGATCAGGTAAATTCTTTAATTTTGCTATTTTATTCAAAAATTAAGAAAATTAACTTTTACATATTGTAGTAGGTCATAACCTACTGCCACTGCTATTTTTTTTTTTTTTTTGTATATGGATCACCTCATTTGATACATATTTTCACTCTTATTTATTACTTATAATTATTGTGTAGACCACGGAATCATCAAGTGGAAATGCGAATAATGAAGATGAGGAATTAGAGCACACTACTGAAGATGATGAAGATTAGAGCACACTTCTTCTCAATAGACCAACCAACATGCAACTCAAACTCTTTATGCTTTGAATTTAATTTAGAGATACATTGTCATTTATAGTATTTTCTTTCCCTCAAAATATTTAGTCATTAACCCTATTATAACATGTTATGAAACATTTAAATTTTGTTTTCATGTTAGTGACTTGAAGTTAGAGTTTTATTGTTATGAGCAAATATTTTCCTTAATGAAACTTCTTGATTTTCATTAAGTATTACTAGATTTGCTTTAATTTTGTGTTTTCATATATATATATATATATATATATATATATATATATATATATATATATATATATATATATATATATATATATATATATATAGTGATGATAGTTCCAAAAATGAAAAAAAGTAGTAGTAGACGTTTAGGATTTTCCCGCCAATAAATTAACTACACAAACAAGTGTCGGAAAAATTTCCCTCCATAAACCACGCACTAGGCGCCAAATAAATCCTTACATAAAAAAGCGTCGGCCAATTCCCGCCATATAATTTGCATCTGGCGGCAAAATGTGTTTAGGGACGCTTAGAAGCGTCGAGAAATATAACTAGGTCGTCACAATAAACTGTCACCCATCCCGACGCAAAAAAGCGTCGCCAAAGCTCTCGACACTCAATTTGCCGATGCTTTTCTTAGCGTCGGTAAATCAGCTGCCGACGCTTTTTAGCGTCGCAAACCAGCTTAAAAAGCGTAGGTAAAGGGCGGTGTATGTAGTAGTGAGAGCTAGTAGCTCATTTGCCATCATTGAGGTTTTCCATCTAAGAGGTCATTAGACCAATTACGATGATTTGCAACTCTCCTTGTGGGGAGATGAGTAAGGTCATGAACCAAGCCAATAGGCCTAGGCTTAGATCTTCCCCCTCCCCATCGATCAATAAGTCCAACTGGTATATCTCTGTGATATGGGCTAAATTTAAATGACCCCAACTTATCATTGTAAAAAAAAAAAAAAACATATGTAGTTGCATGATTAAACACTTGCCATAGAGGAACTTAGACTGACTTTGTGATCAACCTTAGTGTTTGTGGCTTCCAAAAACTAAAGAAATGTGATTCTCATTGTAATGAATATGATAGGTCCTTATGTCATCCATTTGGAAATAACAATCTTAGAATCAGAACTCAACCAAATGACATCAAGACACCCATATTTATAGCTCATGGAAGAGCATTTGGATACGACATTACGGATAAAACCACCAAGGGTTGCTTTTTCACATTATTGGAAAATGTCAAAGTGGACAATAATCAATATTATCCAGCACACATCATATATTCGAGATTATTCAATTATCCCCCGTTATTTCGAGTGTATGGAATTATCAACCAATATTCCAACATCCCCTCCATTTGAGACTTATCATAAACACATAACTTGAATTACCAAGAAAGAAAGGATTCATTATGTATCATGGATAGTGTTCTTGCGAATGACACTTTCATGTGGTCAACATAATTACAAATATTTAAATTTGTACATGATAGTTGACTAAGTATTAAACTTCACATCCTTTTTGTATTATTTGGATATATTCCACTGACATATAACTGACATATAACTCATCAACTAACTGAGATTCCTTAAACTTAATTGTTATTCACCATGTGTCCTATATTCATTCCCTCACAAGCAACTCAAAGCCAAGCGCAATAGTGCCTTGAAACGACTACACTTCTTGCTCATATATGTCTACAAAATCCTGGAGCCCCCATCCTTAAAGAGCCTATTAAGAGTAAACACTCAACCTCTGAACATTACAACTAGCTTAAACACAACACTTACCCTCAATTGGAAACAGATGTTAGAATTGTGTGCAAGCCCAATCACTATCTAATAGAGTCACCCTCCAAGACAAGTATCAAGAAGGGCAATGTTATTAGTGTTTGTTAAAATTAGGCTTATAGCCGCCCCCCATGATATTATCTCATAATATGATCACCATGTCCTTGTCTAGTCCTTTAATCAAAAGAAAACCAAGGTTTTCTTTTTTTAACTTTTTAAAGAGAATGATCTGTGCCATCCTTGACTAATAAATATCACTACATGACTTTGAAAACTAAACTTACACATTTAAATACATTGACATTATATGTATCACTAAACATTATATTGTAATCAATACTATTTCACGTGTCTAATAATGGATCCATAATTATATTGTAAACTTACTATATACCATTTTGTAAATATCAAAAGTTCAAGCCCCACACGCTTATAAAATTTCATAATATTCTTAACGTTATCTTAGAGTATAATTAAACCATTACATCTTAAACTTAATATAAAAATTCCTAACTAGCTTGTAGACTCATGGACTTTAACACTCTCCATCTCATATGTAATTTAACTATTACATATCAAACATTTGCTATAAACATATAATTAAAATATTAATTATGTCTTTTTTAATTGGCTAAAAATATTTCTTCATGATCTACAAGACCATTTTATAGAGAATACTAACAACTCATAATGAGTAAACCTTCACATCAAATTATGTATTCTCTTCATAATTATATCCACATTAAAAATAACAATGGATTCATATTTATACACTTAGTCAATTACATCTTAAAGGTGTTGTTGGTGCAAAGAAAAATTGTTTTCTAGGAAAATGATTTTCCTTGTAAAATGATTTTCTTAGAAAATGAATTTTCATTTTTTATTTTCCCGTGTTTGGTCCACAAGAAAATGATTTTCTTGGAAAACGATTTTCACCTATATGAAAAAAGGAGTGAGAGATTAAAGTACATATGTGATGGTGAAGAAGAGAGAGAGAGAGAGAGAGAGACTAAAACGGGTGTATGAGAAAGAATAGTGGAGAGAGAAATATTAAAACGGGTGCAGGAGACAGAGATGGAAGAGTGAGAGAGAAAATATATTAAACCGGGTGATGGAGAAAGAGAGAGAGAGAGAGAGAGAGAGAGAGAGAGAGAGAGAGAAATATTCAAATCGGTGTGTGAGAGTGAATGATGGAGAGAGAGAAAGAAGGGAGAGAGAACGAAAGAAAAGGGAGAGAGAGAGAGAGAGAGAGAGAGAGAGAGAGAGAGAGAGAGAGAGAGAGAGAGAGTAGGGCAGAGAGGGAGAAAATAATTTTCATTAGATTGGAGTCAAGAAAATAACATACAAAGGGGTGGGGGAAAAACATTTTCTTGGAAAATGGGTTTCTCAGTTTCCCGGTCACCAAACATCGGAAAATGGAAAAATCATTTTCCGGAAAATGATTTTCAGCCCAACCAAACACACCCTTAATTAAATACACCTACACTAACATATAGTCATGAATTTATAACCATCAAAATGTATTTAAAAATATACAAGTGTGTTTGGTTGTTATGAAAATCATTTTCTTGAAAATGATTTTCCCATTTTCCTGTGTTAGGTGACCGAAAAATGGAGAAAACTATTTTCCAAGAAAATGATTTTCAGTAACCCCTTTGTAAATTATTTTCATGACTCCAAACTAATGAAAATCATTTTCTCTCTCTCTTATGATTCATAAAACAAGATAAAAATTTGTGATATATTGTTTTTTAAGAATATAAGATTGTATACACCAGATTTTTGTACCGGGACAAGTGTACAAATCAAGCATAACAAGAAAAGAGGCTAGCATGAAAGAAATCCAATGGACCTTCCTCAATCCAAAGCTACCGGGCTAACCCACCACAAAAAGCCTTCATTTTCCACCCTATCCACATACAGATGCCCACCATTTTGAATCTCATTTTTTTCCACAAGTCTCGTTAGCCTCATTTCTTTTGATGAGAGTAAAGTACACATCATAAGCTTTTCAACGCCTTTTGAATTGCCTAAATCGGAGTCCGGATGAAAGAGTTATGGTCGTTCAAAGTTGCACTTAGCCAGTTTTAAAACCCAGCGGGTTTTAACATTTTTCAGGACCGGAAATCTGGCCCAGCAAGCAACTCCAGCCCAGGAAAGACATCAAAACCCGTCTGGGTTTTGAGATCAATGAGACGCATCGTTTTGCCCTGCCATGTCAGCGATTCGTGCCATGAAATTATATAACTCGCCCGAGTTTTAATATTCTGGCGCCAATTCCTTTTGATTCCATGCAATCCCTTGATAAAAGCCACGTATTTTGACCTTTGCCATTGACCCCATGAAACCCACCTGAGTTTTGATCCGAGATGGCATGATCTTTGGGGTTTGTTCCCCTCATTTTTGTTGGAGAATTTCAAGAGTTAAGAGGCATAAAAGTATAAGATATAAGCATAGGATCGACCGGGAGGTCGGAAATGAGCTTAATAAGGAAAATGGGCTCAACACGGATCCTGTCTAGTCTGACACGACCCGTGTTGGTGTCCAGAGAGCACAAATTATGTGTACCGGATCAACACGGGTCGTGTTGATCACAATCGGGATTGATTTTCAATTCCCTTGATTTATGCCTCGTGTTGAAATGAATTTGGTCATGATTTTGGATGATATTGACTAAGAAATCAGTCATGATTTCTCATTAATATCATTCAACTCAAATCCTTGGATTGTGCCAATGCAATTGGAATGTTTGACCTCCTTATGACTCCAAAGGTTTTGTATATAAGGTGGATAAATTCAACATTCATTCACACCCTCATTCCTCTTCTTCTTTCTTCTAGAGAGTTTCAACACACTCCTAAGGTGTTGAACTGTAGCAACATTCTTGATAGTTCATGAGAATTCTTGAACTTTGCTTACAAAAAGTTAGGTTTTACCCTTGAGTCTATTCACGGTCTAGTGAATAAGTCTTAAGAGGAGCCGGTGTAACCGTCGACTCCTAGCCACCCAAGTGATCCTCCGTCTTCCATGTGACTGTGTATCTCCATCTTATTGTTTTTTCCAACAATCTTAACACTTATTATCACCATGGATGATCGAGTTTAAGGGATGGAATTTCAAGATCAAGATGCTATGGAATCAAAAGATAAGTTTATGTTGCTTTATATAAGTTCTTGTTTATTCAAGTTTATTGTTTTTAATTATTGAGATTATTAATCAATTGTGATTCGTTTGATTAATGTAGTTAAATTATCGATCGGTTGTGGCAATTGTGATTGATGGTTATACTCAAGAGGTTCAAAGAGTATGATGAGATTGCCTTTATATCGAGATAAATACTTTAATTTAATTAAGTTGGCGCTTGTTTGTTTTTTGAGTTGCATAAGTTGTCTTGATTTGAATTTGGGTTAATTCAAATGGATGGATTAATTAGAAACATGTTGAACACCCTACATGTCTTTTAATTTCTTAAAACTTCCTTGTGTAGCAAAACTTTTGTTGACTATGCATGGTTCATAATACATATAACACTTAATTAATTCGTAGTCTATATACTTAAACCATGAACAATGAACATCTTTGTAGGACCCGGAAAATCGCCCCCGTTTAGGGATGTCAGTTTTCGGATGCGCTACTTAAACAATCGGGAGCCGACTAAGTTTGCTTAATCCTTAAATAAGGATATTTCTATTTTCGAAATTCGTTTTCGGGGTTGTGAAACTTTATTTATTTTCAAATCTGTCTTTTATTATATAAATTATCCGATATTGCACAAAATAACTTAATAATGATTTAATCCCCGGCCCAATCACTAGGTTCAAGCCCACTAAGGAGCAAGCGGGCCACCAGAGACTGCCAAAACCCGCCTGGGTTTTTGATATCTCCTGGGCTGGGCCGCTTGCTTCCTCGGGCCAGAGGGATATGGATTGAAATTTATAAAACCCGCCTGGGTTTTATCAACTTCTGACTCATTTCCCTCGGGTCTAACCTTGAACTAGGGAATGAGAGGAATTAAACCATTCTTTAAATTATTTTTGTGCAACAGCGAATATTTTAAATAACTAAACGAATTTATAAAATTTTAAAGAGTCGCCCGCCGATTTAAGGAATTCGACAAACCATAAAAAATAAAATTGACTCCGGTCTACGAACCTGATTTCTAGATTCAGGGGGTAAGGTTTCGAATTCGAGGGTTGTAAGAACTCTCGAATCTGCCTGTTATAAAACATACTCTACTGAAATCGACATTGAAAAGAAAGAGAGTGGGGAGAAGTTTGGTTAATTTCGCAAAGTTATTATTCAAGACATGCAATATAAAATACGATTTTTACTTTACAACATATGTACAAGTAAGGGAATTTAAGTATAGATTACATGATGAAATACAACAATATGAATAGTGAAATCAAACCTTGCTTAAAGGTGGTAAATGTGATGGAAATTGACCCCTTTACTTGTGGCTTGGATGGTAGGATGTAAGTGGTTTAGAAGGATGGTGTAAGGATAATGATGTGACAAAAATGATTATGGGAGAATTAGAGAGGGTATGGGTAATGGAATTTTTGAGAGAATTTTAGTATAGTGGTGATAGATGGTGAGAATAGTTAGTGCAAATTTAGGTAGAGTAAGGGTGATAGATGATGGTAGTTGATGAAATGAGGGTGAAATGGTGGGGATATTTATAGGTGAGGGAGTGAGAGGTTTGGAGGGAAAATTGTTGGAAAAAACAATGAGATGGAGATACACGGTCACATGGAAGATGGGGGATCACTTGGGTGGCTAGGAGTCGATGGTTACACCGCCTCCCCTTAAGACTTATTCACTAGACCGTGAATAGACTCAAGGGTAAAACCTAACTTCTTGTAAGCAAAGTTTAAGATTTCTCATGAACTCTCAAGAATGTTGCTGCAGTTCAACACCTTAGAAGTGTGTTGAAACTCTCTAGAAGAAAGAAGAAGAGGAATGATGGTGTGAATGAATGTTGAATTCATCCACCTTATATAGAGAACCTTTGGAGTCATAAGGAGGTCAAACTTTCCAATTGCATTGGCACAATCCAAGGGATTTGAGTTGAATGATATTAATGAGAAATCATGATTGATTTCTCAGTCAATATCATCCAAAATCATGACCAAATTCATTTCAACACGAGGCATAAATCAAGGGAATTGAAAATCAATCCCGATTGTGATCAACACGACCCGTGTTAGATCAACACAGTCCGTGTTGAACTCAACACGGCCCGTGTTGATCCGGTACACATAATTTTTGCTCTCTGAACACCAACACGGGTCGTGTCAGACTAGACACAATCCGTGTTGAGCTCCTTTTCCTTATTAAGATCATTTCCGACCTCCCGGTCGATCCTATGCTTATATCTTATACTTTTATGCCTCTTAACTCTTGAAATTCTCCAACAATCCCTCGCCATTTCAAGAGTACCACTTGAAATAGCCCGGGATCCCTCACTTGGGCAAAATACCCCTGCTATACATGGCGACTTCTAGAAAGATTCAATACCCGAGAATTCAAGGAGTTGTTATGCGTCATGAAAGTGTCTCACGACTTGAACTTTCACTTAGTGTATGTAAATTCAATTAGTCTGAATGATAAAGTAGACACGTCTTTGAACTTTACATCCTTATTTGACTAATTGGATACATATCACACACACAACCCAAAACCTTGCTTAAGATAAAGACACTATTTCAAATCGGCCACCATCAAGCCCAACTTAGGCTATCCGAAGCGGCTCACTTCACGTCCTCGCATAGGCAGACTTTTACGCCCCGTAATAGAGCTCCCCATCTCATCGATTCAAAGTCTGTTAATGAGTCATAGACTCAAACCTCTTGAACATTACGGTTCTTGAGCATCATCTTGTCCTTGGGATGATTTATCTTAAATATTTTGATGCTCCCATTATCATTCAACGTCGTCGACCATTGAACTCAGGCTTAACCAAAAGTGTCAAGCATAAGTTGGAGCTTCGTTGATGACAATTTATAAGTGGGCTTTACTCCCATCCCCTTATCAAGGATCACTAGATACTCTTGTGACCTTGCAAGAATTTGATCATGATACTTTTGAGTGCCCTCAATTAACTAAGATCACTAGATAAATACATATCTTTCCATGACCTTATTTATCATGATCATATCTTAAACTTAACATTTCTTTCCTTCATCATAGGTTTGACTACACCATCACACTATAGGATTAAGTAAGAAATACTTTACCACTTGTCATAGTACGACTAAACCATCGCATTATAAGCTTTTAGTAAACTTTAAAATATTGAGTTCATATTTGAACTTACAAAACGAATGCATTAGTAGGCGACAAACCTTTGAACTATACATTCTTTTGTAATGCCAAATCTCATGATCTCAAAACTTTGATTATAACATTATCCAAATGACATGGATAATCCTTGTAATGCTTATGAAGACATTACTATAGCCTTGTCCAAGATGTTGGACAACTTGTATAGTTACTTTGAAAGAAATGCTTACAAGATCAAAATTTCTTTTGATTTTTCACATTCTTTTCCTTATCACTATGTCTTCATCCAAGTACCTTGGATTACATAGCCGCTACTATACCTTAGAACAACCTTATAAATCAAATTAACATTTGATTTTCCATGTTCTTCGCATAACTATATCCAAACAACTTTTGGATTTCATAGTTAAAACTTCTCGCCTTAGAACCTTGTAAATCAAACTAACATTTGATTTTCGTGTTCTTTGAATAACTATATCCAACTAATTTTGGATTTCATAGTTATAGCCTTTGTATAAATCAAAATTGTATTTGATTTTCCATGGAAGAATTCTCTTCCAAATTAAACTTGAAGAAACACTTAAGTTTCATGGAAATTAGATTCCATCTTATGTGTAACTTAAAACATTACACTTACAACCATTTGCTACAAAGATTGAATACCATAAACTTGAATAACATATGTAATGAAACTTATTACATATCTTAACATTGACTAGGCGAGAGAGAACCTCAATCGATCTTGAATGATTATCTTGTAGTTATATGACCTTTACTTATATGATCAAACGTCATTCTAATTATGGTCATGTTTCCTTATACATGATTAGATCCATTACTTAAATATTAGACCGTGGAAAACATAATCATTCGTCCCGTATGCCAATCTTACTCATAATATTAATCCATAAACCACTTAAGGATGGATCAAACAAATGTATATGAGAGTTATATGCATTTTCCTTTGTAGCAAACTTGATTGAATCCTACATATCAAACATGTAAACTTGATTAATAGACTATTAACAAGTGAAGCAATGATCATCAAATTTTATAATACATGAACTTAGGTAAACATCATGCGTCCAAAATAAATGATCATGCACATAGTCTAACATGCATACATTATGCAACTTATCTTATAGTAGATACATACTACTTACATTCATACATGATGAACACTTATAATCTCATAAAATGGCAGTAAAGCCAAGTACATGTATTCAACTTAAACACATGAATACATTGAGTTATGATTATCCTTAAATCTTACATAATCATATACTTAATAAACCTTAACCATATGTGTCAATATGTAAACCACATGTACGAACCATACAAAGTATGAACCTTCTTATAAACATTTACTTTATCTCATGAAGAAACATCATATATGACAAAGTAAATACTTAACAACAAAATCATGTTTATAATAACAGGATCATTGAGCATGAGAAGCTTGCACTTATAAATAAATTTGTGTCTATGCTACTTATGACACACCCATAGCCCTTATACTTATAATAATCACATAAACCGTCATTATTTCTTATTAGGCTATGCTAAACTTATTTAATCATTTACTATTCCAATTGCATTTTGATAATTTTGTTAAACTTTAGGGTTCTAGGATTTTTGTTATTTTGTTTTAATTTTATTTCAATCCTTAAATAAAAGTTTTACACATACTTTTACTATTCAAAATCCAACGAGTCCTATTATTCAAATGATATTTTCATTTTAGTAAATACTCCCAAATTGAGAGTTTATTTTATGGCTTTACATATACAAAGGTCAGATACCACCTGGTGAACTTGTGATGTGAAACTTTTTTGGTTGTGCTATCTTATGTTCCCTTAGTTGGCAAGGTACATTAAATCTTTAGTTTAGCTAGAAAAAATAATTTTGTGAGCAATGGTGGTCAGATACCACCTGGTGAACTTGCATTATTTGTTTACCAACGATCTTCATCTACATTTAAGCTTGACAAAGTAGCATATAGCTTGTGTGTCTAGATTTGTTCTTTCTATCTCTTTTCTCGAACTATTTCTCATTTATGGATCGTTATGTATTTTTAGTTTCCTTTTATATAGATGCTAAATTTTGTGTGTGAATTTGTGTCGCCTCAATCATTTACTGGTGTAAGTTTGTTCAAAGTTCTGGTATTTATCCCACATTAAATTCATTTTTCAGACTTGCCTCAAACTTTTCCTAGTCACCTTTGGTTAGACACTAAGGAGGGTCATGCAGCGAAACACTGTATCCTTGTATATTGTTTTCGTGATTCGTGGCTGTTGTCAAGTATTTCAATGCAAAAGTTTATTTGGAGGTACCCTAATATTTGGGGAAACTATTTTTCGGTACCCAAACTTTTCAAAACTCATTTAGGGTAGTCATAAGCAAAGAGAACAAGGTAGCTACTTGAAATATGGCCGGTGCAACATGAAGCAAAAATTTAGTTGCCTTAGTAAAAAGGACATCCCATACTCACCAAGTTGTCTACAAAATAGACATCTGGAAAGAGCGATTTAGTAAAATAACAATAACAAAACAAGTAATTTAACCCAACAAACAGACTCAATTGTCTCACTTAGACACAGTATGCGAGTTCAATTTGTGCAATATTACCCCTAAATTTGTAGAAATATTGTTTATACAAGAAAAAGGAGATAATGCGAAAGATTATCTATAAGAAAACCAAACAAAAGGTTTTTCATCAAACCTCTGAAGGCAAGCTTTTAGAGAATAGGAACAAGAACCATTCGATGGCTACAAGAGAGATATCAAACTCCAAAGCTTTCAAATGAGAAGCCATCCTGCAATTCCGCTTTCCAGTTTATATTATACATTTATACCCATCACCCAATAGTAGGACAATTGGGTAGTGTGATTCTATGGACAAACTATCTTGTACACTTTTTGGCTAGTAAATCTTTGAAAACCCTCTGCTCCACATGATATAATTTAGACCTTGAAATAATAATCCAAAAAGCATCTTCCTCTGTCTTCAAAATCATAACAAACAACAATGTTGCAACATAATTTAGACCCTAAAATAATAATTAAACCAAAGTGGAAAGCAACCAAATGTTTTTCAGCCCGTAAATAACATTTGACTTCTTGCCTTCTATACGCAACCAGAAATACGAAGCCAAGGATGCAAGTGACATATCTAATAAAGCATTGAAAGTAAAAAATTAGTGGGAGGTACCTTAACTTTTGGTGAAATGTTTTTCGGATACTCCAACTTCTCAAAACTCATTTTGGGGTACACTTAATTTTTGGGTTAAAAATTATTAGGTGTTTTTCCGATCATCAATTTGGTTAAGTGACCGAAATCCTTGTTCTTCCATTCTTCATGAAATACCCTTGAAGAAGAAGAACAAGGATATTTCGGTCACTTAATAAAATTGATAGCCGAAAAAGCACCAAATAATTACTAACCCAAAAATTAAGAGTACCTCAAAATGAGTTTTGAAAAGTTGGGGTACCGAAAAATAGTTTCCCCAAATATTAGGGTACCTCTGAGTAAACTTTTGCATTGAAAGACTTAAAGTGGATTACTTGACAACAGCCACGAATCACGAAAACAATATACAAGGATACAGTGTAGCGCTGCATGACCCTCCTTAGTGTCTAACCAAGGGTGACTAGGAAAAGTTTGAGGCAAGTCTGAAAAATGAATTTAATGTGGGATAAATACCAGGACTTTAAAGTCTCTTATAGAACTTTGAACAAACTTACACCAGTAAATGATTGAGGCAACACAAATTCACACACAAAATTTAGCATCTATATAAAAGGAAACTAAAAATACATAATGATCCATAAATGAGAAATAGTTGTTAGAGAAAAGTGAGTAGCAATGTAACAGCGGAAGCGAATAATAGAATCGAAAACGAGATGACGGATATTACGACAAAATTTAGGAACGAAAAATAAGCGATAAAATCAAACACCAGAATTACGTGGGAAACCGAAGAACTCGGAGAAAAACCCACGGACGGCGACAGCCAGAAAATAATCCACTATGAGAAAGGAGGAGTACAACCTGATCACTATCACAGGGTGTGATACGATCCACAAAGGAGATTACAATAACAATCTCTCAACACTCAACTCACAATCTCTCAGGATACACTGGGGAAAATATTGGTGAGACCCCTTTCTCTCTCAATATTTTCTCTCTCTAGCTCTCTGTGTTTGCCGATGTGTTTTTGGTGGAGAAACATGCACCCTATTTATAGGGAGAACTCCCTATAACATAACTTGACTCCCACTCCAAATAGATTTAGAATCTAATACAATTAGGAAACCCAACACAATAAGGAAACCTAAATAATATCCTAATACAATTAGGAAACAAATAATTGTGAGATCAAGAGATTTGGTGATTTTAGGACACTTTCCTAACAAACTCCACCTTGGACTAAAATCAACGAATCATCGGTCCAGATAAACATCTTGACTGTCGCCATCAACACGCCCCTCCACAGGGCGTGGCCCCGCAGGGCTCTCACATGCTTAGAACACCAACTAAGTCCAAACAATGTTCGAACTTAGCTATAGATAGAGGCTTGGTTAACATGTCTGCAGGATTATCAGAAGTATGAACCTTCTTCACCACGATCTCTCCTGCAGCAACTATATCTCTGATGAAGTGATACCTGACGCTTATATGCTTGGTCTTCGAATGATAAGTGTCATTCTTTGTCAGATGTATAGCACTCTGACTGTCTGAATAAACCACAGTCTCGCCCTGTGGTACTCCAAGCTCCATGACCAATCCCCTCAACCAGATGGCCTCCTTCACTCCTTCCGTTGCAGCAATATATTCAGCCTCTGTAGTAGACAAGGCTGCTATAGATTGAAGTGAAGCTTTCCAAGATATTGCTCCTCCACACATGACGAACACATACCCTGAAATTGAGCGTCTTCTATCCAGATCTCCACCATAATCAGCATCAACATAACCTGCAACATTAGACGTTGCAGCACTACCTCTATCATACAGGATGCCCTTCTCCAAAGTACCCTTCACATAGCGAAGGATCCACTTCACTCCTTCCCAATGCCCTTCTCCAAATAACAATCTTTCGATCCGATATTATGAATCTAAACCAAGTAAAAGGTGACCAATAAATTACTATGACATACGAAACATGAAGATTAAACAATTGTATTGAAACCTAAAACCGAAATCAAACACTATAAATCAATCAAGAAAAATCAAGTTTATCCCCTAAACAATGAAACTAACTACTTATGACAATAAAAAATAACAAAATAGTACCGAAACCTGAATTAGGAAACATAATGTAAATAGAAAATAAACCGAATATCCAAGTCGTTGAATTCGATCTCTTCGTGTCACCCAAATCGATCTCCTTATCCTCGTTTTCTATTCTTAATCTACTAGACGGCCCTGTGAAGGGAGGAAAATACAAAGAAAACTTAATACTAGAAGCGTGAATAATAACTTATGGAATAATCGATGCCTCATGCTGTGCGACGAGGTTTTCTTTTATAATTGATACGTCGCAAGTGCACGGGTGTACGTGTAGCAAATATCAAGGTCGATCCCACAGGGACTTTGCTAACTACACACCAAACTAACTTCCTATGTGATTGCTAAATCGGTCGGGTTTTGAATTGGATCGATCTATATCTAAATCTATTCTCTAACAAATAGCAAATCTAACCAATATTCACACAATTTACTTGGATTAATCAATATAAAAAGACATTCAGGGGATAAAACCTAAGTAACTCTATGAATCAAACAAGTAGATTGAACATGTATGTCACTAATTTGGTACATTTTAGGGTCGATAATCGCATAAATTCTTCCGTAGCGAGCTTTTGACAATGAAACAGATTGCTCAATAAAATTGATCTCTAGGACTCTATTGTGTCAATTTTATCTAAGTTAAGGATCAAATTATCTAATGATCCCTAATTACAAAGTCTTCTATTTCTAGTTCACTTCATAATCAGTTTGATCCTAAGGGTTCCTGATGGAGATCAGCCCTCACAACCTCATTTGGTGTCAGCATGCTTTGAGGCCATCCATGAATCCCAGAAGGTCCTTAACTAAATCAAAGGTCATCCACCTGATGTGAGGCCATCTTTACTCTCTCAATACTTCAGAATTGAGGCCTCACTCACATTTGGTCCCTTGAATGTCATTCATAATGACCAAGCTTACATGGTCCAAAGGTCATTTGTGTTCCACAAGACTATTTCAATCTGGGCATGCATTGAGGACGTTTATTTGGAGTTGGTTGTTCTTATTGAGGAGTTTATTTGGATCCAGTTGTTCTTTTCAACTTGGTTTGGGTTTCTCTTCTCTTTGGATGTCAAGGAAGTTTATTATTGAGCTGTCCTAAATGCCCAAGAGTGATCCATTTGAAGGTCGTTTGCATTCTGCACAACTATTGCAATCTGCGTACGTGCATGAGGACCTCATTCAGGATCAACTTGTCTTTCGGTGTTTCAGCTAGGTCCTTTTTGTCTTTTCACTTGGGTTGCATCATCTTCTGCTTATTGGAGGTCATTAATCTTCTATGCAATCTGAATATGCGCATGAGGATCTCCATCTTGAGTCTGTTGAGAATTTGGACGTCCAAGGACGTTCCCTACTGGAAGAAGACTATTTGCACCTGTTTGACTTCGCTTCCTGAGTTGTTGAGGTCTTTCCAATTCAGTGAGGTGCTTGTCATTGAAGTCCTCTATGAAGACGTCACTTTCGAGCTGTTGAGGTCCTTCCAGCTCGTGAGGTGATTATCCAGCCTTACCTACGTGAGGAATGCTGCTCCAACAAGAAAGCGCCATGTGTGATGTTTCTAGAGCCTTCCAATTGTTCTAGAAGCTTCATGAAGATGCCATGTGTGATGCTTTTATTAGCCCTCATTATTATTGTTTTAGAAGCTTCCTAAGTTAGTTACATATTATCTTATTCTGATGTAATTAGCTAATTAAGTAAGATTAGGACGTTTTCTTTTTGCTCAAGAAACTTCTAATTAGATATCTCAGCTGGGTTTATATATACCCACTGTGAGGTCATTGTAAAAACAACTTTTTGATATGAAATATGAGATTTGAGTGCCTTATTGAGCCTCTTGTTTGTGAGTGACGTTAAACTCTCAAATTTGGTTAATTCTACTATAGTATCAAGGATTTGGCAATCCTTGTGGTGGGTGTAGAGCTTGGTGACTTCAATGGTGGGGCGCCTGTATCCATTGAGGTAATCGAGTCCATTGCCCTTGTGTTCTAACTATGGTGTGCCTATATCAGCTTGAGCTCAAGTCTATCTTTCCTTTTCAGTTTTATTTCATCCTGCATTATCCATTTCAATCCATTTTATGTTATTTGGTGCATGGTGAATCGGGTTCTATCTTGAAGGAGGTTATTCGTGTTGTTCTAGCTCATCCGATCATATTTCACACCTCACCCATTTCATCCATCTGATTCTTGTTGATTACCCTCTGTTTTGGAGTTGTTTCAATTCGATTATTCACTGTGAGACCCCTGTTTTCCAGTGTTATGTGTCTGTTTGGTGTCTGTGAGGTCATCACTCAGATCTTAGCGACCTTGCATACATCAGTTCCGATTATCGAATTTCTCCGTTCGGTACTTCACTCAACAATCTATATCCATGCTATTGGTGTTCAAGCAAAAGTAATGACATACAAAATCATAGGATAAGTAAAATGCATTCAAACTAGATTAACAAACTTGTTCAATCCAACAATGTTCAATCCATAAGAGAAACTAACAAGGGTTTATCCCCCAAACTAAGAAAACTACTCACTACTCATGTTCAAATCACAAAATATAACAAAATCTATCCTAGAAAGCATGAAATCTAAAAGAAAGAGAAGTAAACCGAGATGGAAATCGATCTCCGCTTGAATGATGGTCGGTGGGGACTTTTGCTCCTCCACTTCAATGGATTTCTTGACAAATCGATGTTCAAACTCAACACACTCTTAGTCTTCAACTATGGATGAATGTGGATGGATTTGTAGATGAAGGGATGGATGAATATGATGATGAGGATGATGATGAATGGGATTCAATGACAGCAAAAACAGCCGGATACATCAATTATATACCGTTAAGAGCAACCGAAACGCCATTTTTGCATTAAACAAAGCCGACACGGGTGATTTCAGGCCAACACGAACCGTGTTAAATAAGAAATGGATCGTGTTGCAGTGACATGGACCATGTTGCTCACTAGAATCCAATTCTGAACTTTCTAACCCCTGAAACGGGTCGTTCTGGGTCTTTCATCACCCGTGTTGATGCCAGACAGTCTCTAATGTCTTTTTGGGCCTGAGTTTTGATCTTGGGGTGGATTTATTTTTCAATTGTGATCGTCTTAGACTCGATACACTTGATTTTGAGCTTGATTAATTCACTTTTCACATTAATTTCCTACAAAACTATATCAAACTCCAACCAAGCATAATATAGAGAATTCGAGTATAAAATAGTAAATTCATATCAATAATCACTCAAATTAACTCTAAATATCCCAAGATCATATATACATAAAATACACTAATCAAATCCCCCCCATGCTTACACCTTGCTTGTCCCTAAGCAAGACTAAACTCACAGATAAAATGGAAAACAAAGAAAAGAACGAAAATAGAATATAAACGGGACAAAACGACTCAAGTAAAAAGAAAATGGTTCAAAGTAAAGTGAAAAATTTATTTACAACTCTCCTCAAGAAAGCATCGATAAGTCATTCAATTAATCGAATTTAATCAAGCATAGCCTAAGTATGAAAGAAAATCTATATACAAGAGAAAATGAAACCATAGAAAGAGTTACAAAAACTATACCTATCAAGATAAAAATAATCACCCTCCTAATCTCAAAAGAAACAAGTGAGCACACAATTACGGATGAAACTAGGTAATTGAGAGCATCCTCACTTTAGGGAATGTGGAAACACTCCTCTCATGTGTTTAAAAATGAATAATACGATGAAGGTTCACTCAATACTCAATCACAAAGTAACATTCTACCATAGGCTTGTAAATAATCTCAATGCTATACCGCTAAAATGCAATGCACAATGATAATCAAGAGGACTTCCAAATTGGTTGTAATGGGGCTAAGGTTAAGGGTAAGGAGTGGAAATATATTTGGAGAAGTGGAGCTAAAAGCCAAGACTTTGAGCATAAACCTTATCAAATTGCACAATTAAAATCTCTCACACCTTATATTCACAACAACACATCCCATATTCAAGTAGAAATTGCCTCAACTCAAAGAGAAATAAACTTTGAAACTACTAAACACTTTTTTTTTCTTCATTTTTTTTCTCATTTTTTTGCTTTTTTCTCTTTTTGCTTTTTCTCGTTTTGCTTTTTCTTTTTTTTTTTTTCAAAATGAACTACAACTCAAAATCAAAGATATGTACAATAATAAGGGAAATTTCCAACTCAACCCATATCAAGCTAGAATGGGGAGCAATCTCAAGATATAAAACTTCACACAACATCCCCAACAAAGCCAAACCACAAAATTCACCACAATCAACCCAACTTTTCACTCTAACACTCCAAGCAATGGCTTAAGGGTAGGAAATTCAATATTTGGCCATGGCTATTTATATTGGTGATCAAAAGGAAGAGTGATACAAGGCTACAAGAGAGTTAAAGGCGGATATTCACATATAAAGGGTGGCTATTTGGCTATGTAGCTAAAAATATATACAAAAATGTCTCTATCATATTACCAATGCACAAGCAAATATGCATTTTCAAAGAGATACATCGCAAGTTCTAGAGAATGAAAACTATGGATGAGTCACACATAGAAATATGAGACTAATAAAAATGATTAGTCATTTTAAGGCTTTGTGGTCTCACGGGTTAAAAGCTCTCAAGTAAACCTAGCTCAAATAGATGTATATGTGCTAAACTCATTCCAAAAGATCATAGAAAAGGCAATCAATTATTATTATCAAAGTACAATTCTAAACTCTCTATGTTTTCACAACTGTTTTAAAAACTTTAATTCACAAAAGGGCTATACAAGACTAAATCAAATCAAAATAAAACTTATCTAGCTTTAATTCATCATCGGAGAATTTTATTCACTAATCCTAACCTATCCTAATTTTTTTTTCTTTTTCTTCTTTTTCAATTTTTTTAAACTTTCTGAAATTTTCAGATTTTTTTTTGAAAAACTAAAATCAAAAGTCAAATGAAAAACTAGAAAAGAAGTAACTAAAAACTAAGAAAAAGAAAGAAAATAAAATCTAATATGATTCTAAATAATGCAATACTACGTGAATGCAAAGGATTTACAAATGATAGCTAAAACCTAGAAATCAAAAGAAAAACTAAACTAACTAAAAGAAAAATCAAGGTAAAATGACAAAACGAAATCAAAAACAAAACTAAAGAAAAACGAAAGAAACAAAAGCAAAAGTAAAACTAAACAAAATAATGAAAAATCAAAGAAAAATCACAAAATAAAATCACGTACACAAAGATGAGGACTAAAACTCATAATTTTCAAATTATCCCCCCATGCTTGGACAAAGCATTGTCCTCAATGCATAAGACAAGAAAATGCTACCACGAAGGGGAAAAAAGGACAATCCTTGAGGTGGTGGAGGAGGTGGGTAAGGATAATGGTGAGGGTAATTTAACTGCCAATTGCGCATCGCTTGCATCATCTTGAGCATGCGTGCTTATTCGGCAGCTAGGGCGGCATTGATTTGGTCGAGAAGGTCCAAGCTCTCAAAAATACGAGATTGGTTTTGCAAAATTTGGTCCGAAGTAGACCTAAAATATCCCAACTCATTTTTGCAATAAGTTCTAAGGGAGGCTCGGTTCGCATGCAAAGAATTAAAATTATCTTGAAAATCAAAAGCGGGAGCGGGACCTTATTCATCGTCCCCGCCATCCTCATGAAGAGGGGGCGAAGGAACTGGGTTGGGAATAGGGTTAGGTTGAGGAATGGGGGCGTTAGGAAGGAAAAGAATGTTTGGAAGCACTTGTATGGTAAGGTTTGAATGAGGAAGCCTCATCAACTCATTGTTAGGATAAACCCACCAAACTTCTCCCCCTCTTAACTTACACATTTACATGGCGCTAATAGCCTTACCATCTATGGTCATGGGGCCCTTTACCCTATCGCGCTCGTGACGAGTCGGATTCCAACCAAAATGCCTAGCCAAAACCGTAAGTAGACCACCAATAACTATATCACCCTTGGTATGAGATGTGATTCGAGCTGAATGTATGGCAAAAAGAGCGGCGGGGTTTACCTCGGGTCGAGCATAATATGTACCCCAAACCGTATAGAATTCTGCTTGGGCCGTACATTCATACTATCCCCCCTACCAAATAAACCATAAGCTAGGATGCATTGCGGGTAACGGAACACGGGGTTCCGTATGTGAGTGCATTTTGATCTACTTGGATGGTAGTCCTTCCTAGTCGTGGTGAACTACCAAAATTCATTGGCGTTCCATTCAGCTAAAGGGGGCACATCTCTTTTATCGACACTGGGGACTACAGGCAAACGAAAGATTTAGGCAAATTGGGCTAGCGTCAAATTATGTTCCTCTTCATCTATCCTAAAGATAACCCTACCCTCTTGTGTTCTAAGGTTCACATCAAAGGTGCTAAGCACCTCTAGGGTAAGGTTCCTATAGGTCGGCTCTCTCATCCTCGCGAAATCTAACATCCCTTTCCTATTCAAAAGTCATTCAACATTATCCAACATTCCAGTAGTTTGCAAGAACGGCTCATTCATGTAACGAGTAGGGATGATATTACGCTTAGACAAAGCTAGGTAACATTCATATTGAACACCTTCTAGATTAAAAGGATTGTTGCCTCGCGTTTGTCTTGAGGATGATCCCGCTTTGCCCTTGCCTTTGTCTCCGTTGTCCCTTTTGCACTTCTTGACGCTTGCTCCTCACCACAGGTAGTCCTAACCATCTTTTTACACAAGATATACAAGCTAAGAAGTTAGTAATATACAAAGGGTTACAAAGAAAAGCTAAGAAAAATTAACAAACTTAAAACCTAAACTAATCCTAGACTCATGTACATATGACTTAAATCCATTTAAATTCTAAAGTATCTAAGACCCTTAAACTCTTAACGACTTCTAATTAAACTAACTCTAGGCTACGTCTAACTCAATTTCTAATAAATTAAAGACTCTTACTAAGCTAAACTAGTATTAAAAGAAGCTAACTTAGCTTACTTAACATATACATATACACACCAACAAGTAACAAACTAAGCTAAACTAAACTAAATTAAACTACTAAAAATCATTAACTAAACTAAAGAAAAACCAAATTAAAAACAGGAAAACAAAATTAAAACCCTAATATATAAAATTAAGCTAAACTAAAATAAGAAAATAAATACAAACAAACAAACAAAAAATGAAAACGGAAAATCAATAAAGAAAAACCAAATTAACAAAGTACTAAAACAGAAAATCAAAATATACACATGAAAATCCATACTTCAAAAGTTCGAAACACAACAATGGTAGACAACAATGGAGATTTACATAGTATACATGAAAATTATGAAAAGTAAAATTAAAAAGGAGAATAAAATGCAAATTAAACAAATAAAAACAAAGAAATTAGAAAAATCAAACCTTTATACATTTGGAGGAGAAGAAAAGAGCTTGAATTTGAGTGAAAATGGAGGTTTTTGGTTATGGAGGTAGAATGGGGTGAAAATGGAGTGAAAGGAATGAGATGAAATTGGTGGGATCTGAACGAGGAAGGAAAAAGATGAAGAATGGAAGAAAAATGGAGGAAATTGGGTGAGAAATGAGGGAGATAGAGCAAACAAAGTGATGGAGGAAGAGGGTTTTCTATGGAGTTTTGAGGGAAATGGAGGAGTAGGGAGGAAGAAGAATGAAAGAAGAAGTACTAATGAGGGAGTAGGGCTACACGGGTAAGCCTAGAGAGAAATCGGGCGTGTTGTCAAAAAAATGGGAAGAAAGGACTTCAAAATGGGTGAAAATCCATGTACCTGATATTGGGGTTCAGCACGGATCGTGTTTGTTCAACACGTTCCATGTTGACCTGTGTTCATGAATCTTAACTCTCTGGAAGGCAACATGGGTCGTGCTATAGGCAACACGATCCGTGTTGTCCTTGTTTTTCGCCTTCTTCGCCTGGGTTCGAATCAGCTTGGATGGATCTTTTTTTTTTTCCTTCTTTCTCACTCTTTTCTTTCACTTTTCCTCACTCACTCTCTCTAATCTCTCATTATTTTTTCAAACTCCCTTTTCTTTTTTCTCACTCACTCTATTTTTTTCTGTTCAAATTTTTTCAGTTTTTTTTATTTGCCTAAAACTAATACCTCAAAAATGAAAGAAAAATAAAATTAAAACCCTAGAAAATTCAAAAGAAATTAAAGAAAAATCCTATAAGTTCTAGAAAAATAAAGAAAAATTTAAAAAGATCAAAATAAAAGGGAGAAAAATAAGGATAAATTCTAGAAAATCCTAAAAATAAAAATAAAACCGAAAAAGCTTGGGTTGCCTCCCAAAAGCGCTTGTTTAATGTCCTAAGCTAGACATGGTACCTCTTAACCCGGTGAATAGTCCATAACTCCATAGCTAAAGACTTTAGGATCTCCATCTTGTAAAGTACCTCCAAACATCTTCAAATTGACCCTACAGCTGGGGTCAAACTTATCACCTCCTTTAGAAATGGAGGTGATGGAGGTCCTCCATCAAACATACAAAGTCCAGCACCAAGTGATCAGGAGCCAGCATCAAGAGCAGCAATGACCTCACCATCATAAGCATCAAACACTCACATCCAGGAGTGTTTCATGATGGTTCAGCAGGTCATGAGGTCATCCAGCAGCAACAACATCAACATCAACAACAGCAGCCAGCCAGTGAGGTTATTTCGCAATTCCATATCTTTGTATTGAGGTCCTCACTCATGTTTGAAGACTTCACTTTAGAGCTGTTGAGGACATTCAAGCACAGTGGAGATATTTTGCCAGTTCTGAGGTCCTCTTTGAAGACATCACTTCTGGACTGTTGAGGATATTTCAGTTCTATGAGGTGATCCTGCATTGAGGTCCTCCATGAAGACTCACTTCCGAGCTGTTGAGGCCATTTCCAGCTTGTGAGGTGATATAATTGTTTGTAATAAAGAGAACACGTTTGTTAGATTTTATTTAATTTTATTTTGATGTTATCCGGTTTGCAATGAGGCTTAATTAGCTTACTAAGTTAGTTAAGTAGCTTAATGCTTAATTAGTGAGTTTCTTGATCAAGGGCAACCCTTAATCCTCTAGCTCAACCCTAGGTTTATATAGCTTGTAATGGGTAGCTTGTGACAATCATTTATCAGTGAATTTAATAGCATTTTGAGTGCCTTGATTGAGCCTCTTGTTTGTGAGTGGCGTTAAACTCTCTACCTTGGTTAATTCTACTACAGTATCAAGGATTTGGCAATCCTTGTGGTGGGTGTAGAGCTTGGTAATGTCGATGGTGGTGTGCATGTATCCATTGAGGTCATCCAGTCCATTGCCCTTGAAGTTCTAGCTGTGGTGGGCCTGTATCAGCTCGAGCCTCAAGACTATCTTCGGTTATTGTTTGATTGTAAGTTTGTTCATTTGATCATCATCCATTTCATCCAATCATTCATTGGTGTTTGTGCTATGTTTTGAGGAGGTTGTAATTGATTTCTTGTCATGATGTTCTGTTTTGGTGTGTTTGTGCTTGAATCTCTGTTGTGAGGCCATAATTGTGTGTTTGTGTGTTAATGTGGTGTACTGTGAGGTCATCACTCTGATTTTAGCGACCTTGCATACATCATAATTGGTATCAGAGTTGAGTTCTTCTTGGAGGAAGGTATGTTTGTGTTATTTGTGTAGTTCATAATGTCGAGCTGTAATAAAACACCTCAGGAAATAGCAGAACAAGCCTTGAGGGAGAAGGAGGAAATGGAGGGGAGAATGAAAATTATGGGAGAACAGTTGCAATATTACATGAGGTTGCACAGGGGAGGGATCAATGGAGAATCTGATGTGGAATTTGAAGAAGAAGAAGGGGAGGCAGAGGACCTAGATATCATAGAAGAAGGAGGTATGTAAGAAGGTCACCTAGGAGTAGTGGAGGTGAATCTGGGAGTAGGAGTACAAGAGAAGAAATGAGGGAGGATAGAAGAGTTGAGAAGTTGGATTTCAAAATAGATATTCCTTAGTTTGGAGGGGAGTTAGATTCTGATGTGTTCTTGGATTGGTTGCAAATAGTGGAGAGGGTATTTGATTTGAGGGAGTTGTTTGAGGAGAACAAGGTGAAGTTGGTTGCATTAAAGTTGAAGAAATATGCATCTACATGGTGGAATAACTTGAAAATGAAGAGAGAGGAGATAGATGAACCTAAGGTCAATACATGGGTTGAAATGAGGCAGAAGCTCAACGAGAAGTTCTTACCTGAAAGTTACATGAAGGACAATTATTTCAAGCTTCAACACTTGGTCCAAGGCAGCAAATCTGATGAGGACTACACCAAGGAGTTTGAACATCTGCTGTGGAAATGTAACATGAAGGAGAAAGAAGTTCAGACCTATGTGAGGTATCTTGCAGGATTGAATGAAAACATCAAGAATGTTGTTGAGCTACAGGTGTATCATTCACTTGATGAGCCGAGTTCTTTGGCTCATAAGGTGGAACAGCAGAAGAAGGCCCAAAGGAAGGAGTATGGAAGCAAGTATCCAGCCAAAACCTATCCTCAAACCAAATCAAACCATTACCACAAATCCTATAACCCACCTCAAAGAACCTATCCATCCCCACTACCACAAACCAGATATCCAGCCCCTAAACCACCTCAAACACAATCCCCCATTAAGAACCCAGTCCCTACTAATTGACCATTCCCTGAGAGGAGATGTTTTAGATGTCAAGGTCTTGGACATCTAGCCTCAGAATGTCCAAACAGAAGAGCAGTGACCTTAGCAGAATATCAAGCAACACTGTTTGTTGAACCTGAGTCAGTTGTTGAGGAAGAACAGTTTGATGAACCTGAAGGAGATCCTGTGTATGATGAAGAGGAAGTTGAGGCCAGACCTGATGAGGGTGAAATGTTGGTGATCAGGAGGGTCCTTAGCAGTACAACAGTTGACGAGGAAGCTGAGCAGAGGGAGAATATTTTTCACACTCGATGCACTGTTCATGGGAAGATCTGTTCCTTGATTACTGATGGAGGTAGCTGTACCAATGCAGCCTCACAGACTATGGTGCAAAAGCTGAATTTACAAACATGTCCTCATCCAGCACCTTACACCATCCAGTGATTGAGTCAAAGCAAATGTATCAAAATCTCATCCAGATGCCTTGTGAATTTTTCAATTGGTCCTGTTTATAAAGATGAGGTATGGTGTGATGTTATACCTATGGATGCATGTCATTTGTTGTTAAGAAGACCTTGGTTGTTTGATAGATCTGTTAACCATGATGGAAGAGCCAATACATATTCCCTCAACCTAAACCACAAAAAATTGTCCTCACCCCACTTTAACCATCCCAGCTCACAAAAAGATCCTGGAACCTCATTGTTGAACCATCCCTTGATGTGATCTTACCAGCTGAACATCATGAGTTCTGTGAACAGAAGGAGTTTCTTTTGCTTAACCTCGATGAAGAACCAGCCTCACAAAATGAACCAGCCCCACAAAATAGCCATCCATTATTCCAACCCATCCTCAGCCAGTACATACATGTTTTTCCAGAAGAAATGCCATCAGGTTTACCCCTTAAAAGAGACATCCAACATAAAATTGACCTCATCCCAGGATGATGGAGGTCCTCCATCTGAAGATCAAGAACCAACACCAGCAGCAACAACGACCTCACCAACACCAACTCCAAGGCCATCACCAACAACATCAAACACTGACATCCAAGAGTGTTTCATGATGGTCCAGCAAGTCATGAGGTCGTCCAACAACAGCAGCATCATCACCAACAGCAGCAGCCAACCAGTGAGGCTATTTCTCAATTCCATATCTTTCGATTGAGGTCCTCACCAGTGCTTTGAAGACTTCACTCTAGAGCTGTTGAGGACTTTCCAGCTTAGTGAAGATGTTTGCCAATTCTGAGGCCCTCTTTGAAGACATCACTTCTGGATTGTTGAGGATTTTCCAGTTTTGTGAGGTGATCCTGCATTGGGGTCCTCCATGAAGACTCACTTCCGAGCTGTTAAGGCCATTTCCAGCTTGTGAGGTCATTTAACCCTTTGTAATAAAGACAACGCATTTGTTAGGTTTTATTTCATTTGATTTTGAAGTTATCTAGTTTGTAGTGAGGTTTAATTAGCTAGCTAAGTTAGTTAAGTAGCTTAAGCTTAATTAGTGAGTTTCTTGAGCAAGGGGAAACCCTTAATCATCCAGCTCAACCCTAGGTTTAAATACATTGTAATCGGCAGCTTGAGGTCATTATCTATCAGTGAATTCAATAGCATTTTGAGTGCCTTAATTGAGCCTCTTGTTTGTGAGTGACGTTAAACTCTCATTCTGGTTAATTATACTATAGTAGCAAGGATTTGGCAATCCTTGTGGTGGGTGTTGAGCTTGATAATCTCGATGGTGGTGTGCTTGTATCCATTGAGATCATCCAATCCATTGCCCTTGATGTTCTAGCTGTGGTGGGTTTGTATCAGCTCGAGCCTCAAGACTATCTTGGTTACTGTTTAATTGTAAGTTTGTCATCCGATCATCATTTAATCATCATCCATTTCATTCATTTTTTCATTGGTGTTCATACTCTATTTTGGAGGAGGTTATAATTGGTTTTCTGTGTGGGGTCTGTTTTGGGTGTATTTGTATGTGATTCTCTGTTTTGAGGCCAGATTGTGTGCGAGTTGTGTTAATGTGGTGTACTGTGAGGTCAATACTTTGATCTTAGGACCTTGCATACATCATAATTGGTATCAAAGTTGAGTAACATCTTGGAAGAAGTACTGTTTGAGTTATTTGTGCATTTCATGATGTCGGGCTGTAGTAAAACACCTCAGGAAGTAGCAGAACAAGCCTTGAGGGAGAAGGAGGAAATGGAAGGAAGAATGAAAATTATGGGAGAACAGTTGCAATATTACATGAGGTTGCACAGGAGAGGGATCGATGGAGAATCTGATGTGGAGTCTGAAGAAGAAAAAGAGGATAACCCTTTTAGTGGATCTGGAGGGGGAGGAGGAAGACCTAGGAATCATAGAAGAAGGAGGTATGTAAGGAGATCACCTAGGAGTAGTGTTAGTGAATCCAGGAGTAGGAGTGAGAGGGAAGAAAGGAGGGAAAATAGAAGAGTTGAGAAATTGGATTTCAAAATAGATATTCCAGAATATGGAGGAGAATTGGATCCTGATGTATTTTTGGATTGGTTGCAAACAGTGGAGAGAGTGTTTGATTTGAGGGAGTTGTCTGATGAGAACAAGGTGAAGTTGGTTGCATTGAAACTAAGGAAATATGCATCTACATGGTGGAAAAACGTGCAAAGGAGGAGAGAGGAGATAGATGAACCTAAGGTTAGTACATGTGCTGAAATGAGGCAAAAGCTCAAGGAGAAGTTCTTACCTAAAAGTTACATGAAGGACAATTATTTCAAGCTTCAACATTTGGTTCAAGGCAGCAAATCTGTTGAGGACTACACCAAGGAGTTTGAACATCTGCTGTAGAAATGTAACGTGAAGGAAAATGAGGTGTAGAAATATGTGAGGTATCTTGTAGGGTTGAATGAAAGCATCAGAAATATTGTTGAGCTAGAGGTGTATCATTCACTTGATGAGCTAAGTTCTTTGGCTCATAAGGTGGAACAGCAGAAGAAGGCCCAAAGGAGGGAGTATGGAAGCAAATACCCAGCTAAGACCTACCCTCAAACCAAATCAGACCACTACACCAAATCTTATAACCCACCTCAAAGAACCTATCCATCACCACAACCACAAACTAGATATCCAGCCCCTAAACCACCTCAAACAGAATCCCAAAATCCCCCACAAAGAACCCCCAGTCCCTACCAATCGACCATTCCCTGAGAGGAGATGTTTTAGATGTCAAGGTCTTGGACATCTAGCCTCAGAATGTCCAAACAGAAGAGCACTGACCTTAGCAGAATATCAAGCAACACTGTTTGTTGAACTTGAGTCAGTTGTTGAGGAGGAACAGTTTGATGAACCTGAAGGAGATCCTGTGTATGATGAAGAGGAAGTTGAGGCCAGACATGATGAAGGTGAAATGTTGGTGATCAGGAGGGTTCTTAGCAGTACAGCAGTTGATGAGGAAGCTGAGCAGAGGGAGAACATTTTTCACACTCGATGTACTGTTCATGGGAAGATATGTTCCTTGATTATTGATGGAGGCAGCTGTACCAATGCAGCCTCACAGACTATGGTGCAAAAGCTGAATTTGCAAACCTGTCCTCATCCAGCACCTTACACCATCCAGTGGTTGAGTCAAAGCAAATGTATCAAAATTTCATCTAGATGCCTTGTGAATTTTTCAATTGGTTCTGTTTATAAAGATGAAGTGTGGTGTGATGTTATACCTATGGATGCATGTCATTTATTGTTGGGAAGACCTTGGTTGTTTGATAGAAGTGTTAACCATGATGGAAGAGCCAATACATATTCCCTTAACCTAAACCACAAAAAAATTGTCCTCACCCCACTTAAACCATCCCAGCTCAGAAAAAGAACCAAGAACCTGATTGTTGAACCATCCCTTGATGTGATTTTACTTTTTGAATATCATGAGTTCTGTAAATAGAAGGAGTTACTTTTGCTTGATCTTGATGAAGAACCAGCCTCACAAAATGAGCCAGCCCCACAAAATAGCCATCCTTTATTCCAACCCATCCTAAATCAGTACCTACATGTTTTTCCAGAGGAAATGCCACCAGGTTTACCCCCTAAAAGAGACATCCAGCATAAAATTGACCTCATCCCAGGATCTATCCTACCAAACAAACCAGCCTATAGAATGACCCCAGCTGAAACTAATGCGATCCAGAGGCAAGTTGATGAATTGTTGGAGAAAGGGATGATCAGAGAGAGCTTGAGCCCTTGTGCAGTGCCAGCTTTATTGGTTCCTAAGAAAGATGGAAGTCAGAGGATGTGTATTGATTGTAGAGCCATCAAAAAAATTACTATTAAGTATAGATATCCTATTCCAAGACTTGAGGATATGCTTGATGAGCTCCATGGTTCAACTGTGTTTTCAAAGATTGATTTGAGGAGTGGATATTATCAAATCAGAATTTATGAGGGAGATGAGTGGAAGACAACCTTTAAGACTATAAGGGAGGTCTGTATGAGTGATTAGTCATGCCTTTTGGTTTGACAAATGCGCCTTCAACATTTATGAGGCTTATGAACCAAGTCTTGAAACTTTTGATTGGGAAGTGTGTTGTTGTTTATTTTGATGACATACTCATTTATAGCCAATCTGAAATGGAGCATGTGAATCACTTGAGGAGTGTTATGGAGATCTTGAGTAGAGAGCAGTTGTATGGGAACCTCAAGAAGTGTCGATTCTTCACCAGCCATGTTATATTCCTTGGTTATATTGTGACATCAGAGGGTATTTAAGTAGATGAAGAGAAGGTTAAAGCCATCAGAGAGTTGCCAGTTCCAACATCAATCTAGCAAATCAGAACTTTTCATGGTTTAGCATCTTTTTACAGGAGGTTTGTGAGGAACTTCAGCACTATTTTAGCTCCCATGACTGAGTTAGTGAAGGGGAAGAGCTTTACTTGGACACCAGCTACACAGAAAGCTTTTGAGGAGGTCAAGAGACAGTTAACCTTAGCACCAGTTTTGGCATTACCTTGTTTTGCTAAAGTCTTTGAAGTGGAATGTGATGCCTCAGGCGTGGGCATTGGAGCAGTGTTGACTCAAGAAGGAAAACCGGTAGCTTATTTCAGTGAGAAACTCAATGAGGCCAAGAGGAAGTACAGTACATATGATAAGGAGTTCTATGCCATCATTAGAGCTTTGCAACATTGCAGGCATTATCTTATTGGAGCTGAATTTATTATGCACAGTGATCATGAGGCCCTCAAATTCATTCAGGGGCAGCATAAACTCAACAATAGGCATGCTACTTGGGTGGAGTTCATGCAGCAATTTCATTTTGTGATCCATCACAAATCTAGGAAGCTTAATAAAGGAGCTGATGCGTTGTCCAAGAGGTGTTTGTTGTTGTAAGTTTTGGATGCAAGAGTGCTTGGTTTTGAACAGTTGAAAGCTTTGTACGAGAATGATGAAGATTTTGGAGAGTTGTACCAGAAATGTCAGGGACATCCTCAAAGTCTATACCATATAGACCAGGGATTTCTTTTCAAAGGAGCAAGGTTATGTATTCCAAAGAGCAATTTTAGGGAGTTGTTGATCTCTGAAGTTCATAGAGATTGCTTGGCAAGACATTTTGGGATTGAGAAGACCCTTATTATGCTTAAGAAACATTACTGGTGGCCTAAAATGAGGAAAGATGTTGAGCATTGGGTCAGGAGGTGTGCTACATGTCAGATTGCAAAGAGTCATAGCTTACCTCAAGGGCTATATACACCTTTGCCAGTTCCAAACAGTCCTTGGGTGGACATCAGCCTAGACATCATTGTTGGTCTACCAAGAACTCAAGGAGGAAAAGATTCAATTATGGTAGTTGTGGACGGATTCAACAAAATGGCTCACTTCATTGCATGCCATACAACCTATGATGCTGTGAGGGTGGCTGAATTGTATTTCCAAGAGGTATTGAGGTTACATGGAGTTCCTAGGAGCATGGTTTCAGATAGGGATGTGAATTTCTTAAGTCATTTTTGGGTTACTCTTTGGAAGAAGTTGGGCACACAATTGAAGTATAGCACATCTTGTCACCCCGAAACTGATGGGCAAACAGAGGTCACAAACAGGACACTCGAAACACTATTGAGGTCACTGATATCCACAAACAAAACAGGATGGGACACCCTCTTGTCTCATGCTGAATTTGCTTTCAATAGAGCACCATCAAAGGCAACTGGCCTTTCCCCATTCCAGGTTGTCTATGGTAGATATCCTATAACTCCATTAGATATATCACCACTAACAAATTCTGTGAGGTTTAGTTATGAAGCAGGTAAACATGCAGAGGACATGAAGGAGCTTCATCAGCAAGTCAGGGAGAAAATCATCAAGTATTCTGAGCAAGTCAGGGAGAAAATCATCAGCAAACAAGCATATGAGGAAGATGGTTTTCAAACTAGGAGATTTAGTGTGGATTCATCTAAGGAAGGATAGATTTCCAAGCAAGAGGAAGGGAAAGTTGACGCCAAGAGCAGATGAACCTTTTGAAGTGCTAGAGAAGATTGGAAACAATGCTTACAAGTTAGACCTTTCTGAAGACTATGGAGGCAGTGCTACATTCAACGTTGCAGATTTGAGGCCTTATTTTCCAGAGCATGAAGACCTTCCAAGTTTGAGGACAAAATTTTCTCAAACAGGGGGGGATGATGGAGGTCCTCCATCTGAAGACCAAGAACCAGCACCAGCAGCAGCAACGACCTCACCAACACCAACTCCAAGGCCATCACCAACAACATCAAACACTGACATCCAAGAGTGTTTCATGATGGTCCAGCAAGTCATGAGGTCGTCCAACAATAGCAGCATCATAACCAACAGCAGCAGCCAACCAGTGAGGCTATTTCTCAATTCCATTTCTTTGGATTGAGGTCCTCACCAGTGCTTTGAAGACTTCACTCTAGAGTTGTTGAGGACTTTCCAACTCAGTGAAGATGTTTGCCAATTCTGAGGCCCTCTTTGAAGACATCACTTCTGGACTGTTGAGAATTTTCCAGTTCTGTGAGGTGATCCTGCATTGAGGTCCTCCATGAAGACTCACTTCCGAGCTGTTGAGGCCATTTCCAGCTTGTGAGGTCATTTAACCGTTTGTAATAAAGACAACGCGTTTGTTAGGTTTTATTTCATTTTATTTCATTTGATTTTGAAGTTATCTAGTTTGTAGTGAGGTTTAATTAGCTAGCTAAGTTAGTTAAGTAGCTTAAGCTTAATTAGTGAGTTTCTTGAGCAAGGGGAAACCCTTAATCATCCAGCTCAACCCTAGGTTTAAATACATTGTAATCGGCAACTTGAGGTCATTATCTATCAGTGAATTCAATAGCATTTTGAGTGCCTTAATTGAGCCTCTTGTTTGTGAGTGACATTAAACTCTCATTCTGGTTAATTCTACTACAGTAGCAAGGATTTGGAAATCCTTGTGGTGGGTGTAGAGCTTGATATCTCGATGGTGGTGTGCCTGTATCCATTGAGGTCATCTAGTCCATTGCCCTTGATGTTCTAGCTGTGGTGGGTCTGTATCAGCTCGAGGCTTAAGACTATCTTGGTTACTGTTTAATTGTAAGTTTGTCATCCGATCATCATTTAATCATCATCCATTTCATCCATTTGTTCATTGGTGTTCATACTCTGTTTTGGAGGAGGTTATAATTGATTTTCTTTGTGAGGTCTGTTTTGGGTGTATTTGTATGTGATTCTCTATTTTGAGGCCAGACTGTGTGCGAGTTGTGTTAATGTGGTGTACTGTGAGGTCTATACTCTGATCTTAGGACCTTGCATACATCACAGGATCTATCCTACCAAACAAACCAGCCTATAGAATGACCCCAGCTAAAACCAATGAGATGCAGAGGCAAGTTGATGAGTTGTTGGAGAAAGGAATGATCAGAGAGAGCTTGAGCCCTTGTGCAGTGCAAGCTTTATTGGTTTCTAAGAAAGATGGAAGTCGGAGGATGTGTATTGATTGTAGAGCCATCAACAAGATTACCATTAAGTATAGATATCCTATTCCAAGACTTGAGGATATGCTTGATGAGTTCCATGGCTCAACTGTGTTTTCAAAGATTGATTTGAGGAGTGGATATTACCATATCAGAATTTATGAGGGAGATGAGTGGAAGACAGCCTTTAAGACTAAGGGAGGTCTGTATGAGTGGTTAGTCATGCCTTTTGGTTTGACAAATGCACCTTCAACATTTATGAGGCTTATGAACCAGGTTTTGAAATCTTTGATTGGGAAGTGTGTTGTTGTTTATTTTGATGACATACTCATTTATAGTCAATCTGAAATGGAGCATGTGAATCACTTGAGGAGTTTTATGGAGATCTTGTGTAGAGAGCAGTTGTATGGGAACCTCAAGAAGTGTCGATTCTTCACCAGCCATGTTATATTCCTTGGTTATATTGTGACATCAGAGGGTATTCAAGTAGATGAGGAGAAGGTTAAAGCCATCAGAGAGTTGCCAGTTCCAACATCAATCTCGCAAATTAGAAGTTTTCATGGTTTAGCATATTTTTACAGGAGGTTTGTGAGGAACTTCAGCACTATTTTAGCTCCTATGACTGAGTTAGTGAAGGGGAAGAGCTTTACTTGGACACCAGCTGCACAGAAAACTTTTGAGGAGGTCAAGAGACAGTTAACCTTTGCACCAGTTTTGGCATTACCTTGTTTTGCTAAAGTCTTTGAAGTGGAATGTGATGCCTCAGGCGTGGGCATTGGAGCGGTGTTGACTCAAGAAGGAAAACCGTTAGCTCATTTCAGTGAGAAACTCAATGAGGCCAAGAGGAAGTACAGTACATATGATAAGGAGTTCTATGCCATCATTAGAGCTTTGTAACATTGGAGGCATTATCTTTTGGAGCTGAATTTATTCTGCACAGTGATCATGAGGCCCTCAAATTCATTCAGGGGCAGCATAAATTCAACACTAGGCATGCTACTTGGGTGGAGTTCATGCAGCAATTTCATTTTGTGATCCATCACAAATCTGGGAAGCTTAATAAAGGAGCTGATGCATTGTCCAAGAGGTATTTGTTGTTGTAAGTTTTGGATGCAAGAGTGTGGTTTTGAACAGTTGATAGCTTTGTATGAGAATGATGAAGATTTTGGAGAGTTGTACCAGAAATGTCAGGGAGATCCTCAAAGTCTATACCATATAGACTAGGGATTTCTTTTCAAAGGAGCAAGGTTATGTATTCCAAAGAGCAGTTTTAGGGAGTTGTTGATCTCTGAAGTTCATGGAGGTTGCTTGGCTGGACTTTTTGGCATTGAGAAGACCCTTATTATGCTGAAGGAACATTACTGGTGGCCTAAAATGAGGAAAGATGTTGAGCATTGGGTCAGGAGGTGTGCTACATGTCAGATTGCAAAGAGTCGTAGCTTACCTCAAGGGCTATATACACCTTTGCCAGTTCCAAACAGTCCTTGGGAGGACATCAGCCTAGACTTCATTGTTGGTCTACCAAGAACTCAAGGAGGAAAAGATTCAATTATGGTAGTTGTGGACAGATTCAACAAAATGGCTCACTTCATTGCATGCCATACCACCTATGATGCTGTGAGGGTGGCTGAATTGTATTTTCAAGAGGTATTGAGGTTATATGGAGTTCCTAGGAGCATGATTTCAGATAGGGATGTGAAGTTCTTAAGTCATTTTTGGGTTACTCTTTCGAAGAAGTTGGGCACACAATTGAAGTATAGCACATCTTGTCACCCCCAAACTGATGGGCAAACAGAGGTCACAACCAGGACACTCGGAACACTATTGAGGTCACTGATATCCACAAACAAAACAGGATGGGACACCCTCTTGTCTCATGCTGAATTTGCTTTCAATAGAGCACCATCAAAGGCAACTGGCCTTTCCCCATTCTAGGTTATCTATGTTAGAAATCCTATAACTCCATTAGATTTATCACCACTAACAAATTCTGTGAGGTTTAGTTATGAAGCAGGTAAACATGCAGAGGACATCAAGAAGCTTCATCAGCAAGTCAGGGAGAAGATCATCAAGTATTCTGAGCAAGTTTCTACATCAGCAAACAGGCATATGAGGAAGATGGTTTTCAAACCAGGAGATTTAGTGTGGATTCATCTAAGGAAGGATAGATTTCCAAGCAAGAGGAAGGGAAAGTTGACGCCAAGAGCAGATGAACCTTTTGAAGTGCTAGAGAGGATTGGAGACAATGCTTACAAGTTAGACCTTTCTGAAGACTATGGAGGCAGTGCTACATTCAACGTTGCAGATTTGAGGCCTTATTTTCCAGAGCATGAAGACCTTCCAAGTTTGAGGACAAACTTTCCTCAACCTAGGGAGGATGATGAAGGTCCTCCATCAAACATACAAATTCCAGCACCAAGTGATCAGGAGCCAGCATCAGGAGCAGCAACGACCTCACCATCATCAGCATCAAACACTAACATCCAGGAGTGTTTCATGATGGTTCAGCAGGTCATGAGGTCATCCTGCAACAACAACATCAGCATCAACAACAACAGCCAGCCAGTGAGGTTATTTCTCAATTCCATATCTTTGGATTGAGGTCCTTACTCATGTTTGAAGACTTCACTTTAGAGCTGTTGAGGACATTCCAGCACAGTGGATATATTTTGCCAGTTCTGAGGTCCTCTTTGAAGATATCACTTCTGGACTGTTGAGGATATTCCAGTTCTATGAGGTCATCCTGCATTGAGGTCCTCCATGAAGATTCACTTCCGAGCTGTCGAGGCCATTTCCAGCTTGTGAGGTGATATAATTGTTTGTAATAAAGAGAACGCGTTTGTTAGATTTTATTTCATTTTATTTTGATGTTATCCGGTTTGCACTGAGGCTTAATTAGCTTACTAAGTTAGTTAAGTAGCTTAATGCTTAATTAGTGAGTTTCTTGAGTAAGGGGAAACCCTTAATCCTCTAGCTCAACCCTAGGTTTATATAGCTTGTAATAGGCAGCTTGTGAGGATCATCTATCAGTGAATTTAATAGCATTTTGGGTGCCTTGATTGAGCCTCTTGTTTGTGAGTGACGTTAAACTCTCAACCTTGGTTAATTCTACTATAGTATCAAGGATTTTGCAATCCTTGTGGTGGGTGTAGAGCTTGGTAATCTCGATGGTGGTGTGCATGTATCCATTGAGGTCATCCAGTCCATTGCCCTTGAAGTTCTAGCTGTGGTGGGCCTGTATCAGCTCTAGCCTCAAGACTATCTTTGGTTACTGTTTGATTGTAAGTTTGTTCATCCGATCATCATTTTATTATCATTCATTTCATCCAATTGTTCATTGGTGTTTGTGCTCTGTTTTGAGGAGGTTGTAATTGATTTCTTGTCATGAGGTTCTGTTTTGGTGTGTTTGTGCTTGAATCTCTGTTGTGAGGCCATAATTGTGTGTTTGTGTGTTAATGTGGTGTACTGTAAGGTCATCACTCTGATCCTAGCGACCTTGCATACATCAGGAGGGATCCCCATCATCAATCCTGAAAATCTCATCAAAAGTACCCTTGTTAATAGTATAAGGCACGTTCTTAATGATGTTAGGTGGGGGCAAAAATTTTTTTATTCCCACCCTTGAATTGCCAAATTCATGGCCTTTATCAATAAGTAAACCACAAGGATTGTTAACATGATTAACATGAGATTTTTCAAGTTGTTGAACCCTTTCAACACGCACACAATCAACATCCTTTTCACGATCGAAACCACCAACATGCTCATCTTTCTCACAATGCATATCAACACCAAAGCAAGGGGAAACTTCACGTGGCAAAACACCACGGAATAAATCAAACTCAAGTTCATGTTCCCCTATCTTAAACTTCATTTTCCCACATTGCACATCAATAACACACCCTACGGTATCAAGGAAATGTCTCTCCAAAATGATTTGAGTACGAGAATCCTCGGGCATATCAAGAATGACAAAATCAGTTGGCACATAACAATCACCCACCTTAAGGGGAAAGTCCTCTAGGATACCCTTAGGATACTTAATAGAACGATCCACCATTTGCAATGACATGGTAGTTGGTCTCAATTCTCCTAGGTTCAACCGTTCATATAAAGAATAGGGCATTAAGCTTACACTAGAACCCACATCACACAAAGCTCGGTCAACAGTTAAACTACCTAGGCCACATGGGGTATTAAAGCTCCCCGGGTCCTTAAGCTTAGGAGTAAACTTGTTAAGAACCACGGAACTACACTCTTCAGTCAATGCAACTTCCTCAATTTCATCAATTTTTCTCTTTTTAGAGAGGATTTCTTTCAAAAACTTTGCATACAAAGGCATTTGAGATAAAACATCCAAAAACGACACATTCACATTCAATTGCTTTAACATATTAAAGAACTTGCCGAATTTTGTATCTAATTTAGCCTTAGCATATCTTTAAGGAAAAAGAAGCAGTGGTTTGTAAACTCTAGGGGGGGATGAAGGTCGGGTTTCGGTGTTTTCCTTAGAAGGCTCACTCTCAAGGTCTTTCTCTCTCTCAATCCCATCAACTTTTTCACTAGGCTTCTCAACCCCTCCTCCCCCCCCCCCCCCGGCCACCCCCCCATGCTTAGCATTTGGCATGCTAGGTCCCTCATATTGTGTCCCACTCCTCAAAACAATGGCATTACATTGGGCATTAGGGTTAGGGATGCGCTGTCCGTGAAGTGATCCCGAAGGAGGGGTAGAAGTGCTAGCTTGGTTGGCCAATCGAGTCTCTAACATTTGGTTTTTGGGAGGTCAAAAAGTCTAATCTAGTGGCCAAGGCTTTGATCACATCATCTTGCCTTTGTTGGAGCTCAAACTGTCTTTGTTGGGATTTAAGGACAGCATCTAACATGACCTCTATAGTCTTTAGGTCTTGGATTTGGGGTTGGGGTTGGGCTTGTTGGGTAGGCCTTTGTCCTTGTCCTTGTTGGGCATCCAAGTGATTATTGTTTCGGTAAGAAAAATTCGGGTGATTTCTCAAAACGGGGTGATATGCATTCGGGTTACCAACATAGTTGGCTTGTTCATTGGGATCTCCACTTTCCATACCACTAGGACAATGCAACGTTGCATGCTCAAAAGAATGACATGATACACATTGAGGTTGAGGGGGAGGGGTAGCATTCACATTCATTCTATCCTTTTTTCAGTAATAACATCTAATTTTGCGGATATAAGAGTGATAGCATCTACCTCATACTTACCTCCCATTCTTGCGGAACGGGGCTTAGACCATTGGTACATATTCACGAACATTTGCTCGATGAGTTCATGAAGCTCTTCCACGGTCTTGCTCATGATGTCTCCTCTCGCCGCCGCCAAGATGTTGGCCATCAAATTATCATCCACTCCGTTGTAGAATGCTTGAATCGGCACAAAAGGCTCGAATCCATGTTGGGGGAATTGCCTCAAAAGGTCCTTGAACCTCTCCCATGCATCGTAGAAGCTCTCTCCCGGCTCTTGCGCGAATGTTGAAATCTGGTTTCTCAAGCTTGTCAACTTGCTAGGTGGAAAATATTTCACCACAAATGCACTAGCAAGTTTATCAAAGGTGGTGATGGTGGTGGTCGTCGGTAGGGAATCCAACCATTCTCATGCCTTCCCCTCCAGTGAAAAAAGGAAGAGTCGAAGCTTGATGGCGTCCTCTGTTGCACCATTTGCCTTGAAGGTCTCACATGCTTGCCGAAAGATACGGAGATGTCTGTTGGGGTCTTCATTGGGAAGGCCATGGAAAGGTGAGGCATTCACCAAGTTGATGAGGGAGCTCTTCAACTCGAAGTCGTGCGAATCCACTCCCGGTGCGTTGATGGCGGTGGGCTGATTCGCGACTGGGGAAGTCACGCATTGCCCAAAAGTATGTCTTGGCTGGGCCATTTCGGGTTGTTCCTTGGCTTCTTCTTGCCTCCTTCTTGCTTCCTCTATTTGTTGTCGCTTCCGCCTTGAACGGAAGGTTCTATCAATCTCCGGATCAAACACGAATAGCGGTGCCTTTTGCATACACTGATAGGAAACCTTGCAAGAGACAAGAACAAAAACAAAAACAACCAAGGAAGATCAAATAGGAAAAAGAAAAAGAAATGATCTAGTCAATCTAAGGATATTCGTTCGGTGGCGGCTACGGACAAAGTCCCCGACAACGGCGCCAAAAACTTGATACACCGCAAGTGCACGGGTGTACGTGTAGCAAATATCAAGGTCCATCCCACAGGGACTTTGCTAACAACACACCAAACTAGCTTCCTATGTGATTTCTAAATCGGTCGTGTTTTGAATTTGATCAATCTATAACTAAATCTATTCTCTAACAAATAGCAAATCTAACCAATATTCAAACAATTTAATTTGATTAATCAATATAAAAAGACGATCAGGCGATAAAACCTAAGTAACTCTACGAATCAAACAAGTGGATTGAACATGTATGTCACTAATTTGGTACATTTTAGGGTCGATAATCGCATAAATTCTTCCGTAGCGAGCATTTGGAAATAAAACGGATTGATTAGTAAATTGATATCTAGGACTCTTTATTGTGTCAACTTTATCTAAGTTAAAGATCCAATTATCTAATGACCCCTAATTACAAAGTCCTCTATCTCTATTTCACTTCATAATCAGTTTAATCCTAAGGGTTCCGATTATCGAATTTCTCTGTTCGATACTTCACTCAACAATCTATATCCATGCTATTGGTCATCAAGCAAAATCAATGACATACAAAATCATAGGATAAGTAAAATGCATTCAAACTAGATTAACAAACTTGTTCAATCCAACAATATTCAATCCATAAGAGAAACTAACAAGGGTTTATCCCCAAACTAAGAAAACTACTCACTACTCATGTTCAAATCACAAAACAGAACAAAATCTATCCTAGAAAGCATGAAATCTAAAAGAAAGAGAAGTAAACCGAGATGGAAATCGATCTACGCTTGAATGATGGTCGGCGGGGACTTTTGCTCCTCCACTTCAATGGATTTCTTGGCAAATCGATCTTCAAACTCAACAAACTCTCAATCTTCAACTATAGATGAATGTGGATGGATTTGTGGATAAAGGGAAGAATGAATATGATGATGAGGATGATGATGAATGGGAGTCAATGACAGCAAAAACACCCGGTTACATCAATTATATAGCATTAAGAGCAACCAAAACGCCATTTTTGCATTAATTAGAGCCAACACGGGTGATTTTAGACCGACACGGACCGTGTTGAATACAAAACGGATTGTATTGCAGTGACACGGACCGTGTTGCTTACTGGAATCCAATTCTGAACTTTCTGACCCCTGAAACGGGTCGTTCTGGGTCTTTTATCGCCCGTGTTGATGCCAGGCGGTCTCCAATGTCTTTTTGGGCCTGAGTTTTGATCTTGGGGTGGATTTATTCTTCAATTGTGATCCTCTTGGACTCTATACACTTGATTTTGAGCTTGATTTCTTCACTTTTCACATCAATTTCCTACAAAACTATACCAAACTCCAACCAAGCATAATATAGAGAATTCGAGTATAAAATAGTAAATTCATATCAATAATCACTCAAATTAATTCTAAATATCCCAAGATCACATATATATAAAATACACTTATCAATAATATGGTAGGAGACGTTGGCAGCGTAAAAAAGGTGCCACCAGCACCTCAAATATTTTTTCCGCAGCTGCCTTTCTAGACTAGGTGCTGGTGGGGGCTGGGAGACTCTGGTAGGGGGTCAGCTGGGCGCTACTAGGGCTTTTGTAGGTGGTTGAATTCAATTGAGATTGGCATGGTATTGGGCTCTTTCTTCCTTCTTTCTTTTCCTTAGGCCTATTTCCTCTTTCTCTTCTCTTTTCCTCTTAGCTTCTTCATATTCTTCTTCACTTTTCTCGGTTTTATAGGGATTTCCCAACAAATCTGCAAAATATACCAATCTCCAAATCAAGTGAAGAAATCACAGAATTTGATATGAAAATACAAGATTATATGACATAATTAACTAAAATATACAAGTCAAAGACCTAATAAATACTATAAAATACACACTTATCAAATCCCCATGCTTAGCTCTTGCTTGACCTCAAGCAAGTCTAACTCAAGAACAATAGGGAGAGAAGAAAGACTCAAACCAGAAAGTAAAAGACTCGAGATAGAAAAAGGAAAAAGAATAAAAATGAAACAAAGATGGTTAGCGCTAGGGTTAAAAATACAATTATACACCTCCTCAGGCTAACCAATCAGAACACATCAATCCATCAAGCAAGTACCAAGAACAATATGGAAGAGAACAAAACCAGTGCGAAACAGATGGAAGGAAGTTTTCGAAATCTCCTTAATCACAAATTGCAAATAAATCTCCTTAATCACCCTTAATCACCCTTTTTCGATATATTTCTTTTCTCCCTTTTTTTTCTTTTCTTTTGTTTTTCTCCTTCTCTTTTTGGTGGGTGATCAAGGGAAAAGAAACACAAGTGTATAAATCTAGCTTTGACCTTGGTTCATATCGGATGAACAACACTACCAACATGTCAAAATCCATGAAAATTGGGGAATGCAATCGTCCCAACTCATCAAAATCATAAACACCTTCAAACTTCTCACTCCATTCATACCAACAGCGAGCCAAACATCACCGTCAAAACAACGAACTCCAAAAACATCCAAGCAAGGCAAAGGGTAGGAATTGAATATGACCAAGGCTTATATTGTCAGGGTTCACTCACAATAAAAAGGAAATCAAAGGCTAGGTGGGGCTAATGAACGGTAGTAATATTATTATTAGGGAGGCTATTTGGCTATGTTGTTCAAAAAATATAGAAATGAATTCCTCAATCACTTTGTCACAACATGCAATGCAAAGGTGCAGTCTCAAACAAGATGCAAAACAAGTTATAGAGGTGCAACTAGTGGTGGAGTCACTCAAGGAATAAAAGGATCAATAAAGATGATCAATCCATACTTTTAGGTTATGTGGACTCACGGGATAGGGCTCAATAAACTAAACCTAGCCCAAAGATCTGCGTCACGCATATTTACACCACAAAGTCAATCAAAGCAACTAAACACAATCTTAATTAGCAGCTTGTCTCAAAATCAAAAAAGTTTGCAAAATTAGTTTCAAAAACTTTTTCGTTCTCAACCAAACTTCTCAAGGTAAAGCAAGACAAACTGAAAGTCCAACTGGTTTACAAATCATCACAGGAGATGTTCCGGATTATTAATCCTAATCCTATCCTTTTTTTTTCTTGTCTTTTCTAATGTTTTTGGTCTTTTTCTATTTGTTTTAGTTTTTGTGGTTTTTCTAGTTTGTGAATGCAAAAGGAAAGAAAAAGAAAAACCAAAAACTAGGAGAAGAAAAGAAAAGAAAAATCTAGCACGTTCTAACTAATGCAACTAGGTGAATGCAAGGTTTTACTACAAAAAAAAAAAACAACTTAAAGGAAAAACTAAAAATAATAAAGAGACATGCAAAACTCAAAGAAAGAAAACACACTAATGCAAAAACAAGCATAAAAACACGTGAATTAAACTAAGGGATGAAAATGTAAGAAAAAGAAAGACGGAAACAAGGTGAAAATAAAAGAAAAATAAAAGAAAAACATCGAAAAACAACGAATATACAAAAATTACATATAGACCCCCCATGCTTAAATGTAACATTGTCCTCAATGCTGAAGACAATGGCGGTAAGGGAAGGGGTAGAGCAAAGGATTACTCATCCTCGCTCAGTGGAGATGGGGCGGTCGGGTTTTGGTAGCAGATGGAGAAGGCTTGCGTTGCTGCTTTTCATTTTCTTTCCTTTTCATTTCATTCTCTCCTTGATTCCTTTGTTCCTCTCTCAAAGTTAAGTGAACCTACATACAAACAGGTAGGAAAAAAAATTGACAATTCTAATTAACAAAGAAATGAATAAAAATCGGAAATAAAAGTTAGAAAAATTGAAAGACAAATTGAGAACTTTGAAAATCAAAATAAATTTTGTTAAAGGGTTAAGATTGGGGTCTCTGGTCCGGATGCTGTCAATGCCCTTAGTAGCTTGTCAAACTCTTCATCATACAATCTACAAGGTATTAAATAAGAGAGCAACTGAAGATTTATAGAATAAAATGTTAGTATCGCCTCATTAACCAATCGAATTCACTAGAAAAATCAAAAGAATCGAAATATTTGTTCTACGAGATTTTTCTAGGATGGTCCTATAGGTATATATTATATGGATCAAGGAAGGGGACATGACCTCTTAATTCACCTAAGGAAAATTTATTAATAATATTGTCGGTTTCATAAAACACAACAATTAACCTCATATCCTATATTAACTTGAACTGTCAGTAGTGTTTTTAGGTGAACTAGAATAAGAAAGATCATCTAAAAAAAAAAAGATTAATTTCTAAAGGGATGGTGGACTCACTATCATCACATATTTCATCATTAAAATAGGAAAACTTAGAGATATGGTCAATATCATGCAACAAGTCACACCCTCGCATCAAGTCAATCGTCTCGGTTTGTTTTTCTAACATTGCCTTCATTAAAAACTCAAGTCTATCATTATTAGGGCAAGTAGAATCATCGTGTTTAGAAGAATAACATAAAGCACAAGTAACCGAAATGTGAGATTGAATATATGAACTAGCATGAGATGCACAAGAATTAAAGTACTCTGAAGCACAATTAGAAATTTCAAATTCATACGTATCACGTGCAAGCTATTCAAGTAAATCACAAGCTTTATCAAGAGATTTTTCATTAAAGCCCAAATAATTCAAAAGATTACGAGCTAGTTTCTATATTCACACCTTCAAAAACAATATCAAGAACTTCAGATTTTCCTAACATGATATAACATGGAACAAAAATAGCATATAATCTCTCAAAATAACACCAAAATAGTTCATGTTCAAATTGAGGACAATCAAGAATCGCCATATTTTTTGATTTTTTAAAATTTTTTTATTTTTATTCGATTTTTTTAGTTTTTAGGAAAACAATAAAAACCTAGTCAACTAGAGCGTCTTCGTCTAATGGCAGCTTGGGAAACAAATCCCTGACAACGGCGCCAAAAACTTGATAGGGTCCGCAAGTGACGGGTGCAATGTAGTATATCAAGGTCATCTCTCAGGGACTTGTTCAGCTACGCACTAAACTATTTCATTATAAAGGATGCTAGGTCGGCAAAAGTGTTTCTGTGATTATGAGATTTTAACTAAAACAAGAAAAGCTATAAACTTTAAAGGTACTAACAGATAATTAAGGGAGTTTAGGGGAGTCCATTCTAGTCAATCAACTAATTAAGAGGTAATTCCAATGCAAGGTATTATTGATAGTTTCGGGGTCTATAATCTTTCTAAGGCCTATCACAACAATCTTTTGTTCCGAGGTGAGTTGCAGTGACTAAACTAAACACCTATTCTCATGGCAATTCAATTTAGTCAAATATAAGAACGGATTATAACACGACCCTAAGCATGAACCCATTATTTCTAACTGTGTTTTATACCTTTCCATTCTTCGTTTATCCAATTTAAAATAACAATCTTTCGATCTGATATTAAGAATCTAAACCAAGTAAAAAGTGATCAATCAATTACTATGACATATGAAACACGAAGATTAAACGACTGTATTGAAACCTAAAACCGAAGTCACACACCAGAAATAAATCAAGAAACATCGAGTTTATCCCCTAAATAATGAAACTAACTACTCATGATAATAAAAACTAACAAAATAGTAATGAAACTTGAATTGCAAAACATAATGAAAATAGAAAATAAACTGAATATTTGAGTCGTCGAATTCAATCTCTTCGTGTCACCTAAATCGATCTCCTTCTCCTCCTCTTCTATTCTTAATCTACTAGACGACTCTTCGAAGGGAAGAAAATACAAAGAAAACCTAATACTAGAAGCGTGAATAATAACTGATGGAATAATCGATGCCTCATGCTGTGCGGCGAGGTTTTCTTTTATAATATGGTAGGAGACGCTGGCAGTGTCAAAAAGGCGCCACCAGCGCCTCAAATATTTTTCCCGTAGCTGCCTTTCTAGAATAGGCACTGGTGGGGGCTCGGAGACGCTGGTGGGGGATCTGCTGGGCGCTACTAGGGCATTTGTGGGCGACTGAATTCTATTGACATGGGCGTGGTATTAGGCTCCCTCTTCCTTCTTTCTTTTCCTTGCGCCTATCTCCTCTTTCTCTTATATTTTCCTCTTATTTTCTTCATATTCTTCTTCACTTTTCTTGGTTTCATAAGGATTTCCCAACAAATCTGTAAAATATACCTATCTCCAAACCAAGTGAAGAAAACATAGAATTTGATATGAAATACAAGATTATATTACATAATTAACTAAAATATACACGTTAAAGACCTAATAAATACTATAAAATACATATTTATCAAATGCCTTTTTTCAACGTCATCGAGGAGATGCATTTCATGAGTTAGTAATTTTCCAACAAGTTCTTCAAGATGCAGTGTCTTGAGGCTCTGAGCTTCTTCAATCACTATCACTTTGGGTCCCCGCTTTTTCTTTGGTAGACATATGAGGACCTTTCTGAATTTCTCTTCATTGGAGTATGTCCTGCGCAATTACTTGAAGATGGTTGACAATGTTGATGAATCTTTTGAACATGCTTTCTTCTAGCTCATTTTCTTCCAGTTTGAAGGCTTTATACTTTAGACGAGTATGTCAACCTTAGTCTCCTTGAATGGACTAGTTCCTTCATAGGTTGTTACTAGTGAGTCTTAAACCTTCTTAGTTGTAGCACATGCAGACACTCTTTCAAATTCATTAGAGTCAAGACTATACAATAAGAGATTAAGGGCTCGAGAGTTTTTTTTTTCAACAATTCTTTTTGGGCCTCAGTACACTCTAATCTTTCTTTTACATCAGTGGCGCCTTCAACAGTTGTTTTGGTTGGCATAGGACAATCTCCTTCCTCGATGACCTTCTAAAGATCTTTATCCTGATCCTTGAGGAAGATTTCCATTTGTCTTTTCCAATTCCTAAAGTTTGACCCCATGAGCAAAGGGGGTCTTGTCCATGAACATCCTTGACAGATCTCATAGGTGTTAATTGCGTTCATGATCATTTCCACAGAGTAGTTAGGCTCTTACTTGAGTGGACCTACTCTGATACCACTTGAAAGAACCTTAGAGGATTATAAGAAAATTTGCACCCTTAGAGTAAGGACGTTAATCTCTTATCTTGACCGTAGTCAAGATTCAATATACCGTGTAACTAAAGGTACTTTTATTGAGTGAAAATCAGAATACGTTGCACAAAGGAAGTTACAAAAAAACCTATTGTCCAAGACTTGAGGTCTTTGGAACAACCACAGCTAAAAGATCGGCCAACTGAGTTGGATTAGTGGCGATTAGGAAAGCTACACCACCGATGTTGTTGTTCAAAACTCATAGGACGCTTTACACACAAGTCCTCCTACAAGAACAACCTGACAAAATAAAATTTTGCTACACTTGATTCAGCAATGGCCTACTGATTACAAATTAAAATTCTCATCAACAATACAATGGCTACCAACTCAAAAATCACCTAATGACTTCCTACAATCGTTATCTCTCGATTTGTTCACATGGAATCAAATCCTTGATATGAAAATAAGTACTTGATACTTATGGGTCTCATTCGATCGTTGCTTGATTTTTAAGGATTAAAATTGCCTAGCCTTTCCATTCTTTGAAGATTCTTTCCATTAGCATGTCTCCTTTCTCCTTTCCTTTGGTTTCTCCATAATCATCTTTTGTTTCCTTTTTTTATGAGCAATCCTTCCGTAGATTTCCTACATGATATGCACTACACATTAGTAGCTATAAATATAAGACGTGGTGTAAAAAAATTGATCAGGGAACATATTTTTTCCTTTTACTTTGCTGCTGTAATTTTTCCTTTCATAGCAAAATTATATTCAAGGTCCATGGTGTACACATGTGAAACGTCCTTACCCATATTTGTGTTAACATCATTGTACCTACACAGGATTATGGTTCTACACAGGAAAAAAAAGGAAGTTTATTTTGCTTATCTTATTGTAATACCCCAGATATATGGTTAAGTGTGGCTTAAATGGATTGAAACGACTACTTACATCACCAGGTGCACCTTCTTTTATGATAGCTTGTCCGTTGGGAACTCCTCAGTTAAGCATGCTTGGCTGGGAGTAGTCTCAAGATGGGTGACCTCCTGGGAAGTATTCCTAGGCAACGTGTGAGCGAGGACGAAGCACGCTAGAAAGAATCGTGGTGATTTGTGGGGCCAGTCAGCAATCCTTGAAGTCATTCCCGGTAATGTCTCTGGCCCGGGAGGGGCCGGGGCATTACAGATGGTAACAGAGCTGACCCGCGACCGTAAGGTGCGTTAGTGGACAGGAGATCCATGGGCAGTCACCTAGCGGGGAAAAGATTTTGGAGTGGATTGAGGCACAACGAGGACGTTGTGCGCTTAAGTAGGGGTGACTGTAATACCCCGAGTATATGGTTAAAATGTGGCTTAAAATAATTGAAAAGACTACTTATATCACCAAGGTGCACCTTCTTTATGATAGCTCATCCATTGGGAATTCCTCAGCTAAGCGTGCTTGGCTGGTAGTAGTCTCAAGATGGTTGACCTTCTAGGAAGTTTTCTCAAGCAGCGTATAAGCGAGGACGAAACACGCTAGAAAGACTCGTGGTGATTTGTGGGGCCAGCTAGAGATTCTTGAAGCAGCTATCGGTTATGTCCGTGGCCCGAGAGGGGACCGGGGCGTTACAGATGGTTTGAGAGTCGACCCGCGATCGTGAGTTGCGCTAGTGGACAGGAGATCCAAGAGCAGCCGCCTAGCGGGGCAAAGATTCTGGAATGGATTGTGGCACAACGAGGACGTTGTGCGATTAAGTGGGGGTGACTGTAATACCCCGAGTATGTGGTTAAAGTGTGGCTTAAAAGGATTGAAATGACTACTTATATCACCAAGGTGCATCTTCTTTTATGGTAGCTCATCCGTTGGGAACTCCTCAGTTAAACGTGCTTGGCTGAGAGTAGTCTTAGGATGGCTGACCTCTTGGGAAGTTTTCCCAGGCAGTGTGTGAGCGAGGACGAAGCACGATGGAAAGACTTGTGGTAATTTGTGGGGTCAGTCAGCGATCCTTGAAGCAATTATCGGTAATGCCCATGACCTGGGTGGGGCCAGAACTTTACAAATGGTATCAGAGCCGACCCGCGACCATGAGCCGACCCGCGACCGTGGGTGGGGCCATAGGTAGTCACACAGCGGGCAAAGATTCTGGAATGGATTGTTGCATAACGAGGACCTTGTGCACTTAAGTAGGGGTGATTGTAATACCCCCAAATATATGGTTAAGTGTGGCTTAAAGGGATTGAAATTACTACTTATATCACCAAGGTGCACCTTCTTTTGTGGTAGTTCATCCGTTGCGAACTCCTCAGTTAAGCGTGCTTGGTTGGGAGTAGTCTCAGGATAGGTGACCTTTTGGGAAATTTTCCTAGGTAGCGTGTGAGTGAGGACGAAGCACACTGGAAAGACTTGTGGTGATTTGTGGGACCAGTAAGCAATCCTTAAAGTCCTTCCCGGTAATGTCTCCGGCCCAGGAGGGGTCGGGGCATTACAGATGGTATCATAGCCGACCTGCGACCGTGAGTTGCGCCAGTGGACGAGAGATCCATGGGCAGTCACCTAGCAAGGCAAAGTTTCTGGAGTGTATTGAGGCACAACGAGGACGTTGTGCGCTTAAGTGGGGGTGACTGTAACACCCCGAGTATGTGGTTAAAGTGTGGCTTAAATGGATTGAAATTACTACTTTTATCACCAAGGTGCACCTACTTTGTGGTAGCTCATCCGTTGGGAACTCCTCTGTTAAGCGTGCTTGGCTAGGAGCAGTCTCAGGATGGGTGACCTCCTGGGATGTTTTCCCAGACAGCGTGTGAGCGAGGACGAAACACGGTGAAAAGACTCGTGGTGATTTGTGGGGTCAGTCAGCAATCCTTGAAGCAGTTATTGGTAATGTTTGCGACCCGGAAGGGGGCCGGGGCGTTACACTTATTGAATTTATAGTAGGTCTAATTGAAGTTACTTAAAGAGTGTGTACATGTTGATTAGTGACATGTTGAGTTGTTGGGTGTCGTCATTTGGATCTGTTTTTGGTTTTTAAGCTATTTCTTCTTTGTTTTTTATTTCATCACTCAAAATGTGAGTTGAACTACTATTGATGTGTGTAGCACCTTATGATTGAAATATTTTTTTTCTTCTTATTCTTCTATATCGTATCTTTCATTCCAAAGAGCCCTTTTCTTAAGCTTCTATAATTGAGTATCTACAAATGGTGTCTACTTCATCCTTTTCTAACGCTAAAACATTTCTGGGAGTGCATCTTTCTGTGCCCTAAATTTGTTTAGAGAGCATAATGGTTATATTCAATGTTTATGTCATTATAACTCATTACTTTGATATTGAATTCCCATCATGTAGCTATACAACTTGGAATGTCCCTTATACTGCATGTTGCGTCGATGTACCGCTACCACAAGACAGGTATGTTACTGCATCCCTCATGTTAGCATGTACTGATATTCATCTGGTAAAATTTTGTGCATACTAATAGTGAAGGCATTCATTTCTCTATTTGCTTTATAATTATTATCCTTGGCCTTCAACAATTTATTCTAGATACTCCAATCTTGGAAGCGTGATCTAAGAAGATGCTAGTGGTCACAACGTGAGAGGGGCAAGAATCCAATCGCAAAGCCTTTTCCTAAGATCACAATCGGACATGCTTATATGCATCGAGCATATATTGTGAACCGCACGTAGGGTGACAACCAGAAAAATTCCAATATGTGAAAAGATAATTATAAAGGCGATCACAATCACAATATGTGATGGGATCAAGATTAGAGAATAAGACTCTCTCTCTCTCTCTCTCTCTCTCTCTCTCGCTAGGAATACAAAGGTGAAATAGTTAGGGATGAAATCCCTACAAAACTCTCATGGGGAATACAAAAACTCTTACAATTACACAATATGTGTTAAACTCTCTCTTTGATGTATTATGAGTTGATGATGGAAACTCATGGTAGCTACCCTCTATTTATACTCAAAGGTTGATGAAGAATATGAAAAGAATTGTTGATAGAGTAATATGCAAAATCTTGGTGAACAATTCTCACCCAATATAGCATTATAGAAAGGCTTAGATAACAATTTAGAACAATTGAGCAATATGGAAATTAAGGATTCAATGGGAGATATTCCCAACACTCTAAATGCCCTAGTCTTCCACAAAAGTAGTATATGTGTGGCAAGCATTCGTACTTGACTTTGAGAGAATATTCGGTGTCATCTTTTAAGGTTAAGTTGATTTGTTTCGAAAAAGGTGTTCCTCATGGTACATATATTGTTCAAAACATCTACCATTTGATTAAAGGGAGGATCATAAACAGTCGCCTAGAATGGGGAGTGATTTTAGGCTATTGCTGTAATAACCTAGTGTTAAGTAGACCTTAAGGTTGTTTAATTAAGTTAATTAATCGAAGTCACGCTTTTCTATTCGCCTAACAGTATGTTTTGCAGGACTTGAACAGTGTAACGACCACCGATTCTCCAGTATAGTAAATTCGGTAAATACTCCTCAAATAATATTCTCGATCCTTCTTAGTAAACCAAAATATTCAGATCTTCTGCTTGAGGTTTTCTCATTGAGTTATTCGGGTTTATTAATATTCGAGACGTGAGGACTCATGACAGTGTTATTATTGAAATCTCTCATAGTTTAGTCTCGTAGAATTTTATTCGGGAACCAAGTTAATGGTATTGGATTAAGGGAAAAATGGTTATAGGAAAGGAGATGGATTAAGAGATATTAAATTGGGCTTATAAATAAGTTCAGCCCACAACCCTTCTTTTAGTAATAACAGTTGGGTTGTCTGATTCTCCCTTCTGTCTTTGATGATATCAGATAAGTTGAAGCAACCCCCCCCCCCTTATTTCTTCATTCTGGCTTACTGCCTGACTGTGCTCCTCTCTGCCGCTCCTCCCCTAGCTCCGCAACGACGACCACAGGTGGCGCCCAACAGCTCCTCCTCGCTTCATCTCTCTCTGTTACTCTTCTTTCTCTCTCCTTCTCAAGGTAATCTCTAAACCCTAACCTCTCAATTCAAGTTCTTTGAGGTAGATGATACAAATTATGAGTTTCTTAGTATAATTAGTTGTTTTAGAGAGTAATAAGAGTAGAAATTTAAATCTTGAGGTTTTATTAGTAATTGATTGAAGAGTCAATTGAGTTAGTAAGTGAGTGTTTCAAATAGGAGATGGTTGGAATTGTATTTGAAGGTTGTAATTTGGTTATGCATGTTAATTTCTAAGTAAAGTACAACCTAGATTAGTAATTGGGTTATTTTGGTTGATGAATTAGACATAGATTGTTAGTGTATTATGATGCACATCAAGTGTTCGATGAAATGCCTCATAAAAGAAGGGATTATGGTTGAATGAATATGCCTTTGTTGATGTTGGATTGTTGAGATTTGTACATGCATGATATTTTGGTGGTTTATTTCACTGTGAAAAGTTGAATTCTTGGTTTAAGTTTAGTTGCATGTGGGTAGATTAGGGTTGAATTATCAATTTGGGGAGTTTCATAACTTTTGATGTGCATGCATGATGTATTATGAATAGGGAGTTCAATTATGGGATGTTTTTGCTTTGCATGCCTTCAATGTGGACTCAAATGAAGGTTTCCTTTATGTTATCAATTCTGAAAATTTACATTTATGGTTGGAGAGTATGTTTTAGGAAGTGATTAAAGTGGATTACAGAGTTTAAACATGCATGCAAGCAATTCTTTGAGTAGTTTTTCAATCTGATTGGATTCTGAAAATTCCAGGGGCTGTAAAGCATGAATTTAGCCTATTTTATGACATGAATAGGTAGCCTAAGATGTTAGCTTAACCCCGGTTTTTGAATCGTAGAATTTCGTTAAGTATAGCAAAAGTTATACCCAAAACTGTGTAAAAAATTGCTCCGGGGTGCCATACATTCCCTAAAAGTGACTATTTGGGGACCACATTATTTTATTTTTTTTTACACTTTGGGGACCACATTGTTGTCAAAAGTTGTCGGTTTGGTATTTTCCGACCAAAACAGCCGGAATCAATAAAAAGACGTAAATGCCCCTTGACTTATGATTAAGAAGTCCAATTTGTCCCTTTTATTTGCCCGCTCAAATGTGTCTTGGTTTTCTTCTTCTTCACTTTCATTCGTTCTTCTTCTTCACTACACTACTTCATTCAATTTCAAAGATGCAGAGAGAATTGGAGTATTGGGAAGGAAGAGGAGCATTGAAGGTTCAAGTTTACGAGAATTGGTCGAGCTTCTAGTTTGAGTGTCGGTTTCAGCCACGCCACCGTCGACGGATAATCTTGCAGTCGTAAGCATCATTATCAAATTGTATGTCAGGTTCGGAAATTAGGGTAGATGCATGGTTAATTTCGTATGTTAGGGTTCGAAATCTGTATTAGATGGTTTTGTTCAAAAGTTAAGTTATGAATTTTGTTAATTTGTAAATTTAGGGTTTGAATTTTGTTGAAAGTAAAGGGGAATTATTTGAACAAAACTGGGAATTGTTTGTTGAAATATGTATTGGGTTTGATTATGATGCACAGGATGATCCAATGTATTCATTCATTGGCCGATTCAACTCATTGAGGATTTACATCCTAGAGAAAATCGACAACAAAACCCTAAACTCTTAACCCAATCGATTCAAATGAAATCGACAACAACAAAAACAACTCTCAAACCCTAATTTTTGAATCTTCACACTAACGTACACCACCATTCAATTGAAGGCTGTCGATTTTCAAAACAATTGAAGGCTATCGATATTCAAAATTGATGCCATCTCAGACAATGAATTCGTTTAGATTTACCTCCCATCTCCTCGACATCGTGGGTTGCAAAGCTCCTCCTCCATCTCTAGCTTCCTCTCTCTCAAATCTTGTTCTCTAATGGTCGATTCAATTTGGTAGTTGGAGGAGGAGTTAATTCAGTTTTAAAGACAAAAATTGGAGCCAAATAGGGGTATTTTCGTCACTCCAGCTACCTAAATCATTTTTTGTGTTGACTCCGACTTACTTCACTGGATTTTCATAACTTTTGGTCGGAAAACAACCAGCAACTTTTGACAATAATCCGGTCCCTAAAGAGTAAAAAAATAATGTGGTAACCAAATAGTCACTTTTAGGGAATGTATGGCACCCCGGAGCAATTTTTTGAAAACCGTGACGCCTCATATCTTAATACGAATTCTGGAGGCAGTCTGGAAATTCATGTTTTTCATCTATTTAGAGACCTTTTTGGGTGAAGTGTTCAACATGAAAGATTTAGAGGATTCACTAAGCTTTCCGGAAAGGTAAATTGCGTAGCCATACGATATCGAGAGTGAGAGTTATGACTTCCCGATTATGAGGTAGTAATCTGACATTACCCAGAAACTTATTTTGGCTGCTCTGTATTCTTGGCCAAAATCTGACCATTTCCCATGCTCAAATCAATTTGTGATTAAAACGGAAGTTGTTATACGTTCCAGAAGCTTTCCGAAATGGGGTCTTGGGCATTCATTGGACATAGGTTCAGGGAGTTATGGCCCATTCTTTTTAGCTATGCAATTAAATTCTACCCAGAAATAATGGTAACCATAGCATATTCTAGACACTTTTAGACCTTTTCTGAGGATTGTATGAGTTTGAGGTCAACATAAAAGTTGTAGTATGCATTTCAAGCTTCCCATAGACTACTCTTGTGCACTCAAACGATACTTGGAGATTGATTTATAGGCTTCCGAAACACCACTCCTATAAATGTTTTCCCCAAGAAAGTTCTCTTGTTTATCTTATTTCAATTTCATCTTTTCATGTGTTCTTAGTTTAAGCTTTAACTAGGAAGTTGTGAGGCGTAATCCGAACCTTCCAAAGAGTCCTCGTGCAAGGTCTTCCAAGATGTGTAAAAAGAGTTATATCTTCTAAGTGTTATGGAAATTCCTGGAACCTTCCAACTCATTGAGCTTTGATTTATTAGTTCTTCAAGGAAATCTTCCTTTCTAAGAGTTCAATCTAAGTCTTATCTTTATTCTTATCTCAAGTTAACTCCAAGGGGTCGTTGCCGCAACCTGGTCAAGTCCATCCAAGTGCTAGTAGTCCTTCAAGCGGTCCAGTTCAAGGTACACATATTGCCTACTTTCCTAAGCTTGTTTTATTGCTGATGTTTTATGCTAACATTTTAAGATGATGTTTTATGCTGGTGTTTTATGTTGATGCTTTATGCTGATGACTTCTTGATGTTTAACGCAAAGGAAAGTTTATGATTTTGTTCTTCTAATGGTGAGGTCTCTTGTTATATGGTGCTAATCGCACAGAGGTACTTTCGATGTCGACGGGGATCTGTCATATGACCTGGTCAGTGTCTATGATGAGGTCTATAACGAGGTCTATTTATGATGAGGTCTATGATGATGATGACGATGTTTATGATGTTAATGTTTATTTTCTTTTTCTTTGGCTGTTCAAGAGTTTTTGTGACTTGTTTGTGTTTTTCATTTTCAAAAGAACTTAGCAAGGCGCGAACTAAAATGAACTGTGAAAGTTTACATTGTAGGGGTATGTGTACTGAGTTTAGCCAACTCATTTGAGAAGTTTTATGTTTTTGTTTTAGGAAATGTTCTCTCCAAGGGCAACAAGCTCCCAGGTCCGAAGAAGTAAGTGAGGTGTTCCTTCCAGTTAAGGTAGGCGTTCAGTAACAAGGAAAAGGACTCTCCCGCTTGGATAGTGATGATGAATCTCTCCCCTTTTGAAATATGGGATGGTTTTAAATAGTTTGATGAATAGATGGAAACCTTAAGTGGTGGTTTTTTTTTAGAGTTGTTAATTATGATGTTAGAGGATTGTAAGTGCAGTGTGAGTTTAATTAAGTTTTATGTATGTCTGTCTTTGGTGTTTGCGTTGATTGATATGGTTTCTAAAGCCTTGTCCTTTATTATGGGGACGGTGATAATGCCTCTGGATATGGTTTTCTGCTGCGTTAATTCTTGAGTTATTAATAGTTTAGTAGTAATTCGATGTTTATGAATCTGGGGGCGTTACAGTTGCTATCTCTGAAGGCATCTTATCTCCTTGTTGTTCACACGATACAACCACTGATTTATCAAAAACCAATAGCGCTCATTTTAAGATACAATCTTTATCTCTCCCATAGTCAAATGACAACATTAAAACATTTTCCTCGATCGCCTTTGGTTTGAATATATACCTTGTTTCGAGATATTCTCCATCTCGTTCGTGAAAGTAAGTGAACTATACTTCTTTTATCTGTGTATATCTGGCATTGACAATGCAATTCCTCCCTAGAAACCTAGACACTCGATCGTGGAAGAATCATTGTCAAAACCCTAAAGACCTAGGACGCACAGTCTCATAAAATCTAAGCCCTAGGACGGACAATGATAAATTGTTGATTAGATCATATTTGTTTTTATAATTCTTAGTTCTTAGATACAGCACCTTGTATTATGACTTTTAGTTTTATTTTAAAAAATAATATTTATTAGTATAATAAATTATTTTGATTTGAAAGTAGTTAAGAACTATGTAACTCTTCAATGTTTTGCTACTTTTTTTATCCATTTACAATATAAAGAGAGATGCAAGAATCGAGCTTGAAATCTAATATACCCATAACCTGTGAAAATTAAGTAAACCACAACGATACACATGTTGATTCAAGATGGTCAATAACCATCTTGAATTATCCATATTTCATATTTTTATAACTTTTAATAATATTTTCTTTAATAATTATACATATTTATCAACTATAAAAGTATAATACTTATTAAATAGGCCAAAAACTATATATAATAGCTTAATTATATCAATTATTGTTGAAAATGTATATTTTATACATCATTTTATATTTATGAAAAAAATATAAATAAATAATTATTTTTACATTGTTTATAAGTTATAATAACTTTTAAAATAATAAAACATGTTTTTATAATAATTTAAATATATTTTATTTCTAACTTTATAAATAATTTAAATGAATTACAAAACGTTGCATCAAGATATTTACATTTTGCTCAAGGCATTAGCACCCACTATTGTTACTTGTTAGCACTTGTTTTTAAACAATTGGTTGTTGACTGGTGTCTTTTCCGAGTCAGTGCTGGCTCATACGCCAGCTAAGTTGACCATGACTCACAAATTGAATATTCAGCATAGAAGAATAGAAATACGCAGCAAACCAACGCAACTGTAGCTCTGTTTTCCCCTGTTTGACCCAGTCATTTCTCGAGTCACTATCTGAACCTTAATTACGTTTGACAATAATCGTCCTCCAACCAAATTATCAGAAATCAAAACGAAATTCCAGTCGAGCTTGTTAATCCTAAACACCTAAACAACAACCCCCTAAATAGGAAAAACCGGCAAAATGAAGTGGGAATCCTCTGTTATCCTTCTGATTGCCATGTTGTCGATTCCTAAGTTGGCATCTGCAGCCCCAACATTTCTATACTATTACTGCTCGAACGACACCTCCTACGCAGCCACGGACAGCACCTACCCCAAAAACGTCAACTCGGTTTTGAAGTCTCTCTCGTCGGCCGCCACAACCTCTAGCAACGGCTTCACCACCGCAGTAGCTGGAAACGGCACAGACGATGCCGTGTTCGGTCTATTCCTTTGTCGCGGTGACCAGACCACGACTGGCTGCTCTGACTGCGTGAAGACTGCAGTAAGTGACCAACCAAAGAAGGCGACGTGTCCCAGGAGCAAGTTGGCAATTATGTGGTACGACGAGTGCATGATCAGGTATGATAACGAGAACTTCTTCGGAAAAATGGATCAATCGCCAAGGGTGGGATTGTAGAACACGCAGAACATAACAGGGAACCAGACCCAGTTCGGGGAGCTATTGGGGCGCACGTTGAAAGATGTGGCGACTGAGACGGCCAACGGAGGATCCAGAAAGAAGTACGGAACGAAGACGTTGAGCTTTAACAGCTTTCAGACGTTGTATGTGTTGGAGCAGTGCACGCCGGACTTGTCAACCAGCGATTGTAATTTGTGCTTGACAATTGCGATTGGCCAGACGTTGTTGAGGCAGGGCGGCAGGATTATACTGCCTAGTTGTAGTTTCCGATATGAGATCTACCCATTCTTCATTGGTGCCAACAATAATTCTTCGCCGCCTCCATCATCACCGCCTCCATCGTCGTCATCATCACCGCCTCCGTCCACCACAAATAGCTCTGCAACTGCCACTTCAGAAACCGGCCATGGTAAGTCAATGGGTCAATTTTCATCTTTATTATTTCCAATTAAAGACTCATGAATACAAACACTACCTAATATTTTTTTTAGACATGAATCACTCATTGAAAGATGACTGGTTCAGATTAACAAAACTTTGATTTTAGTTATTTAACGGAGTTGTGTTTTTGTATTACTTCCATATAATATTCTTTAGGAAAATGATATGACTAATTTTACAACGTATTTTTTTTTAAATATTTTGTCTTAATGTAAAAATATATATAGATATAATATGTTAAACTAAAACAAACTACATAATTGAATTCTATGGGTACAAGAAAATATATAAAATTATTTTTTTTAATAAGAAAATATTCAAATGTACAAAAAGTAATATTTGGTAATGAAAGAAGCTACTTTAATTAAGATGTCATTTATATGAGTTCAAATAACCTAAGTTGATGAATAAGAAACACCTTAGAGATTAAAAAAATGAAGGTGAGCCCAGATACAAGGTGCAGCGTACGCCTGAGACTTCTTTCTCTTTATGCTTAAATAAATATAATAAAGTTTTTTAAAATTTAATATTTTAATGTATTTTGAGTTTAAGTTTGAGTTTCTAGTCAAATTTTATTATTTTATTTATTTTTATTTTAATTTTTTATGTATTTTTTTTAAAGAAATTATTTTTATATGTTCATAAACTCAAACCTAAATGCTCATGACCCTGAACTTAAATGATCATAGATCTAAATTTAAATGCTAATAAACATCAACTCAAATGTTCAAAATCATTAATTTGAATGCTCATAACCCTGAAACAAAATACTCATAAAACTGAATTTAAATGCTCATAAAATTGAATTTAAATGCTCATAAACATGAACTATCTAGAGTCCACAGGTTTCCATGGGTTAAATAACAATGCTCATAAAACTGAAATAAAATGTTCATAAATCTGAACTTGAATGCTCATAAAACTATTGAGGAATGCTCATAACCATATACTTGAATGTTCATAAACTTGAATATAAATGCTTATAAATTATTTGAACCTGAATGCTCATAGATTTAAAGTTGAATGCTCATAAAATTAAACTTGAATGTTTAGAGCAGCCGTAACAGTGAGTTTGAGTTTGGCTAATTGAATGATGTGGAATCTATGAACCCCTACCAAAAGAGTCAAAATTTATCCTTTTATTTAAGTAGTTTTCCAATGGTGAGCATGAGTTTCATGTTAATTAAAAAAGTAAGTGAGTCCTACTAAATAATATAATTAATTTGGTTATATTGACCAAAAATGATGTAGATGAGGAGAGAGAAAAAAATATTATTAAAATATCAGTGTGTTAAACTCGCTTTCAAACTCGTCTTGCGAGACTGACAGCGAGATTCTCGCAAGACGAGTCTCATTCTCACCACTGAAATGTCCTACACGACCTCATTGCATTCACACCTCATGCCACGTCAGCAATGAGTCAAATTTAAACTCACCCTTGCAGATGGCCTAACCTGAACTAGAATACTCATAAATATGAACTAAAATGCTCATAAACTTGAACTTAAACACGAAAAAAAATATAAAAAATGTAATGAAAATTACAAAGAAAAATTAGAAATAAAAAATTTAAAAAATTGGCCAATGTTGTACCTACAAACAAAAAAAGGAAAAAATAATAAAAGAGGAACCTAATGTATAAAGGGGAGCATTAGAACATTGTACTTCACTTAAAATTCTTTTCCATCTATTAAATACAACTCAACTTAAAAATAATGTTTAATCAAATTTAAAATTCACCTATAATTCAATTAACTTAAAAATTATAGTTAAAATTTAATCAAAGTTTTTAAGAAGGATGAAAAATAAAATTAAATGACAATTAAATAGTTTTAAAAAACAAGAAAAACACATATCACATAAAAAAAATAGGCGAAAAAAGAAATAAAATTGGCCGTGTGGCCCATGTCTGGGCGCACCAAACTTTATGTTGCAGGGACCATGATCTCAAATTAAGTCCTGTTCTTTTTTACGGTTGGCAAACTTCGGTATCACAACATACTGCATTTTACCATAACTCACCACACTTTACCACAAATCATTACTTTTTTTCTCTCTTCACTTTTTTCTCTCTTCACTTTTCTCCTCTACTTTTTACATTCTCTCTCCTCACCTACCCCACATACCAATAACCTACCACAATTCTACCACACATCCTCCATAATTTCACCACACCTCACCACACCATACCGCAAAAAGAACGGGGCCTTGGTCACCAAAATCCTATTATTTCAACTTTAGTCACCAAAATCCTAATATATATTATTCGATAAAAAGAAACCCATTTTAAGATATGTCTGGCCAAAACTCACATTATCATCTTATTAATTATTATGGTTTGTAGTTTTTTATTTTTTTAGAAAAAAGGAAAAAGTGGCGATACTTGAAAACGGGCATAGCCCTTAAATGACATTAAACATTTGTCACTAGCCGCCCTACTTTTGGACCACGCAAAATATCTCATGTCTGCATAGGTGGCTCGTTTCAATTTAACCCCTAGGGTTTTTATAAAAAAAGAAAAAAAATTATTTGGTAAATTTCAATGTTGGTCTATTATAAATTATCAATCAATCTATAAAATACTGTATTTCAAGTAATAGATTTACTTTAAAGTTACTTTTATATAATGAGCTCCTTTTTATACTCCTAATTAACTTCTCACAAAACTCTTATCATCTCTCAATCACGCTCCTCTCATCCTCTTAATCTCACACTCCACTTATTTATAATAGTTTTTAAAGTGGTTTGCAAGTTGAAATAATACCTAAAGTATTCAAAATAAATCTATCACTTGAAATAATTTTCAAAATAAGACAATATTTGGAATATTTTATAAAGTGGTTGAAAGCTTGGAAATAGACAAAGGTTAAAGTCAATCAAATGAAATTTCCTAAAAAAAAAGTTTCACCTAAGATACCTTCTAGATGTATTATGAGGGGTGAAGATTTGATTTGTAGGTAATACGCTGTTGTAAAACAACGAATTAGCCAACGCGTCCTATGGACAATTTAAATATACCTAATCTGTATTTACTTGAACTCAAAATACACGCAACTTGCATTTTTAACGCCGAGTTTGCATAATGTTTAAATGCACCCAGCTTCTATTTGCCCTAACCAAATATACCCTCCAATTATATTTAACCTCGAATCAAGGATTGACCAAATAGACCATCTAGTAGCTTAATTTTTATTTGATGTTCTTTTAGTTATTTTATTCGAGTACGAAAATTAAATTCGTGTGTGAGTATTTACCTAAATTCAAAAAATATACCCGAGTTGTTTTTTCAATGTAAATTTACCTACGCTTGAAATATGTTTGACCTATATTTGCTCTAACCTAATATACATATAACTCGTATTTAACCACGTTGTCAAAATAGTTAAGTTTAGTAACTTAATTTTCATTTGATGCTAGCATCCTTGGTTATTTTACTTGATAACAAAAGAGTAAATTTGTGTGTTAAAACAAGTTACAATGTAAGCTGCTAAATAATAAGGGTGATGATATGTGTCCTGCCCCAAGACACTACTTAAGTGTCTTCCTTTTTATAAAACTCATACGTATTATTATTTTTAACTTCAAATTTTTTGACAGATACTATTAATTATAAATTATAAGAAGCTTGGAACGTGTTGGCTACGCCAACAATTAAAATTGACACCCTAACGAATGAACCCCGTCCGTTGGGCATATTTTAGATGCATTTTTTGTAAATTTTAAAAGTTAAATATAAAAGTGTGATTTTATACCATTTATATATATATATATATATATATATATATATATTATAGTTATAGAAGCCAATCACGTAATTTTTTTTCAATTTAATTTACAAATATATATGTTTTATACCATGGCAAGACACTTAATATGTGTCTTGCCCAAGACATTTATCATTTTCGAAATAATTATTATATTTAAGGGTGATAGAATAAATTTGCTTGTGAACCCACACTATAATGCAAGCTATTGAATAACTTTTATATTCAAGGATAAAAAAAACAAAATCGTATATGAACACAAGCTAGTAAAGCTCACACAATTTTTCATCCATGACGCTGTTATTGTAGAGAGGATATTAGCAGGATTAATAGTTAAATTTTACAAAAATCAACTGCACGTGCAACAATTAATAAAGGAGGGAGGAGTAGCATATAAGGTGGATCTTTCCTCAATTCCACATCGAGTTCCTTATAGATGCATTATGAAGAACTTATGATATTTGATGAATATTATGCGCACATAAAACAGTTTTCAAGTTCGTGGAACTATTAGTATATATTGTGAATGATAGGCTTGTTGTACAATTAAAGGTTATAAAGAATTGATTGGGCCAAGAAGTGACACTAGAACTTAATGCAGGTAACAAGTTATCAGCTAAGGTGATTGTCGCCATTGTCATAGCAGTAGTAGCAGCAAGTACAGTGGCATTACTTGTTGTGATATGCATATGTTGCAAGAAGAAGAAACCTATTAACTACGACGGTATTCCTAATGAAACTGTTAAGACAGATTAACTCGTTATTCAGTTCACATGTTACATAACTTTCCTAATTATCATCTAAGACCTGGTTTCATTTGTTTTGATATCATTGTAGGAGAGTACTTGAGTACAGTCGAGTCATTACAGTATGACCTTGCCACACTTCAATCAGCAACCAATCATTTCTCGGATGAGAATAAATTAGGTGAAGGTGGATTTGGAGGCGTGTATAAGGTAACACCTTTAATTTGCACGTCTAAACATATTTGGTGCGTGTATCTCCTATTCCAATAAGACTAAATTGTCTTGGTGAACGAAATCAGAAATTTTCATTCCTACATACAAATTTTGGTTTATCAGGGAACGCTGCCAAATGGGCAAGAAATAGCAGTGAAAAGGTTGTCTAGAAGCTCCGGCCAAGGAGCACAGGAGTTCAAGAATGAGGTTATGTTGGTAGCTAAGCTTCAACATAGAAATCTAGTCAGGCTTTTGGAGTTTTGCTTGGACGGAGAGGAAAAGCTACTCGTTTATGAATATGTGCCCAACAAAAGCCTTGATTGCTTCCTCTTTGGTAAGTTACTCGGCCATCTTAAATTTCAAATACAATAACGATTTGCAAGATCATCTACTAAAGCACATTACATGTTATTTTAAATAACTGTTAGACCCCGAAAAGCAAGGACTACTAGATTGGGGGAGACGTTACAAAATTATAGGAGGGATTGCTCGTGGAATGCTTTACCTTCACCAGGATTCCCGACTTACAATTATACATCGGGATCTCAAAGCTAGTAATGTGCTGTTGGATGTGGATATGAACCCAAAGATTTCCGACTTCGGCATGGCAAGAATTATCGGAGCAGATGACAAAACTGAAGGACTTACTAGTAGGGTTGTCGGTACCTAGTAAGTCTTATCTTACAACCTCATATTATGAATTTTCAAGCGATATCTTGCTTACTGCAGCTACTAACGACGCCGTTAATCTCTTGTAGTGGTTACATGTCTCCAGAGTATGCAATGCAGGGACAATTCTCTACCAAGTCCGATGTGTATAGTTTTGGTGTTCTTGTCTTGGAAATAATTAGTGGAAAGAAGAATAGTGCTTACTACCAATCAAATGAAGCCAGGGACCTCTTCAGTTATGTGAGTACTCTTCTCTTTTACCTATGTATATGTGTTCTTTTAGAGGATGAGGGTAAAAGTTGGGTAAATTGTCGTAAAGTTTGGTTGCGAAATTTTTGAGGAATATCGTTTTTGAAAGCGTTTGATAATTTGGACAAAAAAAATACGTTCTCACAAAACTTTGGAAACCAAAATTTACCGGACGTCCTACCCTTACCCTCAAAGAAAATAGTATGAAAAATGGCTGACACAAGCATAACTGTGGTGGACGAACAACACAGGCTTGGAAAAATTGGAGAGATAGGACACCTTTGGAGTTTGTGGATCCAACGATAAGAGAGACATGCTCAAGTGAGGAGGTGATGAGATGCATACACCTTGGATTATTGTGTGTCCAAGAATCCGTAGAGAACAGACCAACAATTGGAACAATAGTACTTATGCTAGATAGTAACTCGGTCACTCTTCGGGTGCCAGAATTCCCAACCTTTTCGACCAGCAGAAAAGTAGAGTCAAGCATCTCCACGGATATTAGTGGTTCTGACAAGTCAACACCTTGGTCTGTCAATGATGTCTCCATCACTGAATTTCATCCCCGATAATCTTACAGTCTATTGAGCTTAACAATCGTTGCATTGTCAGCTCATCAAGCTGTCCTTTTGATTACCTTCTTTTGCCAGTTTCTTTGTCAAATGCTGTCATTTATGAATTGTACGCGATTAAAATCATCTGTTAAATGTTGCTTTGGTTTCTTTATGTTGGATCATTCAATATCTTTGCCCTTACCACTTTCAGAAGTGTTCTATGGAAGAAATGTACTCTAGTCAAACATGGCAAATGGTATATAAGTATTTTACAATATCTGCTTCTGGTTCAGGCTGGTCTTTTATATATTGTGTCCAATTCAAGTTATCTTGATTTAGCTTCAGTTTAAATATCACTTTCTTTTAACAAAATGACCTCAGTATGTTACCATTGAGTCCACATATTTTGATAGAAAAATATGAGCAGTATTGGTAGTGATAGTTAGGCCATGTTTTGGGTAAAGTGTAGAAATGGTATGTTATATATTGTAAATTGTGGAAAGTGTTATATATTGCGGTACGGTGTGATAAGCTATGGTAAAATTTGTGGTAAGAATTATTAGTGTGTTGGGTGCGGAGGGAGAAAAGTGAAAAGTAGAGAAAAAGTGAGGAGACAAAAAATTATGGTTGTTGTGGTAGAGTGCGGTATGGTGTGTGGTAAGATGCGGTACTTTGTGGATAATGCAGTAAATTTTAGTAAGCATAGTATGGTACCATGGAAAAAGAACAGGCCTTTAGGTGATCTGTTAAATAATATAAAATATTGTCGTCCATGAGAAGGTTTAACGCAGGAGTCCACTTCAACTAAGGTCTATGGTAACAAGTTAAGTAAGGTTCCATTGTAAAACGAATTGGTATTAAGAGGACTTTTCCACTTCACTTATATGTCTTGCCATTTTCCTTTTATTTTGCCGATGTGGGACATTTTATAGGTTTTTTTAATTTTAGACCTTGTAATATATGGACATTTATTTAGGAAAATTTGACTATAATAATCCCTACTTTCAGCTTCTGAATGCTATAATCCCTACTTTATTTTTGTATTCAGGAGGTCCATAAAAAATAAAAATTGTATTATGATTGGACACCACCGAATGTATACCCTAAATATCATAGATTTTGACTTGCATTTAATTCAAAACTTAGCACAACACTTGCCCACGTTTTTTAATTAATTTACAACGTTTGTACCAAAGCTTTTTTTATTTTTTTTTATTGTTTCACTTTTATTCCTTATAAATATCATAATACTTACTCGTATTCTCAAAAAAGAAATTTAAAAACTCATTTATTTACTATTTGCTTCATAACCTTTTGGGGGCAGGAATGAAAAAAAGGGGTAGGAACGAAAAAAAAATGTGGATTTTGATTTGGTACTACCATAATACAATTTTTTGGTTTTGAGGACCACCGAAATACCAAAAAAAAAATAGGTTAATTGGCATACAAAAAATGAAAGTAGGAATTATTAGAACACAAGTTTCCATTTTTTTATGAACCTTTAGTTTTCAATGTTATTTTTTGGACCTGAATGCTAGCTTGTGGGTTGAATAAAAAAGGCTCAAACTCTCTTATTTCATTTGAAATTTGGGTTGCCTTTGCCTATTTTTATTTATTTTTTAATCTATTGGTCATATTCCTCGTGCAATAGTTATGGTTATGGTCATACAATTTGTAATGACAATTGTAATCGTCATCTTACCTATCAATATTTCCTTTGTAGTTAATCCGTATTGACCATTGGACGTAAAGTTTTGGGCTATTCACTAGGAATTGTAGAGCACTTAGGGGTCTAATTAAGTAGCTTGAGCATGAGTAAGAGATGTGGATTATAATTTCGATATTAGTTTTAAGCTTAACCCTAAAGCTCGGCGCCAATCAGAAGAAATTCAAACATGGAAAGAAAAAGAAGAATGGTACACAGACTTTTTTTTTTTTTAGCACACAAATCTTCAGGAGCAAAAAAACAAACATTGAAAACCAAGGTTTAGGAAATAAATGTTTAATTAGCTTCCAAGGTCCAAAATGCAAAAAACTCGACATCTTATTCATAAATGTTATTTGCTATAAATTATTCTAGATCTAGAGTAATTGAAGATATTAATGTGTTAATTTAGAAATATCTTACAACAATTATCACGAGATATGTATTCATAGCCTCATAGGCGTTGTATGATGATGATACTTAGACCATTACACCTTAAGGAGGTGCAATTAGAATCAAATTCTTCCAAGTTGATGACAGTGACAACTTAACCACAAATTCTTTTGATGTAGACGGCTAAATGCTCCAAAAGACAAATATGATTGATATCTCTTGATTAGAGTTGGGCATTAGGCTGGATCCCCTATGAGTTGTAAGGGTCAAGACCTGATTTTAAGGGTCAAAGCCCATTCAAAAATTAAAAAGGGTCGGGTTATTCTAGGGTCAGCACAATTAGGGCCAATCGCGGATCACTCGCGGGTCAGCATAATTAGGGCTGGAACTTCACATTTTCATCCCAGACCTCAACAATCTCTTACAATCTCCTATAGAGTTACAACCTGAGAACTCAACACTCATAGATGAGCCTCACAAAACTCTCTCAAGGACACAAAGATTGCTAGTCAATCTTTTGTTGTTCGTGAAACACTCTCAATTGCAATACAAACAGGTCTAACACCTAGGCCCTATTTATAGTACAAGGCTAATATGAAATTTCTTACCTAACTAGTCCCAATATTATCATATACATAAAAAGGCATGTGATGTTTCCTAATATATGACAAAATCTTCAGTCAAGTGGAAGTCTTCCAGGGCAACTTAGCAAATAGGAAACAAACACAGCCTGTTCTTCCTTACTTCCCAAGTCACCGATATCTATCCAAATTGGTTTACACATTCAACCCAACACAACATGTACTGATTTTGTGTACAATAATTGTAATATATAATCTCAAATAACTATTTTTATAGATGTAAGCCACAAAAATATATTGTTGCCAAAATGTTTGTCCTAATATTTAACAAATATGAAGGATATTTTGGCAAAATTAATTACAATAACTAATCAACTTATTAGCTTAGTTAGCAATATTGTGATTAATGTAGGTAACACTGGGCATAAACCACGAACTATAAACAGTAATGTCCTATCTAGGTTCCATCTCGCTAAAGGATGCCTCATTAAGTGAAGATGGCACTGATTGGCTCGTGGTCCATTGATCACACTCATTTTGCGTATTAATGTAGAAAGCGGGTGGTTGAGGTGCTGGAAGAATGAGATCATGGCTTTCCAACTTTTGGACCACTGTTGCCATTGTAGGTCTCTCGTATAATGATTCTTGAACACACAACAACCCAATATGTGTGCACCTCATTGCTTCATTGCTTGAGCACGAGTCTCTTATTGTGGCATCTACAAATTCCAACGACATCCCCTCTTTCCACTTCTTCCATGCCTGCGCATATAATTTAATTTTCGTTTTATAAAAACATTAATTTCACAATGGATTATAATCGATACTCTTCGGGAAAATATATACATCTCTTGCACACATACATAGCTCACAAGGCCTTCTCCATAGCTAGATTCATAGAAAGTACTATTCTTCTTGCTGCTAATAATCTCCAGGACCAACACACCGAAACTATACACATCAGATTTTACGGAGAATCGCCCATGCAGTGCATACTCCAGAGCCATGTATCCACTATGTACAAAGCAAAAGTAACAAATTATTTGTGTACACATCAGCTTGTTTCATGAGCAAAGTTTTGCGAAATTATGCATGAAAGACATAATTGAAGTCAGTTTTAAGGGGTTTTTGCATTTTGGACTCCGAAGTATAAGTAATTTATTTTCTGGACCCTTGATTTTCAACGTTAATTTTTTGGACCCTAATGTTTGTAGGCTGAATAAAAAATGACCTTAAAGTTTGTTGGTTGAAAAAATTTCTCGTGTACAGTTTTCCTTTTTCTTCCCATATTTGAATTTCTCTCTTGGTTGGCGTCAAACTTAAGGACCAAGATTAAAACTGATATTGAGGCTATATACACCCCTCTTATTCATGTGGAGTTACTTAGACCCCTAAGTACACTAAGTCTAAGTAGCTCTGACATGAATAAGAGAGGTGTATTATAGTCTCAACATCAGTTTTGACTTTAGTCTTTAAGTTTGGCGCCAATCGCACGGGAGATAAATTCAAACATGAGAAGAAAAAAGAACGAGACACATGTCTTTTCTTCAGCCAACAAACTTTAAAGTTCTTTTTTATTCACCCAATAAACTTTAAGGTCCAAAAAAATTAACATTGAAAACCAAGGGTCCAGAAAATAAATTACACAATACTTCGGGGTCCAAAATACAGGACATGCCTATTTTTGACACTCAACCAAATGAGATTTGAAAGTTATTACTTACTAAGTGCCAACAACTTTGCTTGTATTGCCCTGTGTTTGATCAACACCAAACATTCTTGCCAAACCAAAGTCAGAAATCTTGTCATTGTTTCCTTCCATTGGGTAATTACCACCTTAAAACACGTCGCTTCTTCTCCCATTTTCCTGACATTCTCCATATCACTAGACCATAACTGCATTGTTTCTCTGCACTCAAAAAGGACACTATGGGACCCGGGAAAATCCTCGTTGGTGTCCCTCGCGGCAAACGGCGAGTCGAAAGGGGTGTCTTTTCTTTTAGAAGATTCGCTTGAATTTCCGTTTAAATAAACTAAAACTAAAATTTAAATAATCTCCTTTTTTTTAGATTTTATTAAAGTTTGAGAATTTTATTTATTCAGAAAATAAACAGAAAATAAAAGAAAAACAAAAAGAAACGAAAAAAAAGAGAAAAAACAGAGAGCCCCGGGACTGGGCTCGGGATGATTTACTGTAGCAATACCTGCAGGTATTGTGAATCAGTAACCCCGAAAAAATAGGGTCCCGGGCCTGGAAATCAGATCCGAGGCGCGGGACTGGCCGGAATACCGCCAGGTATTCCGCTTGTCCCGGCCTCGGGATCTGTTTCCGAGACAGAGAAAAAAAAACTGAAAATAAAATATGGGCTCGGGATGATTTACTGTAGCAATACCTGCAGGTATTGTGAGTCAGTGACCCCAAAAAAGGGTCCCGGGCCTGGAAATCAGATCCGAGGCGCAGGACTGGCCGGAATACCGCCAAGTATTCCCCTTGTCCCGGCCTCGGGATCTGTTTCCGAGACAGAGGAAAAAATGAAAATAAAATCCTTTTTTTTAAAAAAAAAGCTTTCCAAAACAGAAAATAAAATACGAAGGGAAAAGAAATAAAAGCGAGAAGAAATAAAAAAAAGGAAAAAAAAGGAAGAAGAGTCGCCAATAATTTTTGAGTGAGAATTAATAAACTCTAGAAACGAGACTCCACAAACCACGAACCACGAGATTTGGATCCGGGGGTAAGGTTACGAATTCGGGAATAAAAATTCACGAATCCGCCCGTTCAACGAACGGACTTTACTAAACCGGTTAAATAAAAAGGAGGAAGAAGAGGAGAGAAGAAGAGAGTAGAATGGAGTATTAATTAGCGTAATTAGTGTTATTTAGTTTCATACAAATACGATAATAAAGCGAAAAATAAATACAAGAAATAAAAGAATTGAATACAAGCGTACCTTTATTCACGAACAATCCATATTATTTAGGTCGAGTTTAGGGCTAACTCAAGTTACAAGATAATATGAATGGAGAAAGAATAGAAAAAGAAAATAACGATTCCAATTAAGTGTATGCAAAATGAGAGAAATATAGAGGGAGAAGAGAATGTGAAATCACCAAGTGTCAATACGCTAGGGTGATTTCGGTGTAGAATGAAATGGAGATGGATGGGGTTTTTATAGGAGAAATGGTGGTAGGAAATTAGGTTAAAATGAGGGGGAAAAGATGGCAGGAATACCGCCAAGCATTCGGGCCCACCTGCGTGAAAAATTAGGTTGTGGCATGCTTTCCGAGGTGGCTGGAGGCGCCCTGGGTCGGGCAGAACCTGCCCACAATACCTGGCGGTATGGGGGTCGGGTTTGCTCAGCCCAGGTCTGCTTCTGCGCCTCGGGCCGCGTGCGGAAATGGATTTGGACTGATTTTTTTTCATTTTTTGTCTCTCTTTTGCATTTCACTTTCTTTGGCATTTTTCTAAAATAAAAAGAAACTTAAAATAAATTACAATATTTACAAAGCTGAATAGAATGATAAAATTCAGCGTCTACAGTTAGCCCTGACTTTGATCGAGTTCGAGTAGAACGCTGATCAAAGTAGTTTGAAGACGCTGAAAATGATATGCCCCGGAAGTGAAGTCTCGAGGCTGGATGGCACTTGGAAGCAAACGTCCTATGCCACATGTATGACTTGTAGTTGATTGACATTCGGAAACAGTATCCTATGTCTTTGTTGATTGTCGACGCTTGGAAGCAACTGTCCTGCGCCTAACCGTACCTTCAAACTTCTGTCATCGTATTATAAACGCCCGGCGACCAGCTGATCTTACATCGTATTATTAATGCCCGACGACCGGCTGAACTAACATCGTATTATAAACGCCCGATGACCGGCTGAATTGACATCGTACTATAAACGCCCGATGACCGGCTGAAATGACATCGTACTATAAACGCCCGATGACCGGCTGAATTGACATCGTATTATTAACGCCCGATGACCGGCTGAATTGACATCGTATTATTAACGCCCGATGACTGGCTGAATTGACATCGTACTATAAACGCCCGATGACCGGCTGACTTGACATCGTACTATAAACGCCCGATGACTGGCTGAACTGACATCGTATTATAAACGCCCGATGACCGGCTGAATTGACATCGTACTATTAACGCCAAATGACCGGCTGAATTGATATCGTATTATTAACGCCCGATGACTGGCTGAAAATAACAACGTTAGCCCCCAGTGTACAAACTGGGGGTGGTGATCCAAAATGCATATGCAACTTCAAATTATTTTCTGAGTAGAATGTTCATAATTCTCTTGAAAATGAAGCCTGTTACGAGTTTGTTGCTTCTTCCTTTACATTAATACATCTTCTAAGTATATAGATATTGAATCTTCATATTTTCTTTTGAAAGTATTAATTTAACCTTTGATGCACCACATTTCTCTTGAGGATTTATTTTTCATTCATAGTGTCATCCTCATCATTTTCCTCACACTTCTAAAAATAACCGAGTGCCCTTCCTGCCACCTATCCAACTTCTCTTTAATTATCTGTACAGTTAGGCAATCATGCCTCCAGGCATGTAGCTCTGCACAGTCTTACCTGATTCGGGCCTAGTCAGGCTGTCATACCTCCAGGCATGCAGCTCTCTCCAGCTTTCTTAGTCTTTCTGTACAGTCTTGGCAGATTTAGGTCCATGCAGCTCTCTTCAGCTTTCTTACTTTTCGCATGCTTTTTTAAATCCTTATGCAGTCGGTATCATGCCTCGGGCATGCAACTCTGTCGATCGATGTCGATCGATCCTTTCTCGTTGTTCAGAACTCTGGGCACGCTACCATGCCTGCAGGTATGGCGCTCTGTCCGGTTTTCTTGGACAACCTTGAGTCCCTCCATCGAGCATACCGCCAGGTATCGCTTTGTGAAATCTTGCATTTCTTTTCGCACCGGGCCCATTTTTTTGGTGGTGCTGTATGTGGAACCCGGGTCCGGACCATGCATGGCTATATGGTACTGGGTTTTTCGCGTCTTTTCCTATTCGTAACTCTAGGTCTGGGTCCGAGCCATACCTGGCGATGTGATGGCTGGTTGCAATGACCCAGATACGGCTTGCTCTTGGCAGTATGGGTCGGGTTTGTCCGTATGCTCGGATCTGCTCAATTTGATTCAGAAATGAGTTATCTCCAAACTAATTCTTGTGAAAGATCGTGAATTAAATTTTTAGAGTTTAACTCAAAAAATTATTTTCCAAACTAATTCTATAAAAATTTGTTATCCGAATTTTGGAGTTTAACTCGTAAAAATGAGTTAATTCTCGTAAAACTCGAATTATTTCTTCATCAGCAACATTCTTTGAGCTTCTAGCAATACTTCCGAAGGCGATCAAGACTCCAAGTGAGCTTGCTTGATTTCTAGCCGCCATGGTTGCATTTCTTTTGAGGTTCGGGCGAGAGATAGAAGAATGCAAATGCGGTCTTACACATGCTATGCTACATGAATTATGTGAATAAAAAAAAGTGCAAAATTCTTTTATGTACAATACATAACTCTATTATGCATTTTATACTATAAGACTCTTTATGTAGCCCTTATCTTAATGCATGATGTGACTCTTTTTTTTATTTGACTCAAGAAGAAAGAGGGGAAAATTTTTTTAAAAAAAACTAGCATGACTCAAAATGAAAATGAAAAACGAATTAATGCGACTCAAAATGCAAACTAATGCGATTTAAAATGAAAAATGCACATGACCTAAAAACAAAAAAAAACTAAAAAGAATGCACATTGATTTCTTTGCGTATGCAGCGATATGAATGATTTCACTTCCCGAGGAAAGAAGAAGAAAAAAAGTAAAAAAAAAAACTCTAAATGTCAAGAGTAATTTCGAGGTGAGTTTCACGACAAGACAAAAATAGTGAAAATGATGAGTTCTTCTTCTCGAATTGCCTCGCAAGTTGCCATGATGCTGATATTGAGTGATGAGCGAGCCCCCAATTGGAATGCTGCAAAAGACGATATTAATGGAAGACTCGGCCTGCTTAAGCTGCATGATGGGATAGTCAGGATGCTCGACCTTGATGTCATGGTTAGGAACCCCAAGCACTAAGAAGGATCAAGCGACAAGTCGTCTTGCTTTCTCTTGCCTTTTCTCTATTCTTCTTGGTTCTTTTGTTTATGTGGAAACATGTAAGCACCAAGCCCCCAGTATCAGTGAACAAGCGTCTTTAGGTGAGTCAAAATGATTGACCTAGGTGGATGTCACCTTCGAGTAACGCCCTATTTTGATGCAGCTGGCTTCTTGTTCTGCTAAAGGAGTTAACCCTCACTCAGTTGTTCTGAAAGCAGGGATTAACTGACGAATCTCATACATGCACTAATGACCGAATCAGAAGAGCTCAAAAGGTGATGGGATGAAAATGGGAATGATGGAAAAGATAGTGAATGCTCATGCCTAAATAGAGGGCGAGATAAGGTTGTGAATGGTTTGGTGAGGGTAGCGATTAGATGTATTGGACAAGGTAGTGAATGGATGGGTAGTTCGATGGACAAAGGTTCGAACTGATGGGGGTGGATGAAATGGTCTATGGATGGAGTACTATGTCTGGTGGGTTTATCTCATAAGGGAAGAGGTGGTCAAATGGCTATGGTTTGATGGATTTAGGTATGAAGGGTGATCCAAGTCTAATGGCAAAATGTGGGTGTGCTTAGTGAAAGAAATATGACAGCTTTTCATTATCCTTAGAGACCAAGGTTTCCTCTCCTTTTGCCTAGCTCGCCTGATGAGGTTTTCGAGCTAGCCGCTCTTTATTCTATCTCTCAAAAACTAAATGATTTGATGATGGATTTTCTCTAAAGTGAATTGCAGCGGCCGGGCCTCGAAGAGGTTCTCCTACGTATCCAGCATGGAATCAGGCCAGTCGTAGTTCAACAGGTGCAGCTTTAAAAGATTGATGCCTCAAGAAGGACTTTGAGATGGGTCAAAATTTTAATGGGAAGGATAGGTGTAAAGGTTTGACGGGAAGGTTTTGGGATATGTGCGAGTGACCAATGTAAACTAATAATTGCCTCTTATGCCTCTTATTCTTGCTTTCTTCTTTCTCTTTTTTTTCTTTTTTTCTTTTTTTTTTTGAACTTGACAACCTCAATCTATAGTTCCCTTATCCATGATATTCGTCACCCACAACACAGTAGTCGGCTAAAAATGGATTTAGGGATGAGATGGTCATAAAATGAATGACCGGGTTCATGGTGGTGGTTAAGAAGATGGTGTGAGAATGTAATAATGTAGGTAAAGCGGCTAGGTGAGAATGAAGGTGGTGATGATGTAGGTGGTAGAGGGTGGAAACCTTCTATCATAGGCATGTCCTTTTAAGCTACATAATTTATTTGATAGTGCGATTCACTCTTAAAGACTATTGGTCGATTTGAATTCTCTCCTTTTGCCTTACTTGTTGGGTGAGTGTTCAGGTGAGCTTGTCTCCTCTTAACTTTCACTCATTTACCTCTCCTTTTTCCCAACTTGTTTAGATGAGTGTTCAAGTTGGCCTCGCTCTTTTCTTATTTATCTCTCCTTTTTCCTATCTTCGCTTTGGCAGTGAAGTTAGCCTCTCTTCTCTCTATTAACCTTGGACTCGGGGTAGGGCACAAAAGCATAGAGAAAATGTGATGGAGATGTAAGATGGAAGGGAAAATATGAGAAAATGGATGTGTCAGACTTGGATAGTCATATGGGTGAGTGAGCTCTTCAATTCAAATCAGGAATGCAAGCACAAGATCCTTTCCTTAGCAGTTTAGAAACAAATGAAGGGTTGGGGAAGACAAGAGTCACAATCATGAAAGGTTTCATCTTTATTGAATGCAACTAAGATGAATACATAAAAAAATCTACTTCCCAACTAACTCTGAAAATGAAGATGATTGCCATGAAAAGAAACGATGCAACATGAGGGGATTGCCTAATTGATCTTTGCAGCTCGGGGTTTTGGTAAGATCCCATTTGACTCTGTGATAGGCCACGTTCTAATGGGGTTTCTACGCTACGATTGGTAGTGACAGCTTCCCGGATTGGAGCATTTCTTCTATCTTGTTCTTGAGAATGTTGCACTTCTCGGTGTCATGACCTCGCATTCTATGATATTTGCAGAACTTGTTAGCATCCCAAGTTCTGCTTTTGACTTCAGGTTCAGCTCGAATAGAGGGCAACTCGATCTTCCCTTTCTTAAGTAGTCGATCCAGAGCTTAAATATAGGTAGTATCGATGGGAGTATATGTGGTGAACTTTTGAACCGCATGAGCCTCAATAGCTTTTGGTGGGTTACTTGGTGCCCCGCCGACCCTCTTGGTAAGGGTGTGGTTCCTCCAGACAGACAAGACTGGGGTTTTCTCTATCTTGGCCTCCACCATTAACTTGACTTCTTTAGAGTGAAAAGTGCAGGATTAGCGGCATTCCATCAAGCTAGCATATCTTGGCCTAAGCCCTTGTATAAACACCTGGATTTGATAGTCCATGGTTACCTTATCAGTCATCAAGGCCTTTTGAACATTCCACCGATTAAAGTAACTCATGAATGACTCTCCTTCACTTTGTTTGATTGCCGCCATGTCACTCATGGTTACATCAACATCTTGACTAGCTGCATATTGTTGGATGAAGGCTTTGTAAGTGGCCTCCCGATTCTCCTGGGTATCTACTGGAAGGGTGTATTACCACTTCAAGACCTTATCACTCAAAGTCCAAGGGAAGACATGAGCATACAGACTAGGGTCTACTTCTTTTAAGGCCATCATGCGCGCAAAGCTACGCACATGATGTGTGGGGTTCCCCATGGCCTTAAATGTCCAAGAAATGTTCCCTGAATTGAAGGATTTGCTTCAGCATGGTCTGCAGGTTATCGACCCTGTTGTCCCGAAACGGCACAAGTTGCTCATCTCGAGGCACAGTCTTTTCAGTGTGCACACTTCTATCATCATCCTCGGGGTCTTGCCCTATGCCCAATCTGTCATTGATTGTCTGAATGGCCGAGACGACCCCTTCTATCCTACGATCTTGTTGGTTGGATCGTGTTTCTATTAAAGTACGGATGTCCTACACCACATCAGAAAGGTCCGCAGCAGTGATGGGTTGGCCCCTAGCTTCTTCTTCAGCCATGAAGTTGGAAGGGATGGACACAGTATCGCTTGTTGTCAAGAAAGTTTAAGAAAGAATGTCAGAATCAGTATCAAGGACGACAGGCAAGCCTGCGCTTGGTGGTGTGAATAGGATTGGTGAGAAACTCGATAACCTTTGAGATCCAACTCTAGCCCAAGACTTGACTATTTGCTGCTTGGGTCCTATTTTGCCTGTATGGAAACCATAAACCTCAAAATTAACCCTTGACATTGACCTACCCAAAGACCTAGCGACCTAATTCGGACAACCTAATGCAAACAATGCCTATATGATGAATGATTTTTATTTTTTGGTATGGACTCACCCAACATTGGGCTTGCATGAAGACCTCTCACCTAATATGAAATTATGTACATGGAAAAGAGAAGGTCCTCGGGTTGTCATAAGATCAAGTCAACATTAAAGTTTTAATGAACTCAAATTCGAATAATGACCAGATACACGCTTTATAGGCCCAAATACAACCAAGGGTTGGACAAAACCAAGCTAAGATCTCGGGCTTAATCAAACCTCTTTGATTTGGGCCCAAGAGAGACCTCTAGGTCTTCTTTAACTTTCGCTTGACTATTGCCCAAACTAAAGCAGTATTTAGGGAGATTGAAACACAAGACTGACTCTAAAAAAAAAAAAAAAAGAAAACATGTAGCACATAATTTACACATATTACAATAAGAATGCACATAGCATACAAATGGGTAATGCACCTAACCAAGGTTCTATATTCACGAGTTTAAGGTCGGTACCTAAAACTAACATACTCATGTCTCTCACGCACCACAAATTCTATGGAGTTCATAGTAATGTGACCCGGTGTTTCTCGTAAAATTAAAGGGAAAATGTAAATTCATAGTCCTGAGAATTTTGGAGTGCTTCATGAGTGGGAAAGCAATTTACGATCTTCTTGAAATGTGGGGTTCATTCCTTGAATTCGGAAATATACTTACACAAAAGGAAAATGGGGTTAACCTAGACAGTACCTTTGGGTTCATCCCGATTTATAAAAATCGAGATGGACGTCTGTATGCACGATGCCTAACTAAATAATAAAAATTACAAAAATTAATTTCTCCTTTTCTACTCAAAAAATTTAAAAACCAGCTTTTCAAATTTTACGCTCTTAAAGTAAGTCCCCAGTGGAGTCGCCATTTGTGAGACCCGGGAAAATCCCCGTTGGTGTCCCTCGCGGTAAACGGCGAGTCGAAAGGGGTGTCTTTTCTTTTAGAAGATTCGCTTGAATTTTCGTTTAAATAAATTAAAACTAAAATTTAAATAATCTCCTTTTTTTTAGATTTTATTAAAATTTGAGAATTTTAGTTATTCAGAAAATAAACAGAAAATAAAAGAAAAACAAAAAGAAACGAAAAAAAAAGAGAAAAAATAGAGAGTCCCGGGACTGAGCTCGGGATGATTTACTGTAGCAATACCTGCAGGTATTGTGAATCAGTAACCCCGAAAAAAATAGGGTCCCGGGCCTGGAAATCAGATCCGAGGCGCGGGACTGGTCGGAATACCGCCAGGTATTCCGCTTGTCCCGGCCTCGGGATCTGTTTCCGAGACAGACAAAAAAAAGACTGAAAATAAAATATGGGCTCGGGATGATTTACTGTAGCAATACCTGCAGGTATTGTGAGTCAATGACCCCGAAAAAAGGTCCGAACTGGAAATCGAATCAGATCGCGGGGTGGCGAATACCGCCAGGTATTCCGCTTGTCCCGGCCTCGGGATCTGTTTCCGAGATAGAGGAAAAAAAATGAAAATAAAATCCTTCTTATATTAAAAAAAAGCTTTCCGAAATAGAAAATAAAATACTAAGGGAAAAGAAATAAAAGCGAGAAGAAATTAAAAAAAAAGGAAAAAAAAGGAAGAAGAGTCGCCAATAATTTTTGAGTGAGAATTAATAAACTCTAGAAACAAGACTCCACAAACCACAAACCACGAGATTTGGATCCGGGGGTAAAGTTACGAATTCGAGAAAAAAAATTCCCAAATCCGCCCGTTCAACGAACGGACTTTACTAAACCGGTTAAATAAAAAGGAAGAAGAAGAGGAGAGAAGAAGAGAGTAGAATGGAGTATTAATTAGCGTAATTAGTGTTATGTAGTTTCATACAAATATGATAATAAAGCGAAAAATAAATACAAGAAATAAAAGAATTGAATACAAGCGTACCTTTATTCACGAACAATCCATATTATTTAGGTCGAGTTTAGGGTTAACTCAAGTTACAAGATAATATGAATGGAGAAAGAATAGAAAAAGAAAATAACGATGCCAATTAAGTGTATGCAAAATGAGAGAAATATAGAGGGAGAAGAGAATGTGAAATCACCAAGTGTCAATACGCCAGGGTGATTTCGCTGTAGAATGAAATGGAGATGGATGGGGTTTTTATAGGAGAAATGGTGTTAGAAAATTAGGTTAAAATGAGGGGGAAAAGATGGCAGGAATACCGCCAAGCATTCAGGCCCAGCTGCACGAAAAATTAGGTTGTGGCACGCTTCCCGAGGTGGCTGGAGGCGCCCTGGGTTGGGCAGAACCTGCCCACAATACCTGGCGGTATGGGTACCGGGTTTGCTCAGCCCATGTCTGCTTCTACGCCTCGGGCCGCGTGCGGAAATGGATTTGGACTGATTTTTTTTCATTTCTTTGTCTCTCTTTTGCATTTCACTTTCTTTGGCATTTTTCTAAAATAAAAAGAAACTTAAAATAAATTACAATATTTACAAAGCTGAATAGAATGATAAAATTCAACGTCTACAGACACGCTGCCAGGTCTTTGTGGCATGTCCACTCCCTTCACATTGCCCCTAGCTTATTATACATATGTATAGGGATGAGATAGGTAGGATTCCTGTTGCCACTCTCTAGAGAAACATCAACACTTTCAAAGGAACCTTTAACGACCAAAGTATAGACCAGGCAGCCTCGAACGCATCCAAATCAAAGGAGGACCCCAACATATATGTTGTTCTAACAAAGTAAGTCCCATCTTTTGTTAACCTCCTAATCAATTTGTCCGCGTAGGGCTTATCACTCAAGGGAATTCTCATAATGTTATCCTTATCTCTATTGTCAAACATTTGATCGACTTTGGCAAAGTCCCTTTCCATCTTCCGAGAGGAGTTCCACCACTTTTATATCTTCTATACCACGGGGGCAGGGTGTGCTGAGTTTGAACTCGTTTTCATCACCCTTCCATTTATCCTCCGACACTCGTACACTTCTCCAGTCCCCTATTCTCCAGACCAGCCCCTCTTTAAGTAGGGCCTTTGACCTCCAAATGCTCCTCCATGCAAAACTAGGAGAAATGACTCAAGAAAGAAAGATATGGGGTAATACTAGCCTTTGAGCACTCTCGCCATGAGTGTCTCGGGTTCATTAAAGAGCCTCCAAGTTGTTTTTCCTAAAATAGCATCATTGAAGACCTCCAAGCGCTTCAATCTAAGGCCCGCAAGCATTTTGGTTGATGCAATCGTCACAGCTCAACCAGTGGACCTTTGAACTGTATCGGGTTCGGTACCAAGCTTTCATAGCCGGGATTGCGATTAAAGATAAGGTGGATGAAATCCCAACCCACCATCACCGGACTAAAACTGCTCACCCACTCGTTTTCAGGAATCGTTACACCTTTACAAAAGGTGGGGTGGTGAGCATCACACTATTGTTGCCTCGGTGAGCCATCCTTGTTGGAGTAAGGAGAGGCTCGGGACTTGCCAACGACCTCGGAGGCCTCAGGACCGGATTGGGTCTTCCCGAGAATGAAGGGCGAGTGGTATCAAGTCTCAAAAGTAACCCAAGTTAATAACTTGCAAGGTGGAAGGCGTTCAAAGGTTAGAAATATGCGTGCCTTCACGCATTGGGTCATAACTCCTTCAATATAACTTCGATGGGTCTTAAATTTTGGGAGCTTAAATTGCACACCAAGAGCTTTCCATAAATATCTTATGGGCCTAAAACGGAGTTCGGATGAAGAAGTAATGCACGTTTGAAGTCAGCAAGGAAAAGCTGCCCAGAACACCGTCGCGCCAACGACGGGTTTGTCACGCCCGCGACGGCGAGAATGCAGGCGATTGAAGCTCGCGCCATGACGATGGACGAGCGTGCGGCGGCCTTCTACGAGTCGAGACGTCGCGCCCGCGACCCGACGTGTCACACCCGCGACACTCAACTGTTGAACGAAGGATTGCCGAGATAGTGGGCAGTCGCGCCCTCGACCCAACCCGTCACGCCCGCGACGGCCCTGTCGAACTGCGTAATTTTGCTGTCAACGTTGCGTTTTGCTTGTTTTCCCCTCATTCCTATAAATACCCCCTCCCTTCCAATATTTTGACAGTTTTTGAGATTTGAATGTAATGCTTGGCATTGTAGGGTTTATCCCAACTTCCCCAAAAATCTTGTTAATTTTATCCAATCAATTTTGGTGGTGTTTCAAGTCATTCCTTTAGTGATTATTTAGTGGATTACCTTGGATAATCATGGTGGGGTGTTAGGCCTAGGGTTGTGGTTCTCCTTGCCCAAGGTCATATCCATCATTTGGGTGTTCAAGGCCTTTGTTCTTGGTGATTATCAATTCCTTTCATTCACTCAAGCTATCATCACTCCACCACGCGTAACGCTCCATTTGGTATCAGAGCTTTGGTTTTTATTTAACTTGAGTTTTTTCATTGTTCTTGCTAGTGTATTCTCTAGTGTTGGTTTTTGTTGATTGTATGCAAATATTAGTGACCCCCATTCCCTTTGCAATCCAAGAGTATTGGAATACTTTGTATTGTGTTTGTATTTGGTGATTTTGAAGCAATTTAGAGCTTTGAGGAAGAGTTGGAAAATTGTGCCCGCAAGGTGTTCGATGAAATGTCTGAGTGAAAAAAATAAACTCAAAGAACCCTTAAGCAAACACAAGTCAACTACAAAAAACCCTCAAACTTCACAAAATATTCCAAACACATATCGTCCCTTACCCTTCCCTCGATATGGATGGTCACGATAATTCTGATCGAGAGAAACCAAGCCACCGGAGAAGCCCTCAACTTCGGGCTGTTGAGAGCCGACTCGCCACCCATGACAAACGGTTCTCCACCATTGATCGCAACCTTAATGCCATTTTGGCGTGACTGGATAACCTCGCTCTAGAGCGTCAAGCTCCACCCCCGAGTTGAACGACCGAAGCGTGCACAAAGCCCTATCTGTCCTCCTTTAGAAAACGTGAAAACACTTAACCATTCACACCATAATTTATCCTGCTAATTAACACCCTAATAATAACATTACTACACCAAGTACCTCACGTTTGGTCACAAGAAGGATCAAAGGAATTATCTGATTGTCTAACTAAAACACCCAAGACTAATCTTGATGGTTGCTCACTTTTACAAACACTTTAATTAACCTGAAAAGGAAACTTATTTGCCTTAACAAGATTATTGACACTTAAAACACACCCATGCAACCAAACACACGTATCAGAACAAGCATGAACCGAGAAACCCCCAACCGAAGTTGATCATAGTATGAATAACTCAAGAAAAACAAGAACTCGAATTGAATAGAGGGTTACGTTTGGTGGTTGATGGTGACTCGAGGGCTATTCTGAGAGGTCGTTCGGCGTCGGTGGTGGGGTTGCCTGGGTCGACAGTGAGCAGTAGAGGCAACTATGGCAGCGGCGGCAACAACATCGAACAGAGCAGCAGCAACAACAGCGAGTCTGAGCGGTGGCGGCCACGATGGTGGTCCGGCGGCGGGAGGTGGAAGAGAGAGAAGGGGAAAATGAGAGAGAAGGGACGGGTCTGCGTGTGTGTTTTTGATTTTAGTGCTAGGTTTAGGAATTATAATTAACCCCAAATCTCTCCTTAAACCACTTCTAATCCTAATCTAATTCTAAAGATCTAATTCCCTAACAAACTCTCCCTCTCAAAAAATTCTACCACTAGCTAATAGTAATAACCTTGTTAATACTAAATAATAATATTGCGAATACCACCAATGCTAAAGTCAATCTAATACTAAGATCACGTATCAATACTACTTTCATAGTTTTTCCACATAGTAAAATAAATATAGTAATTATTATTAATAATAATAATAATAATAATAATAACCACATAGTAACAAAAATAATAATAATATAATAACAATAATCACCCAGTACTAATCGTAATAATAATAGTAATAACAAGAATAAAACTAATAACAATATAACTCGTGATATTACCAATATACCCTTGTTAGTCCCCAACGGTCCTATGAGCTCAAGTGTTAGCAACAATAATCACAAACGAACATTTAACAATTTAACGAAGTCAACCTAATTTATGAACGACGTAACAGTCAATACCTTTGAATTTTTCAGGGTTTTACAAATAATAATAATCTATCTATAATAATCTATATAATATAATAAAAATCTTTGTGGCTCCACTGAATGAAGGCACCAGAGTGATTCTAGGGATTTCAACCAATGGTATTTAAGTTAAATCCAATTTTTTTCAATAAAACAACAACAACAACAACAACAATAATAATAATAATAATAATAATAATAATAATAATCATATTTGTTGGTATTGGAAGAAGCTTTGCCGGGTGAAAGAGGATTTCAAATCTGGTTGCACCAACTTATCTTGGACTTGGAAAGAAGGTAAACTCTCGGTGAGAAACCTTTATTTCTAGCAGATGGGGGATTGTCCCAAGTTTCCTTGGATGAGGTTAGTTTGGTCCTCTTTATCTCTTCCTCGGTATTCTTTTATTTCCTGGGTATGTTTACATGGGAAACTTCATGTGGCTGCTAGACTCCATAGACATGGAATTTTTGTTGATACTATCTGCTGTCTCTGTGGTAAGGATCAGGAAGAGATCGATTACTTGTTTGTTACCTGTGATTTCGGTGCTGGGCTAAGACAATTATTTGCGAGGAAACTGAGAATCAAAACTAACTTTGATTCTTTGGTGAATTGGGCTAATCATTGGAAGAACAGTAAAGGTAAAATGGAGCATAGACAGTTTGTGTATGCTGTTTTTAATGGTTTGATTTATATGATTTGGGATGTGAGAAATCGGAAGAGATTTAGAGGCCAGCATCAACAGTCTGTGGAAGTATACTTTAAGCAAATTGTTGGAGGTATTGCGGCTCGGATACAGGGTCTAAAGAACAGAGATAAATTGTCAGTCATTTTGCATAGTTTAAATGTATAGAGTGATGAAATTATGTTTTTGGTTTTGGCAAATGCCAGTATAGTTTGTTGTTTGTCTTGGATAGTCCCCCGGGTTGGGATATGGTAATAAAAGCTCCTTGCTTTTTCTGTCTAAAAAAAAATAATAATCTATATAATATTAATGGTAAAAGTTTGTGGGTTCCGCTGAATGGAGATTAATTGTAGAGATTTCGACTAATCAAAAAGTAGATAAACGCTGAATTAAATAAATTTGGTGCGACTATCATTTTTTTTTGGTATAAATGGTGGGGAGACCCCAATTTATTCAAAAATTAATGAAAGCCGAGATTACATCGGGTAAATTCCACGTGCCTTCATATGGTCCACGTGCAGTAAATATTGTACCTCTGTAGGAGGTTCAATGAAGGTCACTACATTTAAATCAGTATTTCCTAAGGCTAGCTTAGCAAGCTTGTCCGCCACTTGGTTTGCCTCCCGGTAGCACGATCGCACTTGAACTGTCCACTCTTCTAGGCCAAGCCAAAATTTGCATTGGTTCACCAAGCATCGAAGCCCAGCATGACTTAGGTTGACAGTCCCTGTGATTAAGTGTAGTACTAAAGAGGAGTCGACTCGCAGCTCGAGTTGTCGGATATTCATTGCTTTTGCTATTTTGAGTCCCTCAATCACAGCTTGGAGTTCAGCCATCAAAGCTGTTTGTGGGCCTAAAGCTTTGTTGAATCCTCGAATTCATTGCTTTTACTATCATTTATTATACTTATTTTATAATAATAATAATAATAATAATAATAATAATAATAATAATAATAATAATAATAATCTATATAACATCAATAATAAAGTTTGTGGGTTTCGCTTAATGGAGAAAGAATATTAATTGTAAAAATTACGACTAATCAAAAAGTAGATAAATGTTGAATTAAATTATTTTATGGTGTAACTATATTAGTAATTATATTTATTTTGAAATAATCTTTCTAAATTATATTTACAATTTCTATTAATTTTTTAATTTTTAAAAATAACTTTTTTCATATACTCTGTGCATCGCACGGGTTGAGGCCTAGTATGTTGTAACAATAATGGCGTGGAAAAGTTATTTTCATTAAATAAATATGAAATATTTCTATAATATAATTAAAATCAAAATGGTTAGAGAAATTACAAGGCATTAGACCTTTTTTTTTTGGATATGATTAATCATTAAAGTATTCATTATTTTACTCAGTTTTTCTGTTATTGCTAATTACCTTAGGGAATGTTTAGTTTTAAAACTTTCTCGGGAAAGTTAGTCAATTTTTCCAAGTAGACAAACTTTTCAATGTTTGGTTAAGGTTAGTATGAGACTCATTATTTCACTCTCAGACTCAGTAAACAGTTTCCCAAAGGAATTCTTAAGAAAGTCTTTCCCAGGAAAGTATCTCTCAAGAAAATCTTCCCCAGGAAACTACCAAATGTGATATTACTTACTTTACCTATTGTTCTTTATTTAACTTGCAATATTATGCACATTTTTTTTACTTACCTTTACTTATTCACTATTTTTTTTACTTGTATTACTCTTTTGTATAACAAAGAGAGATTAATTATTGTTGTTTGGTGAGAATAAAAGGAATGAAATGGGTATGGAATAGGTTCTAATTCTTATTCTTATGTTTGAAGTGGATTTTCTGGATTGGAATTGAAACTCGAAGGGATTTGCTATCCATCTCAAATAAGGAATATTAGAGTCCTCCATGGCGTAATATGATAGTATTTTTCTTCCATAATAATAATAATAATAATAATAATAATAATAATAATAATAATAATAACAACAATGAACAGTGGTAAATGTAAATGTTAGTAATTCATATTAATAATTAATTTTTATATTCAATTAGTTATAATTGATAATGAATAATAAATAATATTAATAATAAATATTTAATATTTAATGATAATAATAGTAATGAAAGTAATAATGACGACAATAATAATTAATATACATAAATACTAAAATTTAACATTAATAATTGATTATTAGTTATCATAGAAAATTGTGCAATCAAACTTTGAAAATTTTAAGTATAAATTTCTTAATATATACAAGGGTTTCTCATTTAAGTTAATATCATGTGATTCATAACAAAAAATACTACCCTCAAAGTTAAATATTACTAATAAAATGTTATATAAGAAATTATCAATCAATTTAATAATGATATTAAAAACTATAATAATCAATTAAATGACAATTAATATTAAATGCAAGAAATATATTTTTTATGCAACATGTTGGAATATATATACCCAAAAGTTTCAAAACGACAAATAACATGGAAGAAAAAGGGAGTATTATGATTATAATTTTAGTTTTAATACTAACATTTTATAGAATTATAAATAGTTAAGGTCTTGTTATTTTCTACGGATGGTAAGTTTTGAGTATGGATAAATTGGTAAGATGCGGAAAGTGTATATGTATGGATAAAATTGGTGGTATAATTGGTGGGTGTGGTAAGTTGGTGTGTGAAAGAAAAAAAAATGGAAAAAATTATATCTATATGCGGAAAAATAATGTAGAAAATAAATACTTTTGTTAATAAATATTTTTTGGGTTTATTTAAATAATACTTTAAAAGATATGGTTAATAAAATAGATAGGAACTAATAATATATACCTTCCCCAAACTTTTGTAAAATGAGGTTTTTACCCTCCATGTTTGATTGAAACTAGGGCACAGAGGAGTTGACAAATCTTTTCCAGAACAACTAATTAAGCACTATGCTTAGTACTCTGTTTTGGAGGACAAAAGTCAAAATTCAAGTTCTAAACACCATGAGTAACATTAGTAAACTTCTTTGCATAAAAAAATCCAACTTTCAAACTCGAATTTAGCCAAAAAAACAATTGAATCACTCACTGGGTGAATTGATTCTTCTTCAGTAATTGTACACTCGGACAAATCTTTTAACACTGTCAAATTTGGAACTCTTCTAAAGCATAGCCGTCGTCCGACTCCAACAACCCACAGTCTCACGACAATTCAAACCCTAGTTGTCGTCGTTAGTGTTCCTGGGGTTGTCGTTCTTTCTACCTCAGTAGCCGACGAAGAAGAGAATAGCAAGGGGCGCCCAAATAAACGTATGTATTCAATTTAGTTAAGATGAGGGTAGTTTTGTCTTTTCATTATAAATTTTTAGGGAAAATTATAGGGGTAAGTATGTCCAAGTTATTGATAAAATGGAAAAAGTATATATTTATTTAAACAATAAAGGTTAGGGTGGGTAATTATAATTTTTCAAACATGGAGGGTAAAAACCTCATTTTACAAAAGTTTGAGGGATGTATATATTATTAGTTCAAAAAGATAGTGAAATAAAAGAGTAATGTGAATATTGTGTATGAATAGGGATATTACATATATTACCAATAAATTTTACCTTACCGTCTTAATTATAGGAGGTTCTACCATAATTGAAATGTATAATTACTCAAAATATACTTATAAGAAAACTGAAATCCATATATATTGATGAAAGGACTTGGTACAATAAGTAATCTTATTTGTTGAGATATAAACATTGACAAAATTTTTAATATTTTAAGTAGATTCTATCATAATTAATGCTTTTCGAATTATCATAGTTGAAAAGTGTAACTACCATTAATTCTACCATAAAAATTCAAAATTAAAATATGTTGATGGAAGTATCTTGTTTTAACAATTAATGGTATTTAGGAAGATAATAATCTTTTTTAGTGTATGTGATTTATTTTTAATAAATTAATAGTTTTGAAATTTTCAACTACCATAGTTAGAAATTTTTTTCAATTATGGTAGAATTTTCACTTAATTATATATAGGACAATGACACACATGACACATCTTGACTCAAGATGGTTAATAACCATCTTGAATTGTCCATATTTCACATTTTTGTAACTTTTAATGATATTTTTTTTAATAATTATATATATTTATTAATTATGAGAGTATAATACTTATTAATGAGGTAGGTCAAACAATATAAATAATCACATAATTTTATCAATCATAACAGAAAATGAATATTTTATATATATAGTTTTATATTTATGAAACAATATAAATAAATTATTATTTTTATATTGTCAATGAGTTGTAATAACCCTAAAAGTAATGAAACACACTTTTGTAGACCATGTTCTTATGTGCGATTCGTATGCTGCAGAAAAGGTGCAATATTGTGAAATTGTGAAAGTGTGGTAATGTAAAACCTCGAAAAATCCAAAGATGTTGACCGTGACGTCGTTAGTAAATTATGTTTGACTTCGTTAATTGTTTACTATTCGTTTGTGATTTATTATGCTAACACTTGAGCTCGTAGGATCGTTGAGGGAATAACAAGGGTACATCGATATGGGTTTTAGTATTACTAGTATTACTCTAATAAATTTTAGTTTTATTATTATTATTATTATTATTATTATCATTATTATTATTATTATTATTATTATTATTATTATTATTATTATTATTATATATTGTGTTTATTGAAAATTGTTATATGAATAATTATGTGAATATTATTTGTTATGTGTTTCTTATTATCATTATTAGGCTTCAACCCATGCGATGCACATACTGAACTGAATTAGTTACTTTTGAAATTATTATTATTATTATTATTATTATTATGATTATTATTATATTATTATTATTATTATTGTTATTATTATTATTATTATTATTATTATACAAACGTAATATTCTGATTTGAACCGGGTGACCCAAAAAGACTGGACGAAAAACTTGGACGAAATGGTAACCATTTCAGTCTTTGTTCCAAGTCTTTTCATTTTTCTGGTTCCGGTCTGGTTGGGTCTAAACCCGGAAAACTCAAACCTGGATTGAAAATTTAATTATTATAAAATTTAAATTTTAATGAAAAAGATATTCTTGATATTATGGGCGACAATCGCAATATTATCAGCTAAAACAATATTCTGTGATAATCTAATGGTTCATTCCCTTAAAATAGAAAGATAAATATCCAGACATATATTTATCCAAGTCCAATTTTGTATAAATTGATTTAAAATATAATTTAATTTTTGCCAACTATGTATATATTTATGTGTAAAAGTGTGCGTACAAATGACATCATATTGTTATGTATCCTATCAAATTTTTATTATTATTATTATTATTATTATTATTATTATAGGAAACACAAATATAATTAATGTTATATATACCAAAATAATTTAATTCAGAATCCAAAGCAGTCAAGGATTAGTGATTCTTTCTGGTTTTTTTAATTTTAAAATAAAATCCGGATTGAAAGTAAAAAAATATTGAAAATAGAAAAAAAATATAATTTTCTAGGTTGTGATTGGCCAATTCACCTACAATCGCTCCCGTGGCTCTATTCCGTGTGACCCACAATGATTTCTATTATAATATATAGATTATTATTATAATTATGTTTATAATTATTATTATTATTATTATTATTATTATTATTATAGGCAACACAAAAATATATAATGTTATTTACACCAAAATAATTTAATTCAGAGCCCAAAGCAGTCAAGGATTAGTGATACTTTCTAGTTTTTTTTAATTTTAAAATAATATCCGGATTAAAAATTTTAAAAAAAATTGAAAATAGAAAAAAAATATAATATTCTACATTGTGATTGGCCAATTCTCCTACAATTGCTCCCATGGCTATATTCCGTGGGACCCACAATGATTTCCATTATAATATATAGATTATTATTATTATTATTATTATTATTATTATTATTATTATTATAGGTAACACAAAAATAATTAATGTTATTTACACCAAAATAATTTAATTTAGAGTCCAAAGCAGTCAAGGATTAGTGATACTTTCTGTTTTTTTTTATTATTTTAAAATAAAATTGGATTGAAAAAAAAAAATTGAAAATAGAAAAAAAATATAATTTTCAACATTGTGATTGGCCAAATCTCCTACAATCACTCCCGTGGCTCTATTCCGTGGGACCCTCAATCATTTCTATTATAATATATAGATTATTATTATTATTATTATTATTATTATTATTATTATTATTATTATTATTATTATTATTATTATTATTATCGGCAACACAAAAATAATTAATGTTATTTACACCAAAGTAATTTTATTCAGAGTCCAAAGCAGTTAAAGATTAGTGATACTTTCTGGTTTTTTAATTTTAAAATAAAATTTGGATTGAAAATAATTGAAAATAGATAAAAATATAATTTTCTACGTTGTTTTTAGCCAATTCTCCTACAATCGCGCCCGTGGCTCTATTCCGTGGGACCCACAATGATTTTTATTAAAATATATACTAGTAGATTATTATTATTATTATTATTATAGGTACCACAAAAGTAATTAAAGTTATTTACACCAAAGTAATTTAAATCAGAGTCCAAAGCAGTCAAGGATTAGTGATATTTTCTGGTTTTTTAATTTTAAAATAAAATCCGGATTGAAAATAAAAAAAATTGAAAATAGAAAAAAATATATAATTTTCTACGTTGTAATTGGCTAATTCTCCTACAATTGCTAGCGTGGCTCTATTCCGTGGGACCCACAATGATTTCTATTATAATATATTATTATTATTATTATTATTATTATTATTATTATTATTATTATAATAGGCAACACAAAAATAATTACTGTTATTTACACCAAAATAATTTAATTCAGAGTCCAAAGTAGTCAAGGATTAGTGATACTTTCTGGTTTTTAATTTTAAAATAAAATTCAGATTGACAATAAAAAAACTGAAAATAGAACAAAAATATAATTTTCTACGTTGTGATTGGCCAATTCTCCTACAATCGCTCCCGCGGCTCTATTCCGTGGGACCCACAATGATTTCTATTATAATATATAGATTATTATTATTATTATCGGCAACACAAAAATAATTAATGTTATTTACACCAAAATAATTTAATTCAGAGTCCAAAACAGTTAAGGATTAGTGATACATTCTGGTTTTTTTAATTTTAAAATAAAATCCGGATTGAAAAAAAATGAAAATAGATAAAAAAAATATAATTTTCTACGTTGTGATTGGCCAATTCTCCTACAATCGCTACCGTGGTCCCTGGGACCCACAATGATTTCTATTAAAATATATACTACCTCCGTCCCATATTGTGTGTCCATCCAACTATATTTAAAAGTCCAATGATCCTGTGTAACGGGGTGAAAAATGTGTAATGTACCAAAATAGCCATTACTTTTCTCATGTGAAGAAAAATAAAAAAAGAAACAAAAGAGTATTTATTAGGGGTATAATAGGAATTACAATCATTCGAATTATAAAATGGTCAAATCTTTTGGGACAAGTGAGTTAGATAGATGGACAAACAATTTGGGACGGAGGTAGTAGATAATTATTATTATTATAGGCAACACAAAAATAATTAAAGTTATTTACACTAAAGTAATTTAATTCAGAGTTCAAAGCAATTAAGGATTAGTGATACTTTCTGGTTTTTTTAATTTTAAAATAAAATTCGGATTGAAAATAAAAAGAAATTGAAAATAGAAAAAAAAATATAATTTTCTACGTTGTAATTGGCCAATTCTCCTACAATCGCTCCTGTGGCTCTATTCCGTAGGACCCACAATGATTTCTATTATAATATATAGATTATTATTATTATTATTATTATTATTATTATTATTATTATTATTATTATAGGCAACACAAAAATAATTAATGTTATTTACACCATAATAATTTAGTTCAGAGTCCAAAGCAGTCAAGGATTAGTGATACTTTCTTGTTTTTTTAATTTTAAAATAAAATCCGTATTAAAAATAAAAAATTGAAAATAGAAAAAAATATAATTTTCTACGTTGTGATTGACCAATTCTCCTACAATCGCTCCCGTGGCTCTATTCCGTGGGACCCTCAATCATTTCTATTATAATATATAGATTATTATTATTATTATTATTATTATTATTATTATTATTATTATTATTATCGGCAACACAAAAATAATTAATGTTATTTACACTAAAGTAATTTAATTCAGAATCTAAAGCAGTCAAAGATTAGTGATACTTTCTGATTTTTTAATTTTAAAATAAAATTCGGATTAAAAAAAATGAAAATAGATAAAAATATAATTTTCTACGTTGTGATTGGCCAATTCTACTATAATCGCTCCCGTGGCTCTATTCCGTGGGACCCACAATGATTTTTATTAAAATATATATTATCTCCGTCCCATATTGTTTGTCCATCCAACTATATTTAAAAGTCCAATAATCATGTGAAATGGGGTGAAAAACGTGTAATATACCAAAATTGTCACTACTTTTCTCATGTGAAGAAAAATAAAAAAGAAACAAAAGAGTATTGATTAGGGGTATAATAGGAATTACAATCATTGGAATTATAAAATGGACAAACATTTTGGGACAAGGGAGTTAGGTAGATGGACAAACAATTTGGGACGGAGGTAGTAGATTATTATTATTATTATTATTATTGTTATTATTATTATTATTATTATTATTATTATATGCAACACAAAAATAATTAAAGTTATTTACACCAAAGTAATTTAATTCAGAGTCCAAAGAAGTCAATGATTAGTGATACTTTCTGGTTTTTTTAATTTTAAAATAAAATCCAAATTAAAAATAAAAAAAATAGAAAATAGAAAAAAATATAATTTTCTACGTTCCGTGAGACCCACAATGATTTCTATTATAATATATAGATTAGTACTATTATTATTATTATTATTATTATTGTTATTATTATTATTATTATTATTATTATAGGCAACACAAAAATAATTAATGTTATTTACACCAAAATAATTTAATTCAGAGTCCAAAGCAGTTAAGGATTAGTGATACTTTCTGTTTTTTTTTATTTTAAAATAAAATTCGGATTGAAAATAAAAAAAATTGAAAATGGAACAAAAATATATTTTCTACGTTGTGATTGGCCAATTCTCTTACAATCGCTCCCGTAGCTCTATTCCGGAGGACCCACAATGATTTCTATTATAATATATAGATTTTCCGGAAAATCAGATTTTAGTGTTGGGTTGAGTTTATTAGTAATATTAGTTGGGCCTTATTTACTAGACTAATATAAAAAGTTTTCTCCCTCTGAAAACACTAAATCAAACCCTAACCCTAACCTCTCATCTCTCCTTCTCCCATCCCTCTCTCTTTGTGTAACTGACGCCTAGCCCCCACCGCCGCCCTGAGTACCGCCGCCAACGAATACCATCGCCTAGTCGCACCACCGCAACCGCCACCCCCTACTCTCTCCTTTTCTCTCTCCCTCTCTTTTTCTCTTGCTGTCGTTGTGCCGCCGCTACAGCCACCAGGAGATGTCATCACCGGTCACGCCGCCACCGCCTAGTCGCCATCCGTGCCACCGTCGCGTCACCGGAGGCAGTCGCCCAGCAGCCAGACGCGAGGAAACCGAGGCCTGCTGTGGTAGTTGTGATGCGAACTATAGTGTCGTGAATCAAACCGCGCCACCAATGTCCACCGTCGCCTGTCACCTGCCGCCTGATTTGCCTGATTTCTCGATGACGCCGCTGCCTCTGACCGCGCCGCTGTGAAGCTCGCCGGAAACCGCTTGACCCTTACGTAAACCCTAATTCTATTTTTATTTGAAATCTTTCTTTTCTTTTTATTCTTTGTTTTCTGTTTTATTATTATTAATATTATTATTATTATTATTATTCTTTCTTCTTATTACATATTGTAATTTGAGTAATTAAGGGTTTAAATTATTAAGTAGTTATTTGTAATTAAATTGTTCTTGCTTTGTATTGTTTACATGTAAATTTGTCTAAATTATTATGTGTAATTTTATGTTCTAATTTGGTGTATTAGGGTTTGTAATAATTGTAGCTTAATTATTAATGTTCGATTGTAGGATGTACTTTGTTTCTTGTGAATCATGTTAGGGTTTTAGATAATACTATTATTGTATGCACGAATTAAAGGGTTTAATTATATCGATTAATTCTTGATCGTTAGTTAAGTATTCACATGCTTCTTTAATTCTCTTAGGTGTTCAATCATGTTTAATTTTATGTATAATCATTTAGGCTGATTGAATTATTAAAGTACGATTCTTGTTAATTAATTTCATGATTCTTGATTGAATCTTGGAAGAAGAATTAGTTGTTGTGATTCTTGATTAGTAGTTTAAGTGTTTATATGTTCTTTATATTTCATTCACATGTTCTCTTGTTCTTTCTTGTACCTTGATTCAGAAATTCACGTTTTATAATCATCCATGTTGTCATAGGATCTTGAAAGAGTATGTTGTAGAACTCATGTTTACGGTAATATTCTTGTTATTTCATGTATGCTTTTAGGGTTAGAGAAAATATTAAAGTTGTTTTCATGTTTTACAATTTGGTTTTGGTGGTAGGGAGTTTGATGTTTGGACCTTAGTTGGATTAGATTAACTACCTTGAACCTTAGACACTGTTTTAAACCCATATTAGGACCCCAGGATCGAATGTTGGAAGTTAGAACCGAAATAATCAATTATATGGAAACCGGTAACGGGGAAATTTTGATAGGGTCTAAAGATCGGGTCACTACGATAAGTATAGTCATCCTTTGATCATACCCTTTGGACTGGAGGTTACCTTAGGTGTTAGGTTTCATAGGAATTTGCGGATCGGACTTTGGAGTTGTACAGGTCGAGTTATTCCCTGTTTATCAGACCTAGGTCAGATCTGGACAATTTGGATTGATGACCGTTTTTGAGGACCTTAGTGGGTTTTTTTTTGGTCTCAAGTTCAACATAAGAGTTTTAGTAGACATCCCGAGATTTCCGAAAAGCTCAAGACCAGACCCATAGGATGTCGGGAAGTTAAGTTTTGACCCTTTTTATGTGGATGTTGTAACCTGTCTTATTGATGTTATTTATTAATAAAATGTTGTTGAGTGAAAATGATATTTTGATCTTGTTACGTGATTACTTGGAATGTGTTAGGTAATTTGAAGTGTGAATTCATGATTGATAGGAACCTATAGTGTTCCTAGGGGAGGGTTAGGTAGAAGGTAGTTAATACTAACTTCGAAGGGCACGTTTTGATTAGAATAATTATTTCTATTTTAGGCCCGAGCTAACTCGCGTCGTTCGTGAGCTCAAGTGTGTTCGTTTTTTCTGTGAAGTAAAGTTAACCAAGTAATGTCTATTCTCTAATCCCCACTGGGATGCTCCTTAAATGTGTTTTAATTTTTTTTCTGATCTGTTTTGAGAATTGCATCCCGAAAGGGGACTTTTGTGGAAATGTGACCATATGTTTTGGATAACTGTTTGTATTTGTTTGTGCTTTGATTTTATTGAGTTGAGAAATTGGATGGTCTTTCATTAGTGGTTTTATATTAGGTTTTGATAACCTGGGTCGGGTTTAACTTGAGAGCTATGAGTTGAGTTGTGCATAAGGCACTAGTAATTCAATGTGAAACTTTAAGCGGGTTTATTGTTTGATGCCTTTGGTAGGCGATTGATTTTGCGGGCGATAACCCTGAGACCGGGATTTGGTATCCTGTATGGGTTATGTGTCGGGAGATCAGGGTTTCATCCCTGATATAGGATAGATGATTTTTTTTTTGATGCCTTTGGTGGGCGATTGTTTTGCGGGCGATAACCCTGAGACCAGGATTTGGTATCCTGTATGGGTTATGTGTCAGGAGATCAGGGTTTCATCCCTGATATAGGTTAGATGTTATGTATTGATGCCTTTGGTAGGCAAATGTTACTTTAAAGGATTTGATATCCCGTCCGCATAATAAAATATGGATTGGTTGGGTTGAGAAAAACAGTTAAGGGATTAAAGGTTTGTGAAATGATTTGACTTGCTCCCTCTCCCTCAAATGAATTGAAATGAACTTTACTTGTTTTTAACGTTATGGGTAGACATTATTGAGATTTCCCCCTCATTTTTGAAATGTTTTGTTTTCAGGTGAAGATCTATATGCTGGGGACAGGAATTAGAAGTGAGGACGACATGTTTAGAAGTCATTAAATATGTTGCTTTTCTTTTATGAGAAACTTGAAGTTAGTTTTGAGGTTTATTTCTAAGTATGAGTTTGTTAGTTTGGTTTACCGTTATCAGACAGTTGTAGTTTCCTTCTCGCCTTGTGTTCTTTCGGGGATACGACAATGACGCCCAATAAGAGTTTGAGTTTTCCGCTAAATTTTGTCTGTTAACGTTAGTTTGACTTTGACTTTTCTATAATTGAATTTTCGGGGCGTTACAGGTAAAACGTGGAATGATATGGTAAAATTTGTGGAAAATGTGATTGATGTGGTACGTAAAGAGAGAGTGTGAAAAGTAGAGACGAAAAGTGAGAAAATATATTGGTAATAATTGTGGTAAACTATAGAATAATATTGAATGGTATGGTGAGTTGATATTGCACTGCACCACACCGTACAAAAGAATAGATTATAATGATTTATGACCCTGTTCTTTAGATAAGTTATTTTTAAGTTAGGATAAATTAGAATGTTTTATTTGGGGAATTGTACTTTTAGAATGAATGTTTTTTTGGGAAATTGTATTATATTCGGATAAGTTAGAATAAGTTAAGATAAATTAGAATAGTTAGGGTTAACCTTGCAAAAGAAGTGGGCCGGTCATGTTCTTTGGATTGGATAAAATGAAGTTTGGATGGATTGAATTAGATAAATGATGATGTTTTTTTGAGGAATTATGTTTTTAGAGATGATACTTTCTTGGGGACTGTGTAAAGTTTGGATTGAATTGGAAAGAGTTACCTATCCAAAGAACACAAATTAAACGTTTTTTTATATGGGCAAGGATAGGATAATACATGTTAGCTGATGAGATGAAATATTAGAGTAAAACAATGCTTAAAAAATTAATTATTCGAGATAAATTTAGTAAAATAATTACTATATAATTATAAAGCTACCAGTATATGCAAAAGATAGGATAGTAAAGTGACATATATACTTATATTGCTCTATGAATGATTTAGGCGAGATACAAAATGGTTCATGAAGATGTTTATCGTTTTGCTTATATTTATTATTCATTCCGTCCCAAAATAATTGACACTTTGACTAAATTTTGACCGTTAATTGCTCACAAATTATAATGAGTTACAATATGAAATTACCATCATTAGAAAGATATTTTACTAAAAGTTACGTCGGAGGTAATTTCATATTGTAACTCATTGTACTTTGTAAATAATTAACAGTCAAAATTAAGTTATAATTTTAATTAATTAGGAAGTAACAACATTGACTGGCATAGCCATTAGCCAAATGAATAATGTTTAGTAAGCACGCATTGTGAAAACGGTAAAGTATCTGATTAAAAAAAATGAAACGATGGTGAAATATTGGGATTACTGTCCTACTAACCTGACGTAGCTTGGCTTCCTTGTATCAACTATCAAGTATGAGCAAGGTGACACAATTGAAAATTGAAGTTTGATCTAACTTACCTTTACTAAAACCTCCCCTGTTTTCAGAAGAATTAGTAACCGGAGACGGAGGAAAAGGGCGGGCGCCGTTGTAGAAGGGATAGGTCTCATAGCGTAGCCGACAGCTAGGTGACACCACCTCTGCACCTTCCTTCTTAACGAACAAGCTCAGTCTCACCGTATTCAAGCACTCCTTACAATCCCCGCCACTCAAGTCCGGCGTGCACTCCGCCAACACATACAGATCCTCCAGCTGGTGAGCTTCACCTGCTTCTCGGAAAACTTCTTCCCGGAATTGTCTCCGGCAGTGGCCAAGAGCAAGTTCAACTTGTTGGGATTGTAAGTCTTGTAATGGCAACAAGGAGGGAGTTTTTCTTCTCTTTTCCCTTTTTTCTTTGTCCCACATAGGAGGATTAATGTGGTTTTGGAGTGGTTTATATATCTCTCTTGTCTTGCTAGTGTTGTATTAGCTTGTGAGTGGTTTTATGGTGGAGGGCTAGGGTTGGGCTTCCACACGCGCGCGCGCGCCGCCGCCGCCTGTCCGGCCGGCCGTGGGTCGGGTGGTTTTGAGCCCGGCACTCTCTTTTTGTGGGTAATCTAGCCGTTTCGAATCTTTGACCTGAATTTTTTTTCCAGAACTAATTCCTGGTCTTCCGCCTCCTTTATCTCCATGATCCTCTCCTCCGTAATTGCTTTCAGTTTTTCCCTTCCACAGTCTCCTTTATTTTTCCTATTTATTGAGGTCTTTGCTGGGTTGTTCCAGATATCGAAAAACACACAACCTTCTCATTTTTACCTTTCTTTCCTGGGCATTCAGTTTACCATACTCCAAGCTCTTAGCCTCGAGTGCACGGGTCTAAGGGTTGTCTGAGTTAACCTTGGGGAGCGACCGGCGTATTCGATTGGCACCGAGGTCGAGCCGTAATCGCTTTCAAGGCAGTGGTCCGTCCACGGCTCAGATTTGTGTCCATTCCATAGCCTTGATCAATCCTCCTCTTCCAACAATTTGAAAGCGATTAATCTGATCAATGGCTGCTCCACAAAAAACCCTCTCTGAAATTTATAGGTTTGATCTTCTTGATGGAACCAATTACAAACGTTGGTCTCAAAAATAGCTTCTCTGTCTTGAGCAATTGGAGATCAACTATGTGCTCTCTTCTCCTCATCTGGACGCCGAAAATGATGCTACTGAGGCCGAGGGTGATCCAGAGAGCACCCCTACGAACACTCCGGTCAAAAAGCCTGATGAATCTGAGTTGATGAAATTGGAGAAAGACAACAAGGTTGCTCGGAGTCATCTCCTCAACAACATGACGAACCCGCTGTTTGATTTGTTCGTCAATTTCAAATCAGCGAAAACCATATGGAAGAAACTATAGATCAAGTATGGCGCTGATGATGCTGGAAAGAAGAAGTACGTGGTTGGCAAGTGGTTGCAGTTCCAGATCGTGGATGACAAGCCAATCATGGAACAAGTTCATGAATATGAGAACACGTCAAGTTCTAGGTGAAGGGATGAAAATGTGTGAGATTCTGCAAGCCAATGTTCTGATCGAGAAATTCCCTCCGTCCTGGTCTGATTACAGGAATCATCTAAAGCACAAGAAAAAGGATCTCATCCTTCAAGAACTGATCAGTCATATGAGGACTGAAGAGGCTAACCGTTTGAAAGATAAGATGATCTCTCTGTCTTTAAATTATGTTAAGGCTAACATTGTTGAATCTTCTGTACCCTCTAGCAGAGACAGGTTCAAAGGGAAAAACAAGAAGGACCAGAAGCAAACCAAGCGTCGAAGCGGTCGAAGCCTAACAAAGATATCCGAAGTCTGGTGTATTGTTACATATCGCTAAACCGGGGCACAAAGCGTATCAATGCAAACAGAGAAAGGAACCGATGAAATCCCAACACAAACCTGCTGGACAGAATGGTGGACAGAATCAAGCCAACTTGGTGAGGATTACGAGGTGTTACGTGCGATGACGCGAGGCCAATCTCGTTACCAACAACACCGAGTGGATTCTGGACAATGCGGCAACTAGGCATTTCTGCACCAACAAGGACCTGATGCATGATTTTGAAGAGGTTTCTACTGGTGAACAAGTGTTCATGGGAAATGCCGCTACTTCCGCGGTGTTGGGTAAAGGAAAAGTTCTCCTTAAATTTACTTCTAGAAAATCACTGTGTTTGAACAATGTGTTGTTGGTCCCTTCCCTTCGTAGAAATTTGGTTTCCAGTAGTTTATTGATGTTGTTGGGTTTGAGGTGAACCAAAAGGCTGGAAAAATTGTTATTCTGCGCAATGGGGTTTTCGTTGGGAAGGGGTATCTTAGCAATGGCTTGTATGTTCTGAATGTGATTTCTGATGCTAATGGAAATGCTTCTACTTCTGCTTATATTACTGAGTCTGTTGGTTTATGGCATGGGAGACTTGGACATGTAAACTTAACATCCCTGAACAGACTAAATAATATGAGACTAATTCCGAATGTTAGCACAGAAAATTGCACTAAATGTGAAGTATGTGTTGAGGCCAAATTTTCCAAGAAACCATTCAAATCTGTAACTACGAGATCAACAGAATTGCTTGACCTTATTCATTCGGACTTAGCAGACTTTCAGCAAAGGAGGGAAAAAGTGGTATATCACCTTTGTAGATGACTATTCTAGATATACAAAAGTATACCTCCTAAGGTCTAAAGATGAGGCTGAAGAAATGTTCTTAAAGTAAAAAGCAGAAGTTGAGAACCAACTAGGCAAAAAGATCAAGAGACTTAGGTCTGACCGGGGTGGTGAGTATGATACAAATTCGTTGGCTGTTTTTGTGAGAAAAATGGTATAATTCATGAGACCACTGCCCCTTATACACCACAACAGAATGGTGTAGCTGAACGTATGAACCGTACCCTTAAAGAGATGATGAATGCTATGCTTTTGAGTTCTGGACTATCTGATAATATGTGGGGAGAAGCTGTTTTGACTGCTTGTTTTGTGCTTAATAGAGTACCCCCATAAGAAAATAGACCGGACCCCATATGAGCTTTGGAAAGGGTATGCCCCAAACTTAAATTATTTGAAAGTGTGGGGGTGTTTGGCTAAAGTTGCTCTGCCTGGTCATAAACGGACCAACATAGGCCCTAAGACCTTTGACGCTGTTTTCATTGGTTATGCTCAAAATAGTGCTGCATATCGTTTTATGTCTTTAAGTGATTATTCTATTTCTGAATATAGAGATGTTGAGTTTTTTGAGCTTGTCTTTCCATCGAAAAAGGATGTTCCTAATGTTGTGCCTGTTGTTGTGCCTAATGCTATGGCTGAAAGTATGAGCTTACCTGCTTCTTGTTCTAGAGATGTTGTCATTGAACCTAGAAGAAGTAAAAGACAAAGGACCTCAATCGCTTTGGACTGACTTTGTTACTGCCTTTATGGTGGAAGTGTGTGAAGAATACAAAGTTGAAGTTGTGTCTGAAGAGTTTGTTTCTGTTTTCCTTGTTGAGCAAGATCCAAAAACCTTTGAAGAGGCTGTTAGGTCTGTTGATGCAACCTTCTAGAAAGATGCCATTAAAAGTGAGATAGATTCCCTAGAGTCTAATAAAACTTGGGAATTAACTGATTTGCCTAAGGGTTGTAGACCTATTAGCAGTAAATGGATCTTTAAGAAGAAATTGTGGTCCGATGGTTCAATTGATAAATATAAGGCCAGACTAGTCATTAGAGGCTTTGACCAAAAGAAAGGGATTGATTACTTTGACACTTACTCTCCTGTGACTAAAACAAGCACCATTAGAGGTTTGATTGCTTTGGCTGCCTTATTTGATCTTGTTGTGCATCAAATGGATGTTAAGACAGCTTTTCTTAATGGTGACTTAGAGGAAGAAATTTATATGACCCAACCTGAGGGGTGTGTAGTCTCGGGTCAGGAGGATAAAGTTTGTAAATTGAGAAAATCCCTTTACGGCCTTAAGCAAGCTCCTAAACAGTGGTTTGAGAAGTTTAATAATTCTCTTGTGGAAAATGGCTTTAAAGCAAATTTTGGTGATTCTTGTGTTTATTCAAGGATGTTTGGATCAGATTGTGTGATTATATGCTTATATGTCGATGACATGTTGATCCTTGGTCCAAATTTGCTTGTGGTAAGTGAGACTAAGAAATTGTTATCTTCTTTATTTGAGATGAAAGATATGGGTGAAGTTGATGTGATCTTAGGGATTAAAATTCAGAAGACTAGGTCTGGTTTTTCTTTGTCTCAGTCACATTATATTGAGAAAGTGTTAAAGAAATTTGACCACTTTGATGAGACTCCTGTAAGAACCCCTTATGATCCTAGCCTATCTTTAAATAAGAACAATGGTTCTGTTGTGTCTCAATCTGAGTATGCCAAAATTATTGGAAGTATAATGTTTTTGATGAACTCTACTCGTCCTAATATTGCCTATGCTGTGAGTAGATTGAGTCGTTATATACATAACCCTAGTAAAGAACATTGGAATACACTTTTTCGTTTGCTTAAGTATCTTAAAGGTACTATGGATTGGTGTTTGCATTTTAATAAATTTCCTGCTGTTGTAGAAGGATATTGTGATGCAAACTGGGTTTCTGATAATGATGAAGTTAGTTCTACTAGTGGTTATGTGTTTACTTTGGGTGGAGGGGCTATTTCATGGAAGTCTGCAAAACAGACTTGCATAGCCCGCTCCACCATGGAATCTGAATTTATTGCTCTTGAGTTGGCAGGTCAAGAAGCAGAATGGCTTAGAGGTTTGTTAGCAGACATACCTCTTTGGGAGAAGCCTGAGATTCCTATCTCTATACATTGTGACTCAGCAAAGAATGGTGTAGCACATAACAGTGTCTACAACGGAAAGAGGAGACACATCCGTGTTAGACATGGTACAGTGAGGCAATTACTGAAGCAAGGTGTAATAACATTGCATTATGTGAGGTCCGAGAAGAATTTGGCGGATCCTCTCACTAAGGGATTAACCAGACGAGTTGTTCTCGAGGCGTCGAGGGGGGTAGGGCTTAAGCCTATGGCTTTGGCTTGAAGAGGTATGGTGGATATCCACATGTGGTCAAACGAAGCCATACTAATCTTCGAGATGCACTACATTCCTATCCCTATGGTGCCAGGTAGTGCTTTAAGGATGAGTTTATATACTCTTAATGACTCCACGCCCATTGTTGGGGGTGCTTGTGAGATGCACTGAAGGATTCACCGACTTTTGTGTGTGAGATTGAGCTATCTTGCTCTTAATAATTCCATAGTCACAATTTCTTTTGTGGTGGTCTATATTGAGATAGACTTGATGGAATTATCTAAGTAAGTATGAAGGTTTAGCCGCCTTCTATGAGAGACTAAGGCTGTCTCTCTAGAACACTTATGAGTCCCAAGGTGTGCGCATGGCCATAAAGGCGCAAGTATATTTTATCGCGGAGTATGTTCTTCTACAGGGTTGATATGTGTTGTGAGGGTATCAATCAAAGTCTTTCAAGTTCAAGGCCTAGTCCACTTGACTAGATCGTTGGTTGTTGCCTCACATCACTAATGTGTCAATTCAAATCGAAAGATATTGACGCCTAAGTATCTGACCCATTCTTTTGCCCAGGTTTCTTTCTTGGTTTGTTATCCTTGTGTGCCATTAGTGGGGGATTGTTGGGATTGTAAGTCTTGTAATAGCAACAAGGAGGGAGTTTTTCTTCTCTTTTCCCTTTTTTCTTTGTCCCACATAGGAGGAATAATGTGGTCTTGGAGTGGTTTATATATCTCTCTTGTCTTGCTAGTGTTGTATTAGCTTGTGAGTGGTTTTATGGTGGAGGGCTAGGGTTGGGCTTCCACACGCGCGTGCGCGCCGCCGCCGCCGCCGCCGTCCGTCCGGCCGGCCGGCCGGTCCGGGCTGGGCGCGTGCTGCGGGTCGTGGGTCGGGTGGTTTTGAGCCCGGCACTCTCTTTTTGTGGGTAATCTAGCCGTTTCGAATCTTTGACCTGAATTTTTTTTCCAGAACTAATTCCTGGTCTTCCGCCTCCTTTATCTCCATGATCCTCTCCCCCGTAACTGCTTTCAGTTTTTCCCTTCCACAGTGTCCTTTATTTTTCCTATTTATTGAGGTCTTTGCTAGGTTGTTCCAGATATCGAAAAACACACAGCCTTCTCATTTTTACCTTTCTTTCCAGGCATTGATTTACCACTCAAGCTCTTAGCCTCGAGTGCACGGGTCTAAAGGTTGTCTGAGTTAACCTTGGGGAGCGACCGGCGTATTCGATTGGCACCGAGGTCGAGCCGTAATCGCTTTCAAGGCGGTGGTCCGTCCACGGCTCAGATTTGTGTCCGTTCCGTAGCCTTGATCGATCCTCCTTTTCCAACACAACTGAGTGATGTTGGCATCCACAGGGGACCCTGCCATCTCGGTTGACTCGAGTCGTACCTGACCATAGCACTCCTCGTACCAGATGACGGCCACTTTCCGGTTGGGGCAGTCGTGGCAGGAGGTGGCGTTCAGGTCCCCACGGCAGAGGAAGAGACCGTACACGCGTCAGGGGTCCCGTTGCCGGTGATGGCGGTGAAGAACAGAGAGGGCCCAGGATCGCTGGCGTTGGACGAGAGCGATCGGAACACGCTGTTGAGATTGGCGTGGTATTTGCTATTGGGAGTGAACGACGTGGAAGCAGAGATTGGAAGCAGAGAGAGGAGAGTGACTGATAGGAATCGGAGTTTGAGTAGCATGTTCATGGCTTCCATCATATCTTCTAAGGACTGAGATTGTCTATGTTCAGCAACATAAACAATAATCTGATGAGGTCGCTGTTAAGCTCCATCCCCCATTCCCCCTTTCTTGTAAAGAGTTCTCTGGATAAAATTACCACTCAACTATGCAAAAATTGCAATTTTACCACCCGAAAAAAATCATGTCATCAAAATGTTATTAATCAATTGTAATTAGGACGATTTTTCCACTTAACCGGCTGAAACATTCATTTCACCTAAAGTAGCAGGTTAATGACATATCAATTTGTGATTAAGTAAAATAATTATATAATTAAATAAAAAAATTCTAATTAACTAATCCCACAGTTAACTCTCACTTCCCTCTCATTATTTCCCTCCATTTGAAAAAACCCAGCAACCCTCTCTCTGCAACATTTAGGAGTGAGAATTGATATATATTGGGTACCCACCCAAAATGGATGGGTAAAACCCAGTAGACATGGGTAATGGGTAGGATGGGTATGGGTTACCCATAATATGTTGTGGGTATCCATTTTTCATGGGTATCCATATACCCATTGATGTCTTAACTATATGCATATCGAGTTCTATTACATTTATATACTGAAATTTAATACAAAATTTAACTTTATCGGTTTGACATGAAACTTTGTAATACGATAGTATTGATTAAAAAAAGATCAAATATGAATTTTGAGCTCCTAATTCTTTTTATTCGATAACATTTATCGCGACATATATAGACATTTTTTGCCGCAAAAACTAACTGAAACTTTAAATTAAAATTCAATTTTAACGATTTAAATTGAAACTTTATAATATGATAGGATAAATTAAAAAAAAGTTTAAATATGAATTTTGAGCTCCAAATATAAATTTATTATCTAAAACGTTAGAATACAAAATAAGAATAGTTAGTTGAATAGTTGGATATCCATGAATACCCATGGCCCAAGTGGGTATTACCCATGTGGGTAATATCCATGTGAGTATTAATAAGCATGGGTAAGGGTATGGGTAGGGTCTTATAATCTTTAGGTAAAATGTGGGTATGAACCATGCCCATCCATACCCACCCAATTCCCACCCATAGCAACGTTCTTCTTCGTCATTGTTCTTCTTCTTCATTGTTCATCTTCCATCCTCTGATTTCTCTTTCTTCCAGAAATTAAACCCTAAAATCAACATCAGACACCAAAATCGCACCCCAGGTAAGTGAATTTGGATATGTTGAAGGTGCGGAAGGTCGACATTCTCTCATGGTAAGTTCACCATAAACTCTAATATTCGAAATGGTGAATAAGAGGATGTCATTGCAGATTTTGGCTTGAAATTAGGGTTTTTCGGGGTCAGAATTGAAGAAGAAAGAAGAAAACTCCAATTTTTTAGCCCGGAATTGAAGAAGATGAAGTGGGGAGGGAGCTCTGTTCTAGCGGAAGTTTTCGCATTGAAGAAGATGGTGGATGAAGAAGAAAGAAGAAGATGAAGAACCAGCAGGGAAGGGGGACAGTTAATTTATGTTGTAAAAATATAAGGGGGAGGGTAATTAATTTGGGTGAGTGAGTTTAATTAGGGTAGGTTATTTTGATGAGGAAAATTTTAATGTATAATTATGAAATTAAACACTCTCACTTGCAAACAATTGGCTGTAACAAGTAAACAACACGTAAAGTGACATTTTTGTAACTGTTAACAAAGACTGATGACATTTTGATAACATTTTTTTTCAGATGGCAATATTGCAATTTTTAGATAGTTTAGTGGCAGTTTTATCTAATCACTTTTCTTGTAAATGGCCTCAATAAGTCAATATAATGTTATGGAAAAGTTTCCACATGGTTCAATATTTTGTCCCCTCTAATTTAACATCAAAATAAACGAAATGATATGAGCATCCGTACAAAACATTTGGATTAGATTGGAAATTGTGTTTTTAGATGTTTTTTTGAGAATTGTGTAAGATTTAGATTGGATTGGATTGGATTAGATTGGAAAGAATTATCAATCCAAAGAACAGGGCTTAAAACTCAATCTTTGCCACCGCTAACTCCTGCAATGATTCAAATGCTAAAATATATTATTGTCAAAAACACAAACTATAAATGGTACAGATTCTTGAACATTAGATTTAGCATCTTCAAATGACCATCCATTACATAATCCATTCTATTCTCATTGTCACGTTGAACAGGAGGCAACCGGCTAAGATATTGATAACCTCATTATCTCACAGATTATACTATTACTAGAGAAAGCTAAAGGCTAATTACTTGAATTCAATACATGCACCATGGGACAATGCATGGTGGATATATATTTATATAGCACTTCAATTCTAGGATGTCGCAGATGCATATATTCTTAGCATAGTCATTGCAACTCCAAAGCAATGCATAATTGTACAATACATTATCTTCAGCTAGCTTGCAGTGTCATGCATTATCATGCATGATTGAAGCTCTACGCGTCTACCGTGGTTGGATGTCTGTGATGGATGTATCATTAACAGAGTAGAGCTGGGACTTGCTGGTTGATTGATCAGATCTCGCGTCTCTTGTGAAGTCGGATTCAGCTCTGATCTTAGCAAAGAAGGCCATTGTTGGCACCTAAGGTCGACAATGTTGTCATTGCCCAACATCGATCAATTATCCCCATTGTAGGTCTGTCATCCACAAATTCTTGGACACATAATAACCCCAGGTGTATGCATCTCATCACTTCGTTGCTTGAACATGAATCTCTTATCATTGGATCCACTAATTCCAACGCCACCCCGTCTCTCCATTGCTTCCATGCCTACAAAATTAGAAAAGCAACCAACAATTAATATTTAGCACTCGTTCGGAACCCAGGAGGCATGATGGTTGATAAGATACTTACATAACTTAGAAGGTCCTCTGCATAGCCTGATTCGTAGAAATTACTATTCTTCTTGCCACTTATAATTTCCAACACCAACACACCAAAGCTATATACATCTGACCTAACCGAGAATTGTCCATGCATTGCATACTCAGGAGACATGTAGCCGCTACAAGACCACATTTGGTTTATTAATTTATCCACCTCTGCATAGGAATGCTTAAGAAGCAAACCCCTGAATAGGCAGATGTTTCTTCTCGACAGAGAACAGTAGCAATAAGCTGGCTAAGCTATCATGGATGTCATTGAAATAAATTTATGAGATCTTTAGATTCGGACAACCATGCATATTCTTAATAAGGAAGAGACCAAGATTGAAAATGATTTTAAGTTAAATAAGTCTCTCCACAAAATGAAAAAAACAAAGTTTCAGAGTACTGAAATTAGCAAAAAAAACTTACTAGGTGCCAACAACTTTGCTAGTATTCCCTTGTGTCTGATCCACACCGAAAATTCTTGCCATGCCAAAGTCAGAAATTTTAGGATTCATGTCGGCATCCAACAGGATATTACTTGCTTTAAGATCACGATGAATAATTCTCAATCTAGAGTCTTGATGGAGGTAAAGCATCCCTCGAGCAATCCCGGCTATGATTTTGTAGCGTGTCGCCCAGTCCAGTTTCGCACGTTTATCAGAATCTATAATAACAGCATTCACATGCTTAGCACAACTCTTAAGCTTAGTCAATGCATGATTGCTGATAAAAAGGACGAGTGTTTCATTTTCCCATACCAAAAAGAAAATAGTCGAGGCTTTTGTTTGGCACGTATTCATACACAAGTAGTTTTTCCTCCCCAGCTAAGCAGAAGCCAAGTAACCTCACCAGATTACGGTGTTGAAGCTTAGCCACAACCAGCACCTCGTTCTTGAATTCTTGCACACCTTGCCCTGAGCCCCGAGATAACCTCTTCACCGCTATTTCTTGTCCATTTGGTAGCTTTCCCTAAAAAGAGAAACAAAACATGTCAGAATACAAAAACTATCATTATGCTTTCAACTATGAACTTAAACTTTGGGTAGCTATTGGACCAGACTCCGATACCCTTGTGAGGCTCTGATACCAGTCGTTAGGATCGAGGTAAAATTAAGGGTAGCCTAGTATTTGCAGCGGAAGATAAAATTATTAGGATGTATAAATTGAGAAGAAATATAACAAGATCAGTAATTAAAAGATAGAGAATATAAAGATAGATGATTTACGTGAAAACCCAAATCGGGAAAAAACCACGGACGACAACGGAGCAATAAGCCACTAGTATAAGGGGAGAGATTACAAGAGAGATCCCAAGGGGCTATATAACGCAAGGGGGTCGACGGCACGATCACAAGGGGTTAATAGCGCAACGGGATATATTGAAGGCAAAATAACTCTCTATAAGAACTCTCACAACCTTGGGATGGGTAGAGGTTAAGAATGCTCTGTGTGTGTGTTTGTCGTATGCGGTAGGTGTATAGGTTGATAACAACCTATATTTATAGGAAAAAACCTCCCTATAAACCTAACTTAACTCCCACTTCAATTAGATTTAAAATCTAATACAGTTAAGAAACCTAACATAATAAGGAAATCTAAATAATATTCTAATAACCAATTAGGAAACAAATAATTGTAGGATCAAACTAGATTTTGAGCCATAAAACTCAACAAACTCCACCTTGGACCCAAATCCCCGGTACCGTCATAGAGCCCCGAAGGGCGATCAGATGTGATGAGCATTAACTGAATTCAAGTCACCCTTGAACTCAATAAGAGATGAGGTTATAGAAACGGTTGTAGAACCTGTACTAGTAGAACCCTGTCGAACATAATAACCGCCTTGCCTGGAGGGTGTAGAACAGGTATTGTTGGAACGCTCTTTAAACTTCGATCTGGCTTTGTTAGAACCCTCATTATTAGTGGTTTCACCTCTAAAAAACCAAGCCTTCAACTTTATCAGGAAGCACTTCAAGATCAAATTAGATTTGAGATCTTCGAAAGATAGGGTTTCATATGATATGACTTATTTAAAATGCTTGTAGGAATGGGGCAAAGAGACAACCAACAAAAATAGTCTTATCCTCATCTTCAATAGTAACCTCAAAATTTGCCAGATCAATAATAATGGAGTTACCTTCATCAAAAAAATTTTTTTTGAAATCTCCGGATACTGAATTTGATCACACCGTCGAACTTCTCAATATCAGACTTAACTGCAGACATCCTGAACTAGGCAGAAAAAATGATTAAACCTCACTCTGATACCACTTGTTGGACTAAGCTCAGATACCCTTGTGAGACTTTGATACCAGTCATTAGGATCGAGGTAAAAAGTAGGGTAGCCTAGTATTTGGAGCGGAAGATAAAATTATCAGGATGTATAAACTGAGAAGAAATATAACAAGATCAGTAATTAAAAGATAGAGAGTATAAAGACACACGATTTACGTGGAAACCCAAATCGGGAAAAAACCACGGACGGCAACGGAGTAATAATCCACTAGTATAAGGGGAGAGATTACAAGAGAGATCTCAAGAGGCTATATAACGCAAGGGGATCGACGTCACGATCACAAGGGGTTAATAGCGCAACGGGATACACTGAAGGCAAGATAACTCTCTATAAGGACTCTCACAACTTAGGGATGGGTAGAGGTGAAGAATATTCTGTGTGTGTTTGTCGTATGCCGTAGGTGTATAGGTTGATAACAACCTATATTTATAGGAAAAAAAATTCCAATTAGATTTAGAATCGAATACAGTTAGGAAATCTAACATAATAAGGAAATCTAAATAATATCCTAATATAATTAAGAAACAAATAATTGTCGGATCAAAATAGATTTTGGGCCATAAAACCCAATAGTAGCATTGAACGGTTTTACCTTGTAAACACTCCCAAATCCACCTTCACCCAATTTATTCTCAATTGAAAAATTGTTTGTTGTTGATTGAAGGGTAGCCAGGTCGTACTGCAAGGACTCAACAGTCGTGAAATCTTCACCTGTGACACATATCATGGTGAAATCACGTTCAAGTCTACAAATCAGAACAACCCCTTCCCCCAAAAAAAATAAGTAAACAAATAAATAAAAATGAAAAGGCCTGAGGGGGTAATTGCTTGATCTTTAGTAAATTTGTGTTATTTTTACCATGATCGAAGAAACCGGCATCATGCTTGGCTTTCTTTTTAATACAACAGATGCCTATAATGAGTGCAACCAATGAGACAATCACCACTGGAACCATGATGGCGATGATTACCCTAGTTGATGCTTTGTTCTTTCCTTCTGCATATGCATATTTGAAATTTTAAAGTCTTAAATTAAAATATACTATCAAATTAAAAGTCGGACGATCAAATTGAGATAACGCAAGATAAAAATATGGTATATTTAGAGCAAGTGCATTAGAGAGAATTTTTATGGGTACACGCGTATTGAGTATCATTCCTCTCTTCCATGAATGAAATTGTGGAGAACGCAAATGAAGAATGTTGCAGCGTTCTTCAATGCATTTCTTTTTTCTTTCTTTTCATTGCATTTAAGGCAATTAAGAAGAGAAAAATAGACAATATATATAATCAAAATAAAGTGGATTCTATAAATAAATTTTTTAGAATGAAAAAATTGGAATGAGTTCCTATTAATATATAATAAATGGACTGGAATTTCAAAAAATAAGAATGATGGATGATGTGAAAAGGTAGATTATCACTTACATTCCAAAAAACAGTAACACCATTGCATCTATGTTTAATAATTTATATTAGTGATACTAACTTAGTATCTAGATTATACTCATATTTCACAATGATTAGTGACAACATGAGATTTCTATTTTTATTCTCATTCCCTAATATCTGTCGGTTTTTCCTAAACAAACATGTGTATTGGGACATCAAACTATCATTTGATGCTTGGTTTTAAATGCTAATTACTAAAATATATTATTAATACTCTACATTAAATAATAATTAGCATAATTACTTTTTTTGTATAAATACACTTAACTTTAACTTTAAAGTCAAACGGGCCAGTCCATGAGCCAACCCTTATTTTTATTAAAAAGCTCTAACCCGACCCATTGCAGCAAAAGGTCGACCTTGACCCGACCCAATCCTACATGACCAATGGGCCGACCCCGACCCGCCCCGTTCTCCACCCTTACATAGTTACATATTAAATTTTTAAAAAAAATATACTTGACATAATTACGATAATATATATAAATTGTTTAAAATTATATATCTGTCTATAATTTTCTAAATTTTCAAAAATAGCCTAAAAATATGTCTGTCTAATAGGATTTATTCGATGAAGGTTCATTTATGATAATTTGAGTAGCCAAAGCACTCCAAAATTCTTACAATTCATGATTTAATGATATCTATCAAACAAATTGATACTCCATTCATTTGATATTAATTGTCCAAATACGCTTCTTTGACTAAAATTTTCTATAGCATATTTTATCAAAAAATTACAATATTACATTTTTATAATAATATTTTTCGTTATAAATCAAATGATAGTACTTTCGTATATTAAAACATTGTATACATTGAGAAATTAAAAACCTAAACAGATAATTAATATGGGATGGAGAAAGTATCAAAATTCGTAATAAATATTAGTCTAACCTATGGTGTGTTGATAGTTTCCCGGTAAAGAATTTTCCAGAAAAAACTTTATCGGGAAAGATTTTCCCTGGCCCCTCCTTAGAAAACTTTTTACTAAGAGAATGAGAAAAATAATGAATTCTATATTAAAACATTCCTATAGAGTACCTAAACAAAAATGTCACTCAACTTTCCAAAATAGTAAAAAATGTCATTGATTTTTACAAATTGTCATTATTGTCACTCAACTTTTCAAAATAGTCAAAAATGCCACCGAAACCTGTTATAACAGATTGTCAATGGGTTAAAAGATTGTTTGGGAAAAAATGACACTCAACATTCCAAAAAAGTAAAAAATGTCACTCAACTATTCTAAAAAATAAAAAATGTCACTGTCATCCATTAAAATAAAAAAAATATCACTAGCTTTAATTTATTTAAACTAATCTATAAAATATTCAATTTAAATTGGAGATTCGCTAGAAAATAAAAATTTTGTTCATAAATCATGTAATTGTAAATTTATTTTTTTACGATTAGGATTTTATATAATAATGTTGAATTTTTTATGTTTTCTCCGGAATTTTTTTTATTTTATTTCTTAGTTTATTCTTAAAATATTTATAATAATATTCTATCTATGACTTGTTCTCTGTCACCTTTGCCTTACTATAATCTGTAACATATCACTTTAACGTTGAATTATATATATAATTGCTATATAATTGCATAAATTCGGGTTCTGACGAGTTGGATATCGGACGGAAACTTGATGTCCGCTACCCAATTTTTTGGAACATTTTCCGGGTCGGACTCAAGTCGGATATATCGGACAAGCATGAATTCGGGTCTAAACCAGGTTCGGACAATAGAAAATTGGGAAATATTATATTAGAATTTTCGATCAAATTGGTCAAGGTAAAAATTCGGACAAACTTCTATGACCATACCCGCTTTTTTGCAGGTCGGACTGAACAGGGTTTTCAGGTCGGACATTTTTTTGACAGCCATAATGTATGTATGTATGTATGTTTGTATATGTACATGTATATAACGTTGAAGTAATGTATTATAGACTATAGTAAGACAACATAAAAATATTATTATAAGTATTTTAAGATTATATTATTATAAGTATTTTAAGAATAAACTAAGAAATAAAATAAAATTTTATAGAGAAAACATAAAAAATTCAACATCACTATATAAAATCCTAATCGTAAAAAAAAATTACACTTACATGATTTATAAACAAATTTTTTTTACTAAACAATCTCCTGTTTAAATTGAATATTTTTATATATTAATTTAAATAAATTAAAGCTAGTGATATTTTTTTATTTTGATGAATGGTAGTGGAATTTTTGGTTTTTTAGGAAAGTTGAGTCAGACATTTTTGTCCAAACAATATTTTAATCTGTTGACAACCTGTTATAGTAAGACATTTTTTACTATTTGGAAAAGTTGAGTGGCAATAATGACAGTTTGTAAAAATCAGTAACATTCTTGACTATTTTGAAAAGTTGAGTGACATTTTTTGTTAAGCACTCCATTCCTATATACTATAAAAATAAAAAAATAAAAAATAAAAAAAAAACCAAACATGAAAAAATGCAAAAACTTGTTGGGGTGCCACACATCTTTTTTAATTGACTAGCGGGACACAACTTTTCCATAATACATTCCCGGGTGACATTATATTTAACTAAATGACTCAAGGGTGACATTCCGGCTATTTTGGCTAAAATCCGACGAGTTATGTTGAAAAAGACGAAAATACCCTTATTTTTCTATCTAATTTAACTTTATCTACCCTTCCTCCAACTTCCTCTCTTTCCCTCCCCATCTTCCTCCATAGGTCATCTGGGTTTCTGTTGTTGTTGAGTAGGAGATTATTTCCTCAGTCAGGAGTACACAGCATAACACTAAGCATAACACTAAGCATGGAGAGAAGGTGCATAACACTAAGCATGGACAGACAGTTATAATACAAATTTTGTTTTAGCAGTAGTACACAACATAACACTAAGCATGGAGAGAAGGTGCATATGAGCACAGAAACGAGTTTGGATATTAATGGAACAATGGCCAAGCTTCTTTGGCACAACGCACAAAAGTTGCAATTACAATAAAAGAAACCAGAGCCAGGAGTCTTATCGCCAAGGACACTCTAACGTTATGTAAAGTAATTCATACAACACTGTAATTCCATATATAATGATTAGTTGCTGCAACCAACATGGATTTTGTGGATTTTGGCATCGTTCTTTTGTGCGTTACGTTTACGTTGCGTTACGTTTAGTTGCATTGAAAATTGTTAAAAAGTGATGATAATTTGCGTTATGTTGCGTTGCGTTTGGGTGCGTTAACGCATAAAAGAACGATGCCTTTGTGTGGCTTGTCACTCTATTTTTGTTGTGTTGCATGTTACTTATCAATGTTGTTTCCTAATTTGGTCATTGGCAACAAATAACTCAGCACTGTGAAATTTTCCTAAGCTACAAGTGGAACCTTAAGGGCTGGTTCTTCCAAAAAAATTATATTAAGGTACCCCTAAGTTCTTTGGATATGATAACTTAGATGTGACTAAGAATTACTTGGCCGATTTCTGGTTAAATCCAACCACCAGAACAGGGAAATGTCAATCTTACTTCCCCAAAAGTCTTCTTCTTCCTACCATGGCCACTCCCTCATTCCTTAATTTCACTTCCAGAAAACCAAGTTTTAGGAATAAACAAACTTCTATTTATCTCCTTTAAGTAATTGTTGTTAACTTTTATGAGAAGTTCCAAAAATAATAATAAAGGCACAACACTAATTCTGAGCACCATCAAGATGATAATCATTCATGAACCCAGCATCATAACTCAGATCATCAAAAGTTCAAAACACAAATCTTTACTTTCATCACAGAGAAACAGAGTGGCTAAGGAGGGTTCAAGATAGAAAATGTTGGCCATATAAAAATACCTCACACTAACTAATCTCCTACTCAACAACAACAGAAACCCAAATGAACTATGGAGGAAGAGGGAGAGGGAAAGAGAGGAAGATGGAGGAAAACTAGATAAAGTTAAATTAGATAGAAAAATAAGGGCATTTCCGTCTTTATCAACATAACTCGTCGGATTTCAGTTAAAATAGCCGGAATATCACCCTTGAGTCATTTAGTTAAATATAATGTCGTCCGGAAATGTATAATAGAAAAGTTGTGATCGGCCAATCAATTAAATAAAATGCGTAGCACCCCAACAATTTTTTGAAAAAAGTGATATTTAGAAAAGTCCATCGACAAAACACAACACTCTATAAATTGAGTACTACTTCCGTCCCATATTGTTTGTCCATCCAACTATATTTAAAAGTTCAATGATCATGGGAAATGGGAGTGAAAAATGTGTAATGTACCAAAATTGCCCTTACTTTTCTCATGTGAAGAAAAAAAAAAGAAACAAAGAATATTTATTAGGGGTATAATAGAAATTACAATCATTGGAATTATAAAATGGACAAATATTTTGGGAGAAATGAGTTAGGTAGATGGTCAAACAAGTAGTACTACATGCACATATATCAAGGTAACCAACATATTGGACTTTGGATTCCTGGGAGATTTGTAAATGACATAGACAAGTGAGTCAAAAAAGGTAGGTCGTACGTGGAAGAAGTGCACAAACAACCAATTTGGAAGATTCGTAAATGAGGAAGACAAGCGACTCAAAACTCAAAAGCGTGCGTCGTGGAATAAGTGGCCGAACAACCAATCGGATTCAGAAGTTACAAAGCAGGACGGGAACAAGTTTAAAAAAAAAAATATTAGGTGTAGTGAAAAAAATATTTTGGAAACAGTTTTTAGTAAAAATTAAGTCTCAATAAAAATTACAATTTCATGATAATATAAGTTATATAACAAGCTTAAAATTTCATAAAATCTTTAAGTTGAATGACAATACCCGGAACCTAATCTTATTAACAGGTTTTATGTTCCGGTTTAGGGTAATAGTTTAAGAACCGTACCCGTACTTGTTTAACATATTGCTGAATTTTAGAAACCTTATTCTTATCCATTTGACCGATTCAGGTTCCACTACCCGTTTGACCGGCTTCGGTCAAGTTCTAGGTTATGGATCTGGAACCGCTCACCCTTAGTCGATATCACATTGTCACTAGCATAATTTAGCACCTCGATCACTAGCACACTGCCCTTTAGAACAACGCAATATTAATTTTATTTTTCCGGAATGGAAATGAGTTTCAGATCACCTATTATGTCTGTTTTTTGAAATTTTAATTCATTTATTTTGTAATAATAAGAACTCATTTCCATTTTTTTATTTTAAAATATTTATTTGTAAAATTTTGATAACCTCAACCATATATTCATTTTATGTTAGTATTTTTTAACGTTTAGTTAACTTCTCCTTTCTAATATTTGTTTGAATAGCCCATACTATCTTATGCTTACGGTGCTGTTCTTTGGTTATGTTATTTTCAAATTTGGATAGATAAGTTAGGATAAATTATGATAAGTTGTGATAAGTTATGATAAGTTATGATATTTTTTTAGGAATTGTGTTTTTAGAGTGGATGCTTTTCGTTAACATTTAAATTTATGTTGGTATGCTCTTTTCTATTTTCACACTTTAAAATATTTGTTGTGAAATTAGGTTAACCTTAACTACATATTCATGCATTTATGTTTGTATTTGTAACGTTAAGTTTAGTTAACTTTTCCTTTACAATATTTATCTATATAGCCCATACCATCTTATGATTACATTTATTTATGTTTGTATGTTTTATCCGTTCGAGTTACTATTATTATTATTATTATTATTATTATTATTATTATTATTATTATTATTATTATTAGTAATAGTAGTAGTAGTAGTGGTGGTTGTAGTAGTAGTAGTGGTGGTAGTAGTAGTAGTAGTTATTGTGACATCTAAAAATAAACGGTTAATTTAAAAGGAAAATTTGAAACACAATAAATAAAATTCAATATAGTACAAGAATGAAGACAATTGACTTATAAAATTATTAATAAAAAAAACTTATAAGAACTCTTACAAAAAGAATAAAATGAAAAAATGAACTTGAAAAGAAATTAGATCAAAACAACTTTAAAAAAATTAAATTTTCATTTTTTTAATAAATTTATATCAAACAACAATTGAATTTAATACAAATTGAAATAAAATAGAAGGGCATCTACCACTGCATTCGAGGAACTCTCTAGCATTCCCTTTGATGTGTGATGTGTCCGCTTATTTTGTTTCTTTGTTGCACAAATATCTCTAGGCAGATGTACCGTTGTCAACAGAGAATAACATCTACTGCATTTGCTCTTAGATATATATGTATATTTATATATTGACAATGGAAATAAGTGTTTTTATACTCTTAGATATTTGTATAATGAAAATAACACATGTTGTATTTGCTCTTAGAAGCAGCGAAAATGTTGGTTTTATTTCTTTTATGTGCATACTCTCTTTTAGTTATGTACTAAAGGAAATAAATTGTTTAATATATTTATGTATATGTAAACATTAGAAACAAACTAATACAAATTAGAATTTGTTGTGCATATGAAAGATAGTTAATTCATTTTCTAGTACTACATGCTCCAGTTTTGCATAGTAATGTTGTACTAATCACAAAGTCATATTCTTTTGTGAAGTGGACATAGAGTGGGTGGGACCATAAAATAAAGTGGAAAAAGGTGCAATGATATTTGAAAAGGTAATTCACATCAATTATATTATTTAAATATATAAATTTAAAGTTTTAATAAGGTATTGTGATATGAATGAGACAATTATATAAGTTATATTTCTTATTAAATATATAAATTACTAAATATATATAATGTAAAGTAAATAAAGAAATATGAATAATATGGGAAAAGTAGAATAAACTAAAAAAGGTGTGATAAAGTGACATAAATTTATCACCCAATAATTAATTCAGCTTTATTACCTAATTGGACTATTCAAAAATCAAGTAAAAAGAAAAAACTTCATGTATAAATATATTGAAAATTCTATATAATTATTATTTTTTCAACTATGATAACTGTGAATTCTAAACTACTAATTTGTTTACAATAAATTTTATCTATTAAAAAGATTTATATCTCAACAAATACTACTCACTATTGCAAAAAGTTACTTTGAACAATATATATTGATTTTAACTTTTTAACTCTAATAATTGATCAATATATATGAATTTTGATTTTCTAAAGGTAGAATCAACAGTAATTACATTAATCATACAAATAGTTGAAAAAATTTCCAACATTATTTGTCATTATAGAACCTCCTGATAATAAATTTAGATTATCGTTCAATACCCTAATCTTACTAATCCAAATAATTTTCAGATTTAGGCTTTGTTCTTTTGTTAAATTAGATTTAAGTTATGTTAATTAAGTTAAGATAAATTAGGATATGATAAGATAGGAAAGGATATGATAGGTTTGAGGTAAGTTAGTTGTTGAATGAACATATTTTATTAATAAAATTTGGATATTTTAGAAAAAAATAAATGAAAAAGTTAACGTGTTGGATAACGTAAATTGATTTGATATTAAAATAATTTTTTTGAATTTTTTTAATTTAAAAAGTTGTTTTTTGTTTGGGTGTTTTTTATGGAGTTGGGTTAGGTTAGGTTAGATAAGGATAAGTTAAGTTAAATTAGATTAGCTAGGTGTAACCAAACTAAAGAACAATATCTTAAAATATTTTCTTAAAGTTGTTTATATCAGTCTTATGAAATTTGTCACTCCATCAATATATCCATATTGTTATTTGTTAAACTGAAATTTTTCTTACATTTATATTCCTCTAATTGTATGATGTTAGGTCATGTCCATCACAATATTTTCTAGCTACTTTAACATAATTTTACTTTTTCAATTTAAATCTTCCTAAATAACTTTTCTACGTATATTCCTAGAATAACTCATTGCCTATTATTATATACACTACTCAAATCTGCTCAAACTTACCTGACTTTACCTACCTAACTTCTATATATCCATCGATAAGAACAAAGTTCTAGTCTCTCCCTAAATTATTTGATGCCCTAACCTAGCTAACACTAGCATGAAGCCATGTTCTTTTGGAATATCGGTAAAATTTTGCTTACCTTACTTTTACTTTATCTATTTTTACAAATTTTACTATACTACTTAAAATATCTTACATAAAATATATTTAATAAATGATGTAATTTACTTTTCTCATACTCCCTTATTTAAAAAATTATATATTTAACAAATAATATAATTGGTATGACATTTATTTTATAAAAGAAGGGCCTATGGAGGTGTTTGGTTGTGAGATTTTTGGACACTGTTAGCTTTTTGACTAAGGTGGAAAAACTACTTGACGCGTTTCGTAACAAGCTTTTCATATTAGTTTTTTGGATCCAATAAGCTAGTTTTCAAAAAACTACTTGAGGAAGCTTTTTGAGGTAGCTTTTCACAAAATGTTAGTTTACCAAACACTTTTCCTACAATCAGCTACTCCAAACAGCTAAAGTCAAACAACTAATCCAAACAGTTATCAGCTAACAGCTAACAATTACCAGCTACCTACTGATTGCCAAATAGGGCTTATATATTTAACTAAAAAAGGCATAGGACAGTACGACAATTTATTGTTATGAAGAGCTTTCTCGAAATATTGTTCACAATCATTGTTGAGGATGTTTTCTTGAGTCTTGATCCCTGTTATTGAAATCCATAATTGTTAAGTTTCTTGTAACTTTCTATATATCACTTGGGCCCTATTTTTTTGTTTTTTGTTAGGTTAGATATAACTCTCCCAATTTATCACAACTTATCCAAACCTAACACAATTCCTGAAAAAAAACATACACTCTAAAAACACAATTCCCCAAAAAAAACATCATAACTTATCATAACTTATCTCACCTTATCTTAACTTATCCATCTAAACTTGAAAATAATTTAACCAAAGAACAGAGCCTTAATAAAATACGATATAGTTTCCAATATTTTGTTTAACTAAAATTTTGTTATTATTATTTATTAAAAAATATAATATTATATTTTTATAATAATAATATTTTTCATTAAATTTAATTACAATACTTTTCTATAAGGGTTTTTGGCTCAAAATAATCCGAAGTCAGAGGTGAATGGTTGAAAATAATCAAAACTGATTTTTTGGCTGAGGATGTGCCAAACTTTTTACCTATTTATTCTGACTAAACCAGAATTGAATTTCTATGTCGTAAAGTTGATTTAACACCTTTATAAAATTCAAAGACGCAGTAGGTTAATATTTGGTTCAGTTCGTTTATATTATTTTCAGTTAAGTCCAAACTTTTCGAGGGTGTCAAGTTAGCTTTGTGATGTCGGAATTCACTTCTAGTTTAATCAAAGTAAATAGGTTAAAAGTTTGACATATTCTCAACCAAAAAGTTAATTTGAATTATTTTCAACTACTCACTTTTAACTTTGAATTATTTTGAGCCAAAAACCCTTTTTATAATATGATATTGCATATGTGAGAAAAATTAAATTTTAAAATTTGAGTTGCTTATAAATCAATATGATAATTAATCAAATAAATTGAACATGTAAATATATAAACGAATGGTGACAAGAAAATTATTATTCTTAAAAGTAAGATGTTTGGTTCACCATTGTATAAAATTTTGCATGTGTACCGGCAAAGTCAGATAAAGAGGGTCCATTCGACACCGAACAACAACATAAACGACAAAATTCAAATATAATTCTTTCCCTAGTAATCCCTACCAAAAGTTGTTGATTGCCATCAAATTTATGTTGAGACTTTAGAAAATCGATACTTAAACGTATAATGCCCAAATTTTTTAATACGAATTGATTTAATGTCAAATCAAAATTAGACACCCAACCAAAAGGGGGAAGGAGAAATGAACTTACTAGTGGAGGTCGACGGCGGCGTAGTACTGTTGCCGGTGGAACTATTCGTGAGCGAGGGCGAGGGGGAGGAAGATATATTGATGGCGCCAACGTAAAAGGGGTAAGTTTCGTATCGGGCAATACAGCTGGGCAACAAAGTCTGAGCACCCATCTTCTTGATCAAGATCTTGGGAATCTCAGCTTCCAAGCACTTGCTGCAATCGGTGCCGCTCAAATCCGGCGTACACTGCACCAACATGTACAGGTCCTCATCTTTCGTGAAGTTCACCTGCTTCACAGCAAACTTCTTCCCTGATCTGTCCCCTGCAGCAGCCTGCTTGGCCATGTCCCGCATCGTGCTCGCCAGCAGCAGATTCAACTGGGTGCTGTTCCCGTTGATGTTTGCGGTGTTCATCAGAGTGATCCCTGAATTCTGCTCCAGCTTCCCGAGGATGGACTCGTTGGAGTAGCGGACCATGCACTGGTCGTAGTAGACCACGGCGACCCTGCGGTTGGGGCAGTAGATGGTGGGGAGGTCGGTGGAGGTGGCCATGTCCACGCAGTCACCGCAGGAGCTGGAATTCTGGTCGCCACGGCAGAGGAACAGACCGTACACGGCGTCAGGAGTGGCGGCCCCGGCGGAGGATGCGAAGAACAGGGACGATCCTGGGGAGGTAGCGTTGCCGGACAGAGATTTGAAGAGGGATTTCAGGTTGGTGTGGTATTTGCTGTTGGTAGGGAAGGTGCTGGAGTTGTCACACACGTTGTATATGAAGGTGGGCTCCGCGATTGAGCTTGCTGGTAGAGAGACTGACACTGAGAGCAACAGCAGCAGTGACGAGGTTACGACCAGTGCCGCCATGCTTGTCTGTGGAGAAAACTTTAGGGATTGATCGATGATTGATGACTAAAATTAGGAAACAGAGCACTTTGGTTTTGGTTATAACAACATCGGTCAGGATAAGTCAGTGCTAAAAGTAGTCTTTATTCTGGGGATTTTTATTGGATTGTATTTCTCAGCGTTGAATCTTCAAAGTTTGGCAACTTGGTACGATGAAGAGGGTGATTTGGCAGTTTGGCACTATAGAGTGTGGACCCATCTACCTGGATAAACTATAAAGCATTATCACTTTCACATTTACTATTGAATTACTTATCCTATAAAATAAGCAAAAACGAAGTGTCACACATTTTTAATAATTGACTAGTTAGGGATTATATTTTTTTTAATGCACTCAAAGGGGACAGAGTTGTTAAATAAATGACCAGCAAGTGATTTTCAGGCCACGTTCTACCGAAAAATGATGATAGTTGGCAATAGTTAATAAAATTTTGAATTTGTTACGTAGAATGTCGAGAATGACCTTCGTTGCCTACATTTCACCTCTTTATATAACATAACCCTTGACCTCTCAACCACCCAATCTTCTTCAACCTTCTTCCTCCATCTTCAACCTTCACCTCCCAAGTGAGAAATTATGGTCCCCTTGAGCTTCACTATGTAATGGCGAGAAAAATGACAGGTAAATCCTACGCAACTAATCGAACCCCTTCTTCTTCGTTCTTCATCCTTCTTCCTCCTTCATCCTTTGTGTTTGGTGTGTCGTTGAACTCGTTTAATGGGTTTCACGAGTGTTGTATGGGAATTGGTAAATGTGGGTGTGTCGTGTTTGAAAAATTAGAGTTTCGTATCCCCTAAATGCATTCTTCTTGTTTGTAACTTTCGGATTTGTTGAATGTGTAGCTTTTGGTGTTAGAATGTTGGGTTTTCTAAAAATTTGTCCTGTTCAGTGGGTAATTAGGGTTTCAATTGAACAAAATTTACTTAATTTTTATGGGTTCAAACCAAAATTGGAACTTGATTGTCATACATAGCCTGTATGTAGATGGGGGAATGGAGGGATTCAACAAAAGGGCTAATTGGGTATTTTTTTGTAGTTTTAAAGAAAACCTAAACCACCGCTTTAAGTGCAACCTGACCCACATACGTGGCCAAGAGGTAGCCTGGTATATGCAATGCATTTATGCCTAAAAAAAAAAGAATGACTTACTATAAAGTAAAAAATTATCTTCCTTCCAAAATTTTAAAGCACACTAAACTCTTTTCAAGTTTTACCCACTTTAAGAAAAACTCCCCATTGGAGTCGCCAAAAATCGTGTGGACATTTTTCCTCGCTGTTCGAGCTTTCGAACATTCACGTAGATTGGGGTGTGATTCGGTGATTTGTGTTGGGGTTTGAACTTTAGAAAACTATTTAAAGGATTAATCATACATTTCAGGAATTGTAGTTTGTAAAGTCACTTTCCCTTTACTTTGTGCATTTCATGAGTTATTGAATTAAACTTTTAAGAGTGAACATCCACTTGTTCCAAACTCTTCTAAATTTAACCCAACTTGCTCAAAAAATGTTAGGCTTGGAAGAAAGCGATTTATGCAAATATTATTTAGAAATATATAAAGAAAACCTTAAAGTTGCATCGGCACATTGTAAAACCATGTTTTACCACAGTTTATGCAACCGATGTGCTTTGGTTCGAAATGGGAGTCGTCACCTGACTGTTTAAGGGAAAAAGCCAAGAGAAAACCAAAAAGAAACAAGAAAGACTCCGCCTGCGAAACCCAAGAATGGATCCGGGGGTAAGACTACGAACTAGAAAGGTAGAAACCTAAGGAGCTCACCTCTCACAAAAGGAACGACTCTACTAAAAGTTTTAAGTGTGCTTTTGATAAAGTTTGGAAGAGAGATAAATAAGAACTTTATAGAATTAATTCAGTGAACATGCAAAAATAAGAATTGTAGAAACCCTCTCTGTGCAAAGGACATTGGTCAAAAGTAGGTTAAGGTCATTGGCCCCATCAACAACAAGGACACTCAAGGATGCATTGTATTTTGACGTGAAAGACAAAAGAGCAAACAGGGAAGTATTTCTGGAAAAATCAACATCTATTTTCTTAATCCTTTCTAACCAGACTAAATCGAGTGCAACTGTTTGTTTTTCAGGAAACAATCGATCGAAGAATAGGAAGGAAGATATGATTGCGAGTTCTGGAAATCTTACAAAGAAGGCAAGCATTTGGAAAGGAAGGCAGAATACAAAGAAGTATCAAGCAGGATCAATCCTCAACGACTCAATTTTGGCGATACCAAGACTCCTATAAATGGAAGAACTGAAGATTGAAGAAGCAGACGATTCCACGGAAGTAATCGGGTGTTCAAAACAAAGAATTGGATTCTACGTGTTGTTTGAATTCTTTCTTCGATTAGAGAGAAGTGTGTTTGTGTGAGAAATCTGTTTGAGTGTAATCAATTCCTTGACGAAATCAGGTTTTGGTTTATACTCTTGTGATCGAATCCCAGAAGGACTTGGGATTGATTTGTGTTTACACCAAGTTTGTGATTGATAGGTGTTTTCAAGAAACCATTTGAAGTGTCCTTTGCAAGGCACTTCGTCTTTCTGTAACCCTAAGGACGTTTACCTTAGGCGAGTTCATTTGCATTCAGTTCCATTACAATAAAGGAGGTTATTCAGTTCTTACTCATATCCTTTGTTTCAAGTTTATTTTGAATTATCTTAAGTTGAATCTTAATCTACATAGATTAAGATCCTAACGTCATTTACTAGTGAACATTTGTGCAAAAATTTTCATAACCCTATTCACCCACCCTCTAGGGTTCTTTCAAGTGGTATCAGAGTCTGGTCCACTAAAGATCAGAGACTAATCGCTCAGTGGCAAAGATCATGGGAGATCATAATATGGGTGAATTAAGTCAAGGACGTTCATGGAACAGATCACCTTTGCTGACAGATGACAACTACAGAGTTTGGAAGCGCCAAATGGAGATCTTCTTGCGAAATCAAGATGAGGACATTTGGGACATTGTGAACAAAGGAAATTACCCTACCCCACAAAAATACTGTAGAAGGAACAAAAGTCGACAAAGATAGATCAGAGTATTCAAATGAAGAAAAAGAGAAAGCAAGAAAAATACTCATGCTCATTATCTTTTAATATGCAGTCTTAACTCTAACGAATTTGAAACGGTGTCTACTCTTGATACAACTAAACAGATATGGGATTATTTGGTCACAACCTATGAAGGAACAAATCAAGTGAAAAAGACCAAGATCAGCATATTGGTTCAGACGTATGAAGGCTTCAAGATGGAGGAAAACGAATCCATTGAATCAATGTTCAAAAGATTCAGTGCAATAATCAACCATCTCAAGTCCCTTGGGAAAACCTATTCCAATGAAGAACTGGTAAACAAGGTCCTTCAGTGTCTGCCCAGACACAAATGGGGATCAAAAGTGACGGTTATAAAAGAAGCCCAAGATCTAGAGACTTTTAAGCTTGAAGAGTTGATCGGCAAACTCCTTGCACATGAGATACGGTTATCTGAAGGAAGCCAAACAAAGGAGATTGCTCTCAAAAGCACAAAGGAAACAGAGGAAGAATCAGAAGATGATGATGAAGAAACTATGGCTATGCTAGCCAAAGGTTTCAAACGCATATATAGAAGAAATCCAAGATTTCGAGGCTACTTGAAAAGAATCATCCTCCAAAAGGCCATCACCCAAAGGTAAAACACCGATTAAAGATGAAAATGAAAATAGATATTTTGCTTGTGGTGCAACAGATCACATGGTGAGGGAATGTCCTCACGTAAAGAAAGCCAAGGAGCAAAGTGATTCTAGAGGAAAGAGATTCAACAGGAAAGCTATGGTTGCCACCTGGAATGATAGCGATTACAGTGAGAATGAAAGTGATTCCGATGAAATTGCAAATCTATGTCTCATGGCAAAGGACCTTGATGAAGTAGAAACAAGTGATGATGAGGTATTTACTGACCTCTTTCTCAAATGCAATGAAAAAACTCAAAAACAAAGATTGCTTACTCTGCTTGATTACATTGGAATCCTTACCGACATAATTCGCTATCTCACTAGAATTACTGAAACAAATACCAAAACCATAGCAACTCAACATGAGATAATCCAAAACCTCACCACAGACAACATCAGTATGAGAGATGAAGTGCATCAAAACCGAAAAGAATTGAATCTCATTCTCAACCAAGAATTGAACCAAGTTCATTCTTTCCTTCATTTTGACAACAAAACTTCTACAGACAAACCTGGTTCACCAAGAGCTAAACTAAAAACCTTGCCTTTTCATAAACCTACCAGTGCACCAAAAACTAAACCAAAGACCAAAACCAAGTGGGTACCAAAGAAATCAGACAATCAAACTACCACTCAAAACACAGAACCTTTGCTTAAAAGGCCTAGTCCAAAGAAAGGTATAATGTCCTTTAATGCAGGTATGTCTCAGGACTCACAAAGACCTCTGGTATTTGGACAACGGATGCTCAAGACACATGACTGGAGATCTAATCAAATTCAGAGAAATCAAGGACAAGAAGAGTGGAAAGGTAACATTTGGAGACAAAATCCAAGGGAGGATCATTGGAGTCGGCAAGGTTGGTAAGGACTCAACAAATTGTATAAATGATGTATACTTTGTCGAGGGTTTGGAGTATAATCTTTTAAGCATTTCTCAGTTTTGTGATAGAGGATACAAAGTTTGGTTCAGTAAGAATTCTTGTGTTGTAGAAAAGGAGTCACATGAAATAGTCCTTAAAGGTCATCAGATGAACAATGTGTATGTTATTGACCTTAGTGATCCTATAACCAATGACCTTACATGTCTTAGAGCTGCATCAGATGAATCATGGCTTTGGCATCGTAGATTAGGGCATGTTAACATGAAGACCCTTCAGAAATTGAAACACATAGGTATGGTTAGGGGAGTACCTTCACACAACTTCATTCGTGATAAAATATGTGAAGCATGCACCAAAGGAAAACAGACCAGAACCTCCTTTAAGTCTCTTACTCAAGTTGTCACGTCTAGATGTCTAGAATTGTTGCATATGGATCTTTGGGGTCCAATACCATACAAGAGTCTAGGAGGACGTTCGTACATACTTGTTATTGTTGACGTTTTTTCAAGATTTACCTGGGTTTTATTCCTGAAGGATAAGACAGAAGCATTCCCAGAATTTGAAAAGCTATACAAACAGCTTAAGGTCCTTATAGGATTAACCCTAGTGTCAATAAGGATGGACCATGGAAAAAAAATTTGACAACCAAGACCAATTTGGAAAATTCTGCGATCAAGGAGTTACCCACAACTTCTCTGCCCCAAGGACACCTCAACAAAATGGTGTAGTTGAAAGGAAGAACCGAATACTCGAGAACATGGCAAGAACAATCATCTGCGAGAATGATCTGCCCCTATTCCTTTGGGCTGAGATTATAAATGCATCCAACTATATTCTCAACAGATGCACCATAAGGTCCTTCATGAAGAAAACACCATATGAGCTATTCAAAGGCAAGACACCTAGCGTAGCTCACCTCAAGGCCATTGGATGCAAATATTTCGTTCACAATAATGGTCAAAAGGCTCTGAGAAAATTTGAACCACGAAGTGAAGAAGGAATCCTTGTAGGATATTCCTTATCCAGCAAGGCCTATAGAGTCTATATCAAAGCATCCAAAAAGGTGGAAGAATCTATTCATGTCGTCTTTGATGAATCTCCCACCATTACTACAGAAATGTCCTCCATAAAGTTCTAAATCCATCAAGAAGATGAAGATGAGGACACTCCCCGAATCTTTTAGCAAGGTCCTCCTCCACCAAATGAAGAACCTCCTCCAGAAGATGAACCAGGAACTCCTGCACAACCAGATTCAGAATAGGAGGAAGCAGTCAATGAAGAACAAGGACCTTCACAAGAAGATAATCCTTCCTATGTTGTTGGCACAATACCAACTAACTCTGAGGATCCCTCAAGGACCTTCAGGTTCAAGCCTGCCCATCCGGCCGACAACCTTCTATCAGGTCTGGACACAGGTATTAGAACTCGTTCCTCTCTTAGAAACTTTTGTGCCTTCCATGCATTTGTTTCACAGATTGAACCAAGGGGACCTGAAGAAGCCCAAAAGGACATCAATTGGATCCTTGCCATGCAAGAAGAGCTCAACCAGTTCGAAAGAAATACAGTCTGGAAGCTTGTCCCAAGACCAAAGCACCATCCTGTCATTGGTGTGAAATGGGTCTTTCGCAACAAACTAGATGAACATGGCACTGTCATGAGAAACAAGGCCAGATTAGCCGCCAAAGGATACAATCAAGAAGAGGGCATTGACTATGAAGAAACCTTTGCCCCTGTTGCCAGATTAGAGGCCATTCAGATACTTCTAGCCTATGCTTCATCATCTCACATGAAACTGTATCAAATGGATGTCAAGAGTGCCTTCCTAAATGGACATCTAAAAGAAGAAGTCTATGTTGAACAACCTCAAGGATTTGAATAAGAAGATCCAGAAACTCATGTCTAAAAACTTCAAAAGGCCCTTTATGGGCTCAAGCAAGCCCCCGGAGCTTGGTATGAGAGACTAAGTTCTTTTCTCCTGAAAAATGGATTCAAGAGAGGTCTCATAGACAAAACACTGTTCATCAAAACCTCAGGCCAGGACTCAATTATCACTCAAGTTTATGTAGATGACATTACATTTTGTGCTACTAATGAAAATCTAGTGAAGGATTTCTCTGACCTCATGAGCAAAGAGTTTGAGATGAGTCTAGTAGGAGAACTCAACTTCTTTCTAGGCCTATAAATCAAACAAAATGAAGATGGCATCTTTCTCAATCAAAGTAAGTATGTCAAAGAACTCTTGAAGAAATATGGTCTTGAGAATGCCAACCACTGCAGCACGCCAATGTCCTCCACACTAAAACTAGATAAGGATGATAATGGTAAGGACATTACTAACAAACACTACCGAGGTATAATTGGATCTCTCCTTTACCTAACAGCAAGTCGCCCAGATATCATGTTTAGTGTTTGTTTATGTGCTCGATTTCAAAGTTCTCCCAAAGAATCTCACTTGATTGCTGTCAAAAGGATATTGAGATATCTTGCAGGTACCAAGGACCTTGGACTATGGTATCCCAGAAACAACTCCCTTCATCTTATTGGGTATACAGATGCTGACTTTGCTGGATCCAGAACTAATCGAAAAAGCACCTCTGGAGGTTACCAAATGCTGGGATTATCATTGATATCTTGGCAATCAAAGAAGCAAAATGCGGTTGCCCTTTCCACAGCAGAAGCCGAATACATAGCAGTCGGTGCTTGCTGTGCACAACTTCTGTGGATCAAACAGCAGATGAAGGACCTTGGCATCAAACTTTCAGACATTCTTATCAAGTGTCATAACCAAAGTGCCATTCAAATCACTAAGAACCCAGTCCAGCACTCCCACACCACATTGAAGTGCGACATCACTGCATAAGAGATCATGTAGACAAAGGCCATATCACACTGGACTTTGTTCCCACTCATCAAAAACTGGCGGATATTTTCACCATGGCCCTTCCCACGGAGCAATTCATCATTAACAGAAGGGAGCTTGGCATGTTGCAACTATTGACCAGTTGAGGGGGGGCTAGCATTCCTCATTCCAGGGGGAGCTAAGAACCTCCACCCAGGTACGCCCTTACTCTATGCACTCATAAAGGTCCTTGACATTCTTGTTCGGGAACTACATTGAGTCTCTCTAAATATCAACTCTTGGCATACGGTCTCACTGACAGTTCACTCAATAACTGCTCAATGTAACCTTATTTTCAAAATAAGAATCTTCTTAAAAACTGGACTTCACCCACTAAGGTGATGCCCAAGTTCCTTTTCCTCAAGTCAAGATATCTGTCAAACCAATCTAGAAGTAAAGGACATTGACTCCCCAGTCATGGAAACCCTTGAAACAAGATCATAATAAAATCTGACACTCATCTATTTTAAATAAGTTTTTCGATAATCTCTGATGAAATTTTTTTCTTTCCTTTTTTTGTTTTTTTCTTTAATTTTCGGATTTCAAATCTTCATTATTCTGCATTTTATCTCTTTCTCCCCACTTTTCTCTCCCTCTCTCCTTCCTTAATTAGCGTTTGCAGTCAAATCCATCCTCACGTCATCTCCTCTATCTCTCCCTCTTTCTCAAATCTCACTCCTAGATTTCTCCACACTTCCCGATCCTTCCATATTAATTCCCCACCTTCCCTCTTTAACCATTCCCCTCCCCTATCACTACTCTTTAAAAAGCCTGACCCCAGTCCCACCTTCCCCATTCCTTCATCCATCACTTTCAAACCTCTTCTACCTCTCTCTGTATCCACCATGGGAAAGAGACCCGTCACTAAAGCCACTGCCCCTTCTGGAGTTGCAAAACGACTCTATTCCAGTAAATCCTCACCCATCTGTCCTGAATCACCTCACTCTCAAGGCTCATCGTATGATGCAATTACGATTCCTCCCCCTCCGACCAATACTTCGCTGCAACTTCCACCGCAACAGCGTCTGGAACTCTTTGCAAAGCGTCTACTGCTGTGTTGTGACACTGTCGATCTGGAGTCTCTCGTCGAAGCTTTTCCTTCATTCTCAACCCTCAAGGACATGGGCTGTCCGTCCTTCTTCGACTACGACCACAGCGTCTACCCACTCCTCATTCACCAATTCTTTGCCAATCTTGTTGCAAATCCGGCAAAACCTTCGCTTCATTCAAAAGTCTCAGGTATTGACATCTTTCTCTCAGCTAATCAAGTTGAACGCATATTACATCTCAACACAAACATCGCAAAGCCACCTCTTCCTCCACCCTCTGACCCAGAGCTTCGTAACCTCTATGGTCGTCCCTCTAAAAACAAAAACACCCAGTACACAACCTTAGCCTCTGAAGCAAGGTTCCTTTACTACACAGTAGTATGCACCATTATGCCACGCGGAACCAACAAAGAGACCCTGAATGAAGCCTGTGCCTATTTCATCCTAAACATCATGAATGACCGACATCTTGAGATAGGAGAAATGGTTGTCAACCACCTTATTAGGGCAGCCTCATCCATGTCTGGACCCCTGCCCTATTGCAACCTCCTAACCTAAATCTTCAAAGCTCATCTGGTCCCCCTAAATGACTCCGACCAAATACCGGTTGTAACAACCCGCCCTAAAACTGTATTAATTAATGTACTAATTGTCGTAATTATCTAAATTACGTTCTAATTTTTTTCGTTTTTATTTAATTTAATTATGTAGCGGTGACAAGTCTCGAGCAGGAGATGGCAAAAGGGTGTCAAGTTATCGTTTTAAAAATCTTTGAGTTTCTTAATTTTCCCGTTAAGTTAAACTACTTCGGGTTTTATCGGTTACGTTATTTCTTTAACCAACAAGGGGTTTAATTATTTTACTCCTTAACATTTGTATTTTATTATCCAAACCTTAATTTATTTAGGTTGTACTCTTTTTAGGTATTTACAAGTAATACTTATATTTTACCTATTTAATTTCTCTTTAATTTTAGGTTCCAATCTATTGTACCGATTTGTTATCGATTAATTTTATTTTATACAAACCAATTATTTCAATCTAGTATACTTACAATTATTTTATTTAGCTTGATGTTTCTGATTTTATTAAGCTCCTAATTGTTGTCCTAAGTTAAGTAGGGTGGTATATATTAGTATTAGAGGGGGGTTAGGGGTTCATTTTCATCATTTTATTTTCAAACACACACACTCACTCCTCCCTCTTCCCTTTCCTCCTTCACTGCCGAGCACCCCCCCTGCTGCGGTTTCCAGCGACCGGGGCCCCCTCCCGCCGCCGTCCAAGGGTGGCCGTCGGCCACTCCTCCCTCTCTTGTGTTTTCATCAATTTTCTTCTTCAAAGGTAATCTCTCAAACCCCCAATTCAAATCCAATTAAACCCTAATCTGAAATTCATGTTCTTTTTATGTTATTCTTGCAAATTCTATCTCTTTTATACTCCTTTAGCATGAATTCAAAGTTGTGATTCTAATTGCTAAGTTAGGGTTTGAGTTGGGTTGAACGCGTGTGAGTTTTTTGAGTTGTTCTTGAGGTGTTTTGGTTGAAATTATGTTGAATAATGATTTTCCTCTTTATGCATGTGGGTTTATTGAAGAAGCTGTGAGTTTAGGGACTGATTATAAGTATTGATTAGGTTAAATAGGTGTTTTTATGCTCTAGTGTTATAAATTGGAGAGTTTTTGTTTTCATGAAGAAGGTACTAGTTTAAAGGTTGTTTCAAATAGCATGTTGTAATCTATGGTTGCATGTGAAGTTTATGGCTGTATTTGAATAAGTTTTGAGTGTTTATTTCTGGAAATATGGTGAAAGTTAGGTAATTTGAGGTTTGGTTGTGAATTGGTATGATTAAGGAGCTTAAACAAACATTAGAAATGAGATTAAGGAGCATTAAGGTTCTGTTTGGGAATCTGATTTTTACAGAGAATTTAGAGTATGATTTTAGCCCAGATTTTTACTCCATATGATAGTCCAAGGTGTTAGCTAACTATAGGCTTTGGAATTTCAAGTTTCCGACATGTATAGACCGAGTTATGGCCAAAACCGTGACGACACGAAATTAATTACGTTTTCTGCGTCAGTGACTTGAGAGCAGATTTTCGTCCACTTGGAGACTTTATTAGTTCCTCGAGTAAACATGAAAGTTTTAGGCCACGCTGCAAGCTTTCCGGAAAGATATGGTTTGTAGGCACCCGATATCGAGAGTGAGAGTTATAGGGTCGCGAAGAAGGGCTGTCCATAGACGTTCTGCCCAGAAAATTTAGTAATAATTTAAGGTTTTGTGATTCAATGTCAATCTTTTGAGGGATTCTTTTATTGGAGATCCTTTGGTCAATATTAGAACATCCAAGAAGTGTTTCCTAAGTTGAAAATGCTTTCTCTTGAAGGTTAAGGTTTTTATCAAAGTTAGGATTTTTGGTGGACAAGTTTGAAGGTTTAAATTATAGAGTGTTAGCGACCTAAGGTTGAGTTGCAAATTGCATCAGTAGCACAAGAGCTCTTTGAGGTCTAATGATCCTAGGATTTAGTCCTTCACCAATTCTTAAATCCAATATATCCTTCAAACACTTTCAAAGCTCATCAATCTATCTCTATAAGTTTGCTTCGTCGCTTAGCGACCTACCAAATTAAAACTAAAAGCACTCCGTAATCCTTACTCTAGCTTCTCGCTTCCTTAACTTCCATTCTCCATTGATACAATTACTTTAAGTCTTTTCGCATATTAAATTACCATTCGTTCTTGTTCAAGCCTCTTTTGAGTTCGTATCAAGAAATCAAACCGAAGGTTTTTAAGTTCCAACTTTCACTTTCACACGTGGCTATTTCTAAGGCCCTTACCTTCATTTTTAGACTTCGTTCATGTTGACAAAGTTTTAGATCATGATTTTCCCTATTTCGAGATGTACTCGTCTACGTAATTCCAAGTTTTCTAACCCGAGTTATGCTAAAAGCTTTATTTCTTAAAAACCTGAAATTTTCTTTCTAAGTTATTTCATTCTTAGTTCTTATGTTACTTAACTTTTGAAACTCACTAAGAACTTTATTCGGTTCTCCATTTTATACTTTTCTTATCTTAGTTTCCAAGCCGCCCAAGCCATTCCAAGGCTGAGACGCACCGCCTAACATCGCATCGATTCAAGGTACGCAAATTGTCCAACTTTTACCATTCAAGCACGTTTCGATGCTTTTTCATTCATTTTATACCATGATATATGTTATACAATAATAATATTTTCAAAGGTGGTCCCGCCTTATTCGTATCATTCTAGCTAGTCGTGTAGTGCTAGCCTTTATTTCTTCTATAGGGTGCTCGATCAGTACTGACACTGCGATGTCTGCATCATGATCACCCTCCCAAACTCGGATCGATTTGGGGCGTGCGTGTTAGGTGCTTTGCACGCATCGTAAGGGATACCACTGTAATTTCATATATATATATATATATATATATATATATATATATATATATATATATATATATATATATATATATATACCATGTTCACTTTTATATGCTTACATCTCTGTCAAATCCGTTTTTAATGTTTATTTAGCCCCGTTCCCGTTTTCAAAATGAATTTAAATGCCGGCACCGAAAACCGCTTTCGAACGGTTTGACGTGTTGGAGGTTTGTGTACTAAGTGTTTCCCCACTCACTTTTGCGCCTGTTTTAAATGTTTTGTTTTAGGAGGTTCGAGCTCCCAAGGCAAGGGTGAATCCAGTCAGATGTAATCCGACCCAAGCAAGGTAGACTCCGAGGTCTTTCGCAAATAAGCAAGGGCGTTCAGGAAATGGAAGAAGTTGTGGAACCTTTCTATTTAAATGATTATGTACCTAGTTCAAGTGTTGTAAAAGTTGTATTATGAGTTGGCTTATGTTGGAGTTAAGCTTATCTTTTCCTTGTGGTTTTGAAGTCTTTTGGTGGTTGTGTTGCCTTGTCCCGAGTGGGGACGGCGGTAATACTCCAGCTTAAGTGTACCGCTGCGCTAATCACAGGTTTGGGTTCATAATTAGTGGTTAAATCTTGTGGTTAAAAGTTGGGGTGTTACAGTTTTGGTATCAGAGCCGTGTTATGAGTGGAATTTGGGGTTGTAGAATTCCCTAAGATAGTGAGTATTATGCTTTAGACTTGAGAGGGAAAGTTAAGTATGTGTGGGATGTGTATCTCTTATGGTCAGTTTGGGAAAAATTTGTGATTATGTGGGATTTGTTGAAGAGCATGAAGCTCTAGGTGTTGTATAGAGTATGAATTGTCTTCCTTGCAGGCATACAAGATTATGTAAATTTGGGGATAGCTCTATTTACAGGGGAAGTGCTGCCGAAATTTTCCCAGGATCTTAGAGAACTCTAGTCAAATCTTAAGGAGAATTTACGTGAAATTTGAGTTGAATCTAAGGGTTTACGCAAGTAAAGCTTGATAAGTATATTGGGGAATAATGAAGCCTGTTAAAGTACTTTTTTAAAGGTTCGTAATTGTTAATGTAATGGTTATAATACAAGTCCCAAGTGGGGTTGGTGTAGGGTGAAATGAGTATTTGAGCTTAGTATGGAAGAAGTTTGTTAGGACGTCCAAAATGACGCGAGTTAAGGGGTACAAGAAATTGTTAAAAAGAAATTGAACAAGAGCTTCTTTGATTGCTCATAAGGGAATAACTTGGTAGAGACTCGAACCTTGCCATGTGTTTTGTTTCTTTTATTTACGCCATCAAGTTTTCTTTAATTTGTAAGACTTTTAAGACCTTGCGTTTGCACTTTATGTATGATGTAGATGGACGCCAACGGAAACCCTCTCCCAAATCCTTTTGCGATGTTCATGGAACCTTCTACGAACGTTCAAGCCCATCTCAAAGTCTTGCAAGATGCTTTCGAAGTTCATTGCGCCGCAAATCCAAAATCGGAGTACCATGACGATGATTGTCGAGCCCGATGCTTACTCGCCACTCTTCCCCACGAGAGCCCGTGGGATGATATTAGAGACAGGTATCGCCAACTGCTCCTTCGAGGAGAACCAGGACGTCATGCGTGGTGCCTTAATTACGTTGGAGCTTGGAACCAAATAGCTATGGAGGCAGTTATCATACAAACTGCGCAATCATTAGGCCTCCATGTCAGCAAGCTAGGACCCTACCTACACGAGATGCTAGCGTTGCCCGCTCCTCCTAATGCAGGGGTGACTCCACCGCATGTGTTTTCTCCACCGGCGGGTGAGGTACGCTTGCACTTTACCCCTCTCATCACGGGACGCCCGATCGTTCCGAGATCGCCTACTCATGGGGAGACTACGCCCACAGCCCGAGAGGCCGGGGGGAAAGAAGATGATCCTAGCATGGATCGGGACCAAGAAGTGGAATGCCCAGAGCCTAGGCACGCCAAGAACCGCGACGAGGGAACATCTACTCATGTAATGTCGGTAGCGAAGCGCTTTGACTGGACCGACTTGGGGCCCAAGATCCGTCGCACCAAGCGCAAGAGTGTTCATCCCTTACGACTACGACACGTGGAGGAAGCTAGGGAGTAGGAAGGGTCCAACTCACAAGTTTGAAGAAGTCAGAATATAACAAACTTTTGTGCAGAGATAGCTAGGAAGCTAACCTTAGATTAAGCTAGATGACTGCATACACATTGCGGGTGACTAAATATTTTGCCTTGGCTCACCGTTGTAATTAGTCAAACTATGATGATTTTATGATCTCCCTTTGATTATTTTGCAAAAGGGGAGCATTGATTGTAACTCGGGAAAACCTCAGAACTGTTTATTTGCTATCGCACTGTTTTATGAATGAAGGGCGGAAAAGCCTGCCGTAGGACAATTAAACAGGGGTTTCCATTCCCGCAATTGGTTGTGATTGGGTGCAGTAGTATTATACATGTTGGGTTTTTTTTTTTTTTACTGCATAGGTCGATGTATCTTATGATATTATGGGATTGTGAGGATTTTAGTTGGGGTTTCTAATATTACATGCATGTATGTGGGGGTTATAACCTAGCGAAGTAACAAGGATCCTATAAGGAGACGCTTGGTAAAAACTTAAAACTTCTATGGCTGAGTTATAAAAAGGGGGAACAGTGTTAAATTATGTGGAATAATAATATGCTTTGTTGTTATATTGTAGCATGTCGCAAAATTCGGGGAATTCACCACCACTAGGAGGGTCCGAGAGTGAAGCTTCGAGAAGAAACCAACTTGAGATACAAGGGCCTCAAATTAACCCAGGATTAGTTACCCATCCTGAGTCATCTTTAGGTTCCGCCCCTCTTAATCCACCACCATATCCTAACCCCTTTGGGATTTTAGTTCAAGAATTACTCAAGCGTATACCCATACCCTCTGTGGGTCAACCAAGTCAGCCTAGGGAAGAGAATTACGCAGATAGGGTAACCAGGAGGAACCCAACCTTTTACACGGGAAGTTATGACCCCGTAGTGCTAGAGGAATGGATTCGAGAGATGGAGAAAATCTTTGAGGTAGTGGAGGTGCCCGAAGGAAAAAGGCTGACCATAGGGACCTATTACCTAAAAGGAGAAGCTGATATCTGGTGGAAGACCATTAAGGATGCATACCAAGGGACTAATAAGACTTGGAACGATTTTCTAGGCGATTTGAGAGCCCAGTTCTACCCCATCTCCCTTAGAAGTAAAAAAGAAAAGGAGTTTCTGGAATGGAGTATGCTCAATAGGGATATCACGGTGGTGCAGTACACGGCGAAGTTTAATGAGCTGGCCCGTTTTGCCCCGGACTATGTGGCCTCGGAGAGGTTGAAACTGACCCGGTATGAGGGAGGCCTAGCGCCATACATTCGTAGCCAACTGTCGTCTCATCACCTTCTAACCATGCAAGAAATGTACGAAAGGGCTGCTGAGGTAGAAAGGGTAAGAAAGGAGCTGAGAGCCCTGAACCCGGGAAGCCAAGGGAATACAAAGAGAAAATGGAATGATAGGGGAGTGACTAGTGTGTCTACCGTGGAGGGTAGTCAGGTCAAGCGACCAATGCCTCCGACTCCCAAGAATCAAGCCGCCCACCTTTGTTGGAACCCTGCAAGAAGTGCGGCAGAACAAACCACACTACCGCCCAATGTCGGGTGGGCACCGGCAACTGCTTGTGGTGCGGGGCATCAGATCATAAGACTCTGGAGTGTCCAAGGAGGTCACGACGACAGGAACCGGATACCACGACAAAGACGCAATGAGGACCACGCCACAAAGAGGCGGTGGGTCAAGCATATGCCATGGGCAAGAAAGAGGCAGCAAGATCTGGTATGGTTGTAACTGGAACTGTTAATATATGTGCACAACCTTTAATTGCATTGTTTGATTCTAGTGCAACACATTGTTTTATCTCAACAAAAGTTGTCTCGAAATTAAATTTGCAAAGTCTAGCCTGCGCAGTAAAATATTCCATGAGTTTGCCTAACGGTCAAACCATGTTGTGCACAAATAGTTTTGTGGGTGTACCGCTTATGTTGAATAAAGAAATATTTCCAGTTAATCTCATTCAGCTAGATCTAGAGGAATTCGATATTATCCTAGGAATGGATTGGTTGACTTCACTCAAGCGCAGATTAGGTGCGGGGAAGGTATAGTTATCCTTAAGAACGCTTCAGGTAGAGAAGTTCGTTTCATTGGGGACTTAGGAGTTAAACCGTGTCCCATCATAACTTATGTGAAGGCTCGAAAGCTGCTAAGTCACGGGTGCGAGGGTTACCTGTGTTCGGTAAGCGAAAGTCCGAAGAGTCCACCCAAGATAGAAGAGACCCCCGTGGTGCGCGACTTTCTGGATGTTTTTCCCGAAGAAGTTGCGGAGTTACCCCCGAGGAAGGAGATCGATTTTGAGATTGAGCTAATTCCGGGAACTAGACCTATATCTAAGGCACCTTACAGAATGGCACCTGCAGAACTTAAAGAGTTAAGGGTACAATTGGATGATTTGTTGAGTAAAGGATTCATCAGACCTAGTACATCACCCTGGGGAGCTCCAGTGTTATTCGTGAGGAAAAAGGATGGTAGCTTAAGGCTATGTATTGACTACCGGGAGTTGAACAAGGTTACCATCAAGAACAAGTACCCTCTCCCGAGGATCGACGACCTATTCGATCAACTCCAAGGGGTCGGAGTGTTCTCCAAGATTGATCTAAGGTCAGGTTACCACCAGCTCAGAGTTAGGGCCGAGGACATTCCCAAGACTGCTTTCAGGACAAGATACGGGCATTATGAATTTACAGTGATGCCGTTTGGGCTTACAAATGCACCAGCAGTCTTTATGGATCTGATGAACCGAGTGTTCAAACCTTATCTGGATAAGTTTGTGGTAGTATTTATAGATGATATTCTAGTGTACTCAAAGAAGCAGGAAGAGCACGAGAGTCATCTAAGGATTGTCCTTCAAAACCTAAGGGAACAACAGTTGTATGCTAAGTTCTCAAAGTGCGAGTTTTGGCTTAAGGAAGTGGCATTTCTAGGGCATATAGTTACTAGTGAAGGGATCAGGGTGGACCCTAGCAAAGTTTCTGCTGTTCAGGATTGGGCAAGACCCACTACGGTTAGCGAAGTTCGAAGCTTCTTGGGTATGGCAGGATATTATAGGAGATTCGTTCCGAATTTCTCGAAGATAGCTCTTCCGCTAACTAACCTTCTCAAAAAGTCAACCCATTTTGAATGGACCGGTAAATGCGAGGAAGTGTTTCAGGCGCTCAAAGAAAGATTAACGACCGCACCGGTGTTATCCCTTCCCGAGGAAGGAAAGGAGTATGTGGTATATAGTGATGCATCCCATCAAGGGTTGGGATGTGTGCTGATGTAGGACAATAAGGTAATAGCCTATGCGTCACGGCAACTGAAGCCTTACGAAAAGAATTATCCAACGCAAGATCTAGAACTCGCAGCAGTGGTGTTTGCCCTGAAAATTTGGAGACATTATCTTTATGGAGTTCCTACGACTATCTTTACGGACCACAAAAGTCTCAAATACATATTCACTCAAAGGGAGTTGAATTTAAGGCAACGAAGGTGGTTAGAACTCATTAAGGATTATGATCTGAATATCCAATACCATCCTGGTAAAGCAAATACTGTGGCTGACGCTCTGAGTAGAAAGACTCAGCATGGGAGGTTGACCTGCCTCGAAATCCATCCGAAATTACAACAAGAGTTGAGTAAAGAGAGCGTTGAGCTAGTTAGGCAAGGGGAGGTGATTAAGAGATTGGCTGCATTGTCCCTACAACCGTCCATTATTGAAGAAATTAAGACAGAACAGTTAAACGATCCCGAGCTTAAGAGGATCATGGATAATCTAGTAGCGAAGGGGATGCCAGGATTTTTGATTCAAGAGGACCCGGACTTTAAGGTTTCAGTATAGGTTATGTGTACCCAACAGGGGAGATTTAAGGCTTAAGCTGTTGGAAGAAGGCCACAATTCATCCTATTCCGTACATCCTGGAGGTAAAAAAATGTATAGAGATTTAAGGGAAAACTTTTGGTGGCCGAATATGAAGAGGGACATAGCCAACTATGTGGATAAATGCTTAACATGCCAAAGGGTCAAGGCAGAGCATCAACGACCAGCAGGTGAACTTAGACCCTTGGAAGTTCCCACATGGAAATGGGATTCGATTTCTATGGATTTCATTATGGGATTGCCCCTCACTGTATCCAGAAGGAATGCTATCTGGGTGATTGTGGATCGCCTTACAAAGTCGGCACATTTTATTCCAATCCATGAAGGGTGGAAGGTAGATAAGTTGGCAGATATATACATTCAAGAGGTTTTCCGGCTGCACGGAATCCCAAAAGATATAGTATCTGATCGAGACACAAGATTTCAATCGAGATTTTGGAGCGCGCTGCAGAAGGCTTTCGGTACTAAACTCAACTTTAGTAGCTCCTACCATCCGGAGAGTGACGGTCAAACTGAGAGAGTGAACCAAATCGTAGAAGATATGCTACGTGCGTGCGTTTTAGATTTTCAAGGGAATTGGGACAGATATCTCCCGCTGGTAGAGTTTTCGTATAACAATAGCTATCAGTCCACCGTTAGAATGGCTCCTTTTGAAGCTCTTTATGGCCGAAGATGTCGTACCCCATTGTGTTGGGGAGATTTAGACGAAGCATTAGTCATAGGTCCAGAGTTAATCCAGGACACCACGGATAGGATCAGACTCATTCAGCAACACATCAAGACCGCCCAGAGCAGGCAAAAGAGCTATGCGGATAACAGGCGAAGGCCGCTCGAATTTCAAGTCGGAGACCAAGTTTTTCTTAAGGTTTCTCCAACTAAAGGGGTCCGAAGATTTAACATTAGAGGGAAATTAAGCCCTCGCCATATCGGGCCATACCCCATTGTAGAAAAGATCAATCCAGTGGCATATCGGATAGAATTACCCTCTAGCTTAGGGAAGACTCATGACGTTTTTCACGTTTCCCAACTCCGAAAATACGTGCGGGACCCGACGCATATTCTTGATGAAGAACCCCCGTTATTAGCCAAAGATCTAACTTTCGAGTAGCAGCCGATTCAGATTTTAGATCAAAGAACTAAACGACTACGTTCAAAGGAAGTTTCCTTGGTCAAGGTGCTTTGGTCAAATCAAGACACCTCAGAAGCCACATGGGAAACCGGGGAAAGCATGAAGAAACAATACCCTCATCTCTTTGGAGGTAAATCAACCGCAATCGCTACCAACAGCAAGTTTCGGGGACGAAACTTTCATTTAGGGGGAGAGGGTGTAACAACCCGCCCTAAAACTGTATTAATTAATGTACTAATTATCGTAATTATCTAAATTACGTTCTAATTATTTTCGTTTTTATTTAATTTAATTATGTAGCGGTGACAAGTCTTGAGCAGGAGATGGCAAAAGGGTGTCGAGTTATCGTTTTAAAAATCTTTGAGTTTCTTAATTCACCCGTTAAGTTAAACTACTTCGGGTTTTATCGGTTACGTTATTTCTTTAACCAACAAGGGGTTTAATTATTTTACTCCTTAACATTTGTATTTTATTATCCAAACCTTAATTTATTTAGGTTGTACTCATTTTACGTATTTACAAGTAATACTTATATTTTACCTATTTAATTTCTCTTTAATTTTAGGTTCCAATCTATTGTACGGATTTGTTATCGATTAATTTTATTTTATACAAACCAATTATTTCAATCTAGTATACTTACAATTATTTTATTTAGCTTGATGTTTCTGATTTTATTAAGCTCCTAATTGTTGTCCTAAGTTAAGTAGGGTGGTATATATTAGTATTAGAGGGGGGTTAGGGGTTCATTTTCATCATTTTATTTTCAAACATACACACTCACTCCTCCCTCTTCCCTCTCCTCCTTCACTGCCGAGCACCCCCCCTGCTGCGGTTTCGGGCGACCGGCGCCGCCTCCCGCCGCCGTCCAAGGGTGGCCGTCGGCCACTCCTCCCTCTCTCTTGTGTTTTCATCAATTTTCTTCCTCAAAGGTAATCTCTCAAACCCCCAATTCAAATCCAATTAAACCCTAATCTGAAATTCATGTTCTTTTTATGTTATTCTTGCAAATTCTATCTCTTTTATACTCCTTTAGCATGAATTCAAAGTTGTGATTGTAATTGTTAAGTTAGGGTTTGAGTTGGGTTGAATGCAATGTGAGTTTTTTTAGTTGTTCTTGAGGTGTTTTGGTTGAAATTATGTTGAATAATGATTTTCCTCTTTATGCATGTGGGTTTATTGAAGAAGCAGTGAGTTTAGGGATTGATTATAAGTATTGATTAGGTTAAATAAGTGTTTTTATGCTCTAGTGTTATAAATTGGAGAGTTTTTGTTTTCATGAAGAAGGTACTAGTTTAAAGGTTGTTTCAAATAGCATGTTGTAATCTATGGTTGCATGTGAAGTTTATGGCTGTATTTGAATAAGTTTTGAGTGTTTATTTCTGGAAATATGGTGAAAGTTAGGTAATTTGAGGTTTGGTTGTGAATTGGTATGATTGAGGGGCTTAAACAAACATTAGAAATGAGATTAAGGAGCATTAAGGTTCTGTTTGGGAATCTGATTTTTACAGAGAAGTTAGAGTATGATTTTAGCCCAGATTTTTACTCCATATGATAGTCCAAGGTGTTAGCTAACTATAGGCTTTGGAATTTCAAGTTTCCGACATGTATAGACCGAGTTATGGCCAAAACCGTGACGACACGAAATTTATTACATTTTCTGCATCAGTGACTTGAGAGCAGATTTTCGTCCACTTGGAGACTTTATTAGTTCCTCGAGTAAACATGAAAGTTTTAGGCCACGTTGCAAGCTTTCCGGAAAGATATGGTTTGTAGGCACCCGATATCGAGAGTGAGAGTTATAGGGTCGCGAAGAAGGGCTGTCCATAGACGTTCTGCCAAAAAATTTAGTAATAATTTAAGGTTTTGTGATCCAATGTCAATCTTTTGAGGGATTCTTTTATTGGAGATTCTGTGGTCAATATTAGAACATCCAAGAAGTGTTTCCTAAGTTGAAAACGCTTTCTCTTGAAGGTTAAGGTTTTTATCAAAGTTAGGATTTTTGGTGGACGAGTTTGAAGGTTTAAATTATAGAGTGTTAGCGACCTAAGGTTGAGTTGCAAATTGCATCAGTAGCACAAGAGCTCTTTGAGGTCTAATGATCCTAGGATTTAGTCCTTCACCAATTCTTAAATCCAATATATCCTTCAAACACTTTCAAAGCTCATCAATCTATCTCTATAAGTTTGCTTCGTCGCTTAGCGACCTACAAAATTAAAACCAAAAGCACTCCGTAATCCTTACTCTAGCTTCTCGCTTCCTTAACTTCCATTCTCCATTGATACAATTACTTTAAGTCTTTTCGCATATTAAATTATCATTCGTTCTTGTTCAAGCCTCTTTTGAGTTCGTATCAAGAAATCAAACCGAAGGTTTTTAAGTTCCAACTTTCAGCTTCAGCTTCTGCCCGGGATATTTTTAAGGCCCTTACCTTCATTTTTAGACTTTGGTCATGTTGACAAAGTTGTACATCATGATTTTCCCTATTTCGAGATGTACTCGTCTGCGTAATTCCAAGTTTTCTAACCCAAGTTATGCTAAAAGCTTTATTTCTTAAAAACCTAAAATTTTCTTTCTAAGTTATTTCATTCTTAGTTCTTATGTTACTTAACTTTTGAAACTCACTAAGAACTTTATTCGGTTCTCCATTTTATACTTTTCTTATCTTAGTTTCCAAGCCGCCCAAGTCATCCCAAGGCCGAGACGCACCGCCTAACATCGCATCGATTCAAGGTACGCAAATTGTCCAACTTTTACCATTCAAGCATGTTTCGATGCTTTTTCATTCATTTTATACCATGATATATGTTATACAATAATAATATTTTCAAAGGTGGTCCCGCCTTATTCGTATCATTCTAGCTAGTCGTGTAGTGCTAGCCTTTATTTCTTCTATAGGGTGCTCCTGATCAGAATACGGACACGGCGATGTCGCGATAGATCACCCTCCCAAACTCCAGATCGGTTTGGGGCGTGCGCGTGTTAGGTGCTTTGCACCAGATCGTAAGGGATACCACTCTAATTTCATATCTATATATATATATACCATATTCACTTTTATATGCTTACATCTCTGTCAAATCCGTTTTTAATGTTTATTTAGCCCCGTTCCCGTTTTCAAAATGAATTTAAATGCCGGCATTGAAAACCGCTTTCGAACGGTTTGACGTGTTGGAGGTTTGTGTACTAAGTGTTTCCCCACTCACTTTTGCGCCTGTTTTAAATGTTTTGTTTTAGGAGGTTCGAGCTCCCAAGGCAAGGGTGAATCCAGTCAGAAGTAATCCGACCCAAGCAAGGTAGACTCCGAGGTCTTTCGCAAATAAGCAAGGGCGTTCAGGAAATGGAAGAAGTTGTGGAACTTTTCTGTTTAAATGACTATGTACCTAGATTTAGTGTTGTAAAAGTTGTATTATGAGTTGGCTTATGTTGGAGTTAAGCTTATCTTTTCCTTGTGGTTTTGAAGTCTTTTGGTGGTTGTGTTGCCTTGTCCCGAGTGGGGACGGCGGTAATACTCCAGCTTAAGTGTACAGTTGCGCTAATCACAGGTTTGGGTTCATAATTAGTGGTTAAATCTTGTGGTTAAAAGTTGGGGTGTTACACCGGTCAATGTCTCCACCATAGGCATTCCTCTGCTCTCAACTCTGGGTTACCAACAGCAAGAGAATGGAACTTGGCTTCATGTAGACGAACTCAAGGTTGTTCAGGAAAGCACCTCGGCTGCTGTTGTGAAGGACATTCAGGATGCTCTGCAAACCCACGTCTCCAACCTCCGCAATGAAGTTCATGCTCTATATAAGGAGAATCAAGGCCTTCATACAGTGAATGCCTCTCTGCATCGCGCAATCAACTCTCTACAAGAAGCAATATCCTCGCTGCCCAGCAAGCTCAGCCTGACCATTGCTCCTCACCTGCTGCTGAAGACACTCCCAACCCTGCCAAACCCTCTCATAGCAAACCCCTTCCCTAAAATCTTTTCTTTTATGTCTCTTTCGAACTTTTTTTTGCCTAACATTCCTCCTATTTCCTTTCTGGTGAAAGCCAAAAAGGGGGAGATGAATTTGTGGTAGTCTTAGTTATTTTGGGTCTGTAATTAAACTTCAAACTACAATCTACTACTATGCATGACTACTAGCTGATTGCTCTATCTGCTTAATATACCTATGTTGTATTCTTGTTCTATACAAAATTTCTCGATGTAGTTTTGTCTTTCACTCAAAAAGGGGGAGATTGTAGAGACCCTCTTTGTGCAAAGGACATTGGTCAAAATTAGGGTCAAGGTCATTGGCCCCATCAACAGCAAGGACATTCAAGGATGCAGTGTATTTTGACGTGAAAGACAAAAGAACAAACAGGGAAGTATTTCTGGAAAAATCAACATCTATTTTCTTAATCCTTTCTAACAAAACTAAATCGATTGCAACTGTTTATTTTTCAGGAAACAATCGATCAAAGAATAGGAAGGAAGATATGATTGCGAGTTCTGGAAATCTTACAAAGAAGGAAAGCATTTGGAAAGTAAGGCAGAATACGAAGAAGGAAAGTATCAAGCAGGATCAATCCTCAACGACTCAATTCTGGCGACACCAAGACTCCTATAAATGGAAGAACTGAAGATTGAAGAAGCAGACGATTCCACGGAAGCAATCGGGTGTTCAAAACAAAGAATTGGTTTCTACGTTTTGTTTGAATTCTTTCTTCGATTAGAGAGAAGTGTGTTTGTTTGAGAAATCTGTTTGATTGTAATCAATTCCTTGACGGAATTAGGTTTTGGTTTATACTCTTATGATCGAATCCCAGAAGGACTTGGGATTGATTTGTGTTTACACCAAGTTTGTGATTGGTGGGTGTTTTCGAGAAACCATTTGAAGTGTCCTCTACAAGGCACTTCGTCTTTCTGTAACCCTAAGGACGTTTACCTTAGGCGAGTTCATTTGCATTCTGTTCCATTGCAATAAAGGAGGTTATTCAGTTCTTACTCATTATCCTTTGTTTCAAGTTTATTTTGAATTATCTTAAGTTGAATCTTAATCTACATAGATTAAGATCCTAACGTCCTTTACTAGTGAACATTTGTGTAGAAATTTTCATAACCCTATTCACCCACCCTCCAGGGTTCTTTCAAGAATGAAAGGAAATACAACATGTACACTTTATTTACAAGGAAACAAAGAACTTTAAAGCTTACATTGTACTAATTGATGAAGAGGCCTTGCCTAGCATTTGAAGTTGTTTGAAGATACTCCTTTTGATGCTCTTAAACGTCTCCTCTCAAGATGCCAAAACGAACCAAAAGATGATAGGAAAGATGGTAGAAAGAAAGGTAGAAAGAAGGGTCTTTTGTAGGCTTTTTTAGGAGTTTTGGTATAGGCTTTTGTAGAGTTTTTGGTGCAGTTTATGTAAGAATGAAGATAGGTGGAATAGGATGAGGGTTAAGGGATTAAAATGGTAGGATAATATGTAGGGTATAGATAAGGATATGGTGACAAGATGATAGTATAATAGAAGATGATAATAGAATATAAAGATGAGATAATGAATTAGTTGGTGAGGATTGAGAGAATGATGGTGTTATGGTGAGAGAGTGAGTGTGTTTGGCTTTGAGAGGAGTATGGTATTTATAGGAGTAGAAGGGAGTAGAGAATGCATGCATGCATACATATACATCTCACTTCGTCCAGGGGCAATCAACAACACAGATTCCTATGCATGAAGTAGGGGGAGTGTATGAGGGTAGATGGCAACACGTGGTGAATGAACCACGTGTGACCGTCCTTCAAGCTGGTCGACCGTCAACAGGAGGGGGGAATGAACCTCCTCTCGTCCATGCATTGTTGGACGGTGAGGTGTGAATAAGTTCTGCCTTGGGACTTGCTGGTTCACACTTGGTCGGCAACTCTATTTAGAATGGTTTTATTTGAAATGTTTTTGTGATGCTTTAGTGAGGTTTCGAACCTCTGACCTCTCTGCGCGGAGCTTGCATGTGATTCGCATGGTTTGCATGCCTTGCATGACTTGTCCTTCTTTTACGTAAAAATGTGTATGTGATCATGCATGCAACTCTAAAGCAAGTTGGTACGTTTAAGGTGCATATACTTAGGCTTTTATTTTCCGGCATCTTCTTTATTATTTGGGTTTCTTCTTATATAGATATGCTATATATTTCATGTGCCAAAATCGGTGTCTACAGATAGCCCCCACTTTGATTGAGTCTGAGATAGGATGAAAATCAAAGTAGAATAATGGACACTGATTGGAGATATGACTTTGGAGTGCAAAGCCTGGGGATATGACTTTGGAGTGCAAAGCCTGAAGTGACGCTTAGAAGCTGAGTCCTGCATCGCGGTTGTAGGCGGCGTGCGCCTCTATTTAGATGATCTTGGGTGAGAATGACACCCTATTGGAAACAATCTCGGGCGTCTGGTGACGTCCTACTCGAAGTGATCTTGGGCACTGAAGGCATCCTACTTGAAGGTATGGGCTGACACTTGGAAGTTGGGTCGTTTGTCGCGGTTGGCGAACTTGCGCCGATCGGTGATCTTAGGCGAGAATGACGCCTTACTTATTTGGGAGACTTCATCGATCGCGATGTCGATGGCGCTGGAGATTTGATGTTGATGGCATTTTCGATGCCGAGGGACTTCATCGGGCGCGATGCCGATGCCCCTGGGGGTCGAGACTTCACCGGGCGCGATGCTAGTGGCTCGGATATTGAGACTTCATCGGGCGCGATGCCGATGGCTCGGGGTTTTGATTTTGATGGCAATTTGATGTCGAGAGACTTCATCGAACGTGATGTCGGTGGCTCTTATTCCTGATATTTCCCTACAATTTGATACCGATGACTCTTATTTCCCTACAAAAATGCAAATTTGTTTTGTCAGTTTTAATGAAATTTAATTTTTGGTCCGGGTAACTTACCTCGATTTTTGTCAGCATTATCATTGGAAAATGCTCTTGTTTTGGGGACTTGATGCCTCAATCTTGAGAAGACCAACCCTTCTTATAGGGCACACTTAGCCGTGCTTTTCCTTTGGAAATATGCAAGCTTGAACTCTTGGAAACAAGCATGAAGAACAAGACAAAACTCCCTCTTTCCCTAGGCCTGCCGCACTCTAGGAAAAAGAGAGGAATCTTTTTGTACACTTCAGCTTTTGCAGGCCATGCAGGGGACAAGTTTGATTGCAATAATTGTAGATAGCCCCAAGGCCGATCGACCTACAGCTATGGCCAATGAAGAATTGCCACGTGGCAGTGTGGATCGAGCTATTTTGGCTATAAAAAGGAAGCTCTAGCCTTGGCATTCTTCAAGCTTCACTTGCTTCTCCTTCTTATTCTCTCTCTAGAAATTCTTTTGGGTGTTTTGATTTTCATCGCGAAAAGATGAACTTTCTGAGAAGAGGACGCAGACGTGCTACTTAGCCAAGCTTCACATCGATTTTCATCGCGAAAAACCTAAGATAATGCCCAAAAATGGTGAGGAGAATGACAGGTAAACCGCAACTAATTGAACTCCTTCTTCTTCTTCGTTCTTCATCCTTTTTCCTCCTTCATCCTTTGTGTTTGGTGTGTCGTTGAACTCGTTTAATGGTTTTCACGAGTGTTGTCTGGGAATTGGTACATGTGGGTGTGTCGTTTGAAAAATTAGAGTTTCGTATCCCCTAAATCCATTCTTTCTTGTTTGTAACTTTTGGATTTGTTGAATGTGTAGCTTTTGGTGTTAGAATGTTGGATTTTCTAAAAATTTGTCCTGTTTACTGGGTTATTAGGGTTTCGATTGAACAAAATCTACTTAATTTCTATGGGTTCAAACCAAAATTGGACCTTGATTGTCATGCATGACTTGAGTGTAGATGGGGGGAACGGAGGGATTCAACAAAAGGGCTAATTGGGTGAATGACAAGTTCGTCTACAGAAAGTGTGGGGCGGATGGTGTGTTGAAGGTGTCAAGGAGTGATGAGAACCCAGGTCGTGTGTATGGAAAATGCCCCAACATATGTTGTTGAAAATTTCTGGGGGTGGCTCGATGAATGTGAGGATTCTCCAAGTGTGAACAACAAGAGCATGAAGTATGGGCCTAGTGTGCAACCTACAATGCCAGGAGATAGTAGCGCTGAGTTGTTGGAGCTGAAGGGCAAGGTGGCTGAGGCTATGGTGCTTGCCTACATGTGCAAGAATGATATGGGAGAGATGATTATGTCCAACAACAACACCACTGAAGATTTTGCTACCCTGAGGATGCATATAGCTGCATTAGTGCTTAAGGCAGGGGAGGTGAGGAAGGACGTTGTTGAGGTCATGGAGAAGATGTCTATGGTGGTGGACAAGGCTGCTGAACTCAAGGGAATGTGGGATAAGGTGTTGTGGATCATGATGATGTGTGGGATAGTGTGGACATTTTTCCTCGTCATTCGGGCTTCCAAACGTCCACGCGGATTAGGGTGTGATTTGATGATTTGTGTTGGGGTTTGAACTTTTGTGAAAGACTCTTTAAGGAATTTTGATTACACATTTCAGGAATAATATTTGTAAAATTACTTTCCCTTTACTTGTGCATTTTATGAGTCATTAAATTAAACCTTTAAGAGTGAACATCCACTTGTTCCAAACTCTTCCAAATTTAATCCAATTTGCTCATTTAAATGTTAGGCTCCGAACAAAGTAATTTATGCAAGTATTATTTAAAAATACATAAAGAAAAGACCTTAAAGTTGCATCGGCACGTTGTAAAACCATGTTTTACCTTAGTTTATGCAACCCGATGTGCTTTAGTTCGAAATGGGAGTCGCCACCCGACTTTCTAAGGGAAAAGCCAAGACAAACCAAAAAAGAAAATAAAGAAAGACTCCGCCTATGAAACCCAAGAATGGATTTGGGGGTAAGGCTACGAATCGAAAAGTAGGAACTTTAGGAGTTCGCCTCTTACAAAAGGAAAGACTTTACTAAAAGTTTTCAGTGTGCTTTTATAAAGTTTGGAAGAGAGATAAATATGAACTTTATAGAATTATTTCATAAGAACATGCAACATGAATTATAAGAAAGAAAAGTACAATATATACACTTTTATTTACAAGAAAACTGAGAAACTTAAAGCCTACATTGTGCTAACTTGAAGAAGAGGCCTTGCCTTGCCTTTTTGCTTGAAGATGTTCCTCTTAGTACTCTTTGATGTTACTCCTCACAAATGCCAAAAAGAAGTGGAGAAAAAGTGGTGGAAAAGTGGTGGAAAATAGGATAGAAAAAAGGTTTCTTTGTGGTTTTGTTGTGAGTTTAGGATAGGGTTTTTTGTAGGGTTTTGGATAGAATAGGTTTAAAGGATTAGGAAAGGGTAAGAATATAGATTATGGGAAGGTAGAAGTGATGATAAGATTAGAAGAAATATGAGTAGAATAGTAATATGGGAGCGGAGATAAGAAGAAAGATTAGAGAGAATGAAAGAAAGAGATGAGAGAATGAGAGAAAGAGAGGAATGGAATGAATTGTTGTTGTAGAGAGGAGAGAATGAATGAGTAAGTTGGTGTCTTTGGCTTTGAGAGGAGTAGTATTTATAGGCTTAGGAGGTAGTAGGAGAGCATGCACACCTCGTAGTCTCCGGATCAACATAGAACACCAAGGCAGCTAGGGAGGACTGACCTACTGTGGACGGTGGCACGTGGTCAATTGACCACGTGTGGGCGGAGCCTCCAAGGCCGACCGGCCACCAGCTGGGGGGATGGACTTGTTATTGTCCATGCATGCATGGACGGTGGTGTGTGAAGTCAAACTGCCTAGGGAAATGGGGGTTCATACTGGACGGAGGGAGTGTTTGTATTTAGTTTTATGAGGTGTTTTAAGGTGTTTTTGTGAGGAATCGATCTTGTGACCTCTTGCTATTGAATTTGTATGGCTTGCATGGCTTGCTTTTTATGTAGACATTTTGCATGTGATCTTGCATGCAATATTAAAGCAAATTCGTACGTGTAAAGTGCACGTACTTTAGCTTTTATCTTTCGGCTTCTTCTTCTTTATTTGATCCTTTTTATATATATAGATATGTTATATACTTTGTGACAAAATCCGGTGTCTACAGATAGGGATTGGGACCATGGTTGTCATTGTTCTGCTCTTGGTTGTTATCATTTTGTCTCTCTTCAAGCGATCATTTATGAGGCTTTGTAGTAGTATTTATGTATGATGGATGGATGGATTATGTAGTGTAGTTTTGTTTGTATTTTTAGGTGTAAGGTAGCATATGACATATGGATGAAGAAACTTTTTGCACCTCTGCCATAATTTTCATTGTACTAGTACACAGCTGCCTCTAGCTTTTGGTGAAATGGCATGAATCAATGGTGGGTTTCCCTTTGAAATTGTGTCCATTTTGTACATAGTTCACATTTTGATTGAAACAAAAAGGCTTGCTTTAGCTAATGACATGAAATTGTTTGCAAAGACAATAAAGTTCTTCATTCACATAAGAAAGCGTCAATCTTTGCAAAACAAAAGGTTTGCTTTGTCGGATTTGATCATTCATCTAGAACTTGGCATAACATGTGTTCGATATTAATCACTGACAACAAAATGGATCATTCATCCACAACTTGGCATAACTTATGTTTGACACACACTTAGACCATGAATTAAGTCAATCCAACAAACCAAACATAGGTCTGACATACATAAACTGAGGACACTAACCTGATCAGTTTATGCCAAGCATATGTTCGCAAACAACGAATTAAGTGAATTGAAAACAATGAAAACATATGCCTATTGACAGCAAAATGAATTGCAAACACTAAATTACAAATAGAGGACACTAACTTGTTGAGTGACACAAATTTAGCAAACATTAAAAATCCAACAAACCATACATATGTTCGAACTTCCATATAGTCATTGTTTGCAAAACAAACTTCCATCAGTTGACCAATAATAATGAGTTTACATAATTGAAAGCAACCACTACTGAAGTTTAAACCCTAAACACTGACAGATATGTCTAACATACACTAAAAGAGAAACCAAAATACATAAAATCAGATTGATGGACTCTTTGCTGGTCCTTTCTTCTTGCCAGAGCTGCCTTTGTTGTTGTTGCCACTCCTAGATTCACTTGGTCCCTTCCTACCTCTTCCATTAATTGTCACCCTTCTGGTCTTCCTTTGTCTATTACCTTCATTAGCATTGACAACCCTGTTTCTCTTGGCCCCTGATGCTTTCTTGTTGGTGACAATTGATATAAGCTTCTCATTCTCATCCTAGGCTGGCCATAGGTTTTGTAGTTGTGTCCTATCTCATCACACATGGAGCATTTCTTGCTACCATGCCTCTTCCCTATGTTTTTAGCAAGTTCAAGAATATCCCTGGACTCTCTTCTTTTGTTCTTTTCTAGCATGCTTTTCTTCTTCAACTCAAATGGTGGATCAAGGATCTTATGGTCAGACTCAGACCACATTGATGTATAATGGATCAAGGGAAGATCACATTACACATGAAAGAAGGATCTTTAAAAACCAAGATAAGAATCTTGCTTCTCAAAGTTCTTAAGAATCAAAAATGGGATGGAAACGAATGGGAAAGATTGAAAGAACTATGAAAGATGATTACCAAATGTATGGAATGATGGACGAATGAATGAAGAAACGAATGTATGGATAGAACGAAATGGGAATGGCGATTGAAGCTTCTTGGAGGATAAAGACACACTACCTTCAAGACTCTTCAATTCCTTCCTTTCACCACCAAGGATGCCACCCTTGGATAGAAGAAGGGGATGATACTCGAAACTCCCTCAAGAGTTCGAAAACTAGCAAGGGCTAGAGAGAACACAACAACATCAAGTGTTTGATTGAATTTTGTATATTGATTGAATGATGATACAAGGCACCCAAGGGGTCTATTTATACTAAATGAGGACCCCCTTGGCGTGTACAAATCAAGAAAAAGGGATGTAACTAGCTTACATCATCTAATACAAGTATGACATCATAAAGAAACAAATGAACTAAGCTAGATTACATTTGATGATAACTCCTTCGATTCTTATCCAAATCTCAAGATTCTTGAACCATTGGAAAGCTCTTTAAATGTAGATTAATTCACTCTAGGACACCTTCCATGGTAGCTTTATGATTCTTGAGTTAAAGAGTAAATCATCATTCCTCCATGGTTGAAACTATTCGAATGTGAACCAAGTGTGAGAATTTCAAGCTCCTTTTGAATGTAGTTAAGTATTTGGCTCCCATGATGTACGTTTGGGACCAAATCTACATCATTCCCCCTAGTTGAAAAGAGTTTGTCCTCAAACTAGGAAGTTCTTCATTCCCCCTAGTAGCATCATAAAGCAGTATGGCATGGAATAAAATGAGCCATTTTTTGAGAATCTATCAACGACCACCATAATAGAATCCTTGCCTCTTTGTGTTCTTGGTAGACCAACAACGAACTCTAAACTCACATCTTCCCATGGATGATGTGGAATGGGCAAAGGAGTATACAACCCTTGTGGTAAAGCGTGTGCTTTGGAAATATTGCAAGTATTACACCTCTTCACCATGTGCTCAAAATCTTTAATCATGCTTGGTCAAAAATAATGTTCCTTCATCATAAGGTAGGTCTTTTCAATTCCAAAGTGTTCCGCCAATGATCCACCATGGACCTCCATGAGTAATAACTCTCGAATGCTACTTTTAGGGATACAAAGTTGATTCCCTTTGAAGAGAAACCCATTTTCAATGTGAAAAAGTTGATGGGGATGCTTCTTACAAAGCTCGTAAACCTCCTTGAAATCCTCATCACTTGCATACAACTCTTTAATATGTTCAAACCCAAGGACTCTTGAATCTAAAACATGGGTAAGTAAGTACCTTCTTGACAAAGCATCCGCTCCTTTGTTAAGATGACCCGCTTTATGTTTGATCACAAAATGGAATGCTTGCATATACTCCACCCATTTGGCGTGCCTTGGATTTAACTTGTGTTGCCCTTGGATGAATTTAAGAGCCTCATGATCACTATGTAAGATGAATTCACCACTTAGAAGATAATGCCTCCAATGCTCAAGAGCTCTTATGATGGCATAAAACTCTTTGTCATAGGTGCTATACTTCCTCTTAGCTTCGTTCAACTTCTCACTAAAGTAAGAAATGGGACGGCCCTCTTGGGTTAGGACGGCTCCAATTCCTACTCCACTTGCATCCACTTCAACTTCAAACACTTTATCAAAGCATGGTAAAGCAAGAATAGGTGCATGACACAATTTTTCCTTAATCACTTCAAACGCTTCATTAGCACCTCTAGTCCATGAAAACTCCTTCTCTTTCAACAATTCGGTCATAGGTGCAAGAATGGAGCTAAAATTCCTTATAAACCTTCTATAGAAAGATGCTAAACCATGAAAGCTTCGTACCTCATGAATGGACTTTGGTGTAGGCCACTCTTGAATAGCTTTCACCTTCTCCTTGTCGACTTGTATGCCCTCTTGTGAAAGAACATATCCGAGGAACACAATCTTGGACGAGAAGAAATGGCATTTCTCCAAATTGGCGTAGAGTTTCTCCTTCTCCAAGATGTACATGACCAACTCTAGATGCTTTACATGTTCTCTTTCACTTCTACTATATACAAGAATATCATCAAAATAAACTACTACACATTTGCCAATAAGAGGCTTCAATACATGATTTATTAAACGCATAAAAGTAGATGGTGCATTTGTAAGGCCAAATGGCATCACAAGCCATTCATATAAGCCCTCCTTGGTCTTGAATGCCGTTTTCCACTCATCTCCTTCATGAATCCTTATTTGATGATATCCACTCCTCAAATCAACTTTAGAGAACACAACACTTCCATGTAGCTCATCAAGTAGATCCTCAAGGCGTGGGATTGGGAATCTATACTTGATTGTGATCTTGTTTATGGCTCGACAATCCATACATATTCTTTGAGACCCATCTTTCTTAGGCACAAGTAGGACGGGGACAGCACATGGACTCATGCTTTCACGCACCAAGCCTTTGGATAAGAGCTCATCTACTTGCCTTTGTACTTCTTGAGCTTCCTTTGGATTCATTCGATAGGCCGGTTTGTTGGGGAGCATAGAGCCCGGAACTAGATCAATTTTGTGCTCAATTTCTCTTCTTGGAGGTAATCCCGTGGGCATATCTTTTGGGAACAAGTGTTTGAAACGTTCCAAAAGAGGGGGAAGACGTGCATGCTCAATAGTTGGGGATGTTTCCTCTTCCTCCAAGTTTGCTAGAATAAGATCTTTATGTTCTTGGAATTCATGATATTCGGCCTTCATGAACGTCACAATGTTAGTCTCCTCCTTTTGTGGTTGTTGTTGGGGACGTATGATCGATGATGGTGAGAGAGGAGCCAAAGTGATCTTCTTTTTGTTGAGAATAAACGTGTAGGTGTTCATTCTCCCATCATGCGTGACATGCCTATCAAAAAGCCAAGGTCTTCCAAGCAAAATATGACAAGCATCCATTGGAATTACATCACACCAAATAGAATCTTTGTAGTTTTTACCAATGGAAAGACTTACAAGTACACGGTGAACCACACGAATTCCCTTCCCATGACTTAGCCATTGAATTGTGTAAGGGGATGGGTGTGGACTAACTTCCAATTGTAGTTTGTTCACCATGGTTGTAGAAGCGGCATTAGTGCAACTTCCTCCATCAATGATTAGAGAACTCACCTTGCCTTGAATGGTACACCTTGTATGAAAGATGTTCTCCCTTTGTTCTAGCTCGTTTGGGACACAAGCAACACTTAAGGCCCTTCTTACTACTAGCATTTCACCTTCATCGGCCTCCTCTACTTCCTCTTCCTCATTCACGTCAACTCCTTCTTCTTCTTCATGTTCATTTTCATGATACTCCGGTTCTACATACAAAGCACTTTGATATTCCACCAAAGATACTACCCTTTTGTTAGGACACTCCGAAGCATAATATCCTAAGCCTTGACAACGAAAACACCTTCTTGGGGCTAGGGGTTTTGGGTCTTGGACGTGGGGTTTGGGAATGGATGGGGGTTGATTTTGTTGTGCTCTTGTGTTTGGTTGTTTTATGGGGAATGTGGATTTTTGTGGTGGAATGTAGGGGCGTGTGTTTTGTGGGGGTTTGTAGGATGTTTGGTACTTGGTCACGTTTTCGTTTCCTCTTTCCTTCCTTTGCCTTTCTACTTTTAAGGCCAAAGAACTTAATTCGTCCAAAGATTGGTAAGGATGTAATTCAACAATGTTACGAATCCAATCATTTAGACCATATAGAAAACGTATCAAAGTTTGAGGCTCATCCTCTTGGAGATCACAACGCCAAAGGATATGCTCGAATTCCTTTGTGTACTCCTCAACACTTTTGCTCCCTTGGACCAAACGTTGCAATTTATAATAGTTATCTTGGAGATAACTTGGTGGTAGGAACTTTTCTTGCAACTTCTTCTTCATTTTGATCCACGCTTTGATCTTGTCCTTCCCTTGTATTTGCCTCTTCTTTTGAAGTTAGTCCACCAAATGGACGCATGTTTTCGCAACTTAAAGGCCACATATTTCACCTTCTTTTCGTCTTGGACCTCCTTAAGATCAAAGACACGTTCAACAGTTTGCATCCAATCTAGAAAGTTTTCAGGATCAAGATTACTATCAAATTCGGGGATCTCCACTTTGAAGTCAAAACGCTCCTCCCTTGGGGGATGTCTTTGTGGCACTTCTTCATCACTTTCATTAACCTCACTATCTCCACGGTTCACCCTATGTTGTAGATGCATGTATCTCTTAAGTTGATCGTTGAGATAGGTGATTCTTTTCTTTAATGCTTCAACATCTTCTTGGGGCTCCGTAGGTGTAGGTGTGAGAGTGCTCGAATCTTCCATCTTGAACAATCTTGGTGCAAAAAGATTGCAAGATTCATGGTTTTGGGGTTTGGGGGTGGGGGGTGAAGGACGAGAGGGGTTTGTGTTTAGGTGGATTTTGTGTTTGATTTGGGGGTTCTTTGTGGGGCTATGGGGTTCTTTTTGTGGAGCTATGTAGACGTGAGATGGAGAATGGGACGGGATGAATTTGTGATGGAAAGATTTACAAAAAGATGGTTCAAGAACTAAGAGAATCAACTCCTAAGCTCTGATACCAATTTTGATGTATAATGGATCAAGGATAGATCACATTACACATGAAAGAAGGATCTTTAAAAACCAAGATAAGAATCTTGCTTCTCAAAGTTCTTAAGAATAAAAAATGGGATGGAAACGAATGGGAAAGATTGAAAGAACTATGAAAGATGATTACCAAATGTATGGAATGATGGACGAATGAATGAAGAAACGAATGTATGGATAGAACGAAATGGGAATGGCGATTGAAGCTTCTTGGAGGATAAAGACACACCACCTTCAAGACTCTTCAATTCCTTCCTTTCACCACCAAGGATGCCACCCTTGGATAAAAGAAGGGGATGATACTCGAAACTCCCTCAAGAGTTCGAAAACTAGCAAGGGCTAGAGAGAACACAACAACATCAAGTGTTTGATTGAATTTTGTATATCGATTGAATGATGATACAAGGCACCCAAGGGGTCTATTTATACTAAATGAGGACCCCTTTGGCGTGTACAAATCAAGAAAAAGGGGTGTAACTAGCTTACATCATCTAATACAAGTATGACATCATAAAGAAACAAATGAACTAAGCTAGATTACATTGGATGATAACTCCTTCGATTCTTATCCAAATCTCAAGATTCTTGAACCACTGGAAAGCTCTTTGAATGTAGATTAATTCACTCTAGGACACCTTCCATGGTAGCTTTATGGTTCTTGAGTTAAAGAGCAAATCATCATTCCTCCATGGTTGAAACTATTCGAATGTGAACCAAGTGTGAGAGTTTCAAGCTCCTTTTGAATGTAGTTAAGTATTTGGCTCCCATGATGTAGGTTTGGGACCAAATCTACATCACACATGCTAGGGTTAGGTGTGGGACGAATGAATGTGTCATATAGTTTTTTTTTAAAAAAATATTTCTCGACCTTGAACTAAGGTGCAATGAAGTCCTCAACATCCAAGTTGTCATTGTGGATACACCTTCTTGCATGCTTACATGGTATGCTAGTTATCTGCAATTTGTAACAGGTACAAGTGCGCTCATTAAGGTCTGGATCACACTCCCCTCTCATATGTCAAACATACCCCTCCCAGCCTTTAAGTCAACAATGGTCTTCCTTACCTTCTTGTCTACAAATGGTGTTATCCTACTTTCCCAATTACATCCCAATTTGTACCTCTTATCAAAATGACGACCAATGACTTTCCTAATTTCTTCCAACATTGTTAGTATTTGCCTACCTCTATGTTTGATGATGACATGATTGAATGACTCCACGAAATTATTGGTGTTGTCATCACTCTTGAGCCTTTGGTCATATTTGAATATGGGCCTATTCTCAACAGGCTCTGCATCCCTAAGCCAGTTGTATGCAGCTGTAATTTTATCCTTGATCTTCTCTATAGCTGTCTTGAAAACATGCTCTGAGTAAGCATTCGCAACTATGTAGAAGTGGAAGTAGAACCAAGCACCTAAGCAAACATAGACAGTTGCATCATAACCAAATTATATACCATTCCACTTATTGTATACTATTGAACAGATTAAACACAAGTCATATGCAAATTTTTACCTGGAAATTTGGTAGCAAAGTTTTTGTTAAAGTGTAGGACAGAAACCCTCCTCCTTGACTGAGAGAAGAACTTGGCTAAAGCATTCTTGATCACATCTTGTGTCTCAATCAATAAATTCTAACTCATAACACCATCGTATAAACACACGCCATTCCATTTATTTGGCAAATTTAATTTCATACTTCACTAAACCATCAACATTAAGATGAACAACAACAAATACCCAACATTATTCATAAATTTCACACACAAAAAACACAATTGAAAACCCTAATTTCACTATAACTAAACGAAATTGATCTTTCCATTGATGGCCTCTATTTTGACGATGCAATGAACACCAAATGGAAACTGACACACAATTCCAACGGCCAAGCAACGTCATCGAACGTCAATCACCACACTTGCCACTTCTTTCTCGTCTCTCACTCAAGCCTCCTACTTCTCCAGTGTCGTCGATTTTGGGAAAAAAATATGAGAGTAGCTGGGTAGTTGCAATTGAAGAAGACATGGGCCAAGCAACAATTTTTTGGGCGAGGAAACGTAAAGGTTGCCTCGTCTTTTCACCTACTACCTCAAGGGCTTTTAAGTCTTTTATATTTTCTGGCAGAAAGTGGCCTGAAAATCACTTGCTTACCATTTGTTTAGCAACTTTGTCCCCTTTGAGACTTTGAGTGCATTAAAAAAATGTAGTCCTCAACTGGTCAGTTGTTAAAAATGTGTGACACCTCCTAGCAAATTTTTTTGATAAAATACGAGTACTTACCTTTTGTCACTTCCTTCTCCTTATTTTGCACGTAAAGTGTTTAATGATTTAAAAAAATCTTATAAAATAGATAAAATTTTGTTGGAAGGCGACAAATATTTTTTAAAACTACCTTTGTGGGGATATTTTTTTTTATTCTACTATAAGTCTCTCTATATTTTTAAAACTTGATTGGGATAGGACAATCTGTCCAATTTTGACCGGAATTCAGTGTAGTTGCGTGACAAAGTAAAAATGTCCTTTTTTCTTTTAATTTAACTTTTTCGACCTCTCAACTCTCTCATTCTCTTTTCCCATCCACTTCTTCCCTCCCCATTTAACCAATGTGCTAGTGACCAAGTATGCTACTCCATTTTACAAAAAAAAAGAAAAAAGTTATGTCTCGATTCCATGGTATTCAATTCCCAACCCATGCTCTGCAAGCAAATTATGCAAATTATGAAGCTCTAGCACAACATACCCCTAGTTAAAATATGAAAATAATAACCTAAAATGACAAAGAAAGCAATGACCAATAGTTAATAAACTTATATAATGTAGTAAAAAAGGAAAAAGGGTATCTGTGTTGAAGATAAGGAACCATAAAATTTGAGAGCTCGAGTAACTTTTTGATCATTGTTCTGCACACTCTCTCTTTATCAATCAGTTCATCGTTCCAAAGATAACGAACAACGACCGAACCTCCCTTGCATTAAAAATATACCCTTTTATACACAAATCCAAAGAACTACTAAGAAAATTTCAAATATGAAACAGTACTATTCATATTAAACTGATGGATGAAAAATGACAACCCCGCTGGCTTTGGGGAAGAGGACAATTGATATAGAGTGACCGGGCATGAAGAAGAACATGAAGAAGATGATGAAGGCGACAGAGGTGAGTCGGCAGAGACACCAGACACCATGCTCAACTGCCCAACATTGCAGAGAGCTCTCTCTCTCTCTCTCACCTTCCAGAGCAACTGGTTTGTCACTTTCCAACAAATTTTTTTTTAATCCTGGTAGATATTGCAAAAAGCTTTCAAAAATTGTTGGAAGGTGACAAAATCTTTTAATCAAGTACTATAGTGACAACTAGAGCAACTAGTTGAAAGGAAATTTGGGGGGGGGGGGGGGAGAAGTGGATGAGGAAGAGAAAGCAAGAGGTGAGTCGGCAGAGACACCATGCTCAACTGCCCAACATCGCAAAGAGCTCTCTCTCTCTCTCTCACACCTTCCAGAGCAACTGGTTTGTCACTTTCCAACAAATTTTTTTTAATCTTGGTAGATATTGCAGAAAGCTTTCAAAAATTGTTGGAAGGTGACAAAATCTTTTAATCAAGTACTATAGTCACAACCAGAGCAACTAGTTGAAAGGAAATTTTGGGGGGGGGGGGGGGAGAGAAGTGGATGAGGAAGAGAAAGCAAGAGTTGAGGGGCTGAGAGAAATAATTAAAAGAAAAAAGAAAAATATTTTTGTCCTATCACGCAACTTCACCAAATTCTGGCTAAAATTGGTTGAATTGTCCCCTTGCATCCAGTTTTTAGAAATATAGGAAGACTTGGAGTAGAATAAAAGAACTGTTGTCTATAAACTGTTAGTTTTTAAAAATATTGGTCACCTTCTAGCAACATTTTGTAAAATAAAAACTAAGGTTTTTATTTTCTCATGATTTCTACTACAAAATAATTTTTGAATATATAATATTAAGTAACAAATAGTTTTTTTAAAAAAGTATGTAAATATAATAGGGAATCAAGTAAGAGTGAGGAATGGTAGGAAAAGCCTCATTCTTCAAGATATATGGGTTGGAGACAAACCTTTGAGCTTGAAAACAGAGGTAAATAGGTTGGAATGGGAGGGAAAACAATTCAGCACATTATAACGTAGAATGAAGGTTGGAATGCTCAATTGATTCGTGCTACTTTTTTTTGGGAATCAGCAAAGACAATATTGGGTTATCCCCTACGTGAGCTGTCAGGTGAAGATTGTTGTTGCTGGGGGCAATCACTGGATGGAAGATACACCACAAAGTCAAGATACTACTATCTATGGGCCAAAAGCATGAAGAAGGCAAATGGGGGAACCAAATACCCGAAGATGAAGCCAGAAATTGGGAAAAAAAAAATTGGGGGCTGCAAGCCCTTCGTAAATGGAAGACCCATTTTTGGAAAGTAGATCACATGGCTTTTTCAATAGCTGATAAGAGGGTATGCTAGGACCTAGACACAAACCCCTTATGTGTCCTCTGCAAAAAGGGAGAGGAATCGACCCCACCTTTTTAGAGATTGTGAGTGGACTACTCTGATCTGGTTTGCCTCGTCAGTATGAATGTTAAACCAACAACATTAATTTACCTTGGAGTAAGTGGGTTCATAATTGGATCACCCTCCTCTTCAAATAGAAGGAAATAGGCCTGAATCTAATCAAGGAGTTCATAGGTACAATATGGTATATCTGGATTGGCAGAAATAATGGAGTTTTTAACAAATTATAATTCATCCAGGAGAAGTGGTGAAATGGATAAGAGAGGATCTAAAGAGAATGGACAATCACAACATTGTCGAGATGAGGAGTGGTGGAAGTCAGTCCATCAGGAAGATGGAATCCAGTTGAGATATTTGAGTGGAAGATGGGGAGCTCGAGACAAAGTGAGGCGTAGTACTGGTGTGATGGAGCGTGGGACAAAAAGACACTGGAGGGAGGAATATGATGGGTATCAATCCAAGACGACAACAAAACATAAGGAGCAAGGAAGATGTTGGGTTTCTCAGCGTTGTAGATGGAATTGTTGGCAATCGAAGCAACAGTTACGGATGCAACTTCTAAAGGTCTCTAAAGCATTGAGATTTCGATGGATTCAGCACAAGTGGTCTATGCTTTTAGAGCGCATTGGCCATACACCCCATATGTCAACGACTGGTGGAAGCCGTAGAAGCAAGTTTTTATCTTTCAGGTATTGTAGTATCAATAAGGTAAGTAGACAAATCATCAAGGAAGTACATGCTCTAGTTAGGGAAGCCAAGGGTGGAACCCTTCCAAGATAATTAGGTTATTGTTGTACTATGTCATTTCACACAAAAAAGAAAAAAAGGGAAAAAAGTGAAGGTACATGTTGACAAATGTTCAAAAGGACGTTCACTTAAAGCCAGTATTGACACAGGGAGGGCAGAGTGCATTAACTGAATAATAATTAACAACTTCAACTGCCCCTGTCTACTTTGTGGAAAACTCTTGGGTAAAACCCTAACCCTTTACCCACTTCCACTCTTGCTGCCTGACTAAATTTCTCCGGCTACATTTCAAGGTATGTGCTTCCTTTCCAGTTTCCACTATCACTTTTGTTGACCAATGCTTTACTAATTTCGAATTCCTTCATTTACCCAATTTTGACTGGAGCTGATCCAATATTTTTGTCCCACTCTTAACCTGCTCGTGGGCGTCATTTAATTAGTTGTTGTTGTGTTCAATTAGCTTCCACTCACCAAATTTTTCGACCTGAATTGTTTAGCTGTCTAAACTATTGATTAAGCTCTCAATTCTATCAGCTTTTCTGATGATTGTAGGGGTTTCATTGCTTTTTTTTGATGGAAGATTATAAGATTTCGCTGCAATTCGTTCTTTTGCTGGCGGTTTGTCTTGCATTTCAGCTCTGTGATTCTTTTGAAGCTGTAAGTGTGTGGGTTGCATTCTATTCTATTTTTATTATCACTTCCTCTATTGAGTCTCTATTGCGCTTCAATTGTGCTGATGTACTGCTTTCTGCTCTCCCCTTTTTTAATTTGTTTGTTTTACCTATAGGACATCTTTTAGGGTTTTCTCTTGATTTGTGAAAATTTATGACTGTTTATTGTACTGTGCTTTCAGAGCTCTAGTCTACATGGGCGTCATTTGGTTGCCTCAAGTTCAAGCAAAACAAGTAAGTGTTTTATATAAGTTAGTTATATATATATTTTCTTATGAAGGTCATTTGCATAGACAGAAATGCCTGTCTTAACTCACCAGATGGATATGTAAAATGTGAATGTTTATCTCCTAGCTGGAATCAGCAACTCTGGTTACCATCTGCAAAGATTTTAAGTCTTTTGTGTTCTATACCTGACATGCTACCGTGAGGAGTCTGGCTAGTGGGGGGTATGGAGGGGTTGATGACTTGATTTGTGCGACTTTGGCTTTGTATTTGAAGAATGGTTGTTTACACTAGAAACCTTGCAGGCAACATTCTGGTGTTCTTCTTTTGATCTGTGCTAGTTGAACTTGGATATGGCGCATTAAGTGTGAAATTGCATACTTTTTTGCTATGGTAGGTGGACTTGGTTATAGGGCAATAGTTGTGAAATTATATCCATGATCCAGGTGCCTGCCTCGTCAAAGGTTGAAACTAAAGACATAAAGGGCACTGTTCCAAAACGGTGAATGCAAATACAGCTTGTTATTTGGCATGTACAACTAAAAATTCAAATGAAGTGTTCTGGAATATTTCAATTTTTACAGCTACAATCCAAAAACCATATCTAGTAACAAGTTACACACAAGTACAGCTACAATCCAAAAACCATATCTAGTAACAAGTTACACACAAAGTTGTTCTATTATTTCTAAGTCATTGGAAAGATGAATCAGAAAAGAAAATCATTGAAAAGTGATGGACTATGAAAAGAAAAAGGACCATGTATTCCCCCCTCATCCTAGTTGAGAGTCCAGTACCAAGGTACATGTCTGATATGGGTACTTGGTTAAACCCTTACTTGGAGTTAGTAATACGATATTGCAGTATCTTAGTGTCCAGCACATGATGATGATGTGTCATGGCAAATTTATTAAAAATGCGCATATTGTTTGTCTAAAATGGAGTGTCTGTTCATACACACGTGTCTGATTGTAGACTGTCTAACACAGATCCCTGGGAAAAAATGAAGATCCAAGTAGAAGTGAGAATGTAAATGCTTAGTTACCTGGAACATTTACTTATGTGATCTTATGTATTTCATATAAAGTTGATTTACCAATTAGTAACCTTCCAAATGGGGGTTGCAGTGTCGATTAGAAGTTATCCTAAAAGAGAAGCCTCCTGCCATAATTATTTTGTTATGCCTTGATCTTATCTTGACATGACTAGCACAATTTATTTCCTTATGATTCAAAAGAATTTGATGGTACATTTTTTACTGCTTGTGCAGTTACTCACTGTTATTTTGAATTTGTTGTGCATTTTATTTTTGTGTTATGGAAAAAATATACTATAGATCAGAACTTACGTTTTGCATCTTTTCATGTTCTATGTCTTGAATGCAGTGCGTTGCAAATCTGGCTGGATCGCTGATGTGAACAAGACTAAGTGCTTTCAATCTATCGCAAAGTTCAAGTCATGGGATGATGCAGAGGCCTACTGCAAAGATCATGGAGGACATTTGGCTTCTGTAGCATCACGTCAAGAGTTAAAATTGGTTCAAGAACTGTGCAGGAAAAATGTAAGTGGGTGCTGGATTGGAGGGCGACTAAACTCTACTGATCATCAAGGTTGGAGTTGGTCTGACAGTACATCTCAGCATAATGATTCTCTCTTCCCTAAGTTGCTGTCTGGAGAAAGATGTGGCAACAAGTCATGCTATGACGCAGGTGACTTGTGCACATTGATAACTTATGGAGTTGCACCAATCAAGCATGAAGGATGCAACAAGTCTCATTCTTTTATTTGCATGGTCAACATCGGTATTACTTCACCTTTGATATTCTCATTTAATTATTCTTATGAGTTATATGACCTGAAGATTTTACCGTCATTATGTTTTTGATAAATGGGGCCCTAACTTCATAGACTTGACTGTTATATTGGAATGTTCTTTCCGTGCATCTTAGAAATTTTGTGGTTCATGTGAAGTGATAAGCGTAATCAAATGATTTTGAAATCTTGCACGCAACGGGTCTTTGTTTGTGTATTCTTTTCCTGGATTGCATGCATAAAAATTGTTGATGACAAGTTAACTCTGGATCTCTTAGTTGAACTTGGGGACTCTATCAGTTAAGAAACACTGGGTCCAATATTGTTAGAAACTCAGGGGAAAATATTGAACAGTTTGGAAAATAAAAAACAAAACGCAATACCAATGAGAGTTTACCACTTTCAATGTTTTCACTTCTGGCATGTCGCACCTAGGGTAATTATGAATGCAACATCACCCCTACATTATGATCCATAGAGATCTGTCTCAATGCTTTTGTCGTTATTGTTTCCCTTCATAACCTACTAGCAAGAAATGAAACGTTTTCAACCCTTTTTTTGGGTTTTGCTTGTTGGTTGGTTTTTATTTTATTTTTTTTTTTTTGGGGGGGGGGGGGGGGGGGGGGACACATTGCAGCAGTTAAGTCATTGATAAGTTGTCCCCATATGATATTGTTGGGGCTCTACCTGTCATTTCTTTTCTTTAGTATAAATCATTGTTGCTGAATATGTGCTTCCTGTATTTGTAGAGAACAAATGCTATGGAGGACAGTGCCACAATGTTTACAAAATTATTCTGGCAGTTGTTAGTGGGGCAATTGTTTGTGCCACATTAGGTGTTGTGATTTGGTTGCTTGTGTATAGGAGAAGTAAGAAGCGTAGAAAGTCTCGGAAGCAATCAAATTCAGGAGCATCGGCTTTGGTTTCTCCATCATGGAAGGTCTTCACTATAGAGGAACTGAGGTCTATTTCTAAGAATTTCAGTGAAGGAAGCCGCTTACCTGGAGATGCTAAAACAGGGGGAACATATAGTGGTGTTTTACCTGATGGTTCCAAGGTGGCAATTAAGAGGTTGAAAAGGTCAAATTATCAAAGGAAGAAAGAGTTCTACTCAGAAGTAGGAAGGGTTGCTAGGCTTCACCATCCAAGTCTGGTGGCTGTTAAAGGATGCTGCTATAATCATGGTGATCGATATCTTATCTACGAATATATAGTGAATGGTCCTCTGGACAGATGGCTGCACCATATCCCAAGGGGTGGCAGATGCTTAAACTGGGCCATGAGGATGAGAATCGCCACAACTCTGGCTCAAGGAATTGCGTAAGTCTACTACCCAGATCTTTGCTCATTTCTCCTTGGAAATAATATGCCAATGACTTACATTCTTGGCCAACTATTGTTTTCCTTTCTTCTTTAGCGTATCCTTGAAATTATGTTTGAAAAGCTGGGGATGATTCTTACTAATTGTCTATTACCCCCCCCCCCCTCCACTCCACCCACCAAAAAAGAAGAAACAGAAAAAAGACAAATGCACATACGAACGCCTTACTGCTTCTGAACCATCTTTTGGGTGATGATATGAAGACCAAGAGTGAAGGGTAGATTTGGTAATGATATTTGGTGGGAATACACATACTGCATGGGGGAAGTGTTTCACCTGTTGTCATAATCCTCATTAGATGAGGAGATATTTTCTATTCTAGTTCTTCAACCTATTCCACCCCCTCGCCCTCCTCAAAGCACTCATGAACATAGGATGAAAATATAAAGGAATCCCAAAATTATATGAAGCAGCGAAATGAGAATAATGGGTAGACAGCTTTGCAATTGTAAGCTACCAATAAACCATGACTACACTCTTCCGGAGAAAAGGGAGGGAGGGGGGATGTGTATTGTGGTGGTAGCAGCATGCAACTAGAAAAAGGCAGATCACTGTGTAAATTCCCTTTGGGATTGTGCAGTGGTAGAGTGCTTGATTTAGACAAGAGTCACGAGACTGAAGTTCAGTTATTCCTATTTTTTAAGTGTATTTGCATTTTCCAAGCAATGGATAGATATGCTCCCTTGTTTTAGTTTAGCTGCACAAAGACTGAGGATATGCTAGTTCTGTCCCTGTAACTGCCATAACTGCTCTTGTATAATGGAGTCATTTGATCAAATGTGTTACAAAGTTGTCTCATTTGGGTTTTGTGGACAAAATCAGACTCGTCAGAGTGAAGGTATGAGTGCTTTGAACTTCTTTTGTTAGGCAATGACATCCTCTCAGTATGTTATTAATATATTCTTTGATTACTTATACAGAAAATAAACACTGTCGTAACAGCTCCCACATCTCTTTTAGGTTTTTAAAAATATTTCTTGGATGAGAGTAAGAGACTGGGGACTGTTAAAGTAGTTTTAGGGGGTTTGGGAGTACGGATGTTGAACCACAAAGATGGTGGTTGAGTTTAAACTTTTTGATCTAAGGTTTGAGCATCACATGCAATTTTTCTAAGCTAAACAATAGACAACAAACCAACCAAAATAGATTAACTTAATTAAATTGATGATGCTACCAAAATCAACTAAATAAGCTAGAACTATTGAAAAACACTGTTTAAAACAAAAAAACTAATGCAACAATTAAAACTACACTACAATGAATAATTAAACTATAATTATGCAATTAAACTGATTAATCACAATTAGGAATTTAATTAACAAATAAAACAAAATCAACCAAAAAATAATGAGAATCTCATCAGCCAAAGAAGTAGTTACTACCAGTTCAGATTGTTGATATTGTCCCAGTTAATCCATATTGATAAGCTTTTCTTCAGTTATACTAAAGTGATTGCTGGATTCCTTCTTCCTAGTTTCCTTTTGTTGGCAATAAATTAAAATATGCTATTGTTGGATGCTACGCTATCTTAGATATCAAAGTTAGGAAACAAAAGATCCAGTGTTAGTACACCTTTACTTATTCTTCCTATCATCCTGAAACTCTCGACATTTGTCAAAAGATTTATTTGTCGTAGTGTGAATCTGTGATGGAGTTCATCTCCTGTTCAGAATAACATAGAAGCTTTCTTACCTTGATTCAACCATTAAAAGCCCATCTCTTGTTCAGAATCACATGGAAGCTTTCTTACCATTCAATTTGATTTTGCTAGATATTTATAGCAGTTTTTGAGATGCCAACAGGTTGCTGTGAGTTTATGGGAGTTTTAATGGGTTTCTTTCTGCTGACCCTGGAAAATCTTGAACTTTGTCAGGAGATTGACAAAAAGTCAGATGAGTGAGAAAAAAGTTCCAACAATTGGGGTCCTTTAGATTCTTCAACAAATCACAAGTGGGACCAGGGGAGTGGAGAATTACGATGGCTGGACCACATTCATACTTTGTTTTTGGCATAAACCTGATCTATAGTATCTTCCTCGTTCCTCCCCTAATTGAAGATCCTGAATCCATTCTGTCCCAACTTTTGTTTGGTAACTAGGCATTGAAGAAAGTAACAAAACAGTGGAGTCTTTGTGTTATGAATTGTGTTTTTGTGGACAGAATGTCATACCTGGTAGGTGTAAATCAATGCCATTTAATTTTTAGGAACACTTTCATCAAGTTTTTTCTGTTAACTGTGTTGTATTGTGCTCTACCATACATGGCATACTGTTTTGGGCAAATTAGAGTAAGTAGTCAAATGCTGGAACATCTTTGTCAAATATGTTGGTTTAGGAGGCATGAAGGAAAGATATCCTTGGCAATGCGCCATTGTCTCTGTTGTACTGGGAAATCCGTTTAGGCATGTGCTACTACAGTCTCTCAGTGTTAGTTCATGATCCGAACTACCACTATTTACACTTTTTCCCAATTTACCACCATGTCTGATAATTTTTTTCCCCTAAAATGACACTTACGTTAACATTATATGAACGCAGATGCCACTTTGTAATCTAGTAACCTGTGATATCATGTAATATTTGTTTCATTTTTTTTACTTATTTAACAAAATTCTTACTTAATAATAATAATTGTAATTACATAAATCAATAATGACTATAGAAGAAAGAGATCCCCCTAAACTCTCTCATTTTCCAAACTCAGATCACCTTATGACTTGCTAGGCATCTCCCCGACCTATCACCAAAGTGGGTGCCAGTCGCCACCATGCCTGATCCCGACCTTATGACTTGTGCTGGTGAAAACCAAGCCACCCACACCATTGTAACTCTTTATTCCCTCCTCTTTGTCCTCCCCACTTGACCTTTTGTCACAAATAAATCTCACCTCCCCATGGCATAAGTTTAGGGGTGGGCAATGGGCCTGGGCGGGCCGGGTCGGGTTTAGGGCTATCGAAAAATCGTGTTTGGATCATTTTGGGTCCAGACGAAAAGTTGATGTTCAGTACCTGCTTTTCAGGTATTTTCCAGGTCGGACAGTTCGGAGAAGCCTAAGTTTGGGTCAATATTGGGTTCGGTCAATAGAAAAATGGAAAATAGTGTCCAGATTTTCAGTCAGTCAGTTAAATTCGGTCAAAATTCAGACCAAAAATCTATGACCGTACCTGGCTTTTTCTGGGTCGGACTGAATCGGGTTATTGGGTCGGGCAGTTTTTTGACAACCCTAGCTCTGTTAGGGTTGGCCTATCATTTATGTAGGGTGGAGTTGGGTCAGGGTTAAGGTCTAGCCCATTGAAGTCGTGGGCCGAGTCAGGACTTTCTAGCAAAAATAAGGGTCGCCCCATTTCGACCCGAAAGTTAAAATAAAGTTTTACTGTACCAAAAAAAGTAGTTATGCTAATTATTGTTTAATGTGGAGTATTTATAATATATTTAAGTAAGTTTAGCATTTAAAATAATAGGAAAAACTATTTATTTTAAGTTGTTGATAGGCTAATCTGGTCCAGCCCATTCATCGACCCTTTAATATTGGTAAACGGGCCAGCCCGTTAATGACCCGACCCTTTGACAACTTGACCTTTTGGTGATCCCCATTTTATTAGGCCCGACCCTCTTAACCCTATGGGGACTTGGCCCATTGCCCACCCCTAGCACCAACTCATTATCCGCATTACTCAACAATTGGTCTCCCTTCTATCCTCAGTCTGATCTAATAAGCCAATGCCAGAACCATGCCCCTAGGCGCTAATATCGATGGAATAATTGGTTTGATTATCGTCAGTAAAATCAAAATAATGAGCCAAATCAACAGCCGAAGATCAATTGACACATTAAAGTCCACATTGATCCTTGGCCAACTCTTTCTGATGATCTGGCATTAACGATCTTCAGAAGGTGAGGATAGAGAATCGAAACAGTCAAAGCTCAAGTATGATTATTCGTACTTCAAAAATGCATCAGTGGCTTTAGCATGGGGTTTGATGGGGGCAGTGACGGCTGAGAAAATGTTGCAGCAGTGGACATGGTTGTTTGCGGGGAGAGGCATCAAGTGGGGATGGGAGGATGGGTTTGGATGTATAGAGAAAAAAATGTTATCATTCATTTTGTATAATTGTCTTTCATGCTGAAAAAAAGAAAAAGGTTTCTTAGTGGATAGGAGGGGGACAGGAGCATAATTTGCAGTCATTTCGTTATGCTCCTTCAGGATTTTTACCTTGTGGGTCCCCCAATCTTTTATTTTAAAATATTTTGTTCAAAATGAATACAGTTTCCTACATGACAAGGTGAAGCCTCAAGTGGTACATCGGGACATTCGTGCAAGCAATGTACTTCTTGATGAAGAATTCCGGGCTCATCTGATGGGAGTTGGCCTGTCAAAGTTTGTCCCATGGGAAGTAATGCAGGAGAGGACTGTGATGGCTGGTGGGACCAATGGATACCTGGCACCAGAGTTTGTGTACCGAAATGAGCTAACTACAAAGAGTGATGTGTACAGCTTTGGAGTACTGCTGTTGGAGATTGTGACTGGTCGTCGTCCAGCCCAGGCAGTTGACTCTGTGGGCTGGCAAAGTACATTCGAGTGGGCCACCCCTCTTGTGCAGAGTCATCGGTATTCAGAGCTGTTGGATCCCATGATATCCAACTCATCCTCTGAAATCCCAGAGGTCGGGGTCATTCAGAAGGTGGTGGACCTTGTTTATTCTTGTACCGAGAATGTGCCTTCCGTGCGCCCTCGAATGTCTCATGTTGTGCATCAGCTTCAGCAACTCACTCCTTCCACCTCTGCGACAGAGTAACTGCAATTCTTCAGTGTCTCAAAGTCACTCTGGATCGTGTTCCTCATTGCCTCAATTTTCAAGGGGCCATGAGTTTACTTTTACCACGCACGTAGCTTGGTTGCTCCTTAGTTTTAATAAGAGGATAGAAAAAGGCTACAATGTTACTCTCATCCCCATGCAGAAGGCAATGCTTTGTAGCAAATCTAATCTTGTGATCCATGAGGACCATAACTGACATGTAACATGTATAAAAATCGTACTAATACTGATGCATTGTAATTTGTAATTAAATGATATCAGGCTTTCCATTTCCTTTGATTTTTGGTTAGGAGTTGGGACCATTTCAGTTGTCTTGTGTGCATTGTTTGGACAGGCATCATGTAGCAGAGACTGTTTCAAGTATAGATAGGCAGGCAAGGGATAGTGTGAGGGTGCAAAATCATCATTGAACTTTTAATTATCAGTTTAAACTTTTAGTTGAGATGATTTTACATGGTATTATGGTTAGATTGAGTAAGAAGTTTTAGGTTCGACTTTCAATAGCCTGCATGTTTATTTGTATAAGATTAAGTCTAAAGGATGTTCGCGTGAATGGGCGTATTAGAGTCTAAAATTATTATTGGATCTTCAAGTGCTGACTTAAATTTTTGATTGAGATGCGGTCTTTGAATGATTAAGTGTTTTTGGTAAAAATTAGACGTTGTGACTGGTATCTGTGGGCGTGCAACATTTGCAGGCAAGGTAAGCCAACCTGTAGGCTGTAGCCCGTAGGTTGCCAAGGGACACTGCCAAAATTTTTAATATGCAGTCACATTTAAGCAAGCTCATTTTGTTGTAATTTCTCGCCTAACACCACCTATCAAAGCTGTTTCATGGCAAAATTTTAGCTTCAATTACTTGCAACACTGAATGTTAGGGTTTTTAATAAGAGCAGAATTGATCAGCAGAAACAAAATATGAAGATGAGATGACTACTAGATATTGAGAAAAATAAATGAGTACAAGATTAAAGGAGGACAAGAATTTTAACGTGGAAACCGAAATCGGGAAAAAACCATGGGTGACACAAGCACAAACAAATCCACTATTGGTAGAGAATACAACGCACGATCTCCTCCTGAGATCCAACAAAGAGAGTATAACAACTCACATAAACTCTCACAACTTCTCTCACCAATGGGAATACGAAATCTTAGAATATTTGAATACACCTCCTCCCACAGGAGGTGCCCCCGAAATTGGCCACGCAAAACAAGGTGGACAAGACTCACTATTTATAGGAAAAACTCTCTATAAACCTACCTTGACTCCCACTCCAATTAGATTTAGAATCTAATACAATTAGGAAACCTAACATAATAAGGAAACCTAATTAATGTCCTAATACAATTACGAAACAAATAATTGTGGGATCAAGAAACTGAGTGATTTTATGACACTTTCCTAACACTGAAATTTCCGGCCAGCCCATATTTTCGCGATGCTGCCATCAGGCAGATTACAAATGTTTTCATGCTATGGACGTTATGTATTTCATTTGCCTGATGCCTATATTAGGTGTAGGATTTTCAGTTTTGATCATTTAGGCTGTGCATACAATAATGTCATGTGCTACTGGAAAAGTATGATATTTTCAATATGTTTAGTTCACTTGTGAACAAGGTTGTTAAAATCGGGATCCTAACTCGAAACTATGGGAAAGTTAGGATCGGAATTTAGTCCATGTATGATCGTGGATCGTGTGTAAATAGTAGAATCGTATCGATGATTTTGGACCATAAAATTGTAGGATCGTAAATTAGGATCGAGATTTTAATAATTATGCTTGTGAAAGGTAAAATTCTTTGCAATATGACGAGGAGTTTGACTGTCACAATTTAGTTAATTAAATAAAACGGTTTTGCTAATCGTCGCCCTGGGGGCGATGGTTAAGAGAGAATCTTATCCAATTTTTTTATTATATAAATCTTATGTGTATATCATAAAAGATTATCTTTCAATATAATATACTTATTATCTAACTAAATCTAAATAAATCTTATCATTATCTAATAAATATTTTATAATTATTTTCATAATTGTAGAATTGGAAATAACATATAAAATTAATTATCTCGTATATCTTATAGAATTAGCGTATAATTGAATTCCAAACATTGAATTAGTGTGTAGATGGAGTCTCTCATACTGAATTGCGTTTGTTCAAGAGAAAAAAAAAAGGATTCGTGAAAATTGGGTTGAAATTTCAAGTAAATTCAAATTATCCATTATTATTTGAAATTTCCATCTTATATAAATGTTCTGTAAACTGCAATTTGGAATTCAGTTGGATTAGTTGAAGCATGACCACAAGTAGGCTGGAGAGCTTTTAGTTGAACACTAGACAAAATCCAATCCAGACGTCCCACGAACCGCCAAACCCTAAACACTAGACGAATTATAATGGATAATTTCAATTGACTTGTAATTTCAACTCAATTTCACGAATTTTTTTTTCTTGAACAAACGCAATTTAGTATGGGAGACTTCATCTACATAATAATTCAAGGTTTTGGAATTCAATTATACGCTAATTCTATAAGATATACAAGATAATCAATTTTATATGTTATTTCCAATTCTACAATTATGAAGATAATTATAAAATATTTATTAGATAATGATAAGATTTATTTAGATTTAGTTAGATAATAAGTATATTATATTGGAAAGATAATCTTTTACGATATACACATAGGATTTATATAATAAAAAATTGGATAAGATTCCCTCTTAACCATCGCCCCCAGGGCGACGATTAGCAAAACCGTAAATAAAATAGCGTATAGAGGTGAAGAAAACCTTAAGCCTTGTCAACTTTGGTTGTTGTAGCTAACTAAGCCAAGTCCCTATATTCTGTTGCAGCAGAAGACTCATAGGGTGTGTTTGGCACAGGGGAAATCATTTTTTAGGAAAATATACATTTTTTCAATTTTGGTGTTTGGCACAAATAAGGTTAGCAAAATAATTTCCAAACAAAATTATTTTCTTTTAAAGAAGAAAATTGACTTTCTTTGTTCTAAGAAAAATATTTTCTACCCTTGGTTGTTTGATTGATTTTCCAAAATACAATAAACCGATCATGAAAGTACAAATAATAATTTTGAACTATGTTTTTTTTACAATATATATAGTGATTATTGCTTACATTTTTCACTGCTAAATCTATTAGAAATTTAAGGGCGAAATTTAGCGTCAATGGTTTGGCTCGAAATATTGTAATGCGATACAATTGATTAACAAAAGACTAAAGATGAATTTTTAACTCAAAATATTTTTATCTGATAACATATATCACCACATACACCAACATTTTTTGCTGCTAAAACTAACTGAAAGTTTAAAGAAAATTCAAATTTAACTATTTGAATTGAGATTTTATCATATGACAGGATGTAGTAAAAAAAGTTCAAATATGATTCAAATTGAGAATTAAGGACAAACAAAAAGAATCACTTGAATCCCTCCGTGTGAGTTCTCTGGAGAGTCTCTAGGGTTTCGTGTGAGGCGTCGCTTTATCACTCGTCAAGGCTGGTTACTAATCCCATCATGTTGGTGAAAGGAATTTTAATCGGTTCCCATGGATTTGCCATTGGTGAATAGAAGGAAAGATCTCCACTTAACGGAGGAGGAGGAGATTATTGACTATGCTAATACCAGGAGCGAAAATTTCACGGCTAGGGCAAATTTAGCCTTGGCGGGGAAGGTTTTATCAGATAAGCCGTATAGGGTTACTGAGTTATTTGCATTCTTAAGGTAGACATGGAAAGTAAAGAAACCTTTCAAGATTAGAGAGATTGGGGAGAATTTGTACATATTTCATTTCTTTACTACCGGGTGGATGATGATCTGGGATGGAGCACATATGTGGTGTTCTGAGTGAAAGTTAGATTAGACGAACCCTTGCTCAAGGGAGCAATCACAAGTTTTGGGGAGGCTGGAGGGAAATGGGTGCCCTTCAAGTACGAAAAATTACCGAACTTCTATTATTGGTGTAGACATTTGGGACACATGGAGGAGGATTGTGACAAAGCGAAGAAGGAGGATGCAAAAGGCCAATATGGAGATTGGCTAAGAGCGTTTCCAGTCAAGCACCTCAAGAATCACCATCACAAGGTAGCGGCAAAGGTAGGGAAGATAGAGGAGGACTTGGGAGGGAATGGGCTGATGTTGGAAGGGTAGAAGTAAATGGAAACAAAAAACACAAAATCGGCCGCCTGGAAATCTCTGAAGGATATCTTGGAGGCAGCTACTTTCGGTTCGAAGGAAGGCTCAGCGGAGTCGGGAACGAACACAAAGCACAATAAACAAGAGGTTAGTTCAGAAAATAGGAGTAAGGGTTGGAAGGAGGCGGGATTGCTAGAAAAGATGGAGGGAATGGAAGGGAAGGTAATGAGGGAGAGGTAAACGAAGGGGGGGGGATATCAAGGGTATGGTGAAGGGGGAACGAGATGGGGTAAAAAGGAGCGCTATGTGTATGGAAAATAAATAAGTGTATGTCGCTAGTGAAAAAGTTAGATCATGGAAGAGGCTAAAAGGGGAGGGGCCTAGGAAAAAGTCAAGTGAGGAAAAAATTAGAGGGATGGTGGGGAAAAGAAAGGAAACAGAGGGAGCTGGCATTCTTGGAGGCCTACAACTAATGCAGTGGAGGTTAAGGAGAATAAAGGAGGGATGGTGGATGTGGTGATGGAAGACATGATGATATCGGCTGGGGCAGTTGACAACAACCCCCGTCGGGAACAATGAAAATCCTAAGCTACAACTGTCGAGGGTTAGGGGATCCCAGAGATAGTAGCTTGCATCCGTGCGTTGGTACGAAAAGTTGTTCCCGATGTGGTATTCTTGATGAAGACCAAGAGAAGTAGTCAAGAAATGGAATTAATATGGGTACGATGTGGGATGAGGGGTTGTCTGGCTATTCCCTCATGGGGGAGAATAGACGGTCTTGCAATGTTGTGGAAGGAGGAGGTGCAACTTACAATTCGTTCATATTCTCATAACCATATTGATGCTGAAACTCGGGGAGAAGGAGGACGCTACAGAGTTACAGGGCTGTATGGGTGGTCGGTGAAAAAACAGAAAAGGAAAGCTTAGATGCTGATGAAATTTCGTAGAGCATAGGAGAGCTTACTTTAGTCTGTCTTCGGTGATTTTAACAATATCATCTTTCGTGACAAGAAGAATGGAGGGGATGACTTTGACTTTTTACAAGCCCAACATATCCAAGAGTCTTTGAAGGTGTGTGGACTGAGGGATATGGGGTCTAAGGGATACAAATTTACATGGAGTAGTCGAAGTAAGTGCGATGATTTCATTGAGGAAAGACTTGATAGGTTTGTATGCACTGAGGAGTGGGATTTTCTATGGCCGGATGCTTAGGTGAGAAGCAAAATTTGGGAAGGCTCTGACCGTTTTCCAATTGTGCTTGATACAAGTGCAAAGGTGGAAGAAGTAAATCAAGGGGATAGTGTATAAAAATGTGAAGCTTTCTGGGTGCATGACGAGCATTTCAAAATAGTAGTGAAGAAGGCTTGGGAAAACAAGGCTGGGTTACATGAAAACATTTCAGATAGACTGGTTGCATGTGAGGGGGTTTTTAAAAGGTGGAGCCAGAGAACATATGGAGGGCTTCAAGAGAGGCTCAAGGAGTTGAGAAAGAAGTTTCAGGAAGGGTGTAAGCAACCAAAGAATCAACAAAATATAAAGGAGCTCAAGGCAATGGAGGCGGAGCTTTTAGAGGTGGAGCGGTTAAACAAAATTTATTGCACACAAAAAGCTTATCACACAAACTTGCGTGAGGGGGATCGAAATACGAGATATTTTCATGCAAGAGTGGCTCGACGACATCGGAAGAATACCATTAGAGAGCTAGAGGACTGCGACGAGACTGTGGTGTTAGGCCAACAAGCTGTGGAAAAGACAATGGTTAAATATTTCTCAGAGCTATTTCAATCGAATAAACCCTGATGTGATGAAGTGGAGTTGGGTGACTTGGACGGGAAGTTGTCAGAGGAAGATAAGCATCAACTTCAGATGGATTTCAATAGGAGTGAAGTGGAGCAAGCGCTAAAATCTGTTGTCCAACAAAAGCCCCAGGTCCAGAAGGTATGTGTGCGTTGTTCTTCCAAAAATATTGGGATGTTGTTGGATAGGAAATCTTTATGGTGGTGATGGGGGTGCTGAATGGGGGAGACATGCCACAAAATTTGAACTGTACTATGGTTTCCTTGATCCCGAAGGTGAAACAACCACGATGCATGAAAGATTTGAGACTGAAACACTAATGGAATATCGTATATAAATTAGTTTCAAAGGTGGCGGCTAATAGGCTAAAGAAGGTTTTGAAGAATGAAATAACCCTAGAGGGGGGGGGGGATGATTAGGGTTATGTAAAAAATCTACACTTCACACAACACAACTAGATTAAATAGCACTTTTAAATACTGAAAATAACTTCTTTATTAATGAACAAAAAGTGCTTAAGGGAAGAGGTTACAACTCAGCTGGTAAGAGGACTGTGAGGTCCTCAGAATAGCTTACAGAGGCAGAAGACTGGGAAGTTGTCTTCTGATCTTGAGGCCTCACAGAAGAGGCGATTACACACAGTGACCTCACTCAACAGAGAATCACTAGACACAAACAACCTTACGACCGCAGAGGGTCCTCACCAGTTAGATCACTGGTTACAAAACTCACCACAACCCAAATGTGGTTACACTCAGAATTCACATAATTCCTACACTCAGAGTTTTCTTTCACAAAACTCCTACAACTGATTTTCTTCCTTGGAAATCGATAATTGGTTACAAAGAAGAGGCAACAATATATAGGGTTTTGGAGGCAACAACTACTTTCCTTTCTTTAGAATATTTCTTTCCGGATCCACTATCTTGCCGCGCAATCTTCTTAGCTCCATATTTCTTTCCTTCTTGTTTGGTCTCTAAAATAAGGAAGGTCAAATCATTAGAATATACTATCACAGAAATATGGATAAGAGATGAGATTAAGATATGATTGATACTTCCCTAAATTATCTTTCAAACAAAATACTGCTGAGGTGGCTGCCGTCTGGTGATGGCGTTGAGGTCCTCACGTACAGTCTGAGCGTGGAGGTCCTCAAGGATAGTCTGAGCCTCTTCAATCTCCCCTTTTTTTATTTGAAAGACAAAACTCCTGGGAGTTCTATACAGAACTGATAGCAGTAGAGGTATATGCATATAGTAGTAGGATAGTAGCAATCATATAGCATAACAACAGTTTAGAGGGTTGCTACAATTACAGACCAAAAGAGTTCTCCCCCTTTTTGTCTTTCAGACAGAAAGGAAACAGGAGAGTACAAGTACTAAATTGTGTACCCAAAATAAGCAGAGGAAGAGAGAGGGAGTAGGAGGGATAGGAGGAAAAGAAATGATGAGGACACCTTGACCAGGCCTTGATTTAATTTTGAGGTGCCCGAGAGGCCATGCTGATGAGGACATCAGAGGTCCAGGCATCTAGTGAGTTGACGAACCTGGGAGGAGGAGAGAGACCACATGTAGGGAGGATGGATGATAGGACTCCCCCTCAATTTGACAGCTTGTGCATAGGTTGAGGTCCTCATAGTAGACGACGCCCCCTCGAATGGTGCGGGTGGTGTTGTTTCACGACCTTCCCAATGTCTAGTATCTTGTCTTGGATTTTGTCTCCAAAGGTCATTCTTGCATTCTTGTTGATTTTGAGTTTGAAGAGCTTGGTTGGATCTCTGTGTCTGAGGCATACCTGTAATAGAAGACACTATACCTTTCTTGGTCTCTGACCAAGGATGAGATCATTGCAATGAGGTCTTTGGGACCCAAATTTTAGTAATGCACGGAGGTCTAGTTCCTTTAGACAGGGGATTTGATGAGGTCCTTATTTTATTTTCTGTTGGAGGTCCTCTATGATAATTTTCTCTGAGAGGCGGAATGTTTGGGATAGGAAGGAGAGGTCCTTTGTTGGTATGGAAAGGAGGACTTTTGGACCGATAGTTTTTGAGAGGTGGTGTATTGGGTGTGGGAAAGAGAGGTCCTCTGGGAGGACGATTTGTAGGAATTTTGGTCCGAGGTTGAGGACAGGGGGTTGTGGAGACTGGTTTGCTTTGGTAAGGATGGAAATTAGTGACTGCCTCATTGGATAATTAAGTGATGGTTTTATAGCAGTCTTTGACCTTAAGAGACAATCTATTGCTTTCTGTGAACAGGAGGTCATTTTGAGAGTTCAGGCTTTCTATGGCCTCACAGAGACTTTGAACATGGTTGGTAAGGTGCTTGATTCTTTCTATCAAAGACTTAGAGTATTTAAAAAGATGCATACACTTATGAGCAAGATGTAATGGTGAAAGATTAAGGAGGTCATCAATGTTTACCTCGTCATGAGATGAGGTTGGATCTTGATCCTCACTTGTGTTTGCCATCAGACATACATTTGTTATTTCTTCTATCTCACTGTGGCCTTCACTGGAATCACTATCACTCCATGTTTCCATCATTGCCTCATGGTTATGCCGTTGAGGTCGACCGTTTCTTGTTTCTTTGTTTCTTCTGGCATGAGGGCAGTCCTTCATAAGGTGTTTTGAGCTGCCACAAACAAAACAAGTGAATGTGTCAGCATCTTTTCTTAATGAGGACTTACCTTTTGAGGTTACTTTTCTGTTTTGTCCATCCTTGATATATCTTCGAAAGGTTGGATTTTTCTTGCATAATCTTCTAAACCCTCTAGCCATCATTGCCATTGTATCTTCCTCCTCATCATCATCTGACTCACTCTCAGATTTACATACTGCCTTGAGGGCAATTTCCTTGGGTTCTGAGAGGTCATTCAATTGGATCTCATAGGCCAATAGTTTTCCAATGAGTTCCTCCAGTTTGAGGGCCTTGAGATCTTGAGCTTCTTCAATGGCTGTGACTTTTGGACCCCATTTTCTTCTAGACATGCATCGGAGGACCTTTCTAACCTATTCCTCATTTGGGTAGGTTTTTCCCAGAGATATGAGGTGGTTGGTGATGCTGCTGAATCTTTTGAACATCTCTTTAATAGTCTCATTTTCCTTCATTCTGAAGGCCTCATACTTTTGGACAAGGATATCCACTTTGGTGTCCTTGACTTGACTTGTGCCTTCATATGAGGTTATCAAGTAATCCCAAACCTGTTTCGCAGTTTCACAATTAGATATACGTTCAAAATCATTCGAATTTAAACTGCAATAAATCAAGTTTAGGGCATGAGTATTTTTTCTCAATTGCTCCAACTCTTTCTTGGTCATTTCAGATATTTTCTTTGGGACATCTTGACCAGCACTGTTCTTCTTCGTGGGAGTGGGATAATCTCCCTCGGTAACCACAGTCCAGAGGTCCTCATCTTGGTCCTTGAGGAAGACCTACATTTGTCTTTTCCACGACCTGTAGTTTTCTCCAGAAAATAGTGGTGCTATTGTCCATGAGCGTCCTTGAGGAGCTTCATTTGTGTTGATAGCGGCCATGATCTTTTCCATGAGTGGTTAAATTCTTGAATTTGTGGACCCGCTCTGATACCAATTGAAATAACCCTAGAGGGGGGAGGGGGGAGGGGATGATTAGGGTTATGTAAAAAATCTGCACTTCACACAACACAACTAGATTAAATAACACTTTTAAATACTGAAAATAACTTCTTTATTAATGATCAAAAAGTGCTTAAGAGAAGAGGTTACAACTCAGCTGGTAAGAGGACTGTGAGGTCCTCAGAACAGCTTACAAAGGCAGAAGACTATACAGCTGTCTTCTGATCTTGAGGCCTCAAAGAAGAGGCGATTACACACAGTGAACTTACTCAACAGAGGATCACTGGACACAAACAACCTTACGACCGCAGAGGGTCCTCACCAGATAGATCACTGGTTACAAAACTCACCACAACTCAAATGTGGTTACACTCAGAATTCACACAATTCCTACACTCAAAGTTTTCTTTAAACTCCTACAACTGATTTTCTTCCTTGAAAATCGATAATTGGTTACAAAGAAGAGACAACAATATATAGGGTCTTGGAGGCAACAACTACTTTCCTTTCTTCAGAATATTTTCCATATTAGACCGGATCCACTATCTTGCCGCGCAATCTTCTTAGCTCCATATTTCTTTCCTTCTTGTTTGGTCTCTAAAATAGGGAAGGTCAAATCATTAGAATACAGAAATATGGATAAGAGATGAGATTAAGATATGATTGATACTTCCCTAAATTATCTTTCAAACAAAATACTGCTGAGGTGGCTGCCGTCTGGTGATGGCATTGAGGTCTCACGTACAATCTGAGCGTGGAGGTCCTCAAGGATATTCTGAGCCTCTTCAAAGAAGTTAGTTGACACCAAGCAAGCTGCAGTCATCCCAGGAAGGATAATTTTTGACAACATCATTGGGCGTATGAAGTGTTTCATGCCATAAAAAGGAATAGGACAGAAAGAAAGGATTGGATGGCAGCCAAGACTGATATGAGTAAGGCATATGACATGGTGGAGTGGCATTTTGTGGAGCTAATTATGCGACAGATGGGTTCCTCGAACCTTGGGTACAGTTGGTTATGAAATGTATAACAACCATGACATTCGCTTTCAACGTAAATGGGAAGGTAATGGGGATGGTGCGGCGGATCGTGGTCTTAGACAGGGTGATCCGTTGTCACCCTACTTGTTTTTGTTGATTTCGGAGGGTCTATCCTCACAAATCAGAGGAGCAGGGGACATGGGGGAACATCATGGTATTAAGATATGGAGAAGAGCTTCAGAGGTGACCCATCTAATATTTGTATATGATAGCTTGATCTTCATGAGAACAAATGTAGGAGAAGCGAAAAACTTCAGGAGGGTGCTGGCCCAATTTGAAATAATGTCTGGGCAACAAGTTAGCCTCGAGAAATCTGAGATGATGTTTAGTGCGAACGTAGAGGAGAATCGGAGGGAGCAGTTGTTGCAAATTCTAGAGATGCGAGAGATGGAGATGGACAAGAATTACCTGGGGCTTCCGCTAAGCCTGGGGTGATTGAAGAAAATGATGTTTGAACATATTAAAACAAAAATCTGGAACAGGGTGAATGAGTGGAAAGAAGGGTTGCTATCTCAAGCGGGTAGGGAAGTCCTTGTGAAGGTAGTGCTTCAAGTTATACCATCATATGCAATGAGTGTTTTTAAGCTCCCATCAACCTTATGTGATGATTTGAGGGGAATGGTAAGCAGATTTTGGTTGTTGGGGGGGTGGGGGGAGGGGAATGAGGAGAAATGTGGAGTCCATTGGCTAGCTTGGGAAAAGATGTGCCAAGGAAAGCATCAGGGCAGAATGGGATTTAGGGATTTTGAAGATTTTAATAAGTCACTGCTAGCTTGCGAAGCCTAGAGACTCTTGACGGTTCCAGATTCCTTTATGGCTCAGATTTTGAAAGCTCGGACTGACATCCTAAGTGTAACAGAGGTGGGGGGGGGTGAGAGTTTTGTGTAGAGGAGTATGATGGTTAGAAGGCATGTGCTCAGTAAGGGGATTAGATGGGTGTTTGATTGGAAATGAGAGAAGTATTAGGGTGTGTGTGTGTCGGGGGGGGGGGGGAGGGGGAATAACTGGATGCCTTAAACTGATAGACAATTCGTGGGGATAGCCCTGAAAGGGAAGGAAAATTGGAAAGTGAGCCAACTAATGGTTGAAGGGGAGGCGAAGTGGGATGTCAATTAAGTACAAAGTTTTTTGAAAGAGAAGGGGCAGATAGCATTTTGTCAATTTATCTCAGTCCAAGAGCTCCTATGGACAAGGTTAGGTGGTTGTATACAAAATCCGGGCAATACGAAGTTAGATTGAGCTACCATATGCTATAGAGTTCGCGGACTACCTCGATGTCATCATCTATTGCTGGCTACAAGATATGGAGTGAGGTGTGGAGGTTTCAAGTCCATCCAAGAGTCAATAACTATGAAGTAGAGCATTATGGACGAGACAAGAAAAAAAACTCCAATAGGAGAAGACGACGACTATATGGGCCAAGCACTGTAGAGGAATTGGTTGATCAATCTCAACTTTAGCTTAATTATTAGGGTACACTTGGGAAATAGATGAATCGGTTCGGGAGGTTAAGCTATACCTTATCTCCTTCGACTTATATATTTAACATATATATCCTAAAACATAAAACACTTGTCTTGGAAGAACTTAGACTCATGCTCTCATATCAACCTTAGAGTTTGGGTCAACAAAAACTATGTAGATGTAATTCTCATCAAAATGAGTATGATGAGTTCTATGTCCAAATGACATTCTTATCTTGGACATCATGTGCTATCATCTTGAATGACATCATATCCACCCTATTATAAGCCATGAAGAAGGCACTTTGATGGGGTTCTTCAAGTGGATAGAATTCCTTGTCATCTTTGAATATATATAATAACATAATTAATTTATTATTATCCAACTCGTAATATGTATGAACCATGCACGAAGTCAAGTGACATATACATAAAATAGCAAAATTAGAATCGTTTCTGTCAACACAACCTAGGTCCAACCAATGCGGACCATGTTGTGGACTTGTGGTCTTGCTATTTACTTGGCTTTTCTGATGCTCAACATGGTGCATTACTCCCAACACGACTCATGTTGACTCTATTCCACCAAAACTAACTCATTCCTAGTAACACTGTAAGTCTTTACACCAACTTTGTCAATGTGGCCATTAATAGGGTCAATTAGGTATTTAAAAGTCTACTTACCATTCGTCATGCCTAATTGGCCATCTTATGAGTTAACTAAGAATGAATCAAGCCAATAAATTCTTCATACACTTGAAATTATCCAACAAGGTGACAGTTTGTTCGAGTTGATTTCAGGTCAATCAATTTTGGCTTGGTTTGGGCTCCAATTTGGCCTCATTTTATTCGGGTTGGGTCTAAATTGGTTCGGGTATATTTCGTATTGGGCATGAATGGAGTTTGGTTAAATTCGATTCATGTCATTTTAGGTTCGGGTTTAACAAAGACAACCATGGTTAGTTTTGGGTTGGTTTGTTTTGGTCACTTCATAGTTGTAGTCTGGACTAGTTTGTGATCTGTCCAGTCTCGAGCTCAGGTAAATATATGGTTGTCGTCTAGCCGAGTTTTTGGTTCGGATTCAATTTCAGTTTCATTAATTATTTGAGGAAATGACTCCCTCAGAGTTCCCTTGAATATACCCCTTTCTGAGGAAAAATTTGGTTTATTACCTCGAAATTTTTACTTAAACATTTCCTTATTTCTAGTAGATAATATTCTTTAATATTTTTTTTTTCGATTATTCAATATTCAAATCAGACTGAATAACTCACAACAAAGTTGCATGCAATCGAGAAAACAACATTAAGACAACAAAATATAAAGCATCAAATTATTAATATCCTTTAATATACCGACATGCTTCGCATCCTCTAGAGCATCGTCATTATCATGATTGTGAATATGCTATAGACATAGCATACCATAGAAATTAAAGATGCGTATAAATTTAATGTATACATAGATTTATACATGGATGTTGCTATCTGTCTTAGGGTAAGACATAATTTTGTGTCTTGCTTTTTGTAAAAGTAATACTGATTGTATGGAGTTCCCCTAGGGTTGCCGCCTAGTGGGAGAAGAAACCTAGTTCTTCTATAGTTGCAAAGTCCAAGTGACTGCTTCGTTCTAACTAATTCTCAGGGATCAATGGAGGAGAGGGGTGAAGGGAGTAAATGGAAGGGGAATAGGATAGCCAAGGAAGGGGAAAAGTAACGAAAGATTGTGAAGTGGGAGTCGAAGGAAGAAGTCGAACAATCAAATCTTGACCCATGCATAGTCAGAAAACTTTGGATGATGAGGAAGTATAATGTACTGACTTTCATGGGCATAGTGGAAAAGATCTGGAATCCCATCCATAGAATCGAAAGATGGAAATTGGAACAAATTTATTCTTGTTCCAATTTCACCATTGGAAGGAAACGGAAAAGGTGATTTAAGGGGAGCCATGGTTGTTTGACAAGAATGTGATTGTCCTACGACCAATCACCAAAGGGGCTCAACTATCGCAGATGGACGAGAGCATGAATACAACACATTTCTAGATCCGAGTCTATGACTCTCCCCTTCAGAGGAACATACCGAAGAATGTCAAAGCCTTAGCAAATATGTTGGGAGATTTTCTGGAGATGGACGAAGATTGCTACAAGGGTGCAACAAAAGCCCTGCGGTTCACGGTTGAACAGGAGGAGGGAAGGGAACCATTCCTAGATGAAATCATGGTAGAAAAGGAGGGGGGGAATGGTGGATCTACGGGTAAAGTATGAGCACCTGCCAAATATTTGTTACTATTGTGAAAGGGTTGGACACGTTGAAAATGACTGCGTCCAAAAAGATGAAGCGGAGGAGTGTGCATACAACTTTAGGGACTGGATGAGGGCGTCGCCATGGAAGATCTACAAAAAGGGAGAAACCCCAAGGGGAAAAGGAGGCACAACCATGCACGGTCAGAAAACTGGTCTTAAAACCAAAAAAGATAACCATTGAGGCAAGTGATAGAGCAAACCGAGCCGAGACGAGACAAGGCGGGGTGGGGATAACAATGAAAAGGAGGCAGACCATAGGGGGATGGAGAAAGAACAGGAAACACTAGAGATCGAAGACCAGGCGGGAAAGGACAATACAAAAGACATAGTGGAGGAGGTTATAAAGGTCTTCCAAAAGGTGACTATAGTGGATTTGGGTGAAGGGGACAAATAAGGAGGACATCAACATAGGAACGTACATGGCACTGTTCGACATGAGGAGATAACAAACAACGGGAAGAAGCGGAGGAGGTTGAACTGACCTCCTAGCTCAAGCCCTCTGGAAGATACTCAAGCGCAACCAGGAAGTGGACGGAAAATGGGATACAAGGAAATTGAATTATTGGATGCCATGGAATATAAGAAATCATGACTAGGACGGGATGGAACAAAAGACCCGGGCACACCTTTAACATAGCCACAGGCTGCTTGACAACCCTACCTAGAGAAATGATAGTCTACCTTACAACTGTCGTGGGCTTGGGAACCCACAAGCAGTAAATGCCTTGTGCGACATAGTGGAGGAAGAAGATCCCAACGTGGTGTTTCTTTCGGAAACATGGCTGAAAGGGGGTGAAATGGAGAAAATTCGAAGACGTCTGCGGTATGCGTGCAAAATATATGTGGATTATGAAGGGGAAGGGAGGAGAAGGAGTGAAGGCTTGGCGTGCTTCTGGAAGTCAAACCTGCAACTGACCCTCTATTCAATGTCACTCAATCACATTGACTTTGCTGAGGTGTCACAAGAGGGGGAGATATTATGGAGGTTATCGGGCATCTACGGGTTCCCAAAAGAGGAGGACAAGAGGAAAACTTGGGACTTACTTAAAACTCTAAAGAAAAACAACACACCTTAGCTTTGTTTTGGGGATTTCAATGAAATCCTCCATAATAATAAGAATGAGGGAGTACTAGAGAAACGAAGTATAATTCTGGAGGACTTTAAGTAGTGGAGTGGTGTGACTTGACTAATTTGGGCTTCAATGGCCATGCTTACACGTGGTCAAACAAAAGGGGGTGCGAAAAATATATCCAAGAAAAACTGGACCATTTCCTAGCAAACTAGAGTTGGATAAACTTGTTCTCTTCGAATGTAGTTATCCATCTTCCTAAGGGAACCTCAAACCGTCTCCCACTGGTGTTGGAAAGTAGACATAACTGCCTAAACCATGATAGGAGGTAAAATAGTAGAAGGAGAAGACCTTTGAGATTCAAAAAAGCCTGGATGTAACAACCCAATTTTGAGGGCCGGGTAAAGGAAGGTTGGAACCGAGGTATGACCATGCCAGAAGGAGAAAGAAGCTTTACATGCTGCAAGTACTTAAGCAACGGAGTAAGGATGGGAACCACGAGCATTAGGAAAGCTATTAAGGAGAAAAGGGAGGAGATTGATAAATGCCAAAGGTTATCCCCAACAGTAGAAAACATTGAACATATAAAAAAACTGAAGGGGGAGATTGATAAGCTCGAGAAGATGGAGGAAACTATGTGGTACCAATGTAGTAGACAATCTTGGACTAAGGAGGAGGACCGCAACACAACCTTTTTCCACCAAAAGGCAACTTTAAGGGAATAAAGAAACCACACAAAATACCTGAAGGGACGAAGTGGGGAAATCATTGATGATGAGAAGAAAATTGAGGAAACCTTTGTGGAACACTTCACGAGGCTCTTTAGCTTTGGAGGCTCTGCTCAGGAAAATGGGGTGCTGAGCACAATCCAAAGAAAGGTTACTTAGACATGGACGAATATCTCATGCAGCCATATACGGGGGAGGATATCCTGGAAGCCCTAAAACAGATGCACCTCACGAAATCCCGGGGACCAGATGCGATGCCGACGCTCTTTTATCAGGCCTATTGGCATGTGGTAGGAGATGACATAACAAGGATGGCGTTGAAAGTGCTAAACAATGGAGCAGACGTGGAAGAATTCAACAAAACTTTTGTTGCTCTAATTCCAAAGGTAAAAACTCCCTCAATTCTTGCTGAGTTTCATCCTACAAGTTTATGCATGTGATGTATAAACTCATCTCAAAGACGATTGCAAATCGGCTAAAACTGATGTTGCCAACGGTGATTAGTGAGGCTCAGAACGCCTTTGTCCCAGGGCGTATGATCATTACAACATTCTAGTTACCTTCGAGAAGTTAAAATTTCTGAAGGAAAAAAAAAGAACACTGGGGGAAAGATGTATATGGCGCTCAAACTCATATGAGCAAAGCGTACGACTGAGTTGAATGGGTCTTCTTGGAGAAGGTTATGAAGAAGTTAAGGTTTTGGCATTTGCTGGATTGAGTTAATTATGAGGTGTATAACCACAACCACTTTTTCAGTGCTTATCAATGACAACCCTCACAATGGTTTAATGGTTTAAAACATTTAGAGGACTCTGGCAGGGGGATTACCTCTCCCCATATTTGTTGCTCTTTTGTGTAGAGGGATTGCTATCTTTGCTGAATGATGCAGAAAATAGAGGAGTCCTTCATGGCACAAAAATATGCAATGGCGCCCCGAGAATAAATCACCTTTTATTTGCGGACGATAGCCTACTATTTGTACAGACGAATAGTGGTGAAGCGCTAGTAGAGGTAAATATCCTGAAGACTTATGAAGCACCATCTGGAAAAATGGTCAACTTTGACAAAAGCGAGGTTTTCTTTAGCCGAAACTTGAATGAAAGAACGCGTCAAATGCTCCAGAGGAGGTTAGGGTTTATGGAAGTGGAGACCCACGAATACCTTGGTCTTCCTACATTCATAGGAAGATCAAAAAGGAAATGTTTCGTATTATTATTGACCGAGCTTGAAAGAGGCTGAAAGGTTGGAAGGAAAAATCTCTGTCACGCACCGGGAGGGAAATCCTAATCAATGCAGTCTTTCAATCGATCCTAACGTTTGCAATACAATGCTTTGAATTCCCAGTCACTCTATGTGAAGAATTAGAAAAAGTGGGGAGAAATTTCTGGTGGGGTAAAAAAGAACAGGAGCGCAAAATGGCTTGGGTGGGATGGCAGAAGATGTGTGAACAGAAGCGAAGTTAGGGAATGGGCTTCAGAAAGTAGCACCATTTCAACCAGGCTCTACTGGGAAAGCAAAGCCGGGGACCGGTCACTAACCCAGACTCCCTTGTGGCAAAATGCTCTAAGCCAGGTACTTTCCGCGGTCAACCTTTTGGGAAGCAAACGTTGGATATCAACCGAGCAACAGCTGGGGGAGTCTCTTGAAAGCATGAAAATTGTTGGAGACAGGCATGAGATGGAATGTGGGAAATGGAGAAAACATTAGAATATGGCAGGACAAGTGGATCCCAAACTCTATGTCAGGCCAAGCAGAGGGTAACCAAAGTGACTCAGATCCAAACCCAAAAGTTTCTAATCAATTGACCACGAGGCAAGAAGCTGGAGGAAAGAGCTTGTAACCTAGATGTTTAACCCAACCCAAGCAAAAGAGATTCTATCAATACCACTAGGGGGCAAACTCTTGTGACTACTTGATTTGGATGCACTCCAAGGAGGGAATTTTCATGGTGAAGTTGGCTTATTGGTGGTCACATCGAATGGAAGCACTAGGAGACAATTTATATATCCCGAGTGGTTCAAGCGCACATGATAGGAGGTGGGAAGATATTTGGACAACCACAATATTACAAGAATAAAACACGTGTGCTGGAGAGCTACACATGATTCACTACCCACCAGAGTGAATTTGTGCAAGAGAGGCATGGAAGTGGATGTATACTGTGCGATGTGCAATGAATCTTATGAAACACAGACCCATCTATTCCTCGATTTCCTAGTAGCATGAGAGATTTAGCTCAAAAGCCCGTGCAGATTTGACCGCCTCAACATGAGTTAAGGGAGTTCGGGGTGTGGATGCGAGACATTTGTGAAAAGCTTCTAACAACCGAGAGGGCCCTGTTCTTGATCATCATCAGGGTAGTTAGGGGGGCTTACAACAACTGGATCTTCAACTATAAGATACCTGAGATCCAGATCCTGATAAACAAAGCCCTTATGACTTGGGGAAGTGTGATGGAGATTGATGAGGGCGAGGCAACAGGGCAAAACGTCGACCAAGAGTCAGATCTCAGGTGGTAACCACCACTAATTAGCTACATCAAAATCAACACTGATGCGACCATTTGCAAGCAATGAGGGAGAGAGCTGGGGGTGGTTAATTATTCGGGATTCAAGATTGCAAGGATGATGAATTTTGGAGAAGGTGATTCCACAGATAGACTCTTAAGCCACCATAAACCGCCTGAAGAGAAGGAAAGAAAGAAGGAACTACTTAAACACCTTTTTCAACAGACATTTTAGGGCGACAATCCTTTTGCATCAGTATTTCTTTTCTTTTCGCGAAGAGAGTTTGCAATAAAGCACCCCATTTGCTAGAAAAATTTGCAATGGGTCTGGTAGAGAAAACATTTGAATGGGCTCGACCCTAGTATGCATCCAACCAACAATAGTAGCTGGAAGTTTGGGCAATGAATGAAGTCACCAAATATTTTACCTCAAAAAAATATTAGTTGAAAATTGCATAACTATTAGTTTATAAAAAAATAAATCACATATATTAAAAGATTTACATCTCACTAAATAGGATTAAATATTTGCAATAAGTTACTTTCATTAATATATTTTAATATTGATTTTTTATGGTATAATTAATGATACTTACACTTTCAATTATGATAATTGAAAAAAAATTCAAATTTGGTAGAAAATCCTTCAAATATTAAATTTTGTAAAACATTATATCTCAACAAAAAAGATTACTTATTATAACAAGTTCTTTAATCAATACATATAAATTTCGAATTTCTTAAAAATATATTTTAGGGTTATTTTACATTTCAACTACCATAGTTGAAAATAATTTCAACTATGGTAGAATCTCCCAAATTTAAAAAATTATGTAAATATAATATCATATTTAATTAATATGTGGTATTATAGTTGTAGAAATCAATCATATTATTTTTTATCAATTTAATGTGAATTTGTGATTTTTATATTAAAATAAGACACTTAAAACGTGTCTTGCCTCAAGATTTATATCATTTTGCTTTATACAGTCGGGCAAAATAAAGTATTTTGTGTGTAGCATTCCTGTTGCAAATTTTAACACTTTTTGGCTTCCATTAATTAAAAAAATAAGACAATTATATTTTTCGACTGATTCTTTTTCTTGCTGGGTACTCGACTAAATTGAATTTGTATTTTGACTATATATGAGTATCAACACATTTAATTTATACTTGACTACATTAACTAATTTGAAATAAGACTAAATCAATTTGAAACCATTTTGATTGATATTTTTAATGACCTACTTCTAGTATAGAATAAATTTAGAAAAAGGTTAAAAAATCACAAATAAAGTACTTTGCATAAAAGAAATTCAACTCAAAGAAAAGTTTGGTTTATAATTTGGTTTGGCCGAATTCACAATCGGGACATTTTGGTACATATCAAGTAGATAAAAGTTCTATTCGGTTTGGTTTAACTTGGATCAATTACTTTTAAGTTTCAAATCAATTTGATTCTTGTCTAAGTTAGGGTTAATACTGAGTCTCTATTTAGGTAGTAATTTCGATCAGTTAAGGTTTTTTTATGATTACTTTTTTCTTATTAAGATTATGCGTGTCAAGTCACTTTTACCATATATTAACCAATCACTCCATGAACACTGTTATTTAGTTTATGTTTAATTATGTTATCGTTGAGCTATTATTTTTTTTTATATTGTATAAGAGTAACTATTCTACCCTTAACTAGATAATAACTTTTGTCATATAAGTAACAAGTCAGCCTCTTAGGTCTCTATCCCCTAGATAATTACTAGCAAATTCTCCTTTGATTTTGACAAAAAAAAATAATTATCAAATTGTTTATAATAGATATGATTCGCTTACTTACAAATTTGACATAAATTTTTTTTGTTACAATCAAAATTTAAATGGTGCAAATGTTACAAGATAGGATGGAAAGTGGCAAACCACCACATCTTTAATATGCAAATAAGTGGATTAAAAACTTGCGCCCCTCAAAACATGCATGCAGTTGGTCCCTGAATCATTGAACAAGCTAGTCTTTCCTGAACTTTAGGGAATAGCCTATACTAAAACAAGAAGAAAAATAAAACAACGTCTCATTTCCTTTTTTTAGTTTATCATAGAGAAACCCACCGAAAATAAATGAAAACCATAAAAGAAAAGTTGTTAGCACTCTATAATTAGCAAACTGCGTTTCTGTTGAAGCTATAAATTGGAGAAGCAAGCATAATTGTATCATCAGCAACAATCAAAGCATTGATAAAAACAAAAGGAGAAAGCTAGAAAAGAGTCTCATAGGCAATATGGATACCAGAAGCATTGTACTCATCAACTTATCCATCCTATTTGTGATTGCAACCTGCTGTCAAGCAATAACCATCGAAGAGGACGCTGCTTTGGAAAAATGCATTGCTGACATGGGCGATCCCTGTGGAGACACATTCTTGATATACATATTTATCAGGAAGACTTCTGTACCTAAAGAATGCTGCGACAGGTTGAAGAGCAATGGAAGGAAATGCCATGATCTCTTGACAAACTCCCTCCTCGATGACAGCCGCTTCAACGACAAGTTGGACAAGGTCAAGGCAAGCCACGAAGAAGTCTGGCAGCTATGTGAGAAGGATGGTCAAATTGCTTAGAGTTTGAAAAGCTCTTGGCTATGGAACCATGCAGCTCCACCTTATTATTTTAATATATTTGTAATAACAGTATTGTCATTGATTTTATGAAATAATATTTATATTTATTGTTGGTCATGGTTATCCAAGGTTATCAAATCAATCTTCTACTTGTACGTGTTAAATTGACCATCAATTACATATAAGCACACAACAAAAATTATATGATGTTCCGTACGGCATGAATTTTTCAACCGCAACGTAAGATGTGATAATTCAGTTTATTTCGGGTGTTCTAGGTTGGACATTCAAGTCTTTTCATTTATATCAGGTGAACTTCGGGTTAAGGAAAAAAATTGCAAACTTTACACCATTTCCATCCATCAAGCAATTAATAACACCAAAAGCGTACTATTCCCACTATTTGTATTAACAGAATTTAAACGGGGAATTAATATTCTTTATTCTCCGTCAAATATGTTAGTTGTGATTCACATAATTTTTTATTTGATTCCAAATAGAAAATTTAAAAGTTTTTCTTCTAATAAGTGCCTATTTGGCTTTAACTTTTGAGAGTGTTTAAGTTTAAAAGCACAAACTAAGTCAAATAATGTTTTTTTTTTTTATTAGAAGCTAATAATTGTTTACCAAAAACAGTTTTGGCAAAAAATAATTCCAAAAGCAGAAGCAGTAAATTGCTGCTTCTGCTTCTTATAAACTAATCACTACTCAATAGGCCTTGCAGTTTTTGACCCGACCCGAACCCGCCCAAAATTTCAGGGTTTTGAATACGATTTTCTCAAATAAACCTGAAATACACCGAACCTGAAAATTAGGGGGTCAAATCCGACCCTCCTGTTTGACCCGAAAAATTAATTTTTAAGTTCAACTTTATTAGAATTTGTGACTTTTCATTGGAGCTTTTAACTATTGAAATCTATCGTTGCTAGACGATAATCATATTTTATTATGTATATTATACAAGTATTTAAAGACCATTTTTTAAAAAGAAAAAACGGAAAAAGGTTGTAATCATAAGTCATAACCCATTAGGTTGACTCGAAACCGAAATACGTCGCTCGTATTTACCCGAACCCAAATATTATGTAATTTCACGACTGAACCCGAAGTACACATGACCATTTTTTTTTTATTAGAATTTGTGACATACGACTGACCAGTATTTACTACTACATCTATAAGATTCTTTAGTGATTAGTTTCCGTAATTTCACGTAAATATTCTAATTTTTATAAAGATAACATTTAAATATTTTAATATTATGTTAGAACCTTTAATATTATGTTGGACATTTTTATTATCTAATTTCTTTACAAATATGGTATTTAGTAAATTTTTGACATATAAAAATTTAATTTAAAGAATTGTATAGTTAAGTAAGACCATATATACTTATAATAATAATTATTATAACTATAACTATAACTATACGATTATAATTATTGTTAAAATTAAAATATAATAATCTGTTTAAAAATTAATAAAAAGAAAAAAATGTAAATAGTCATATGATAATTTTATTCCAAAAAAACACATGATAATTTTTAAAAGTTAATCTAAACAATCAAATTTAATAAAATCACTATATCATAAGTTAGATCAAACACTTTAACTTAGTGAAATCACTTATGTCATAAGTTAGGCCAAAGACCTGATCAATACCTCTAAAAAAATAGCTTTTACAAAAGTTATTTGTAAGAAGCAAAAATACTTTTTTAAAAATTAGGCCAAACAGACATTAAAGCTATCTGACCTTTAATTAAATTAAGACTAGTTCGATAAACACTAGATGGTAGACTTGTTAAATATAAATACTTAGATTTATTAAAGTTAACATATTTAATCTATAACTCTTTGTTGTTATATTAACAGATCTCAAGAAAATTCATGCTTCTTGAATAGTATAACATTTTAATTTGGGTAAATGTTTGTCTTGAAATTATTTATTCTTGTCTATTTGTTTTAGTAGTAGATTGTAAATAGTTCATGATTATATTGTTTGATAGTATTTATGTAGTGTTTCTTGAGTTGTCTTTAATCTTTCTATTGTCCACTTTTACAAATATTTTCCAATATGAATTTGATATTTTCTAATATTAATTTATGCACGTACGTAATTCTTCATTATTATGCTCTTCTAGATGATTAATTACATCTAATTTTCGTTCATGTAATCTTTTATTAGCTATAATATGTCGTTCAATAGTAAGTAACCCTATGTTTTTTTAAGCTCAAGTTTTCTCTTCTTAAGGATATTATTAATTACTCTTTCTTTTGGAAGAATTATATATTTCAAAGATTTTTATGATAAAAACATAATCTTAATTTTTTTTTATGGAAAAAAACATAATCTTTGTTAAAAAGAATAAACGTTGTGGTTTATATTGAGATAAGAATTTTGCTAGTCGTAGTAATCTATCATAATCATAAATTTCAAATTCTAGTTTCTATTATAAATCCTTCTAAATTTATATTTAAAGTTCTTTTATAAACTTGTGCATCGTGTTCTATATTCTTCTTAATTAAATTTCAATTCGCACGTAGGCTATTAGATTATATTAACACTTATACCATTAACTGCAAGGGCCCGACCACTTTTTGAGAAAAATGTTTAAAACTATTTAGTAGAGCATAGATTTGAGCAAAAGCAACCAATATAAATTAACAAATTTCTTATCATAATTAGTAGTTGGTACTTGGAGAATGAAATAAGCTGAATTCATAAATATTAAATTAAATTTATACCTTTCTTTTTTCAAAGATAGAGGGAGTCTGAAAATTTTACAGCGTGCCAAACCTTCTGCTTATGCTTTACTGGTCTTACTTCACCTTTTTAATTTCACAACCTCTCTTTTCTCTCAAAATTTGAAAGATATAAAAATACCAAAAAGTTATGAAAACAAGCTGATTTTATTTTTATTTTCCCAAAAACGGGAAGAACGTAAAACTTGATTTTACAAACACTCAACAACAACAAGTTTGAGAAACTAGAAGTTTTCTCAATTGGGTTTGCTCTTCTCCTACAAAGTTTACATATTTATAGTAGTTTGTAGGGGGGAGGATTACACAAGTGCTAACGTCTTTTCCTCAATACAAGATAAACATCATAAACTCCTAAGGGCTACATTGCTGCAGTTTTACTTATTGCTTTGGATGAGTCATCGGGTAGCAAATTCATATAAATGTTGTCATAAGTGGGAGTATCTGCATTGTTCATTTGGCATTGTTAAGTATTTTTTGTAGACCAATGTTGATGTACGTTTCATGCTGTTGGAGCAAGTTTTTTGTTTGCTTCTTTTTTGTCGTAATCTGCATACTTTTCCAATCCTGACAATAATGGTGCTTTTGAATATCTCAGGATCTAGAGCTTTAAAGAAATCAAATAGTGGTTCGTCAAAGTGTCCGGATTTGGCTCCTTTGTGATTATGATCAGATTCTTTTGTTTAGTATTGTAGGGGGAATCTGAATCCTTATCCATAGTATTTTCCATCGAGATTTCTAACTATAATTATTTCATTGATTCTTCTATATTGCACTCAGGATGTGTTGAACTTGAATGATCTGAAAGGTCTTGTCAAAGTTCCTTTTGACTTGATATTCATATGCTACACTTCCTATTTCAATCACAAAAATGTGAGGAAAAAAAATCTTTAGTTGTCTCATCTCTTTCTGGAGGGATAATAGAAAATTTAAAAATTATATCTCTCATAGTCATGGACCTAAAGTCCATCATAATCTTAGTGATAATAGGAGGGAATTTAGATAACTGGATAAAATTTTAATCTGGATAAACGAGATGAAGGTATCCGAATTGTAGAATTTTTATATGAGATCTGGATTGGCATTGATGGCTATTGTTTTGTGAGAATTGGATTCTCCAGTGGTGTAAAACATATTTGGAAATTTTGAGATCCTTGTGTAAGCGATCTCATTGATTTTTTTCGTATTCTGTGTAAAATGGGTCATTGATATCAATTGGGGCTATTTTTTGGAGAATTTTCTCCTCTCTTGCTTGAATGGCAGGTCTTTGAGCTAGATAATTATAGCTTGAAGTTGTAATATCTCTTTCTCTTTTTCTGATAAAGAGGGGTTTGATATTTTTTCCTCAGCATTATCTTTTTTGGTATCATTCTTGGATTCTTCTTTGATCTTTAGTACATGAGAAGATGATCCTTCTTGTTTGATCATTAGAGCTCAAGAAGAGGCCCCTTCTCCTTTGAATTCTCTGGTAATTTTGAAGGTTTCTGTAACAATAGTTCTTACCTTTGTCATATCAAGTTTTATTCTTTGGATCTCTACTTCTAAGCCATTTGTCCTTTCTTCCACAATCTCAAAATATTTGTTGATATCTAGCACGATTTCTTCTATATGTTTTGCAATACGATCTAGATTCATGATCAAAGATATTTTTTTTCTTGTTAGGCGATCTGCAACGAAATTTTGATTTCCTGAAACATGCTCGTAGATATATAGCGTTAAATTGACATAAAAATATCTGACGTCGATAAAATTTTCTCATATAAGGGCTAGACTTTGTTTTACAAATGTAGTTGTAACTTTATTATCTGTTAATACTTTGAATGGTTTTGCTATTAAAAATAATCTCCATTTTTTAATTCCTCTAATAATTGCTAACAATTCTTTTTCCATATACTATAATTTTCTTCTGGCAATGTTCCATTATGGTGTCAATAAATATATTTGTTTTGAAATATTTGTTTGAAATATTTGTTTTGTAATATGAATATATTTGTTTTTTTATTTGTTTTGTAATATGAATATATTTGTTTGAAATATTTGTCTTTTTCCATATATAAATATATTGTCAAAATAGCTTCCTAAGTAATGTTTGAAATATTTGTTTTGTAATATGAGGTTATCACCTGGTTCAGGTAATTTAAAGGTTTATAGTTGAGCATTTTTCTTTTACCTTTGTTACTAATTCTATATGGTATTCTGACAATTGTTTTCTATTATGTTTTCTTAAAAGCTTTAACAAATCCCTTTTCCATTTGCAAATTTTTCAATAAAATCTTCTACATAATTTAATAATCATAAGAATCCTTTTTCATTTGCAAGGTGTCGCGGCCGTGATGCCTTGAAATGTTCTTAAAGTGAATTATTTCCCTTCCTTAATGACAAAATAACCAAACACACTCGGGAACTGAGTGACCAAAATCCCTCGGGGTCGGTGAGCGCTCCTGAGCCACTCAAAGGGGCTCGAGGCCGATCCAAAGGATGGTCAAGATGAGCCTTGGGGGTTCTCAGGTCTTGTACAAACTTAACTTCCACCCGGGTGTGAGATGATGCAATATGTTTGGCTTGAGTGAGGAGAGATGAGTACGGATCCCGAGACTCTCCCGATACCTCTCTTGGTCTGGATGAGAGAGAAAAAGGAAAAGAGAGAAAGAGGAGCTGGATGAGATAGAAAAAGATGGATGAGAAATAAATTGTTTCCAGTAGAGATAGGAGCAAAGCGAGGAACTTGGGCCAAGAGGAGTAATATGACCCCGTAAATTGGATTTTCATAAGGTTGGATCCAAATAAATGGTTTTTTTATTTTTTTTTGGGGGGGGGGGGGATGATTTATTGAAAATAATTAACGTTACCCATTTTTTGGATATCGAACATTTGAAAAGGATAAAAACATTTTCTAGAAGAGAGGATCCATCACATTGAATGATTGATATACATGCACATCCTTCACCCAATCTGCTCAAAGTATATTTAACTCTTTCGGACTGACCAACATATACGCCTTTTTTTTATTGATTATTTTATTATTATTATTATTATTATTATTATTATTATTATTATTATTATTATCATCATCATCATCATCATCATCATCATCATTACACCATCATGAGTTTGATATTAATAGTACCAATCCCAAGAACATTGCTTTGGGCATTGTTGGTCATATGAACAATACCAAAGCCAATAGAATCATATGTCAAAAACCAATCCTTGTAAGGACACATATGATAAGTATAATCACTATCAAGAACCCAATCATATTTATTACCCTCTTTAAGAGGAGTAACAAGAAAATCTTTAGCATCATCTTCATCTATAACAGCAACTTCAACATTTTTCTTAGTTTTTTTAAAATTTTTCTTTCTCCAACTTCCTTTTCAATTTGTAACACTCAGATACATCATGACCGAGTTTACGACAGTAGCAACATGTATGTTGGAACGCCCTTTAAGCTTAGATCTGGAATTACAACTAGAGCTCCCATTATTAGTAGATTCACCTCTAACAATCAAGCCTTCATCTTTATCAGAACGCACTTCAAGAATTAACTTTTCTTTAAACATCAAATTAGACTTGGCATCCTCAAAAGATAGGGTTTCGTTGTTAGAATATAACATAATCTCTTTAAAGTGTTTGTACGAAAGAGGCAAAGAGACAACAAACAAAGTAGCCTTATCCTCATCTTTAATAGTAACCTCCAAATTTGTCAGATCAATAATAATGGAATTAAATTCATCAAGTTATTTTTGAATGGGAGTACCTTCAGCCATAGAGAATGTATAAAAGTATTCCGTGAGGTGAATTTTGTCGGCAAAACTTTTGGTCATGTAGAGAGACTCCAAAGCCAATCAGAATTCCATAATAGTAGTTTTGTTCAACACCTCGCGGAGAACCTGAGGTGCTAAACATAATCAGATCGCTGTATAAGAGCCCTATCATTGAGGTCCTCCTTAACTTCGTCACTCATATTAGTAGGCTTTTTGGATTTCCTATCCAAAGCCTTCTTTAGTCCATCTTGACTCTTGAGTGACTTTCATCTGAACTCTCCAAATACTGAAACTGATCACGTCGTTGAACTTCTCAATATCAAACATAACTGCAGACAACATGCTGAGCTAGACTAAAAAATTCAACCTAGCTCTGATACCATATGCTAGGATTGAAATAAAGAACCTAGTATTTGTAGCAAAAAACATTATCAGGATGTATAAATTGAGAAAAAATTATGATAATATATCACTATTTAAAATATAGAGTATAAAGACATAAGATTTACGTGGAAACCCAAAGCGAGAAAAAATCACGGACGACAACGGATCGACCAATAATCCACTACTATAAGGAGAGAGGTTACAAGAGAGATCCAAAATGATGTATAGCATAATGAGAATAATATGAAGGTAAAATAATAACTCTACAAATATTCTCACAACTTAGGGATGGGTAGAGGTAAAGAAGCTCTCAATATAAGTGTGTCGAAATAGGATGATAATAGCCTATGTGAATTTTCTCATAAACTCAAAGAGAAAGCATATCTGGAGAGAGAGCTGAGGAAGAGATTCATATTATTGATTGAACAAAAAAAGGAAGAAGAAGACTCAGGCTCTACCGAAAACAAGAGGCAGAACCCTTAATATAACCCTAGCAAAAGACAAAACTAACCGGACCAACAAGCAGGCCCATAAACAATATGGGCCCATAAAGAAAAGAACAACAAAAAGATAATAAATCCTAACACCCCCCTCAAATTGTAGGTGATGAAACCCCCAATTTGGACAATAAATTTCTGTGTTGAATCCCAGTGAGGGGCTTGGTGAGCAAATTCGCGAGTTGAAGCTTAGTGGGTACATATGAAAGTGACACTAAGCCTTCCATAAGCTTGGCTCGTACAAAGTGACAGTCTAATTCAATGTGTTTGGTCCGATCATGATAAACGGGGTTCTTGGCTATATACATAGTTGCCTGATTATCGCATTTAACAGGAATAGGAACTATATTCGTCACTGTCAGCTCATGAAGAAGCCTGCTGAGCCATGCTAATTCAGCCACCAACCTTCTTATGCTCCTATACTCTGCTTTTGCTGAGGGAAGACTCACTGATTGTTGCTTTTTGGATTTGCAGGAGATTAAGGTGTTCTCGAGGAAGACTAAGTATCCACTCACAGACTTGCGAGAGTGCACACAAGATGCCCAATTTGAGTCACAATAGGATATAAACTCACAATTTGGATCATTATTAAGCAAAATACCAAGAGAGGGACTTCCCTTTCGGTACTTAACAACGTGTAGTGCAGCTTGGTAATGAGGAATTCTGGGTCCCTGCATGAACTGACTAAGATGTTGTACAGCAAAAGCAATGTCGGGTCTAGTGTTAGATAAAAAATTCAGTTTTCCAACCAACTTTCTATACAAGGTTGGGTCATTAAAAAGCTCCCCTTCATTCGACATGAGCTAGGAATTGAGCTCCAAAGGAGTAACAACTGGAGATGAAAACTCACACCCAAATTCATGTATAAGATCTTTTGTAAACTTATGCTGAGTCAACAAAAGTCCTTCTGCAGATTTGAGGACCTCTATCCCCAAAAAATAACTTACATGGCCCAAATCTTTTACTTTGAAAGTTCTGTCCAAGAAAAGCTTGATGTCCTTGATCTCAGCTTCATCATTTCTAGTTATCAAGATGTCATCCACATAAACTGCGAGAAAAACAACAAAAAAAACCACTTTTCTTCCAAAAAAGGGAGTAATCATTTTCAGAATGATGATACCCCTTAGTATATAAAGTTCCTGCAAGTTTGGCATACCATTGCCTAGATGCTTGCTTTAAGCCATATAGAGATTTGTTTAGTTTGCAAACAGCATTTGGCACATCAGTAATTAAGCCTGGTGGGGGCCTCATGTATATATCCTCATGCAAATCACCATGCAAAAAGGCATTATTAACATCAAGTTGGTGAAGAAACCACCCATTTTTCACAACTACAGCCATTAAAGACCTAACAGTAGTCATTTCTACTACTGGGGAAAAGGTCTCAGTAAAGTCAATCCTTTCATTTTGAGTGAAACCTTGAACTACCAATCTAGCTTTGAGTCTTTCCACAGTTCCATCAGCCCTATGTTTTACTTTATACACTTATTTACATCCTATTGGTCTTTTTCCATGAGGTAAAGAAACAACTTCCCAAGTGTTATTGAGAAGAAGAAGAGCTTGAAATTCATCCTCCATGGCTTGCTGCCACCCAGGATGTTTAGATGCTTCACTATATGAGCTAGGTTCATTATAATTAAGATGCTCTAACAGTGACTTACTATCGTGGTGAAGTGAAGTGAAACAAAAAGAAGAGGTGGTATGAATAGATAAATTGGTGGCAGTGGCTAGGCAAAGGTTATCAGATTCATGGTTGCTAGCTATACAAGATTAATCCTCCAAGTATGAGGGAGTTTTATGAGTTCTGGAAGACCTCCTAAGAGGGACAATTGAAGGGTGCTCATTGGGTGAAGTGACTATTTCATCAGTGGACAAGTGCTTCTCTAAGACTTGTTGATCATTGTGCAACATATTAGGGTCTGTCCTAGCTTCTTCATGAGGATTTTCATGACAAAACTTGATGAAAAGGCACTCCTGGGTCAAGAGTTTCCTCCTCAACAGACGGTTGATGTTCAGATAAAAAAGGAAAAACATCCTCATAAAATTTAATATCTCTAGATACAAAGAATTGTTGTGAGTCCAAGGACATGAGTTTATAGGCCTTTTTACCCATGGGGTAGCCAAGGAAGACACATGGTGTAGCCCTTGGTTGAAGTTTTGATCTTCCCTGCTTTAGAGTAGAAGCATAACACAGACACCCAAAATTTTTCAAGTTGCTTAAAATAGGTTTATTTCCATGCAAGAGTTCAAAAGGGGTTTTGTTTTTGAGAACAACAGAAGGCATTCTGTTGATCAAATATGTCGCAGTCATCAAACAATCCCCCAAAAATTTGATTGGTAGGTTAGACTGGTGATAAGCCGCAAGTGAACGGGTGTACGTGTAGCAAGTATCAAGGTCGATCCCACAGGGACTTTGCTAACTACACACCAAACTAGCTTCCTAAGTGATTGCTAAATCGGACGGGTTTTAGATTGAGAATAACTAATTCTAGTTCTAGTCACTAAAAAGGTCAAATAAATCAAATATTCACACAATTCACAAGATGAAATCATTATGAGAAAGACGTTTAGAGGATAAAACCTAAGTAACTCTATGAATCAAACAAGTGGATTGAACATGTATGTCACTAATTTGGTACATTTTAGGGTCGATAATCGCATAATGTATTCCGTAGCGAGCTTTTGGCAATGAAACGGATTGCTTAGTAAAAATGATCTATTGGACTCTTTATTGTGTCAATTTTATCTAAGTTAAATATCAAATTATCCAATGACCCCTAGTTACAAAGTCTTCTATCTCTAGTTCACTTCATATACTAGTTTAATCCTAAGGGTTCCGGTTCGGTACTTCACTCAACAATCTATAACCATGTTAATGGTGATCAAGCAAGAGCAATGACATACAAAATCATAGGATAAATAAAATGCATTCAAACTAAATTAACATACTTGTTCAATCCAACAACACTCAATCCATAAGAGAAACCAACAAGGGTTTATCCCCGAAATTAAAGAAAACTTCTCACTACGCATGTTCAACTCACAAAACATAACAAAATCTACTCTAAAAAGCATGAAATCTAAGAGAAAGAGAAGTAAACCGAGATGAAAATCGTTCCTCGCTTGAATGGTAGTCGGTGGGGACTTTTGCTCCTCCACTTCAATGGATTTCTTGAGAATCGATCTTTGAACTCCAATAAACTCTTAATCTTCAACTAAGGGTGAATGTGGATGGATTTGTGGAGGAAGGGATGGATGATGGTAGAGATGGAGATGGATGGTGAATGGGAGTGAATGAATGAAGGTGGATGGTGATGGATGAATCAGCCGAATCTACAATTATATAGCCATTAAGAGAAGTTGAAACGACCAAATCGTCATAAATAGGGCTAACACGGACCGTGTTGTTGTCAACACAGGTCGTGTTGATGGTTTTTGGGGAAATTAGGCTCTCTGGAGGCCAACACGGACCGTGTTGATGTCAACACGGGTCATGTTGATGTCAACACGGGTCGTGTTGGTTCTGGAGTTTTCTCCTTCGTCCGGTGTCCGATTGACTTGATTCTTGAATTTTCGGAAAGCTCTAGGAGTCTACTTTTCATTGGTATAAGTCTTGAAGTCATAGCATATTTGTGGAAATGATGGTGACCAAAAGAGTGGACATATATCAGTTTTCGCACACTTTCTGCTACTTTACTCATAACTCCATCATCTCAACTCGGAATTGACCTTATAATATATCTCCGAAAGCTCTTTTAGTGATGAATCAAGTAATGGATGTGAGCTTTGGAGTTCATATCACTAATCTGCACAAATTGAACAAAATACAAAGAACTCAGTTAAGATAGCGAAATAAGATCATAAAAGATCAATTAAGCACATTAATCCCCAAATTTCACTATCAAAATGCTTCCAATATATAGTCACTATATGCCCTCATCAAATTCCCCCATGCTTAGTTCTTGCTTGTCCCCAAGCAATTCCAGACTCACAAAAGAAAAGAAAAGAAAAGAAATAAAAACACGGGGACAAAAGACTCAAAAACAAAACAAAACAAAAGACAAAATGAACAAAGATTTTTATTTATAATCTCCTTAGAAAAGCATCAACATGATCTTTCAATCAACTAAATCTAATCTAGAACACCCCAAAAGTGAATCAAAGTCCATATAAAAGAGAAGGAGAAGCATTGGAAAGATTTATAAGCACTACACTTCTCAAGTTCAAACCAATCATCCCTAATCACAAATGAAGCCAGCAGGCACATATTTAATAAGAAACTCGGCAGATCGAGAGCAACCTCACTTTTGGGAATGTGGAAACACTCCTCTCATGTGTTTAAATGTGAATAAATCATTGAAGGTTCGCTCAATACTCAAACCAAAGCAACATCCTACCATAAGCTTGCAAAATATCTCAATTCTCTACCGCTAATATGCAATGCACAATGACAATCAAGAGGACTTTCAAAAGGGTTGTAATAGGGCTAAGGTTAAGGGTAAGAAGTTGAAATATATTTGCGGAAGTGGAGCTAAAAACTCAAGCTTGGAGCATAAACCTCACCAAATTTGCACAAACAAAACTTTCACACCTTATATTCACTACAACGCATCCCATAATCAAGTGGAAATCGCCTCAAATCAAAGAAAATAAACTAACAAACTACTAAACACTTTATTTCTACCATTTTTCATTCCTTTTTTTTTTCCTTTTTTTTCTCTTTTTTCTCTTTTTGCTTTTTTTTTCTTTTTTTATTTTTTTTTTCAAAATGAACTACAACTCAAAACAAATAAATATATAATTATAAGGCAAATTTCCACCTCAACCCATATCAAGCTACAATTGGGAGCAATCTCATGATATTCAACTCCACAACATCCCAACAAAACCAAACGACAAAAACACCATAATAAACCCAACTCTTCACACTCTAACACTCCAAGCATAGGCTTAAGGGTAGGAAATTCAATATTCAGCCATGACTTTTAATATAGGTAATCAAAAGAAAGAGTGATACAAGGCTAAAAGAGGGTTAAAGGCGGATTTTAACATGTAAAGGGTGGCTATTTGGCTATGTAGCTAAAATATATATAACAATGCTTCTATCATATTATCAAAGCACAAGCAAAAATGCAATTTCAAAGAGATACATTGCAAGTTCTAGAGAATGAAACTAAGGATGAGTCACACATGGAAAATATGAGACTAATAAAAATGATTAGTCATTTTAAGGCTTTGTGGTCTTACGAGTAAAAACTCTCAAATAAACCTAGCTCAAATAGATGTATATGCCAAACTCATTCCAATAGATCATAAGGGGAATCAATCATCGCTTTCAAAATGCAGTGCTCAACTCAATAAGCTTTCACAAACTCTTTTCATGACTGTTATTCACAAATGGGCTACTCAAGATTAAATCTAGTTAAAAGAAAACCTAGACTTTTTCCCTCAATTTTTTAATTTTTCTAATTTTCTGATTTTTTGGAATTTTCTTATCTCAAAATAAAAACTAAAACTAAACTAAATGCAAACCTAGAAAATAAAACTAACTAAAAACTAAGAAAATAAAGAAAATAAAAATCAGGGATGAATCTAACTAATGCAACTAGGTGGATGCAATTATTTATAAATAAACAGCACCAAAAAACTAAGAAAAACAAACAAAAACAAACTCAAGACACTACTACACATTTATACAATTTCCCCCATGCTTGGACAAAGCATTGCCCTCAATGCAAGCACATTCAAATAAATTGAAAAAGGGGAAATAAAGAAAGATCTCACCAGGTTAGGTGTTGGATGCACCTAAACTATCGCCTCTTCAAGAATGGGGCGAATGGAGCATCAGCCGCTCCATCAAGAACTCAAGACTGGGGCCATTACTTCAGATGCCGTCAATGCCCTTAGAAGATTGTCAAACTCCTCAGTATGCGGTTTACAAGCTTGCAAATAAGAGAGTAACAAAAGAATTATAGAAGAAAATGTAAGTATCGCTCTCTTAAATAGATCAAAGGCCTTAGAAAAATCAAAACAATCAAAATAAGTTGTCCACATGAGTTTTCTTGGCAAGTCCTCTAGGTAAATACAATATAGATCAAGAGAGGAATGGTACCCTCTTAATGCACCTATGGACAAATAAAGAATATTGTTGTTCCCCTCAAGCATATCACAAGAATTAACACATAGCCCACATCAACGTGAACACATATGGTCTCTTCAACAAAAGGTGGCTCATCTAGGCATTTAGGAGAATAGTAAAGTGGTGAACAAGGAGTAGAAGCATGGAATAAGACATTGGAAGTAGGGAGTACAACATCATCAAATTCTTTGCTTGAAGGATCTAATCCACCCACAACCCCCTCACAAGCCTCCTTATCAATAGTATCAATTGACCCATGAGAAAAATCATCATCATACCTAGCATCAAACCCATGGGATTCACTCATCTTAAACCCTATCGACTGAAAAAAAAGGGAAGGGTACATCATGAAAAGCAAAGACACCATCAGTAGTGTCTCTAGGTAAGCTAGGATGGGAATGAGCAACAATTGGCAAAGATGACTCAGAAAGGTCAACTATTTCCTCTAGATTAGCTTCTAATTTATCTTGTTGCTCTAGCATTGCCCTCATTAAAATCTCAAGTCTGGCTAATCCAGGGCATGTAGAATCATCATGGTCAAGAGAACAACATAAACGACAAGGAGACGAACAATGGGGTTGAGTATATAATCTAGCATGAGATGCAAAAGGATTAGAGTAAGAGTAACCAGATGCACAAAAAGAATTCTCAAAATAAAGTGTATCACGTGCAAGCCACTCAAGCAAACTCCAAGCTTCATCAACAGTTCTAGCATAAAAACCAAAATACTCTAATAGAGTACAAGTCTCACTATTCATCCCCTCAACAACAATATCAAGAATATCTGATTTCCCAGGCTCAACACCACATGGAACAGGACAAGCAAGTAATCGCTCAAAATAGCGCCAAAATAACTCCTAATCAAATTGGGGGAAATAGATAATTGCCATTTTTTTTGAATTTTTTTTTTGAGAAAAACAATGAAAATGAGAAAAACAAAAAGAAAAATGATCTAGTCAATCTAAGGATATTCGTTCGGTGGCGACTAGGGACAAAGTCCCCGGCAACGGCGCCAAAAACTTGATAAGCCGCAGGTGCACGGGTGTACGTGTAGCAAGTATCAAAGTCGATCGCACAGGGACTTTGCTAACTACACACCAAACTAGCCCAAAGTGATTGCTAAATCGGATGGGGTTTAGATTGAGAATAACTAATTCTAGTTCTAGTCACTAAAAAGGTCAAATAAATCAAATATTCACAAAATTCACAAGATGAAATCAATATGAGAAAGACGTTTAGAGGATAAAACCTAAGTAACTCTATGAATCAAACAAGTGGATTGAACATGTATGTCACTAATTTGGTACATTTTAGGGTCGATAATCGCATAATGTATTCCGTAGCGAGCTTTTGGCAATGAAACGGATTGCTTAGTAAAAATGATCTATTGGACTCTTTATTGTGTCAATTTTATCTAAGTTAAATATCAAATTATCCAATGACCCCTAGTTACAAAGTCTTCTATCTCTAGTTCACTTCATATACTAGTTTAATCCTAAGGGTTCCGATTATCGAATTTCTCCATTCGGTACTTCACTCAACAATCTATAACCATGCTAATGGTGATCAAGCAAAAGCAATGACATACAAAATCAAAGGATAAATAAAATGCATTCAAACTAAATTAACATACTTGTTCAATCCAACAACACTCAATCCATAAAAGAAACTGAAGCATATCGTGATGGGTCCCGATCCCTAAAATCCATGGTCTCCAAGCCTTCCCGTACCCCTTTCATAAAACAAGAGAAACATGACTTCAAGGTCGGGTGTGAGGTGCATTATAAGGTGGACCCGGGACCCTGGAGGCGTGGTTTGATCGGCAACGGGTGTGGCATCCACTTTAAATGGGACCCCGGACCATGGAAGTGGAGCTACGAGTCCACGTCGGGACCAACTTCGGGCCTTTAAAATGGTTCGAAGTCCTTCGGCAAGAATAAGCGCAAACGGGTCAAAGTGGGTTTGTCGGAATGTACGCACCTTCACGTTTCGGGTCATAACTCCTTCAATACAACTCCGATGAGGCTCAAATTTTGGGAGCTTATAGTACACACCGAGAGCTTTCCAACGATATCTTACGGGCCTAAAACGGAGTTCGGATGAAGAAGTTATGCGCATTTGAAGTCGGCAGGGAAAACTGCCCAGAAGCGTGGCTCGCCCGAGCCAACCAGTGGCTCGCCCGAGCCACCATTCTGCCCAAGCGACGAAGGCACCTCGCCGAGCAAACAAGCTGGCTCGCCCGAGCCAGCATTCTGTCACGGACGCGACCCACCCAGGCCAGCGACTGGCGGCAGGCAGAGGACCTGCTCGCCCGAGCCGACCTCCTGCTCGCCCGAGCCAGCGTTCTGGAAGACGCCGTTTCTTCGCTGTTTTGACTTAATTTTAGGATTAGTATAAATAGCTAGTTGTTATGTGTTTCCAGCAGCTTTTGATGAATTATGAACATGCTTATGCATTGGTTAGGGTTTCCCTAAACTTCTCTCAAAATCTAGATTACTTTATCCATTAATTAAATGGTGGTGTTTCTAGTCATTCCTTTATTGATCATTTGGTGGATTCTTCCTTTATGATGGTCATGGTGGGGTGTTAGGCCTTTGGTGGTGGAATCTCCTTTATCCAAGGTCATATCCAATCCTTTTGGGGTTTCAAGCTTTTGTTGATTGTTGATTCAAGATTCTCAAGCTAGTCCATCAATCTCTCCCACCACGCCACGCTCCAGAAACCAACAAGGGTTTATCCCCCAAACTAAAGAAAACTACTCACTACTCATGTTCAACTCACAAAATATAACAAAATCTACTCTAAAAAGCATGAAATCTATGCATACTCTCATTCTCCACCACTGTCAACCAACAAGGGTTTGATCCATGAACGGTAATGGAAAATGGTCTTTTCTCGTAGCCTTATTGAGTTTCCTGTAATCTATGCATACTCTCCATCCCGATGGAATGCGGGTCGACACTAATTCACCCCTCTCATTCTCCACCACTGTCAACCCGGCCTTCTTAGGGACTACATGTATAGGACTAACCCACTTACTGTCAGAAATCGGGTAAATGATGTCATTATCTAACCATTTCAGAATCTCCTTCTTAACCACCTCCTTCATTTGGGGATTGAGTCTCCTTAAAGGGTCCCTCTGGGCTACACTATCATCTTCCAAAAATATCCTGTGTTGCACAATAGATGGACTAATCCCCCTAATGTCTCCAATCGTCCATCCCAAAGCCCCTCTATTTATCCTAAGAACCTCGACTAGTTTTTTTTTCTTGGTCCTCTCCTAGGTTCGAAGCTATGATAACCGGGTAAGTCTCACTAGGGCCAAGGAAAACATACTTTAACTCGGAAGGAAGGGGTTTAAGTTCAAGGGTTCTAGAAGATGGTGGCTCAGGTTCTATGATATCAGGCACATGTTGAGAGGCAAACAGAGATTCATAAAGCAATTCACCGTCAAACACATCAGAATCACATAATGAAGTTACACAGTCGGGGTCGAATCCTAACTCAACAAGATCACTCACACAAGGGGCAACATCCAGATCAACAGGGTTATCACTCTCAAGGTCACTAATCCAATTCACAGCATTACACTCTTGCTCATCATGTCCTAATGGTGACTTTTGTAGGTCAAAAATATTCAATTCCATAGTCAAATTCCCAAAAGTCAGTTTCATTCTCCCATCTTTACAATTAATCCAAGCATTAGATGTAGCTAAAAAGGGTCTACCTAGAATGACCGGAATCTCGTCACGAGGACTCTGAACCCTAGCTGTCTCTAACACAACAAAGTCTACAGGGAAGACAAAGGTCCCGACTTGGATCAACACATCCTCAACTACCCCCCTAGGCACTCTCGTAGACCGATCAGCTAATTAGAGAACCATTCTTGTAGGTTTCAATTCCCCCAACCCCAAGGTCTCATAAACATGTAAAGGTAGCAAGTTGACACTCGCCCCTAAGTCAAGGAGGGCTCTCTCAATCTGACTGTCTCCTATGGTAATAGAAATAGTTGGGCATCCTGGGTCCTTATATTTCACTGGAACCTGACTAGACAAGATGGAGCTCACATTAGAGGCCAAAAAGGCCTTTTTAGGAACCTGAGTTGCTCTCTTCGTTGTACACAATTCTTTGAGGAACCTAGCGTAGGAAGGACATTGCTGAATAGCGTCCAACAAGGGAATGTTGATCTTGACTTGAGAAAAAGTCTCCCTAATCTTTTCAAGAAATTTTTGATCCTTAGTTCCCCTCAACCTTTGAGGATAAGGTGGGGAAGGCTTATACACCACCGGTTGAACAGGATTGGAACTAGGGAGCACTCTAGGTGAGGTCTTAGGACTCAGGTTGTCACCTAAGTTGGTCAACCTCTCTTCCTCGCACGGCTCATCCTCAACTAGCTCATCACAAGGTCCAACACTCACATGTTGTTTCCTAGGCGAATCTGAAGGTAATTCTCTAATCTGATTGTCCACTTCCCTTCCTGATCTAAGAGTAATCACCGCATTAAGCCCCCTAACATGGTTTGGGTCACAAGAGGACGAACTAGAAGCTTTCCCCTTAGGGTTCGCCTCCGGTTGTCCAGGAAAAGTTCCCCTATCCCTATTAGACATCATGAGTTGGGCTACACTCTCATTCAATTGTTTCACCATTTTCGCCATGTCACTCATCGTATCCTCAACCCTACTCAAACCAGACTCTAACTCTTTATACTTCCTATCCCCTCTATCCTCACCTTGGTATCCTGGTGGAGGTCGGGTATGGGCTATCTGGGCATGGACGGTCTGTCCTCGAGGTGCTTGATAAGCAACCTGAGGTGGTGGTCTTGGTTGGGTTTGATGTTGGTGAGGGGGAGGTGGGTTTCCTTGGAAACTTCCTCCTTGGTGCATCGGTGGCCTCAAAACATTTTGGTTATCCGGCCCGTAAGACAAGAAAGGGTGTTTTGGCACCCCAGGGAATTGGTAGGGCCGGTACTGGTTAAACATAGCATTCACATTTTCCACATTAGTTGACACATGTTGCAAATACAAAGGACAATTAGCATATACATGGTCAGGTCCTTGGCACCAAGCACAAATCAAAGAAGATTGAGGGTTCGGAGACACGGGTCGCTCTACAGAATTCACTTGGGCCTTGGTTGGGTCTTAGGCGCTAGTTCTTTGTTGAGCTAAGGTTTTATCATGTTCTCTAGAGAAGCAAACCTAGCCTCGTGCCAGATCTCACTCACCGCATGAACCCCTCCCCGTGCATTAGACAACTGTGCCCTTATGGACTCATCCCTAGTGTTTCCCCATTGCATTACTCTTTCTGACATATACTCCAAAAAATCCCAAGCTTCCTCCGCAGTTTTATCCAATAATCCCCCTTGACACATAGATTCTAAGGCCACTCGGGTTTCCTGATCTATCCCCTCATACACTATCTGGCACAGTCTCACTAGGTCAAACCCATGGTGGGGAAATTGGGACAAAAGATTCTTGAACCTCTCAAAAGCTTTCCAGTAAGGCTCCCCCTTATCCTGTCTAAACTTCAAGATAGAATTTCTCATTTGAACTGCCATGGAATTTGGGAAATACCTCTTCATAAATACTTTCAAGAAACTATCCCATGAGTTTATGGACCCCGGTTTGATACTATACATCCACCTCTTTGCCGAATCTCGCAGAGCGAAGGGCAAATATTTCAACAGAACATAATCTAAAGGTACCCCAGGTGGTGTGACCATACTAAGGTACTCCTTATACTCTGCTGTCCAGATAAGTGCCAACCCCGTCCCAGTAAAAAGAGGTAGGTTTTGAGTATGATACTGTCTGGGATCAAACGTAACTCCCTGAGGTAGGGTCGGTAACACAAAGCACGATGGAGGCGGGTCATAAGATGGATAGAGCTGGTCGCTCAAGGTAACCCTCGGTCCTTCCTCACCCATGTTAGGCGGGTCGACTAAAGGTTTCTCTACCCTAACCAGTCTACTAGTTTCCGGTTGTCGAACCCATCCTATCGAATGACGCACTTTCTCCTTTTTAGTTGGTTTTTCTATTTTTTTTAATTTTTAGTGATTTTTAAACTTGCTACTAAACAAGCAAAGCAATTAAACTATTCACACTATTCACAAACAAACCAATTCTAAACTCCCAAATAACGCCATCCCCGGCAACGGCGCCATTGTTCGGTTGCGTATTTTTGTGGTTTTAAGTAAGGGTTGTCGGTCTCAGGGATGGGTGTTAGGTTTAATTTAGGTAATTGGTTTGTGTTCAAGGGGGTTTTCTCAATGCGGAAAGCAATAAATTATGTAAATAAGCAATAAACTACCCTAAACATGATGATAATTAAGAAAGCCATAAAAGATGAAAGCAACTAAAAGCATGAAATTAAGAAAGCAATAAAACTAAGACTAATTAATGAAATTAAGAACAAGGGATTATACCTTTGATGATCCAAACTTTCACTAACCTTCAATCTACTTGGCTTTCTCCCGAACAAACAAGAAATCGTGAATTGGATTACTAAGAATCCCCAAATCCCCACTTGAGAGTGGAATTTGTGACCCTTAATCCCCCTTTTCACTAAAAGTTGGATTGGATGTTTTTGTGGTTAACACTATGAACTTTCAAAGGCAAAATTAAATCAAAGCTAAGCACAAGGTAATAAAGATTAATGAAGGCTGAAATTACTTGAAGAAAATTGATTACAATCAAGAATCCCAAAAACTTGAAGAACAAGACAAGAGAGAAAAACTTAGAGAGAGAAAGTAGAGTTTAATTAAGAAAGCATTAAAAACCCCTAATTACAAACTAAAAGCTTCAGCTGAATTTCCTCCTAAAAGAGTCGCAGCTATTACTCTTTATAATACCCTAAGTTTGTTTCACAAAACGCAGCATTTTGTTCCCAGATTATACGCAGAATTTGGAATTGGCTCGGGCGAGCCAAAATCCTGCTCGGGCGAGCCGGCGTTCTGGTTGCCTGTCCCTCGTTCTTGACTTTTCTTGGGCTCGAAGCCAGCTCGGCGAGCGGATTCTTGCTCGGCGGCGAGCGTTACGTTGCTGTCGCCGTTCTTCGGCCTTCCCTTCGGCTCGAAGCCCAGCTCGGCCGAGATTCTTGCTTTCGAGCGGCTGCTCTGTCTCACCTCCCCTTGGTTCATATTTTAGTCGACTATTTTTCTGTACTCCAGGAACACTGCTCGGGCGAGCCACCATTCGCTTCGGTCGAGCGGACTAATCTCACCGATTGTGAGTTTTTGCTCCGTTTTGTCGCCTTTTTCGATCGCTTACTTATTTTCCTACAAAACTACAAAAAAACTCATAACTAGAATAACACACGGGGTTAGAACATACAAAAACTCCCTAATAAAGAGAAGAATTCGTCTCGAAACGAGACCGAACACCGCTCCCACATAAGGGTTTGCTCGCCCCGAGCAAACTAAAAACAAAGAAAAGAACTAGAAAGAGAAACTAAAAAAAAACCTAACTCACTTTCGCAGGAATCGCGGATGCATTTAGCATATGCATCAAGCCCTTTAAACCCCCCGGCAGCCCGGGTGGACGAGGTAGTTCTCGTGAGGGTTTATAGCAACTATACCCACAAAAGCCATAGAAAAAGGAGCGAGGGAAAGTGAAAAACAAAACAAGTTCAAAAGAAAAGAAAAAGAGAACTGCTCGTTTCAATGAATCAAGCTGTTTCAATTAAGAAAACGGTATTAATCCTCCGAAAGGAACCGTTATGAGCATCTCACAACGTCTAACCCAAACAACTGCCAATCTTAGAAATTTTTAAACCAAAACACTTCCTGATGAGCAAAATACCTCGTGCATATGTGCAAGTGGGCTCTAGTCGGTTTTTCCTATCCTAAACCAGACAATCAGAGTTGTTCTCATGCTCAAGCTCGGAATTATCTATCCTACTTCACTCTTGGTTTTTCTTTTAACCTCTCTTTTCTTTCTTTTTCTTACTTTGCTCTTTTCTTTTTACTTTTCTCTTTTCTACCCATTATTGTGCTCAACTCTTTTTTTCCTTTTTCTTGCTTCGCTCTTTTCTTTCTTTTTCAAAACCTACGCTCTTTTATTTCCACTCAATCCGTTTTGTGTCTTTTAGAGCGTTTGTGTCGGGTTTTGCGGGATTTAAGCACCGGCCTTCGCAAAGGGTTACCCTCCCTGCTGGGTTTCTCCATACGTGAGTCATTGCACTTAAGGGGCATAGGGTGCCGATCCACCCAAACCAACCCATGACGGTAGGCCCGACAATAATTATTTAATGCATTAATTAAGAGCTTGAGCAATTGAACAACTAAAACCGTCTAACTTAGGTAAGAATTCACAGTTAAAGCGTGTAAGAATTGAGGATTCCGCTTTCCCATTCCATGTAGAGGTCTAATAGAAATAAGTCATGGCAATTGTCCAAGTTATGGTCGAAAATGCTCAAACCGGTTACTTTCAAAGAAGATTAAGAACGGCTTCTTGATTTCAACAACGAAATCCAAGAAACAAAGCAAAAACAAAAAAAAACGAAAACGAACACTTTGAAGATTTTTCACTCCCTTCTTGCTCCTTTTCACAAAATTTTTTTCAAATTTTTCGACACAAACTACGAAAAATAAAAACAAAGACTCAAAACTAGGTGATCTACCCATGACAAATGGAAGTATCACCCCCCACTCCCACACAAAACTTCACAATGTCCCCATTGTGAGAAGAAGGGTGTCACAAATAAGGTAGAAAACCTAAAAACACACAACAAACACATAATAAACAATAAATGGTGGCGACCCGAGCTCCAACAACAATGATATCCCAACATTCACACTCAAGGGGTTCGCCACCCAAAAAGAAAATCAAGCATGCATCATGGATCAACAATATATTCACAATGAGAAGGATGGTTAAAAGATGATACCTGAAGATCGCCAAGTTAAGCACATCCAAGCACACGATCCACGAACGCAATGTCAGAAAAAGAAACTTCAAATATTCACAAATGTACATGATCATTGACTAACCTTAACCCCGAATCTCACTATATGAGGCGGGAATCAAGGGTGAAATGCCGTGCCACTGCCCAGAAACATTACACAACCCCTCGCGCATGAATATCTCAAAATGAAAGCACACAACGAATGCAAAATAACAGAGGGGAGTGCGAAATGCTCACAATCACTGCTCCTCACCTCCCGGAGGAGGGTATGGATAGTAGGGAAAGTACGTCGGGTAATACTGGTTGACATAGTCGGGTGGTGCCGGTGCATGGTCGGCGATAGCATAGTGATAATAACCCCAATCTCTCCAATATTGATTCTGTTGATGGAAGTACTCATCATAGCGCTGAAAGTATCCTTCGTGCCGTTCAAGGGTCGACTGTTGCGCACGAAGGAGTTCCTGTTAACTTTCCATCAAGTTGTACGTACTTTGTAGCAAAGTTCGCTGTTCACGGAGGTCGACACTCAGTTGGTCTAACCGACTTGCCAAGTGCCCCATCGTAATCTCCTGGGAAGTACTACCACTAGCTTCACCTTGGGTTGCCGGCTGCTCCTCTTCTTCCACATTTTCGCTCACAAATGGGTCATCGGGCCCCCCAACTCGACGGTTGCTCCTTGGATCTTCGCCACATGACCAGTTATGTTGATTGGTCACATCCAACCAACGTGCAGCTCGCGCGTGGTCCAAATGAATGGAAGTTGCATACTTATCCGAGCCATGCTTGTATATATGCTTGGTGTTGTGACGCTCAAAGATACCCATGCGTTGCAATCTAATACCATCGATGGGGTCGGGAAAATACCTCTGGGTGAACTTGTGGATATATCCTCTAAAACCTTTCTTCATCAAAAAGTGGCAAATGATATGCCCCATTCCAATCGTAGAGGTTAGGTGTTTACAGGTAATGTCTTTGAAGCAGTGCAAGATGCATGACCCCGTGTTCACCCGCTTCCCTTGGAGGGTGTTAAAGATGATGAACAAATCATCCCTCCGCACATTTGCCCTCCCATCGTCTCTTCCGAAGACCGAATTTGAAACTATGCGATGAAAAATTCGGATCGCTAAGTTACAAAAATCACGAGACTTGGAATTTCTGGTCAAGAATAAGCAATCCTCAAGAGCATTCGCCGTTTGATGTTTCCGACGTCAACAAGTGAGACTCTTCATAGCAGCTTGCTCATCGAAATGCGCACTATCCTCATAATACAACCCGTCTATCGGTAACCCAAGTACTTGACAAAATTCTTGCACCGTGCACGTTTTCTCCTTGTTGTCCACCCTATATCGAAACTTAGCTTGGCGTGTTTCGACATCCTCAACTTGGAAGGAACTGAGGAACTCCAGAATTGGTTGATCGTAAAGAGACTCGTCAATCTTAATGAAGGACTCCCAACCCAAGACCCTTATAATGTAATCAAAACTAGGGCCACAATACACCTTCTTCACGGTGGCTTCATCATAAACGTCCGGAGCACAAAGTTTCCGGTGTTGATAAAGCTCATATCTCTCGCGATGATGCTCATCCCGGAACCGAATTCGCAATTCCGGGTTAGCCTGAAGAAGCGTGGGCGGTTGGGCCTTGTAACGATCTTTATCCACCGCCGCCGATGAAGACTCGGGCGGTGTAGACCCCGAAAAATTGATCGATGACCCTTTTTTTCGCGGCGCTACTTAAAAGTGATTGGGAGCCGACTAGGATTGCTTAACCTTAAATAAGGTTGAACTTTTAAGAATGTTTGAGTTAGCAGGTTAAAAAAACGATTTAGCGCTCGAGGTTTACCTTTAGGGAAGGAAAAAAAAAAGAAACAAAAAGGAGGGAAAAACAACCAGGAACCCGTCTGAGTTCGTGGCGGAACCTAGACGGGTTCTTGACTATTAAACCCCACGAAAAGGAAAACAAAAGAAAAAAAAAGAAAAGAGAAAGGTGAGGAACCCGTCTGGGTTCTCGAATAAACGTAAAGAAAAGTCATAGAAACCCTAAAAAAAAGAAAACAAGGTGCAAAAGAGAGTCGCCAGTTGAATTTTAGGAGAAAAACAATAAACCGTTAAAGAAATAGACTCCAGCCTGCGAATCCAGAGATGGATTCGGGGGTAAGGTTACGAATTTGACAATCAAAATCGTCAAACCCGCCTATTCAAACGAATAGACTCTACTAGAATTAAATTAAAGCGAAAGATTGAAAAAGAGGGAGGAATTGAATAAATTTCACGAGTTTATCATTAATGTCATGCAAAGAAACGAAAGAAAAAGAAAATAAAATTACATTATATACATTAATACAAGAATCATGCTAACCTTTAGTGAAGTAGCATGCAAAGGGGAGAGAAGAGAGAGAATATACTAGTGTCAATACTCCTAGTATATTCTTCCTCTATGGAAGGGAAAGAAGGGTTTAATTTATAGTGGGGTAGGAGGAGTAGGGGGGAGGCGTTTAGGGTTTAGGTTTAGCCGCCGCATCAAACTCACCAGTGTTCGGCTTTGGACCGAGCTGTGTTCGGCCCAGGAACCCAGACGGGTTCCTGCTGAGCTGAGCCATGTTCAGGCCCAAGGAACCCAGACGGGTTCCTGCCTGGCTCAAACAGGCTTTTTGGCCTTACAGACCTCAGCCGGTTTCATGGGCCATTTTGTTTGCTTTCGGGTTTAGGTGGGTGAGGGGCTTGCATGCTACTAAACTATTCGGCTAGCTTATTTTCTAAAACTAGTACTAAAAATACTGATACAAAATTCAGCGTCTACAGATAGCCCCCACTTTGATCGAGTTTGAGTAAAACGATGATCAAAGTAGTCTTGATGATCTTGGATGTGAATCAGAAGCCTGTTCTAAAGCTGGTTGACGCTTGGAAGCTGGGTCCTGCGTCGATGTCGATATGTTGTTCATCGCATTGTGGAGGCCCGATGACGGCCGTTGTTGATGAAGTGTCGCGTATTAGCCCGGCGACGGCTGATGTCATGTATTGTTAAGACCCGATGACGGCCGTTGTTGACGAAGTGTCGCGTATTAGCCCGGCGACGGCTGATGTTGATGGAGTGCCGCGTATTAGCCCGGCGACGGCTGATGTTGATGAAGTGTCGCGTATTAGCCCGGCGACGGCTGATGATGTGTGAAGTGTCGCGTATTAGCCCGGCGACGGCTGATGTTGATGAAGTGTCGCGTATTAGCCCGGCGACGGCTGATGAAGTGTCGCGTATTAGCCCGGCGACGGCTGATGAAGTGTCGCGTATTAGCCCGGCGACGGCTGATGTTGATGAAGTGTCGCGTATTAGCCCGGCGACGGCTGATGAAGTGTCGCGTATTAGCCCGGCGACGGCTGATGTTGATGAAGTGTCGCGTATTAGCCCGGCGACGGCTGATGTTGATGAAGTGTCGCGTATTAGCCCGGCGACGGCTGATGAAGCGTCAGACAGCGGCGGCCGGTGGTGTTGATGAAGTGTCGCAGACAGCCCGGCGACGGTGATGAAGTGTCGCCAGACAGCCCGGCCGACTACCGATGTTGATGAAGTGTCGCGTATTAGCCCGGCGACGGCTGATGTTGATGAAGTGTCGCGTATTAGCCCGGCGACGGCTGTTGAAGTGTCGCGTATTAGCCCGGTGACGGCTGATGAAGTGTCGCGTATTAGCCCGGCGACGGCTTATGTTGATGAAGTGTCGCGTATTAGCCCGGCGACGGCTGATGTTGATGAAGCGTCGCGTATTAGCCCGGCGACGGCTATTGAAGTGTCGCGTATTAGCCCGGCGACGGCTGATGAAGTGTCGCGTATTAGCCCGGCGACGGCTGATGAAGTGTCGCGTATTAGCCCGGCGACGGCTGTTGAAGTGTCGCGTATTAGCCCGGCGACGGCTGTTGGTGTTATGTATTGTTAGGGCCCGATGACGGCCGCTGTATTTCGCGCATTGTCCTGCGAGAAAGGAAGAAAGAAGGCATCAGTTTATTTGAAATCCAAAGTGAGTCAGAGAATTTACCTGTCAGTTTATGTCTTGAAAATGGGTTCGAGTTTGCCCTTGCTTTGGGCTTGAATTAGAATGACGAATTTGGGCTCGCTTTGGCTCTGAAATCCCGTCTGAAGTCGCGAATTGGGCTTGCAGTTGCAAAGCCCACTTTGGCTGCTATGGACTTGGGCCGGTATGTTAGGCCCAGCAAGAACCCGTCTGAGTTCTTTTCATTTTCTCTTCTTTTCCATTTTGGCTGCATGCGCTGGGCCGGCAGATTGGGCCAAGCAAGAACCCGTCTGGCTTCATTGTGTTGGGCCTACATTTTGGGCCAAGCAGAAACCCGTCTGCGTTAGGGCCTGTATCTGGGCCGGTAGTTTTGCGCAAGAAAACCCGGCTGAGAAGCCGTCTGAGGTCCTTTCTGCGTTGGGCCTGCGTTTTGCATCTGGGCCGGTTTCAGCGTTGGGCCAGCAAATGCCCAAATCTTGCTGCAAATGGAACTGGGCCGGCTTTGACTTCTTTTTTCTTCTTTTTTTTTTTTTGCCAATGCATGGATAGACTTTAGGATAGATTTCCGGCCAATGCATGTTCTCCATTATCTTGCTGCTGGGACCCGCCGCTTGGCCACTTGTGTGGTGGGTATGCATCCAATTTCCCTATAAAAGGGGTGCCTCTTCATGCTTGCAATCCCACACCTCATCCTTCACTTCTATTTCTTACTCAAAGAAATCCTTCATTCACTAATTAGGAAGCAATGGTTAGGAAAGTTAGGGATCCGCCCGTTCAACCCCATGCGGCGAACTGGGCACATGAGATGTCTTCCCGGCGAGCATGGACTCCCCGGCCCGGTTGGGAACCGTCGAAATTGGTGCCCGAACCATGGAACCACGTATGGCATAAGCATTCACATGTCCGAATAATGTCTTCTTCTTGACTTTGCTTTTGGTTTTAGCTTAAATTTGCAAGTAGAAATGTTTAATTCTAGCTTGTTGATTTAGCTAATAATAATGAAGTAATTTATGTCAATTACCCGTATTGTTCAAATCGAGCTTTAGTAAAACCCGTCTCAGTTCCGACCCAAATCGATCCCTTAATTAAATGATGGGCCGCAATCACACGAAAGGCCCAAGTTGTCGGCGAAAGGAACCCGTCTGGGTTCGGCTTGAGTGGGCCGACAAGAGACGAGGCCCAGCCCCCTTTTTGTTTTGAATTCGTTTGAGTTGGGCTTTAGGATTTAGGGAGAACCCGTCTGGGTTCGGCTTGAGTGGGCCGACAAAGGGACGAGGCTCAGCCTATGAACCCGTCTGAGAACCAACCCATGTGAGGTGTGCCGCAATTAGTGAAAACAAGGCCCAAGTCCACGTGAGGCCCAATTCCCCTTGAACCTATGTGAGAAGGAACCCATGTTATTAGAACAAGGCCCAAATCTGAGCCCGTATGCGTTAGTCTTGGGTGGGCTGAAAAAAAAGTGAGGCCCAACTTAATAACCCGGCTACGTTTAGATGGATGGGCCGAAAAAATACAAGGTCCGACCCTCATCGGAAACCCGTCTGAGATCTGAAAAACAGAGGAACCCGTCTGGGTTCCTGTTGGGCCAAAAGCAAGGCCCATACGTTCCTGGTGGGCCAACAGCCAAGCCCAACAAAGAGAACCCGACTGCGTTCTGTGGTGGGCCGGAATTAGCGAAACCCAGAACAGCTTTTGTTGGATGGGCCAAAAGCAAGGCCCAAACGAAGAGAAACCCGTCCTCGTTTTATTTTTTTTTTCGGTGGGGCCGAACAGCGAGGCCCATCTTTCCTGGGTGGGCCGAAAAAACTAGGCCCAGCCCCCTTTCTCCTTGAGGAACCCGTCATGGTTGAGCTCCTTATTTGGGCCGAAAGATGATTTTTTTTTAGCCCTACTAGTTTAGTGGAAGTTCAATTTAGCTTTTGCTAAACTAGGGATCACTTGATAGGCTGCCGTAGGGACTTGTCTCTTTTTTGAATTTTGTGGTGGATCCTCAGGAGGACTCCCTTAGGACTGGCGGCAATATGCGGAAGCCAATAAAGGTGGTGGAGCATTTTGCAGAAGACAACTGGGCGCTTACACTTTTGGAAGAGTCAGGATTCGACCTCTTCTGGAAATGTGTTAAGGCACAGGAACCTCGCACACCACGGGTAATGGGCGCGCCATGAGAGATTCTGGGATTCTACAAACACCTTCCACCTCCCGGTAGGAGAAATGACCATAACTCCTGTCGATTTCGTGATGATTACCGGGCTACGCTGGGGTGGTCAAGACGTCGAATTCGACCCGGTTGTGCCAGACCAAGTGATGGAACTATTAGAGCCGGTGCTCGAACGGCGCCGATTTGGTCGAAAGATGAAACTCTCTTATGGTTCCTTCGAGGCTGTCATCACTTCCGCTGACTTCACTCATATGGATGAGTTTCAGCGTCGCTTTATTTTCCTGGCATACTTCATCTCTGCCACAATGTTTGCCAATCGAGGTGATGATGTTTATTTGACCTGGATGAAGAATCTCCTCGACCTAGAGCAAGTCATTCACCGGAACTGGGCCAAAGCTGCTTATGCCAACTTTATTCGCTGGCTTCGCGTTGGTGTACGGCCTGGTACTGATGTGGACCCATTCTTCGCGCCAGAGAGTCCGCAGGAGATGAGCGGCCCGAGCATGTGGAAGGTGCTCGAGGTAATCTTCGAGACGCTTCTCTTTTACATGCTTTTCTCTCTCTTCCTATATCGTGAGCCTCGGCATTGACATATTTGCAGGTATGGGGGTACGAGTATATTAAGGGATTCGCCATCCCTACCCGTCATGCTCAGACAGTGCCAGCTGCAGAACGGTGGCACAAAAACTACCTCGAGCAAAAGAAGAAGCCATTTGGGAGTTTGGATGAGCTGCGCCGCATCCTGGATCACCTTGAAGAGGTACATTTTTCATGTAATCTCTCTTGTATTTCTTTGATGCTTATGTTTCTTCTATTCGTGCAGGATGATGTTAATTGGAATGCCTGGGTTGGCTTTGCGATTCCACAAGATTTTATCCCCTCACGAAATGCGGCGCATAGGGATAGCACCCTGCGCTTGGTGATCGAGAGCCCGTCCGGTTGGGTCTGGAGCCTTGGTGAGAGGTTTACGAGGCAAACCCTGGGTCATGAAAGGTGGATAATACCATCAGACCCTCCTGAGACCATGAACGATCCGCGAGCTTTGCATGCCGAGGTGTTTGTAGCAGCCAGGGGAGGTTCTTGGTATACCAATCACGCATCGATGGCATCGCCCGACCAATTCTGGGAGGAATGGGAACGATATCGGGACCGCCTGGCCTTCAGAAAGGTGGGGAAGAAGACCTCCATTTATCTCTTCTATTACCGCCTAATGTGACCAATTCTTTGTTTGTTGCAGTTGGGGCCCTATTGCAAGGATGACGAGAAGAGCCAAAGTAGCTCTAGGGACACAGCCAGGTAGCTACCCGAGGCTGCATGAGACATCAAACCAGAATTAGAGAAGATCATGGGAAAGCCGGTAGGTGATTCCCCTCTTTTCGTTGCTTAGTTGCAATTTGCTCAAACTTTGACCAATTTTCCTCATTCTATGCAGTGGCGATGGAAACAAGCGAAGGGCTTTCTCAAGAATTACTTTACGCTTAAATGGGCTCGCGAGAAAGACCTTGCAGGTTCTGTGGTCGGGGACGCGGACGTGGATGACGATGCACAGTCTCGCCCTGTGGATCCTCCTCGTCGTTCGGATGCGCAGCTGCCTCGTGGCCGGTCGGAGCGGATTGACCCTCCTCGACATTCCTCCTTCATGGCCAACGCGAGGTGGTCTTATGGGGGTGATGCTGCTCTCCGGAGGCATGGGGAAAGGAGTAGGCGGAGCACGGGCACGCCGGCGCACGATGATCGTGGGAAAGGTATCTTGCTTGAAGATAGTCATTCAACCAGTTCCCACTATGGAGACACGGATTTTGGCCACGACTTTCAGCGGTCTGTGGAGAACAGCATATCATCCATGTCTTTAGGTGGGCGCGGACGTCAGGCGGGGTCTCATGACCATGGGAATTCTCGCCGGAGCCGCGGCTCTCGGCGTGGCACTCCCAGCTTTATAGTGGAGACGTGCTCCGAGTCTAGCGCTGTTGGTGGAGCTGCGGGTGGCGAGCAGGAAGGCATTTCACTGTATTTGGATACTCCTCCAGAATCTCATCATTCGGCGCGCCAACCTTCTCATCCTTTGTCTCAGTACCCCTATGGAATGCCCGAGTACGCTCCTGCACCGACTGTGGATTTGGGTTTCGGCACTTCCTTTGCGGCGGTCGATCCTACTGTGGTGCTTCGCAGTGATTCGGGTGCATCTACGGGGTATAACCGTGCCTTCGCAGATGACGCCTCATCAGTGCTTCCGTCTCAACCAGTTGTTCCCGTTACTCCTTCGCAAAGGGGTTTGGAGCGGCCTCGATCGTCTGGATGGGGAACGCAAACTCAGGAATGGTCGGGGTGGCCTGTCCCAGAGCCTGTGATAAGAACTTCTTGGCCCGCTCCACAGGGGTGGCCTGGAGATAATCAAGAGTGGCAGGTTCCAGAACACTCTTGGCTTAACGCAGGTGATACCGAAGTACTGCACTTGTCTGGCTCAGGTGGTGATACTGAGGTGGTAGATTCCTCTTACTACCGGTGGGACACTTACTTTGGATCTGGCGGGAGTGGGGCCCATGGAGCTAATAGCGCTAGTGGTGGCGGCGACACAGAAGTCTGGCGTGATGACGACTGAGAACGATGCGTCTGTAGGATCCTTATGCTATGCTATACACGACTCTTTGCTATGTACTTAGGACAATGCTATGCCATGATGTACTAAATGCATTTTTCTATACTTATGTACTAATGCAGACTGTTGATGCAATGCTCATGTAATGATGGTGTTATGCAATGCAATTATGACTTTCTATATACTACTGAAACAATCCGGGACAAAGTCAAACAAGCAAGCACAAAGATTAATCTGGACAAAATCAAAACTCGGTTCGAAAGAGATAGGAAGAAGCTTTCGAAACTTTAGGGAGAGAACAAGTAATTCAGAGGCATGAGCCCACCAACAGTTCGAAGAATAATGCAAATATGCGCGGTTGGTTATGGACGTAAGCTAGCCAGAAAGAGCAAAACTCTCAAAGGAAAGAATGAACACTCAAACACTCGATTTTGAATATGTATGTGGATTTCTCTCATACTCAAACCAATAGAAGCAGACTACCATAAGCTTGGTAAGAACCTCGCTCTCCACTACTGGTATGCAATGCACAAACGACAATCAAAAGGACTTTTTCGGGTTGTAACGGGGCTTAGGCTAGGGTAAGGAGCGGTAAAATTTGGGAATGAGGAGTTAAAAGCCATGCTTGGATAGATTTTCAATGAAATCCTCTAAACTCTCCTTCTCACTTAATGTATGCAAAACGTTTTACCTCCCACCCTAAAACATCTGAACCGAGTACAACCCAGTCGAAAGTTTTCTGAACTTTAAGTTGCGTCTCCCCAATCGCCCTTTTATTTTTGAAACTCTTTTTATTGATTTTTTTTATTTCTTGATTTTTTTTTTTTTTGTGGGTGATCGGGGAGAAGAAATCTCTATTATAACTTCGACTTTGAACAGCATAACCAAATTCGCTCAAGATATAGGGCTTTCAGATTCTCCCAGACTTCATATTTTGTTCACACCAAACCAATTATTCCCCCCCAAAAATGACGGACTTTTATCCAACCAAGCAAGGCAAAGGGATACTGGATATCATAGGCTAAGGCTTGTCAGGGTTCAAACATGAAAAAGGGATAAGCAAAGGCTAGGCGGGGCAGAAAGACCGGTAAACACAATGCAGGGAAGGCTATTTGGCTATGTAGCTTAAAAAGAAAATCGAATGCCTCCATCATTTTGTCACAGCGTGCAGTGCAAACATGTAGTCTCAAGTAAGATGCAAAACAAGTTCTAGAGATGCGACTAATGGGTGAGTCACTCAGGGGATCATGGAATTGATGAAAATGATCAATTCGACTTTTAGGCAATGTGGGCTTACGGGATGGGGCTCAATCAACTAAACTTAGCCCAAAGATTTGCGGCACGCACATTTATACCTTCTAAGATAGTCAAAGCGGTCAGATGCAACTTTCATAACTTGTCTCAAAATCAGAAGGTTTGAAGAAAAGGTTTCAAAAAACTTTTGAGATCTCATCCAGATTTTTCTGAGTGAAGCAAGTTGAGCTGGGGAAAAGGTCGATTTTCGGAAAAGGTCAAAGACTTTTTTTTTATTTTACTTTTTTTTAACCTTACGACTAAAACTGATATGATGCTCATGCAATGTAACATGCGACCTACATGATGGGAGACTTATGCAATGCAATATGCGACCTAAAACTGATATGATGCTCATGCAACATGCGACCTACATGGTGGGATCATTCCCACTTCCCCAAACGGAAAAAGATGATAAAAAGAAAAACAAAACATTAAGTATTATAAGTAAATTCGAACTACAGTTTCAGGGCTAGCGAAGACACATAGTTATCTCGCGGACCCGCATTATGACCCAAAATAGAGCTGAAGAGGCTTCTTGATCGAATCCAAAAGACTAAGCATCGTCTGACATTTAAGCCCAAATGGAGTCCCACTAGGCCCAGGAACCCGTCTGACATTTCGGCCCAAATGGGGTCCCACTCGCGAATACTGGGTCGAAAAATGGGGCAATAGAAGCCCAGAAACCCGTCTGGGTTGTTTGCAGCCGACGTATTGTCTCCCACTTGTGCTCGGACAACCGACATTTGTTTCCAACTTGGGCTTGGTTTGGACAAGCAACCCGTCTGGGTTCTTGCTATAAATACGTCCCTTCCCCAACACATACCATCACAAACCTCAAAGCCTCTTCACTAGAAAGAGAAACCCGGTTTACGCCATTGCATCGCAGCCACCGCTTTTTTTATCCGCCAGAAAAACAACCAAGAACCCGTCTCAGTTCTATCAACCTGCAGGTTATTGCCACCAAATCAACAACCAACTCGCCTGGATTATAACAAATCTGTCCTTCCGACCTCATGGCTTTCGAAAAGAAGTTAGCCACTTGGATGAGTACTTTGTCCAAAGAAGAAAAGAGAGAATTGGGGAGGTATAAGCTGACATCGCTGCTTAGCTTGAGGCAAGTGAAGATAGATTGGGATTTCCTGCGCGCTGCTGAAACCTTCTGGGATAAGGAATTCCATGTGTTTAGATTCAACATGCGGGAATTTGTTCCTTTGCCTGAAGAATGGTCTTCTATCCTTGGGACGAATCATTATGCTCCATCAGTAGTACCCCCATTGACGACTGACGTAAGGAAAGACTATGAAGAGCTGTTATGCCTCCCCTCTAGGGTAATCGGTAGTGCGATAATAGGGGATAAGGTGCACTTTCAAACCATAGTGGAATACTTCCAAGCCCCTGAAACCTTAGAGTATGGGCCGTAGTGCGGTGAGAGCCACAGTATTATGCTCTTTGGGAGAATTTTGTTTCTATCATGGCGGTAGAAGGACGGGTCCCGCGAATCTGATCTACGTGGTAGAAGACATGGCTCGTGGTTACAATCCTGTACCGGTGATTCTGGGAGAAACGTTGATGTGTCTTGATGACTCTAACCCGGAGCATGATTACCGAGGTAGCCCCTTGATTCTGCAGGTAAGCCGTGCGAGTTTTTTTTTTTTTTTTTTTTTTTTTGCACGACATAACTTGTTACCTTATTTTGCGGCACAGGTTTGGTTAATGGAGCACCTTAGCTTGGTCGAAAAGGCGGAATCTGCAACAGCATTGGCGAATTTCTGTCAACGCAAAAGGAAGTATCCCGAGCGTCGATCAGTAACCGAATGGGTCGGACTGCTGAAGAAACCTGAAGAGATCACGGTACAGTGGTGGATTGAAAACTGGCACATTCCAGAGTACATCACTTGTGATCACAGAAACCCCTACGTGTGCATTGCAAGCCTGACACACTTGACATTCTACTTCCCAGAGCGGGGCATGAGACAAATAGGGTTGAGGCAACGTATTCCTGACAAAGCTCATGATGCCCCGAAGTTAATCCATCTCAAGAAGAGTGTTGTAGAATCTTGGCTGAAATATTGGGAGAAACGGCCCACTGTTCGTGCTCCCTCGAAAGCGCGTATGTTTGAAACGACTGTTCCTGGCTATCAAGATTGGCTGGCGGCCGTGGTGGTAACAAGGAGAGCCGAGGAAACTAGACAGGATCTGAAAGCTGCTGCGACAGATAGGTTGGGCCCTAAGAATGATGTATTGCAGCGTTTGGGTCCCAAGATCACTGTGAAAGATCGATTGGGCCCTAAAACTGACGTGAAGGATAGGCTTGGCCCGTTACCGAAAAGTACTGAAAAAGGAAAAGCCTCTCAGGAGAATGAGAAGAAGAGATACCGTCCTAAGGACACCGAGGGAGGGACTAGTGACACCAAAGAGACCGGGGTTGGACCAAAGTCTGCTGATAAGAAGAGGATGAAACAGGCCTAAAACTGTGTGCCAATTTATATTTTTTGTCTTTTTTTTTTTTTGATAATATTTTAGCTGAACCTTTATTAGTTACAATTAGAGTAATTGCCACATTATTCGAAAGACCAAGTATTGTAATGAATTTCTCCTTTATAAATAATAATAGCAGTCATGAACACAATGAAGTCTTCCTTTTGCACTTTTTTTTTAAAAAAAAACAAATACACGACCCGAGTCTGTTTGAGGCGTAGCTTTCTTCAACCCGTAACCCAAAAACCGTCTGGGTTCCATGGGGCCCATCATGAGGTCCGAACCCGCCTTAGTACGGCCAAGTGTCTAGAAATTCTCCTTCTAGTTGCTTGGCCGATTCGGTCGAGGTCGTTATGCGTAAAACTTCTTTAACTGATCTAGGTTGGTGGGCTGTATCAATTCCTCTCCTTCTGTAGTGACTAAACGAGCTGCTCCCCCCGGTAGTATTTGTTTAATGACATAAGGTCCTTTCCAATTTGGCGCAAATTTACCCCTTGGATCTTGAATAGGTACCCTCATCTCCTTAAGCACTAAATCTCCTTCTTGAAGAACCCGGTCCTTAACCTTCCTGTTAAAAGCCCTAGCTATACGAGCCTGATATAAGTGCACATTGTGTAAGGCCTTGAGCCTTCTCTCGTCAATAAGCGTCAGCTCTTCATATCTAGCCCTAGCCCATTCAGCTTCTGGTAGTTGACTTTCAGCAAGTATGCGGAGTGATGGTATGGCGAGCTCAACTGGAAGCACTGCTTCCATTCCGTAAACCAAGGCAAAAGGGCTTGCTCCCGTTCCTGTTCGAATTGAAGTTCTATATCCCCATAAAGCGAAAGGAAGCTTATCAGGCCAATCCTTGTATGTTACTGCCATTTTCTTAATGATCCTCGCGAGAGTTTTGTTGGTTGCCTCCACCGCTCCATTAGTTTGGGGCCTATAGGGCGAGGACTTGTGATGCTTGATCTTATACTTGGCCACCAATACTTCAACCTCCTTCCTGAAATGGCTTCCGTTATCACTGATGATTTCGTGTGGCACCCCGTATCTACAAATGATATTGTTCAGGATGAACTTAGCTACATGCTTCGAGGTGAGTTTTGCATAGGAGGCAGCTTCTACCCATTTGGTAAAGTAATCAACGGCTACCAACACATATTCATGTCCTCCAGTGCCCGTTGGATGTATCTTCCCAATTATGTCTATACCCCAGACTGAGAATGGCCAAGGTGATGTCAATGTAGTGAGATAGGAAGATGGCTGATGCTGTAAATTGGCGTATTCCTGACACTTGGCGCATTTCCTAACGAAGTTGAGGCAGTCGGCCTCCATGGTGGACCAGAAATAGCCTGCCCTTTGAATTTTTTTCGCTAACATTCTGCCATTCATGTGCGGCCCGCACTCTCCCCCATGTATGGAGGTCATTAATTCTTCTGCTGACTTGGTATCAACGCAAAGTAGGTTAATGCCCGTAGCGGTTTTCTTGTAAAGTCGATCGTGAATGATGCAGTACTGTGCTGCCATCATTCTGATCGCTCTTTGCCCTTTAGAATCTGCCTCAGCGGGATAATCTCCTTTTGTCAAGTACGTATAAATATCGAAGAACCATGCATTTGAGTCTACAATGGGTTCTTCTATGGAGTACACATAGGCGGGTTGGTCGCGCCGCTCTATTGTTATAGGAAATTCGTAAATTCCTACTGGCATAGCAATCATGGAGGAGAGTTTAGCCAAGGCGTCTGCCAACTCATTATTATCTCTTGGTAGGTACTTGAATTCAATGTGCTCAAATTGCGTCGCTAAGTCCAACAACCGTCGTTGATAAGCCATCAGAGACTCATTTCTGACCTTCCAGGTATTCTTGGCTTGGTTGATGATAAGACTAGAATCACCAAACACTCTGATGTGCTTTACTCCTATAATTAATGCTACTTGCAACCCGATGATGCAGGCTTCATATTCGGCCGCGATGTTGGTCGCGTCGAATTCGAGTTTAACAGAAACGGGATGATGCTCTCCTTCTGGTGATATTAAGAGTACCCCTGCGCCGCATCCCATTTGGTTAGAAGCACCATCAAAATACATTTCCCACGTGATCTCGTCCGTATGAAAGACTTCTTCGTCTGGGAACTCCAAGTTAGTGCTTGGAGGTTCCTGACAAGGAAAGTCTGCCAGGAAGTCCGAGATGGCCCTTCCTTTGATAGACTTTTGAGGCACGAACTTTAGACTAAACTCTGATAACATAACTACCCATCGAGCTATGCGATTATTGATTGTGGGTTGTTCCATGATGAACTTGATCGGGTTGCACTCAGCGATCACATGCACCGTGTGTGACAACACATAATGTCGAAGCTTCTTCGTTGCCCAAACCAATGCTGGAGCCATTTTTTCAATGTTGGTGTATCGACCCTCACAATCACCGAACTTCTTGCTGAGGTAATAGATGGCGCTCTCCTTTCCTTTTACCTCTTGAGCCAACATAGCCCCCATTGCAGAGTTGGTTACTGTGAGGTAAAGGAGCAGAGGCTCATCTAGTACCGGCGGCATTAGTACAGGGGAATGGGTCAAGTATTCTTTAATTTTGTCAAAGGCTGCTTGACACTGATCATCCCATTCCACTTTTGCTCCTTTCTTGAGTTTCTTGAATAGTGGTTCACAAGTCATAGTGAGTTTGGAAATGAATCGAATGATGTATTGTACGCGACCAAGGAAACCTCGGATTTCCTTCTCTGTCTTAGGTGGTTTCATCTCCTGTATTGCTTTGATTTTTGATGGGTCTACCTCAATCCCACGTTGACTGACCACGAAACCTAATAGCTTGCCTGAAGTAACCCCAAATGCACATTTTCGGGGATTGAGCCTCATGTTGTATTTTCTTAATCGAAGGAAGAACTTGCGAAGATTTGGGAGATGTTCTTCTCTGGTTTTGGATTTGACGATCATGTCGTCCACATATACTTCTACCTCTTTGTGCATCATGTCGTGGAGAAGGGTATTCGCGGTGCGCTGATATGTGGCCCCTGCGTTCTTTAGGCCGAAAGGCATTACCGTGTAGCAGTACGTCCCCCATGGAGTGGTGAAGGATGTTTTTTCCATGTCCTCTTCTGCCATTTTGATTTGGTTATACCCTGCGTAGCTATCCATAAAGGACAACAGCTCGTGGCCGCAAGTATTGTCCACTAGGATGTCGATATGTGGCAGAGGGAAGCTGTCTTTTGGACTGGCCTTGTTCAAATCTCGAAAGTCAACACATACCCTTACTCGCCCATCTTTCTTCGGAACGGGAACAATGTTTGCTACCCATTCGGGGTAGTGTACTGCCCGTATAAACTTGGCCTTTAACTGTTCCATGACCTCATCTTCGATCTTCTTTGACCAATCTGGCTTGATCCTACGAGCCTTTTGCCGTACTGGTTTAGCGTCGGGATATAATGGAAGGGTATGTTCAGCGATATCCCTGTCGATACCGGGCATGTCCTCATACGACCACGCGAACACGTCCTTAAACTCCTTAAGAAGTGTTGTAAAATCCTGCCGCTCCTTGTCCGTGAGGGACTTACCCAATTTGAGCTCCCGGGGGTTGTCCTCTGTTCCTACATTTATGCTTATGGTATCTTCGATGACTGCTATTTTCTCCTCAAATGTATCCATGGCCTCTGTTAATTCATTTTGGTCTTTTAAAGGTTCAGCATATTTATTATCAGTGTTGGCACAACAGTTCGAGTAGGCAGAAATGTTCATCTTATTAAATGCAGAAATGGGTACATCAACAGACTCTGGGTTAACCCCGACCAACTTAGGACTACTAGAACCTGACTCTATGACCTTTGGGACAGACTCTCCTACAGACTCTCCTACAGAAAGCGTAAATTTGTTCTCCTCATCATCGATCCAGGTGATCTCGCGATGGCCGCCGTCTTCTCCGATCAACAGACTTGGATCAAAGCTTGGGTTGGAAAGTGCAGCGATGACCGGGTCGACGACTTCTTCCTTGCGCGCCTCTTGCCCGAAGAGCATTCCAAAGATGCCGCCTCCGGCGGGGTGGGTCCACTCCAAAGGTGGACGACTTCTTCTAGGCGGGATGAATGTGGCGGTTGAGGTGATGGCACAGTCATTGAAAATTTCTAACCCCGCCACTTGGATACCCTGAGACTTTAGGTAATGAGGTTCTGGGAAGCCGTAATAAGGGAAGTCATCACCCTCTCTCAAGAACTGTCCATTAAGAGTGCGTGGATACGGCTTGACTTGATATAGGGTCGGAGGGTTGTCCAATCTTTTCTGTTTAGCCATGGCTAGCTTCGTCAGTCTCACTTCCTCCTTAGTTGGTTTATAGCCTAGCCCGAACCTTCCTTTGTTTTTGAACACCTTGAAATTTGGCGCCAACTTGTTCCCGGGATTTCGGCCAAGTGGCATCCCCGGAAAATGACCTTGTTTCCTCAATATAGCATGGATATTAGGGTTTGAGTAGGGATCGAAGTCAAAGTGAACTTGATCCTGGCTCAAAGCCGCTACCATCTCAAAGCTGTGCAGCTCTTCGTCAGCTGAGCTATGTTCAATCTCGAGTGTGGGTTTCTTGGGGTCAAAAACAGCGCTGAGGGGTTTGCTTGAGATCGTGACTACTTGGCCTTGAACGATTAATTTCACCTTCTGGTGTAAGGTAGAGGCGACAGCATTGCACTCATGTAACCAAGGCCTTCCTAACAGCATGTTGAAAGAAGCAGGGATATCCAGAACGACGAATTCAACGTTCTTACTTATGTAGTCCATGGTGATGGGAAGCACAATCGATCCTAGTGACTTGCGAGGGGAGTTATCGTATGCACGCAGCTGAACAGTATTTTGCGTCAAATGCTGTTTCTGAACTCCTAACTTTTGTGCGGTTCTCCATGGACAGACATTGACGGCTGAACCATTATCCACGAGAACAAGTGGTATGGTTTGAGTAGAGCACATGGCGGTGAGGTAAAGAGCTTTGTTGTGAGAACCTCCCTCCTCGGGTAAGTCTTCATCCCCGAAGGTGATGGTAGGCTTCCCGGAGGTAATGTGAGAGATGATATCCTCTGGTGATGCTGAGGTAGGCACCATGAGCTTATTGAAGGCATCCAGCAGTATTTGCCTATGGTCTTGCGAAGCACATAAAAGCTGCCAAATTGTGACTTCGGCCTTTGTTTTCTTCAGCTGCGTGAGGAAAGGATCTTCTGGCGGAGGTGTAGGGGTTTCCGTCGTTTCGGGATTAGGGGTTGCTGCTGACAAGGTAGCATTTCTGTTATAGTAGCGGCCGGACCGAGTAAGAACTGCAGCCTGAGGAATTGTCACTTCTTCCACATCCCCTCCTTCGTCAGAAGAGTCATATAATGGATGCTTATTGGCTTCAAGGTCAGTGGACTCTTCGCCTTCTTCTTCACTTTCACTGTCCCAAATACCGTTGATGATGAGTTCCTCCGTAAGCGGGAGAAGAACTGAGACAAATTGACCCATATCGGTGATGAGAGTGGACGGATCAAAAATGTTCTCCTCCAAAAAGACGGCATTGGTGTGATTGGGCAATGGGTTCTCCTTGTTATTGGGCCTCTGAGATGAGTTTGGTGGAGGGATAACACCGTTTCGAATCAGTCCTTCGATCTTATTTTTCAAAGTCCAACAAACCTCGGTGTCATGACCCCGACTACGGTGGAAGTTGCAGTATTTGTTTCCGTCCCACCTTGGAGGCTTGATTTCAGGTTCGGGTGCTGGCAAAGGTAACTGGATAATCCCCTTTTTCACAAGCCTTTCCAATGCCTTAGCGTAAGACATGTCTAGCGGATGATAGGAGTCATACTTCGGGGGGTAAGACTTTCGTTGGATAGAATTAGTCTCAACAGCTTTCTGAGGGATGCTAGGTGTACTAGTGGCCCTCCTGTTGGTGCTAGATCCTTTCCAACCAGAGTTTTGCGTGCCCCTCTCATTGTTAGCAGCTTCAACTTGAGTGCACAAATCTTTCAGGGTTTCGAAGTCTTTGATGGACTGGAAGCCGAAATGTCGCGTGATGCGAGGTTGAATGCTTTGCCTGAAAGTGCTCAGTTGCATCCTAAAGGGGATAGCTTCATCGATTTCAGATAGCATGGTGTGCCATCTCTCGTAGTAGGAAAGAAATGGCTCGTTCTCCCCTTGTTTCATGGAAGTCAGGTCATCCACAGTGATCTCCTTCTGTTGTAGACGACTAAAGTGGCTGATGAAGGCTTTGAACAATTCGTCTGCATCGGTCTTAACTTGTGAGGGTAGATTTTGGTACCATACCTTGGCCTTACCTTCTAGAGTGGAAGGGAAGACTGTGGTATTGAGACCTTCATCTACCTTATGGAGAGGGGCCAGCCTCATGAATTCCTTCAGATGATGAGAGGGATTTTCTGTGGGCTTGAACTTTATGGTGGGCACCTCAACTTTGTCTCTTACCCTCGATACATGGTGCTAGATCCATGCATGCGTCGGTGAAGGTTGGATCGGTTTTCATCATCCTCCTAGTGAGCATATCAACCTTCTCTTCAAGCTTTCTGACATAAGGGTCCTCCGAAGTTTTGGAGCCCTTTGGTGTAAGTTTGGACCTGACCTCACCAGATGATTTAGGTTGTAGGCCTCCAGTTTTGGTTTTGAGGCGTTCCCTTCTATCCCCGTCATCAGCCTCGGCCTCAGACTCAGACTCATAATAGTTTTCCTCTTCTTCGGCTTCAACACCTAGCTTTTTATTGAGCTGCCTAATGGCCTCCAGCATGCCATTCATGGTCTGTTGGCTTTCACTGAACCTTTTTTCCAACTTTTCATTAGTCCTATCCTCCAAATCTGATATGTAAAAGGCCATTGCTTCCTGTATCCTCTCATATAGCCCATCAGGTAGCTTGTCACCAGAACTTTCCCGGAAGGTTGTTGTTAGGAGATCCCGGCATGATGGATTCACCGGATTCACCGGATCGGGTTGGTGGTCCGTAGTGGGATTGTGGACGAGCCTCTACCGCCAAGGTCGCGGATGCGGGCTCGGAGATGGTATGCTATCTTGCCTGCATGGAAACTAGTTCAGTGATCGAAAGAACTTTTTATGCTACCCACCGAATGTATGCATGACTTAGTGGACCTACATGGGCGTAGGACACAGACACGATGCCTATATGCTGACGTAAGATGACTCACCCACTTCGCGGAGTGCATGTCTTAACTCTACATGGACCTAGCATGCGGTGACAACATTAATCGCCTATGGGTCCTTACTCGGATCGAGTCACGATTGCTTTTCGGTTTGGGCTCGATTCAAGTAATGCACGCAATAGGGATTAGACTTAGGAATGTCATAAAGGGCCGAATAGGATCATCGAGAAGCGCATTGGCCGTCTCAGGTGAAGCCAGTTCGAAGAAGAAAAAGAAGGCCAGACAGGGTTCAGGAACCCGTCTGGGTTCTCTCTTCAAGAATGGGCCCAGACCGACGATCACCAACACAGATGGGCCGGACTTGGCAGCCGAACCCGTCTGGTTCCCGGTGTCTAGTCTGCTCTTGCGTGTTCCTACGCGAACTAGAACGACTCGACTCATGAAAAAGGTTGAATACTCGGCTCAAGACTCTTTATAACTGCACTCTAAAACTCTTTACAAGATGAAACTACATAACATACATAGACTTGAAACTCTTTACGAAATAAAACTATACAACATATACATGGACTCGAAACTCTTTACAAACTAAAATTTTACAGCATATACATGAGCTCTTTACAAAAAATAAAATTCTACAACCTATACAAAAATAAAACTTTACAACTTATACATGGATTCTAAAACAAAATAAAATCACATAGCATATAAATGCGGGATTAACCTAACCATGACTCTAGGTCTTAGGGTTTTTTAGGTATAGGAGATAACGTACCGCATGTTCTCGCCCCGGTGCATTCCCCCTACATACGTAGGAAGCGATGTGTGGGGTGTTGCTCTTCGGGGTTTCAGGGAAACCCTTAGAGTGTAACACGGGGAGAGGATGAGTCAAAGGCTTGGGTATGTAAGTGCATCCCACAAGTAGTGACCACCGCCTCGAAGGTAATCCTAGTTTTAGAACCTACCAACGCTTTTGTGCTCCCCAGCCATAAGGCCCAAGAGTAGCCTGGATGCAATATGCCTAAAAAAATGATAAAAATATGAAATAAATTAATTCCTCCCTTTTTTACAAAAACACTAAAATTCAACCCTTTCAAGTTTTACCCTCTTTTAAGTTTAAGTCCCCAGTGGATTCGCCAATCTGTAGACTCCGAAAAATTGATCGATGACCCTTTTTTTCGCGGCGCTACTTAAAAGTGATTGGGAGCCGACTAGGATTGCTTAACCTTAAATAAGGTTGAACTTTTAAGAATGTTTGAGTTAGCAGGTTAAAAAAACGATTTAGCGCTCGAGGTTTACCTTTAGGGAAGGGGAAAAAAAAAAGAAACAAAAAGGAGGGAAAAACAACCAGGAACCCGTCTGAGTTCGTGGCGGAACCTAGACGGGTTCTTGACTGTTAAACCCCACGAAAAGGAAAACAAAAGAAAAAAAAAGAAAAGAGAAAGGTGAGGAACCCGTCTGGGTTCTCGAATAAACGTAAAGAAAAGTCATAGAAACCCTAAAAAAAAGAAAACAAGGTGCAAAAGAGAGTCGCCAGTTGAATTTTAGGAGAAAAACAACAAACCGTTAAAGAAATAGACTCCAGCCTGCGAATCCAGAGATGGATTCGGGGGTAAGGTTACGAATTTGACAATCAAAATCGTCAAACCCGCCTATTCAAACGAATAGACTCTACTAGAATTAAATTAAAGCGAAAGATTGAAAAAGAGGGAGGAATTGAATAAATTTCACGAGTTTATCATTAATGTCATGCAAAGAAACGAAAGAAAAAGAAAATAAAATTACATTATATACATTAATACAAGAATCATGCTAACCTTTAGTGAAGTAGCATGCAAAGGGGAGAGAAGAGAGAGAATATACTAGTGTCAATACTCCTAGTATATTCTTCCTCTATGGAAGGGAAAGAAGGGTTTAATTTATAGTGGGGTAGGAGGAGTAGGGGGGAGGCGTTTAGGGTTTAGGTTTAGCCGCCGCATCAAACTCACCAGTGTTCGGCTTTGGACCGAGCTGTGTTCGGCCCAGGAACCCAGACGGGTTCCTGCTGAGCTGAGCCATGTTCAGGCCCAAGGAACCCAGACGGGTTCTGCACAGCTCAACAGCTTTTGGCCTTACAGACCTCAGCCGGTTTCATGGGCCATTTTGTTTGCTTTCGGGTTTAGGTGGGTGAGGGGCTTGCATGCTACTAAACTATTCGGCTAGCTTATTTTCTAAAACTAGTACTAAAAATACTGATACAAAATTCAGCGTCTACAGGCGGTGGGGAAGGTGTACCTTCCTCATCGGTACGGGCTCTCTTAGATCGAACCATTGTAAACTTCAAAACACACTAACAACTCAAGAACCTCCAAATAGCAATCAATACACACAACACACAAGCCCTAAATCTGAGGAACAATCACAAGTAGCACCCAATTTAACCTTAAAATCAAATTTGAAAACACTAAGTGTGAATGTTACCTCCCAAATAGGCACCAAATACCAAGTGGCAACACAAATCGGGCAAAGAGCAAGTAACCCGGGACCTTGAGACCTCCCGACCTTGGCAAAACCCTTCTTTCCCCCCAAACCTCAGAACAACCCACACACCACAAAGAAGACAAAGAGCGAATGCACGCACAGGAGCAGCGACACAAGAGCAACAAACAAATACACAAAGAAACACACAAAGACAAATAAAGACTTCAAAGACCACGCAAAGACTCGCCAAAGAATGCCTTCAAAGAGCACGCACAAAGTAACCCAAAGACGCACAAGACTAACCACAAGACTCAAAGACTCCTCACGCAAAGACAATCGCACAAAGAAATAAGACAAAGACAAACCACGCAATGTACCAAGAAGCAATTTCAAGCATTAGGGGCAAAAATTCAACCCAATCTGGAAAAATTGAAGAATTTAGCAAAGATTAGGGATTAGGGCTTGATGCTAGGGGTTGGAGGAAGGGAGAGAGAGAGATGAGAGAGAAAATAAGTGAGAAAGAATGAAGAAAGTGAGAGAAAAATGAAATAAAACTCCCGGTAAATCGATCGCTGGCTCGCCTGAAGCAAACCGCTCGCCCGAGCAGACGTTCTGGATGCGAACATAAGTTTGTCCGAAAGGTTGCTCGCCCGAGCAGATATTCTGCTCGCCCAAGCAACGCTTCTGGACCGCTAGGCATGTCTGTCAAACTTCTTCCCTCGGGTGCTTCAGTGGGCAAGCTCGCCCGAGCAGAGATTTTGCTCGCCCGAGCAGTCCTTCTGGAAGTATTTCCTTCTCTTCCTTCTTTACTCGCGAAAACTCCTCAGTAAGGCTGCTCGCCCGAGCCAAAATTGTGCTCGCAAACAATGCAAGGAGTTAAAATTTTTCAAGGAAATAAACCTTCTCACTTCTACTAAAAATATGTTCAAAACCTCAATCTCGCCAAAACCTCCCGGGACATTTCAAGATCAATAATCTAAAAACTAACCTAAACAAAACAAAATCTTTTGGGTTTTTTTTTTCAAAGATTTCACATAAAAAGAAAAGCCGGCATGCATGCCTCCCCACTCCCACACAAAAAGGCCACACTATGTCCTCATTGTGGCAAGAAATAAAGGAAGACAAACACCCTAAAAGAATAAAAATCTAAAATCTAACAAAAAGAATGAAAAAGAGTTTTCTCACCAACCAACTCCAAAGAAAAAGAAGGATAATACCTGATTAGATCTCAAATAATCATCACATGACTTGTAAATGGAGATTGAGTATGCAAGCCATGAAATGGTGAATATATGTGAGCAATAAATGATCCTTCCTTCTCGTTAGTGCATAGTTAAGAGAATTAAACAAAGAAAAAAACAAGAAAAATGAACTAATTTACAATATATACAAAGATGTTACCTCAATGTTCTTCAATCAACATATGGGACATGGAATGTTACACACTCCACATCCACTTTCTCTGGAAGCTCCAAAAAGGGTTTCAACCTGTGACCGTTAACTTTCCACATTGATGCATTAGTGGGGTCCTTGATTTCAACAACTCCCGAGGGAAACACAGCGGTCACAATGAATGGACCGGTCCACCTAGACTTCAATTTACCCGCAAACAAATGCAAACGTGAGTCATAAAGGAGGACTTTCTGCCCCGGAACGAAGGTTTTTCTAAGGATCACCTTATCATGTAGGACCTTCGATCGCTCCTTACTTAATCTTCCATTTTCGTAAGCTTCCCTCCTTAACTCCTCTAGCTCACCCAAGTTCAACCTTCTAATGTCCCCAGCTGCTGACAGGTCAAGATTCAAGGCTTTCAAAGCCCACCACGCCCTATGTTCGAGCTCTACAGGCAAATGACAAGGTTTCCCAAAGACTGCTCTATACGGTGACATTCCTATGGGAGTCTTGTAAGCTGTCCTATAGGCCCATAAAGCATCGGTCAATTTAGTGGACCAATCTTTCCGATTCTTTGACACTGTCTTTTCAAGAATTTGTTTAATCTGCCTATTGGAAACCTCAGCTTGGCCATTTGATTGAGGGTGATAGGCGGTAGTCATTCTATGCTCAACAGAGTATTTCTTAAGCAAAGCCGCGAAAGAACGATTATTAAAGTGAGTCCCCTGATCGCTAATGATGGCTTTAGGTACCCCAAACCTAGAGAAAATGTTTTCTCGAAGGAATCTAGTCACAACCTTAGCGTCATTTCTTTTCGACGGAATCGCTTCAACCCATTTTGACACATAGTCCATCGCTAGAAGAATATACTCATTCCCAAAAGAGGTAGGAAATGGTCCATAAAATCAATGCCCCAAACATCAAATACATCCACAAAGATCTCGGGTTGTAAGGGCATCATGTTTCTTCTAGAGATCTTACTCAAACTCGACATCTAAGACAACTCTGGGCATAAGTATGGGCATCTCTAAAGATGGTAGGCCAATAGAATCCACTTTGTAAAACCTTATACGCTGTCTTTTTCCCACTAAAATGCCCCCCACACGGTTGGTCGTGACAAAACGAAAGGACATCCATGATAGACTCATCCGGAACACACCTTCTAAGAATTTGATCAGGACAATACTTAAACAGATAGGGTTCATCCCATATGAAATTTTTGACAATGTGAAGGAACCTATCTCTATCATGCTTATTCCAATCATTGGGCATTTCTCCCGTGACTTTAAAATTAATAATGTCAGCAAACCACGGTTCTACTCCTATGCTAAGAATGCGTTCATCAGGAAAACAAGCATCAATAGGAGACTCTATCACATGTTCAGGTGCTATCCTAGAAAGGTGGTCACCTGGGTTATCAGATCCTTTCCTATCACGGATTTCACAATCAAACTCTTGGAGTAACAACACCCACCTAACCAACCTAGGCTTAGACTCTTTCTTCTCCATCAAATAGCGAATCGCCGAATGGTCCGTAAAAACAATCACTTTAGACCCCAACAAATAAGCCCGAAATTTCTCAAATGCATAAACCTCAGCTAGGAACTCTTTCTCAGTGACAGTGTAATTCAGTTGTGCTTCATTTAAAGTATGACTTGCATAGTGTATCATGACAGGTTTTTTGTCAATTCGTTGTCCTAAAACCACACATATAGCAAAGTCAGAAGCATCACACATCAACTCAAACGGTTCCCCCCATGTGGGAGGTTTGAGAATAGGAGGCGATATCAAGGCATCTTTAAGTGCATTAAAGGCCTTCAAACACTCATCAGAAAAGTCAAAAGCCACCTTCTTGGCCAATAAAGCAGAAAGGGGTTTGGCAATCTTGCTAAAATCAAGAATGAATCGACGATAAAACCCAGCATGTCCTAAAAAGGATCTAACCTCCTTCACACAGGTGGGGGGGGTCAAGTTCCTAACTAAGTCAATTTTTGCTTTATCCACTTCGATTCCATCTTTTGAAATCACATGGCCCAAAACTATTCCCTTCGCACATAAAATGGCACTTCTCCCGATTTAAAGTCAAGTGTTTTCTTGGCACCGACTCAAGACTCTACTCAAATCGACAAGCAATCATCAAAGGTGGTGCCAACATCGAGAAATCATCCATGAAAATTTCAACATACCATCAACAAGGTCCGAGAATATCGACACCATACAATCGAAAAGTAGCGGGGCTGCAAAGTCCAAGGGCATCCTACGGAAAGCAAACGTACTAAATGGGCAAGTAAAAGTCGCTTTCTCCGATCACACTGGGCTATAGAAATCTGAGTATACCCCGAATAGCCATCTAGAAAACAAAAGAAATCGTGGTCACCGCACTTTTCTAACATTTGATCCATGAAGTAATGGAAAATGGTCTTTTCGTAGCCTTATTGAGTTTCCTCGTAATCTATGCATACTCTCCATCCCGATGGAATGCAGTCGACACTAATTCACCCTCTCATTCTCCACCACTCACAACCCTACTTCTTAGGGACTACATGTATAGGACTAACCCACTTACATCGAAATCGGGTAAATGATGTCATTATCTAACCATTTCAGAATCTCCTTCTTAACCACCTTCTTCATTTGGGGATTGAGTCTCCTTAAAGGGTCCCTCTGGGCTACACTATCATCTTCCAAAAATATCCTGTGTTGCACAATAGATGGACTAATCCCCCTAATGTCTCCAATCGTCCATCCCAAAGCCCCTCTATTTATCCTAAGAACCTCGACTAGTTTTTTTTCTTGGTCCTCTCCTAGGTTCGAAGCTCTGATAACTGTAAGTCTCACTAGGCCAATGAAAACATACTTTAACTCGGAAGGAAGGGGTTTAAGTTCAAGGGTTCTAGAAGATGGTGGCTCAGGTTCTATGATATCAGGCACATGTTGAGAGGCAAACAGAGATTCATAAAGCAATTCACCGTCAAACACATCAGAATCACATAATGAAGTTACACAGTCGGGGTCGAATCCTAACTCAACAAGATCACTCACACAAGGGGCAACATCCAGATCAACAGGGTTATCACTCTCAAGGTCACTAATCCAATTCACAGCATTACACTCTTGCTCATCATGTCCTAATGGTGACTTTTGTAGGTCAAAAATATTCAATTCCATAGTCAAATTCCCAAAAGTCAGTTTCATTCTCCCATCTTTACAATTAATCCAAGCATTAGATGTAGCTAAAAGGGTCTACCTAGAATGACCTAATCTCACACGAGGACTCAACCCTAGCTGTCTCTAACACAACAAAGTCTACAGGGAAGACAAAGGTCCCGACTTGGATCAACACATCCTCAACTACCCCCCTAGGCACTCTCGTAGACCGATCAGCTAATTAGAGAACCATTCTTGTAGGTTTCAATTCCCCCAACCCCAAGGTCTCATAAACATGTAAAGGTAGCAAGTTGACACTCGCCCCTAAGTCAAGGAGGGCTCTCTCAATCTGACTGTCTCCTATGGTAATAGAAATAGTTGGGCATCCTGGGTCCTTATATTTCACTGGAACCTGACTAGACAAGATGGAGCTCACATTAGAGGCCAAAAAGGCCTTCTTAGGAACCTGAGTTGCTCTCTTCGTTGTACACAATTCTTTGAGGAACCTAGCGTAGGAAGGACATTGCTGAATAGCGTCCAACAAGGGAATGTTGATCTTGACTTGAGAAAAAGTCTCCCTAATCTTTTCAAGAAATTTTTGATCCTTAGTTCCCCTCAACCTTTGAGGATAAGGTGGGGAAGGCTTATACACCACCGGTTGAACAGGATTGGAACTAGGGAGCACTCTAGGTGAGGTCTTAGGACTCAGGTTGTCACCTAAGTTGGTCAACCTCTCTTCCTCGCACGGCTCATCCTCAACTAGCTCATCACAAGGTCCAACACTCACATGTTGTTTCCTAGGCGAATCTGAAGGTAATTCTCTAATCTGATTGTCCACTTCCCTTCCTGATCTAAGAGTAATCACCGCATTAAGCCCCCTAACATGGTTTGGGTCACAAGAGGACGAACTAGAAGCTTTCCCCTTAGGGTTCGCCTCCGGTTGTCCAGGAAAAGTTCCCCTATCCCTATTAGACATCATGAGTTGGGCTACACTCTCATTCAATTGTTTCACCATTTTCGCCATGTCACTCATCGTATCCTCAACCCTACTCAAACCAGACTCTAACTCTTTGTACTTCCTATCCCCTCTATCCTCACCTTGGTATCCTGGTGGAGGCCTGTATGGGCTATCCGGGATGGGAGTCTGTCCTCGAGGTGCTTGATAAGCAACCTGAGGTGGTGGTCTTGGTTGGGTTTGATGTTGGTGAGGGGGAGGTGGGTTTCCTTGGAAACTTCCTCCTTGGTGCATCGGTGGCCTCAAAACATTTTGGTTATCCGGCCCGTAAGACAAGAAAGGGTGTTTTGGCACCCCAGGGAATTGGTAGGGCCGGTACTGGTTAAACATAGCATTCACATTTTCCACATTAGTTGACACATGTTGCAAATACAAAGGACAATTAGCATATACATGGTCAGGTCCTTGGCACCAAGCACAAATCAAAGAAGATTGAGGGTTTGGAGACACGGTCGCCTCTGAAATTCACTTGGGCCGGTTGGGTCTTAGGCCTAGTCTTTGTTGAGCTAAGGTTTTATCATGTTCTCTAGAGAAGCAAACCTAGCCTCGTGCAGTACTCTCACTCACACATGAACCCCTCCGTGCATTAGACAATCGTGCCCCTATGGACTCATCCCTAGTGTTTCCCATTGCATTACTCTTTCCGACATATACTCAAAAATCCCAAGCTTCCTCATGATTTTATCCAATAATCCCTTGACACATAGATTCTAAGGCCACTCGGGTTTCTGATCTATCCTCATACACTATCCGCAGTCTCACTAGGTCAAACCCATGGTGGGAAATTGGGACAAAAGATTCTTGAACCTCTCAAAGCTTTCCAGTAAGGCTCCCCCTTATCCTGTCTAAACTTCAAGATAGAATTTCTCATTTGAACTGCCATGGAATTTGGGAAATACCTCTTCATAAATACTTTCAAGAAACTATCCCATGAGTTTATGGACCCCGGTTTTATACTATACATCCACCTCTTTGCGAATCTCGCAGAGCGAAGGGCAAATATTTCAACAGAACATAATCTAAAGGTACCTGTGGTGTGACCATACTAAGGTACTCCTTATACTCTCTTTGTCGGATAAGTGCCAACCTGGCCCCAAGAAAAGAGGTAGGTTTTGAGTATGATATTGTCTGGGATCAAACGTAACTCCCTGAGGTAGGGTCGGTAACACAAAGCACGATGGAGGCGGGTCATAAGATGGATAGAGCTGGTCGCTCAAGGTAACCCTCGGTCCTTCCTCACCCATGTTAGGCGGTTCGACTAAAGGTTTCTCTACCCTAACCAGTCTACTAGTTTCCGGTTGTCGAACCCATCCTATCGAATGACGCACTTTCTCCTTTTTAGTTGGTTTTTCTATTTTTTTTTTATTTTTAGTGATTTTTAAACTTGCTACTAAACAAGCAAAGCAATTAAACTATTCACACTATTCACAAACAAACCAATTCTAAACTCCCAAATAACGCCATCCCTAACGCGCCATTGTTCGGTTGCGTATTTTTGTGGTTTTAAGTAAGGGTTGTCGGTCTCAGGGATGGGTGTTAGGTTTAATTTAGGTAATTGGTTTGTGTTCAAGGGGGTTTTCTCAATGCGGAAAGCAATAAATTATGTAAATAAGCAATAAACTACCCTAAACATGATGATAATTAAGAAAGCCATAAAAGATGAAAGCAACTAAAAGCATGAAATTAAGAAAGCAATAAAACTAAGACTAATTAATGAAATTAAGAACAAGAGATTATACCTTTGATGATCCAAACTTTCACTAACCTTCAATCTACTTGGCTTTCTCCCGAACAAACAAGAAATCGTAAATTGGATTACTAAGAATCCCCAAATCCCCACTTGAGAGTGGAATTTGTGACCCTTAATCCCCCTTTTCACTAAAAGTTGGATTGGATGTTTTTGTGGTTAACACTATGAACTTTCAAAGGCAAAATTAAATCAAAGCTAAGCACAAGGTAATAAAGATTAATGAAGGCTGAAATTACTTGAAGAAAATTGATTACAATCAAGAATCCCAAAAACTTGAAGAACAAGACAAGAGAGAAAAACTTAGAGAGAGAAAGTAGAGTTTAATTAAGAAAGCATTAAAAACCCCTAATTACAAACTAAAAGCTTCAGCTGAATTTCCTCCTAAAAGAGTCGCAGCTATTACTCTTTATAATACCCTAAGTTTGTTTCACAAAACGCAGCATTTTGTTCCCAGATTATACGCAGAATTTGGAATTGGCTCGGGCGAGCCAAAATCCTGCTTCCGGCCGCGTTAGCGTTCGTTGCATCCCTCGTTCTTCAAGACTTTTCTTGGCGGCTCGAAGCCCAGCTCGGCCGAGCAGGATTCTTGCTCGGGCGAGCAGGGTTTCTGTCCCTTCAATGCCTTAGCCGATTTTATCGAATTTTTCCTAGTTGATGCACGAAGCCCGGCTCGAAAGCAGATTCTTGCTCGGCGAAGCGTGCTCTCTCACCTCCCCTTGGTTCAAATTTTACTCGACTATTTTTCTGTTCAACAGGAACACTGCTCGGGCGAGCCACCATTCTGCTCGGTCGAGCAGACCTTCTGTCTCACCCCCTGATTGGCAAGTTTTTGCTCCGTTTTGTCGCCTTTTTCGATCGCTTACTTATTTTCCTACAAAACTACAAAAAACTCATAACTAGAATAACACACGGGGTTAGAACATACAAAAACTCCCTAATAAAGAGAAGAATTCGTCTCGAAACGAGACCGAACACTGCACAAATTGAACAAAATACAAAGAACTCAGTTGAAATAGCGAAATAAGTTCATAAAAGACCAATTAAGCATATTATTCCCCAAATTTCACTATCAAAATGCTTCCAATATATAGTCACTATATGCCCTCATCAACTGGTAAAGTAGAGCACGACTCACTTCTAGCAAATGTTTATGTTTTCTTTCTACTACCTGATTATGTTGGGGTGTTTGGACACAACTGGTTTGATGAAGGATGTCATTGTCATTGAAAAATTCTTTAGCTATGTGACTTAATCCTAGCTCAAGGGCATTATCAGAAAGGACAATTTTCATCGTCTTACCGAACTGTGTTTTGACCATCAATACAAAGGACTTCAAAATAGAAAAAGCCTCATTCTTGGTGACCATAAGAAGTGTCCATGTACTACGTGAAAAATCATCAACAATTGTAAGAAAGTATCTATGCCCAGTATATGTTTTTACAGAATAAGGGCCCCAAACATCCACATGGATTAATTCAAAAGGATTTTTAGTAGAAATTTTACTGTGGGGAAAAGGAAGTCTATGTTGTTTTGCCTTGTGACAAATGTCACAAACGACAGAATTACCAACATCATGAACACAATTAACAATATCTAGGTACTGTAGTTTATCCAAAGATATATGCCCTAAACGTTTGTGCCACAAATCACAGTTCTTACATTTCTGTCTCTCAAAAGAAGTACTCAAGAAGCTGTTAAACAGATTATTACTGTTTACTTTGTTGTGAAATGTTGTGTTTTTTTCTTCAAAAAACTCTTTGTCAGACTGGTCAAGGATGTAAAGGCCGCACGCAGATTTACCAAGAACCAGACGCCTCCTCAAAGAAGGGCCCTGCAAGGTACATGCTTCGGGGGTAAAAGTAACACTACACTTTAGTTGTTCGCTAAGTCTCCTTATTGAGATAAGATTGAAACTAAAATGAGGAACAAAAAGAACATGATTCAGAACAAGACTAGTGTTGAGTCTGTAATCCCCATAGTGAGTGACTTGGACTTTATGCTTATTAGGTAATGTAATTGATATAGGTTTGGGCAGAGTTTTGATATTGCATTAATATGTGGAGTCAGAAACCATATGGTCAGACGCCCCAGAATCAATGATCCAAGTCTGATTATCTAAGATTGAAACAAAACAAGAATCATCAAGGGTAAGGGAGGATACACCGGCCATGTAAGCGGACTTTAATTCGTTTTCTAGTATTGATTCCTCTTTCTTGGATCCATTTTGAAGTTCACTCGTGAACTTAAGCATTTGCTTGGTTTGATCCGCATCCATCCCAGGAAGAGTAAAAGTGGGTGTCCCAGAAGTAGCTGGAGATTGAGTGCGCTGCGCAGACTGGGCAAATCTTCTGGCCGATGCATTCCTCCCTCTTCCTCTTCCAGACTGGGGTCCTCGGTCGTTTCTGTTGGGGTATCCAACAATCTTGAAACATTTCTCAATTGGGTGACCCGGCTTTTTACAGTGAGCACAAATGACAACCTTCTTCTTGGGATCTTGATTTCTTTGGGAGGATTGAAATGCAGCACTCTCAGATACGAAGTTTGTGGTGTGTTTAACTTGTCTCTGTCGTTCTTCTTGAAGAGCCATGGCATAAACTTGACTGAGATTTGGAAAGGGTGACATGATGAGAACATTTCCGCGGAACGTGGTGTAGGACTCATTCAGTCCCATTAAAAACTGAATTACCCTCTGCTCTTCTGCATATCTCTAGAGAGCAACATTAATCTTCGTATCACATGAGCATTTGCCACATGCACAGCGAGGAAGGGTTGCGACCAAAGAAAACTCGTCCCAGATCTTTTTACACCTATTGAAGTAGCCTGAAATATCAAGACTATCTTGAGCAATTGCACTCACAGATTGTTGTAGCTGAAATAGCTTCGCTTTGTTCGACTGTCAGTATCGTTCGACCAATTCTTACCAAAGTAGACTAGGGGTTTCGGAGTACAGTACACTCTCTCTGATATCTTTGTGCAAAGAATTGAGGAGCCAAGAAATAAGCATATCTTGACACCTTTTCCAGAATGGAAATTTGGGAGAATTTGCGGAAGGTCGTTCATAGGATCCATCGATGAAGGTTAATTTGTTCTTGGTAGAGAGGGCTATACTAACGGATCTTTTTCAATTTTCAAACTCATCCCCGTTGAAGGGTTCTGATACAAGCAACTACCCCGGGTTGTGAGATTGGTGGATGTAAAGAGGGTCAGAAGGATCGGGAATGAAGGGTTTGGAGGTAGATGTAGTATTCGGAGCTTCCATAACTCGAAACGAGGAAGGAGAAAGGAAGAGTAAAACAAGGAATAAGAAGTACCAATTCAGAGGAAGGAGTAAACAATCGCAGTTAATCGATTTCGCTCTGATATCATGTGAATTTTCTCATAAACTCAAAGAGAAAGCATAACTGGAGAGAGAGCTGAAGAAGAGATTCATATTATTGATTGAACAAAAAAAGGAAGAAGAAGACTCAGGCTCTACCGAAAACAAGAGGCAGAACCCTTAATATAACCCTAGCAAAAGACAAAACCAACCGGACCAACAAGCTGGCCCAAAAACAATATGGGCCCATAAAGAAAAAAACAACAAAAAGATAATAAATCCTAACAGCCTATATATATACTTAAAGTACAACTCATAAAATATAATCCTAACACATAACTTGCAATTAAGCGGCTACTAGGAGGCAGAGCCTTGTTATTTCTCCAAATTAGCTTCGAGTTTGGACAAAAATACCCCCATGTCACTATTCACTGGAACAGTACCGAGTTTACTATTCATGGGAACAGTACAAGTGATTTTCGCTTTTCAAGTATAGTGATATCACATCATTTGGTACCAAAGCATAATTAGACTCCACTTATTGACGCAATAGGAGACCTCATCACAACAAGTTGAAGTAGTTAAGCAATAGGATTAGTGTGGGTTGCACACATAAATAATCTGAAATACTTGAGGAATTGAAAGGAGAATTTGGGCCATCAAACCCAACAACAACATCGAAGATTAATGTGTGTAGAGATGTGTTAATCTTAGAAGAACCGATAGCGTTGAACATGACGTAGCCTAATTGCAATTGTTGAAAACTAAAGTTGAATTTAATTAGTTGTCCAATACTTTTTTCCTTAAAAACTAAAATTAGAAGTTAGGATAAGAACGATAAAGGATAATGCATGAACACATAAAGAAATCTTAACTAAGGATATGTTTTTTTGGCCATTTGTCAACGCACCTGCATTTACCTACACCAACCTACACTCATCTGCACCAACCTGCACCGACTCGCCCCAACTTGCACCTACCAGCATTCAATGAAAAATCAATTAACTTAACAAATATTAACATTTACAAATATTATTTTTTTTACCTCAATAAGTAATATTTTCATACGCTTTACAAAAATTAACATATTCATGTAAATTTTTAAATTAAAAATAATTTTATATCTTACAAAAATTGAATTAGAGGATTAGCAAATAAAATATCGCCAAGAATTATAAGACCTTCCATAAGAAATAAATTAACAAGTAATATATTATTATTATATCAATTTAAAATTAAATTAAGTCCCTGTTAAGGTGTGTGATTAAGTTAGGTTATGTAAAGTAAGGAAAGTAGTGGCGATATGTAAATGTTCCATTATCTATTTCTTTTTAATTTTTAAATAAATTTTGTGACTTGAATAAATAATTTTAAATATAAATTGTCTAAAAGTATAATCATATTCTTTTAAATGGTACGATAAAATACGTAAAACTAGGTTAAGAACAAAGCCTAAATTAATTGTTGTACTTAAGTTATCTATAAGACTATAATCAATGGTCACTATTTGTTAGTTTTTATCAATTTATAAAGTCTATCTATGTACTTAACGTACTTTTATAACTACCAATAGATTAAGGGAGGAAATTAATTGAACATGTCAACTAATCAATCGTACGAGTGCCACATTAATTTTTTATGATTAGTTTGTCATAATTATATTGTAAAATTTGGAGGGCTATTAGATTCACTACATGTATTAAAAAAATTAATTTTTTTATGTAATGGTATTTTTATTAAAAATTGATAAATTTTAAAAATATTGTAAAATTTTGCAAAAAAATATATATTTATGATCAATTTTAGGGTTTGTGGATAATAATATACCGACCTCTGGGGTTATAGGATTGTAATATACTAATATTTATTATTGGACAACAGTGTCCCTAACATTTATACCTATGTGACATTATTATACCAACAGTAACTAAAGAGATGTGAACCGGTCTCCATGCTGATGTGGTTAACAGAGGAGAAAAAAATTGTCCCAAGCCATACCCCGTTAACCCCTTTGTTTTTCTCACTAACCCACAGTACAAGACATTGGTTGGTTGTGTGCCATGCTAGTAGACCAGTTATGACCCCCTTAGTCATTATGTTAGGGCCAATTTTTTTCAACGTCGGTTAGTGAGAAAAGCAGAGGAGTTAACAGGGTTACTGGGCAAGGAGCGGTTGTTTTCCCTCCGCGTGTGACGCTAGAATAGAGACCAGTTAACCAGCTGCCACCCCCATAATCACTGTTGGTATAATAATCTCACCTACGTATATATATAAATGTCAGAGATATTGTTGTTCAATAGCAAATGTCGGTATATTACAATCCAATACCCCCAAATATCGGTATATTGTCATCAAATATCCCTAAATTTTATAACTAATATTGATAACTTTCCCAAAAAAAGTGAACACCTTAAAAGATTTAGCTAGGTACACCAAAACGTACATCTATATATTATAATAGAAATCATTGTGGGTCCCACGAAATAGAGACACGGGAGTGATTATAAGGGAATTGACCAATCACAACGTAGAAAATTATTATTTTTCTATTTTTAATTTTTTTTATTTTCAATCGGGATTTTATTTTAAAATTAAAAAAAACAGAAAGTATCACTAGTCCTTAACTGCTTTGGACTCTGAATTAAATTATTTTGGTGCAAATAACAGTAATTATTTTGATGTTGCCTATAATAATAATAATAATAATAATAATAATAATAATAATAATAATAATAATAATATGGTACATCATGTAATATCTACTTGGTATGACATAGGACTCCTAATTATACAAAGAACAATCTGCCAACATCCACCAATTAGAGCATTGATTATTATATAGTACACCATGTAATACCTACTCATGTCTACCAAAGTTTTAAAATTTTCTTAATAAATTCATCAATAATTATTATAAAATTCAATGTAAATTTGTCAATATTATTTTAAAATTCATTGATATTTTTTTTCTTACTTAAACTCTTGACTTACATGTATTTTGATTGGTGTAGTTAGAATCTTGATTGTTATTGTACATTTTTAGTTAAACTCTTGACCTACATGTATTTTTAATTTTATATATTTTTATTTGAACAACTTTCCGTATCTTTAATTTAATTATATAATTTATGTTATGATCATTTTACTTTATATGTACAATAATAATTTATGTTCTTTTTTGTTAAAAATAATATTTATTTTATCATATATCGTGCATCCTACTAATATCATATAATGATAATGATTGTTTATCTTATTTATATAAACAAAAAGATAACCACGATAGAAACACGATGTTTGAAACTTTCAGTTCTGAACTTATAAACTTCTTTAATCATTATAATATATGCAAGGTAACAATTTAATTACCTTAAGTAACGTCCGAATGTACGATGTTTCAAACTCTCAGTTCTGAATTGGTCAACTTCTTTAATCATTATAATATATGAAAGGTAACCATTCAAGCACCTTAAGCAACGCGTTAATTAAACACTTAAATACTTGTACAAATCTAGTCTAGGCACAATTGATTTGACAAACTAAGGATTGATTTGTAAGCAACATCCCAATCATCAACCATGGCGCATCCATATCTTACAATTCTGAAAGCATTCTTACTACTCATCCCTGTCTTAAACGTTGTAGTAAGCTCATACCGCCCTGGCCCAAACGACAAGACCTTCGTTTGCTCGTCCGGCAAAAACGCGACCATCACGTATCAGAACAACGTGAACCTTCTGCTGTCAGATTTCATGTCACAGTCCTCCATGAAAACCTACTACAACACCACTAACGGCATGACCCCGGACAGAGTCTACGGTTTCTACATGTGCCGAGGCAACCTTAGCCTCAAAAAATGCCAGGACTGCATATTCAACGCCACATCCTTCGCTCGCAACGCTGACTGCGACGAGTATGAAGGCGGGGTGTTCATCTCAGAAAAGTGCATCTTTCAGTACACAAATCGCTCAACATATGGTGAGTGGCGACCTTCTTCTGTCGTCGACAATCGGCCCCTTGGGGAAAAAGTATCGAATTACCAAGAATTCAACCGCAGTTTGACGTCGACATTGGATAGTCTGGTTAACGCAACATCTATGACTGGGTTTGCGACAAGGGAAGCGAGTGTTGATGGGGGTGAAAAGATATACAGTTTGGCTCAATGCACGCCTGACTTGGTGGAAGTTGGTGCCTGTGGGGATTGTTTAACGGCACAACTACGCCTGCTTTCAAGCTGTTGTCGTGGATACCAAGGAGCTATGCTGGGTGTAATCAAATGTCAACTCAAATACGATACTCTGCCGTTCTACCATCTTAGCGACGGTAAAGGGCAGCATCTGGGACCAGTAACTTATCTGGTTATTCTGCTACTCTTTTACAACTTCTTAATGTTGCATTAGATTGGATTGGATGAATACCTTGTTAATTAAGTATCAATGTGTGTATGTAATTAATTATTGTTGTGTTTAAGATTTTCGGAGCTGAATGTAAATTTCGTAAAGCTTTGAATTCATAGGATGCTATTTGTCATTCAAATTATGTAGTTTTCCTAGCTAGAATATATATCAAATTTAAAAAGAAATCTCACTGGATATACAAAACAATAAACATAATGTATTACGATAATGATACATGTAAGAGTGTTATCCATATTTATGAACTCCCTGCGTTCTTTTCGTAATATTTACCATCTTGTTCAATCATTCATTATAGGTTACTGATACTCAATTTTTGTATACCTTAACTATTAACTATAATATGTAGTATAATATATAATATGATATATTAATATAAAAACTAACAACATTGAATTTGTCATAAAAACTAAAATTTTCAAATATATATATTATGTTAGAAAAGAAAAGGTAAAGTGATGCATAGGACAACTTGATTAGTTCAAGGACAATGATACACATCTTGACTAAAGATGATTAATAATATAATATAACCATCTTGAATCTTCTCTATTTTACATTTTTGTAACTTTTAATAATATTTTCTCTAACAATTATGAATATTTATCAACTATAAGAGTATAATACTTATTAGTTAGGTCAAAAAATATAAATAATAGTCTAATTTTTTCAATTATAGTAGAAATACACATTTTATGCATAGTTTTATATTTATGAAAAAATATAAATAAATAATTATTTTTATATTGTTTATAAATTGTAATAACACTCAAAGTAATAAATAGACCTTTACATTGAATCAAATATACTTACATTTAACTTTATGAGTGATTTAGGTGAAATACAAGATAATTATTAACCATTTTACGTCAAGATATTTATCATTTTGCTTAATGTAAAATGATAAGTAATAAATGATGGGAAGTATTATGTATGTATGTTTGTGTCTTTAGACCTGAATGTCTCGTCGAACATTAGGTTCATATGGTCATCCACAAAGGTGATCCTTGAATGGATTGGGTGGGGGTACATCACGAAAATCTGGTGTGATCCATTAGGTGTGAGCAAACCCTGAATAATTATAACTAGTATTTAGACCCGTGCGTTACATGGGGTGCAAGTAAACCATCTGTATTGTTTAAAATATTACCAATGTTGTATTTAAAAGAATAAAGGAAAAGATAATAATGAAAAATAAAAAGAATAGTTTTCTTATTTAAAAAAATAGAGAAAAAAGAATAATACATAAGAAAAAAAAGGAAAAGAAATATGGGTCATCAATGCAAACATAGACATTAATGCACACATTAATATTACATGATTTTTTTTTTTAAAATCAAATAGAACCAATTACAAGTTTCCCAAAATACCCTCATTAAAGTGCATATATTTCGATCCTCGCCCTTTGTACCCAGAAATATATATACATATATATATATATATATATATATATATTGGAAAATTGATTAGAACTTTCCATTACCAAAACAAGAAGAATACAAGTATAATCTAGGCATACCTAGAGGGACAAACATACCCCCGCCCAAGGGAAACCAAAACTCAAGAACCAAATAAAAGATCAAAACAAAAAAGATCTAAACCAATTTAAGATTAATATCATTTACAATTAAACCCACAATAACATCAAAACTGCATTCCTTATCTTGAAAAATTCTTCGATTCCGCTCAAACCAAATATGATATATAGAAGTTGTGATGTCCAAGCTGACTTTCTCACGTAATCTCTTCGGCATTTGTAAGCAATCATCCATCCAATCATCCCAATCCACAGACATATTGAACATAGAAGAGATGACAAAAGAGACAATTGATCTTGAAAAGGAGCAATTAAAGAAGAGATGACCAACCGATTCTTCATCAATTAAACATAAAGGACAACGGCTAGCTAAGGAATAACCAAACTTCTTCAATCGGTCATGAGTAGTAATTCTCCCATGGACTGTCAACCAAGCAACAAAGGAGCATTTATGAATTTTGAGGCCATTCCAAATTAATTGGAACCAATCAACTCTATTAGCATGCTCTTTTGTAAAATTATAGGCATCTCGAATGAAATATTGCCGATTGGACCTCATAAGATCCTGGAAATGAAGTTTCAAGGAATCTCTCACCATTAATAATCAACGCCAATACCAACTATTGTTTTGCTTGATTGAACAATGGAACATTATATATATATATATATATATATATATATATATATATATATATATATATATATATATGATTCATTTTTAAAGATCACTTGACAAAATTTTATTGGATAAAAATGAATCCCCTGTAAATTAATCTTAAACTTAAAGGATCACTTAGGTATCAGTTAAGGATCAAAATCAATTCATTCATGAATTGCTCAAGTTCCAATTCATTGGATCACCCCCAACCCTCTCTTTTTGGGCTTAGAATATTCAATCTACTATGAATCACCTGAACTTAGATCATACACAAGGGTAGTACTGATTATAGTGCGCTCAACCTTAAGTAATTAAAAGATTTAGGAAGAAAACAACTGGCCATTAAATAATTAGGAGACTAAAGAACAAAACAAGAAAAAAAACCAAAGCAAAACACATCATTATTTCAATGTAGCACTATATATGAAACTAGCAGAATAATGGTGTCATCCAATTAAAGTGGTTGGCTATTTGAGTTAATTGTGCTATTTGAGTGTTGCCCTTGGCAGAAATTATTCACCGCCTTGGGTTATTTCATGGTATCAAAGCAGATCCACACTTTAGAAACTTGACCACCACATGGAAAAGATCATGACTGTACCCTCAGTTTGTGGGATGAACTAATGGAAATCCTTTACTAGGCCGCTCCTGTTCCAAGGAATCAACTTTACCCATTGGAAGAAGTTAATGTAGATATTTATCAAAAATCTGGGCTACGATCTATCTATTTATCATCATTGGAAGAGGGGATTTTATTCCTATTATAGAAGGAACCATTGATCAACAAAAAGAGAGAAAAATTCACTCACGCTAAAATAGAAAAGACTAAGAAAAATTTTAGAGCTTTAAATATTCTTTACTACGACCTTAATGCTAATGAATTTGATAGAGGTCCTATCTGTAACACAGCTAAAGAAGTTTGGCACACCTTGGTCACCAACTACGAAGGGACTAGCCAAGTTAAAGAGTGAAAGATTGATACTTATATGCTACACAACGAAACCTTCAAGATGGAATCCATCAGATACATGTTTAAACGTTTCAAATTCACCATCAACAAGCTCAAGTACCTATTAAAGCCATACACCAACAAAGAACATAGCCATGAAGTCCTCCATTGTCTACCAAGGAAATAAAGGGGACCTAAGGTCATTGCCATCGAAGAAGCTTAGAACTTGAAGACCTTGAAACTGGACGATTTTATCGGGAAACAATTGACACACGATATTCACCTACAAGATGATGATGACCAACGAGCGAGATGTGGCCTTGGAAAGGGGTAAAGATCATCAGAAACATCAAGGTGCATAACCAAAGAAGAAGAGTAAGGAAGATCCCTTAGCTACGATTGTGGGAGCCTGTACAAAAAATGACGAAGAAACACCTCAACTTCAAAGAGCACAAAACAAATGGCTCGAAAGTCCAAAGGTACGTAAGCCTCCTTTTAAAGGATCGTACTAACCTTCCTTTTTGCTATGTTTGTTTTCGTCCAGGACATGAGAATAAGGATTGTCCAACCATTGAAGAAAAGGATAAGGAACCAACTGGTGAAACTATGATGAAGAAGTTATTGAAAGCAAAGTTGAAACCGCCAACTTAGCTTCGGTCTCATGGCCAAGGACGACTCATCCAACCACTCTATTGCAGTCGAGGACAAAAGTCAAAGTAAAGAAGAGAATGGTTCTAAGGAGGTAGCCCTAAACTATCTACTCACACTAAGTAAGGAGCACCTTGCAAATGGATTTTTGAAACCCGATCATTAGCTATGAATCTACTTAGCTATCTAAAATCAAGTCCTTCAAGGAACCTATTGTTAGTTCAAAAGATTCAAACTCCACCTTGCAAGCAACTTAAGACAATTTGACCTTAATAATTGACTTGCTAAAGATTGAAAAAATCAATCTCAAAAATAATAATGAGGATTGTCACAAGTCTTTTGTGAAATTGACCAAAAGTCAAGAAAACTTGGATAAACTATTGAGATCTCAGTGCGTCTCTTTCAAGAAAGAAGGGTTGGGCTATTGTGCTGAAAATATGTCAAATAACAACTATATTAGTTTCTTTGACAAATTCAATGCCTTGAGAAAACTTGAAGGAGCCTTGACCATACCAATTCTTAAAGGCCAAAACTACAACACTTTACTCCTCAAAAAGGACCAACCACACCTAGTAAAAAGTCCTCAACCAATAACCAAAGAACCCCTCCTCAAGGACCCTCAACTAGTCATCAAAGAACCTATTGTTTAGACGCATCATACACTACCAAAAAAAGGTCCTCCTTCCACGCTTAAAACGTCTTCTAGCCACACTTATAAGCGAGGCTGAGAATCCTTGCCATGGATAAATAAGCGTGGAAAGGGAATGTGTGGGGAAAATTTTTCCACGCTTAACAAGCGTGGCAAGAAGAAATTCGCCACGCATAATAAGCGTGCATGGAGAAATTTTGCCACGCTTATTAAGCATGCACAGATGAGCAGCTCTCCACCTGCTATAATTTTTTGTTTTGAATGTAGATTCAAACTCCCGACCATAACACATAAGAATGAGTGACTAACCAAACCCTTACCGCTTGAGTATTAAAGATTATTTGATTCTAATAACTAATTTAATATATACTATATATAAACAAATACCACTTGACTTTTTTTATCTTCTATTTTAGCTTTAACTAATAGATGAATATATTAGAAAAATTATAATCATAATTTTTAATATAATACTATATGTACACAAATACCACTTAATTGGTTTCTAAAATCAACGCGCCCAAAATTCAATAATCCATAATGTTTCTTTTAAATTTTTTGAAATTATTTTTAAGACTAAATTAATTCCTTAATTAAACCTGGTGCCTAAATAAAAGATTATACTTTTTTGCAAAAAAATAAAATAAAATTATAATGTAAAATTGTTGTCTGCCACGCATATTATATCTGGAAATATAGCTTTGTTTGGGAGAATGTTATAACCTCACTTAAAAAGCGTGGCCAAACTCTTACAACGCGCTATCACGCTTATATGCGTGCTTACCATTTAACCACTCTTAGTAAGCGTGGCCATTGCATATAGTAGGAATTTGCACGATTTTTTCCCCTCATTTAAATAAGCGTGGGAAAATATGCGTGAAAGCATGCTTATTTTCTTGTAGTGATAGAGCGTGTGTAATTGTTGTATCCACAAGGAGTTGGGGCTTCCAAACCTAAGAAACTATCGAGCACTCACCAACTAGGCCTGGTGTTTAAGGTTTTGGGTGTTTGGTAGACACATGGACTAAAAGACAAAAGTAAAGCTACAATTAAAAAGTGAAATAGCTTGGGGGTATTACCGGGCCTCCTAACGAGAGAAAGAAGGTCGGTGAAGAGGTTTAGAGATGATTCATAGGCAAGTTAGTCAACAAATGATTTAGCATCAAATCCCCCTTTCCAGAATTAGGATTCGATGCTTACTCTAGATTCCACCACTATTCCCATAGGGATGGTTTCTAGATATATATCATAATAGCCTAATTCTCCTAATTGGATACTAATCACACGCCAATGTATATTAGTGTCCAATTAACTCATCCATAACCCTCTAATTCGATGTTGAGAGATACTCTATCACGTCCCAGCATGAAGAGTATCGAGATATAGTGGAGAGGTATGGTAGGAAGTGCTAAACAATTCACCGAATCATCCGAAGCCACCCAACCTAACCTAAGCCCGGATTTCATGGTTTTAGGAGTGATCGGTATTTGATTATCATGTGTGAGGATTGCATGGATAAACTAGCATCAATTTCCCTCTCCCGAGTAGTAAATTGATGCATACTACCCAAGGCCTATCATCACTCCCGTGTATGACGAACCTTGATAGTATTCGAACGCTATTCAAACTAATCGGTTACAAAATCCCTCTCACCAGAGTTAGGATTAGGAACCAATTGCTCCGCCTTAGATTCCCAACTCAATGTTTGGGGAAGGATTCATAACCTCCTGGCACCAAAATCGTCCAACATTGAGTGGAAATCTAGAGGGGAACAATTAGTTTCCTCATTGATCACCCTACTAATCTATACCTAATCCCCCATTAGAGGCCCTAATTACCCTCTAACCCTAGAACAACTAGAAATACCTATTCACAACTACCACTATTCCAACAATAAACTCAAAATTCAATATGATTCTAGCAAAAACTAACATAACAATGCTAATCAAACTAATTAAAAACATAAATAAGGTAATCAACAAGCAATTAAAACAATTGGAAGCTGAAATTAAAGTAGAAGATGAAGAAACTTACTAGAATTTGGTACTAATTAATGCTCCAAAGGTAGAGAGACAATAATGAAAGATTCAATTACAAAGATAAACCCTAAATTAACATTTAATGAATTTGCGATTGGGAAAAAACCCTAATCTAATCCTACCTTAAACTAAGAGGTAAAACCCTAAGACTAAAGTTAAGACCTAATTATGAATGTTGTTGGAGAAATAGTCGATACTCCCTATTTATACAATGGAGGAAAGGGATAAAAACTTAGTCGTTTTGGCCCCGAAATTAAGTCAGCAGAAACAGGGCGTCACAACCGTGACGAGGTGTATCACGGCCGTGAGGTACATTCTATCTGAAACCCATTTTTTTCCCTTTTGACGTGTCAAGACCGTGTCAGCCTTTGTCACAGTTGTGAGGGGGCTTGTCATTGTCGTTTCCTATGTCACGGCCGTGACACCCCTTTTGTCCGAGGTTACTTGTTTTTCCTTTACTTGGCCTTGGGGAAAGCTCTGTTACGGCGATGAGGCCTCTCCTGTCCTGAGTCTTCCACCTTCTTGAGTCGGGTTTCCTCGGGATTCGTATTCGAGCCCCATCTATCCTTGAATTCATCTTGGTTTTATCTCTTTTTGCACACTTTTCCTCCATTTGCACATTATTGCCGAAGAAACATAAAAGGGAAGAAAAGTAAATGAAAAAGCCAAAATTATTCGTGGGAACAAGGAAAATGCAAAGGGAAAAGGATGTATTTAGGCTCAAAACTGAGCATAAACACCCATTTTAACGGACCATCAAAATCAACCAACTTCCCTTACAAAGAGTCACCGAAGTTTGGGTTTCAAGAGGAACTAGACTTCCTAACATAGTTGTTACAAGTAGTCAAGGACCCAACTTTGATGTCAACTATGACTTGAGAAAGTTTGTTTGAAGTTTTTGCAGGTACGATAAGCATCCAACCAAGGAATAATGGAATTTCAAGAGATTGGATGTTCAAGAGAGCTTGAAGCAGTCAAGGGTCACATGCACATTAGTAACAATTCATCCTATTAGTATAGTGTCCTTGAAAGCTGATAAAAAAAAACTAATAATCACAATATATATACTCACAATCCTTGGTAAGAAAGCATGTCATAAGGTTTGAGGTATTTAACCTATGTTAGTGGCATTGATATAATCACTCATGGAAACAAGGAACACCCTCTCGTAATGCTACCACGTTCATTAAGATGTTGTAGGGCTTCAAAGACGACTGTGACATTAAGGGGAGGCAACTCATTATCTTCATGATGTATTATATTCCTATCATGCCTTTTTGATGAAGTTCCAAAAGGGAGATAATTACTACGTTAATCATTGAATTTTGTCTTTCATAAAAAATGGGGAGATTATTAATTGGAACCCTCATTGTCCTTGACAGGCTCAAGGGACTTTGACAGGCTTAATTCGTTTCAAGTTAAGACCCAAAGTTCAATGATGTTTGAACTTGTTGACAGTTCTAACAGTTTCAATGCCCTTGCAAGTTGGGAACTAAAAACTTACCATATTGCGACGGAAATTGCGACGGAAATTTCTGTCACTCGGTTCATATCAAAATTAAGCTGAGTTGGCACAAAAAAATAGACCTTGCGACGGAATCGATTCGTCGCTCGGTCCAACTTTTTTTTTGAATAAAATTTATACCGATTACTGCTTCGTTTGAGGCACACAACCTCCCCCATTCTCAAACCCTAAACCAACAACCCCCTCCTAAGTCCTAACGCCTAAGCATCGCCCAACCCCGACGCAGCAACCCTACCCCAACCCTCCAATCGCAGCCGCCCCGTCGTCCGACGTCAACACCGCCTTCGAATCCGGTGCCGATTTCTGGTCTGTGTTTGAGCACCGGCGGCGGAAGAGAGAGAGAGAAGGCGATGGCGGAATTCATCGACGGAATCGCCAGGGTGCAGATGCAGCAGAAGTCAAAGAAAAGGAAAACAAAGGAGGAGAACTGGAGAAGGAGGTTAACAATGGTGGAGATGATGGTGAAACTGGAGGAGAGGATGAAGAGATTGAGATGATGAAGAAGTTAGGGATTCCGGTCGGATTTGATTCTAGCAAAGGAAAACTTGTTCCTGGGGCCGATGTGAGCGCAGTTAGGTGTTCGACGAAGAGACAGCCTAGACAGTACTTGAATAGGAGGGGCGGATTTAATCGACCTTTGCTTGCTGAGCCGAATCGCTAGGGTTTTGATCCAGGTTAGAGTTTTAGCTTCATTTTGATATTCTTATGTGTTCCTGTTGTGTGATTTGTTGGAATTTCGGATTGTTCTTGATTGATTTGGAGCTTTGTTAGAGTTTCGGCTTCATTTTGAGATTCTTATGTGTTGCTGTTGTGTGATTTGTGGGAATTTCGGGTTGGTCTTGATTGAATTGAAGATTTGTTAGAGTTTCAGCTTCATTTTGTGATTCTTATGTGTTTCTGTTGTGTGATTTGTTGGAATTCCGCATCGTTCTTGATTGAATTGGAGCTTTGTTGGGAATTCCACATTTTTCACTCCAATTAAGTTAAATACAGAAAAAGAAATGGTATGTAAAAAAAATATCCAAAAACCAATATGTCAAGATACTTGATGTGTTAGAGACTTGTGTGAGTTGATTTGTTAGTAAAGGATTCAAAAATTGCTCAATCTTTTTCCTTGGTTCTGCCCAATTTTGCTGCTATTGTTCAACTTGTTTGATGACTGTTCTTGGTGGATTTCTTGCTTATTTGTGTGCCTAAAAATACTTGATGTGTTGGATACTGTTCTTGGTGGATTTCGTGCTTATTTGGGTGAATTTTCCATACCAAAAATTGATGGTTGATTGATTATATTAGTAATTTAATCAATTAGGAGTGATAAGATCTGGTCCTTGTTGAATTGATATGAGTTTTCAATGTAATTTGGAAGCATAAACTCCCTATATGTCATTGTTTAGCTTCCCAGGAAAATTAACTGCTCTAACTTCGTTTTTAATTTGATTTGGCTACTTCGGGTGTGCTTTTGGGCTGGTTCTCTTTACGGAATGATCTTAAAAAATACGTTGGAGTATTGGGAAAAAGTATGTTGGAGTATGGAGATACCTTACTGGTGTTTGAATCTTGAGCATGAAAATATTATTCATGTTTTAGGTTCTATAAAAGAATGTTTATACCAATTTAATAATGATTGAATTTGGTGTTTGAACCTTACTGGTGTTTGAATCTTGAGCATGGAAATTTTGTTAGTTCACTTAAAAAAAATGATTGAAAAAAACCCAGGATATCCTGGCAGAATCCATTTCTTTGTACCTATACCCCTCCCCCTCCTAATTAGAAATAGATGAAAAGGAAAAACAATACGTTGTTTGCCTTTTGATGTTGGTCTTTGATCACTGCTTGAAACTGGAAGCTATGAGTCATTCCTTGGTGAAGCAATAATCTAGAAGGGGTTGTATAGCATCAATATGGGCCATGGACAAACATCCACTAACTGATTGGAAACTCTGACCCTTGCCAATGATACAGACTAATTTGGCTACTTACTATGGTTCCTAGGCATGCTGTAATACTTGGTTATGTTTCTGCATCATCTCATTTGTTTGTCTATTAACTCAAGATTGGACAAACATGGTATCAAGGTGAAAGGAGTCGATGTCTTTGTGTAAGCAGAGAGGTCCAAGAGGATACTATTGACCATTTGTTTGTCCATGGCCCTTTTGCTGCGAGGTATAAGGGAGCTAATCTGCAACAAATTGGAATATCAAGTGCAGTGACTAGGTTATTCACAGGGCATAAAAATGGAGGGATACAAGAAGAGATAAGTTGATTCTATGAACTGTGCTATTTTTTCTATAAATTTGTTTGTCCATGGCCCTTTTGCTGCTAGTATGTTTAATTTCCATCCTTTTACGATAAACTTTGATGGGGTATAAATGTGCTACTTGTTCTCCTTTCTAAATAAAACCCAGTAAAGGTATCCTAATTGTATGAGCTGCATCATATATTCACATTTATTTTCTGTTGTGAAAACCTGACCTTTCTGATTCTTGAAAAAAAAATACATGACTTTTCTATTGTGGAAACCTAGCCTTTTGTTCTAAGACTTTTGATCTAATTAAAGTGAAACTAAATTTGATTTCTTTCGGTGCAGGTTGTGACATGTGGTAGAATACCTCTCCTCTTGAGTTATCTTTTCAGAGGGAACCAAGATGTGTTTATACATCCAGAGAGTTGTTTATAAAAGATGGGATGTAAATGCCATACATAGTTGCTTCTTAAAGGGGATCAACATAGGCATGTTAAGTCTTTCAGTTGTCTACTTTGGGCCATTTCTAGCATTATTTTGAGCAACAATTTCTAGCATTATTGAAGCGTTATGCCTTTAACTTTGTGACTTCAATTTGTTAGAATGTATGAAGGATTTGTACTTGTATATTTATATACTTATTTAAATAGAATTGTCTCAAATTAATATGTACTTTTTATGTGTGTGTGTATATATAAATATAAATATATATGTATATATATATATATAATTAAAAAAATTAAATTGTAGCAAATATATATATATATAAGCATTATATAATTAAAAATTAAATTGTAGCAAAAAAATCTCAAGAAAACAATGCAGGAGGATTTTTTTTAAAAAATAAAAAACAGAATTTTTTTTTAAAAAAATTCTTGCTACGGAAAAATTCCATCACAAGTTCCGTCGCAAGACATATTTTTGATTTTTTAATTTTTTTTAAAAATGTTTGTGGGACTTTGCGACAGAACCAAATTCCGTCGCAAGGTCCGTCGCAAGACAAACTTTTCTCAACTTGGAAAGAATTTGCCAATTATATGAGGAAGATCGAGGTTGACTAACAAGATCTGAAGAATATCGAGGCTGCTGGAAATTGCAAGACTACGATATGTCTATATTGACATGTGATATAATGTCTAAGGAAAGAAATTAGACAAAGACAAACTTTGCTCAACTTAGAAAGAATCCTACAAGATCTGAGGAAGATCAAGGCTAACTGACAAGATCCGAGGAAGATGGAGGCTAGCTGAAATTCGATTTATCAATGCTTAATTTGCAATGGTCACAAGCATTCGAAGAAGACTACCTAAAGTGGTTGTTTACTTGATTAAAAGCTCAACGATGGAGATCTATAGTCAAAGAAGAACTCTTCTCTACAATCCTCTCTTGTGATTCATGGTAATTCTTGCATTGTGAGGCTTCTATCAAATGAGCTACTCTCACTTAAACTAGCTAAGAGTGTGTCTTAGACAGAGTACTTGGTGCCTGTTTGGCCTAATTTCTAAAAAAGTGTTTTTGTTTCTTATAAACAGTTTTTATAAAAACTATTTTTGGAGAGACTGTGAAGTGTTTGGCCTAGCTTATGACATAAATGATTTTACTAAATTAAAGTGTTTAGCCTAACTTATGATATAATGTTTTTACTAAATTTAATTTGTTAGCTTAACTTTTAAAAATTATCATGTGTTTTTTTGGATTAAAATTATCATATGATTATTTATATTTTCTTTTTTTATTCATTTTTCAACATATTATCAAATTTTAATTTTAACAATAATTATAATCGTATAGTTATAATTATAGTTATAATAATTATTATTATAACTATATATGGTCTTACTTAACTATACAATTCTTTAAATTAAATATTTATATATCAAAAATTTACTAATACCATATTTGCAAAGGATTTAGATAATAAAAATATTCAACATAATATTAAAGGTTCTAACATAATATTAAAAGATGTAAATACTATCTTTATAAAGAATCAAAATATTTATTTGAAAATATGGAAACAAATCACTAGAGAATCTTGTAGATTGAGTAGTGATTAGTTTGTAAGAAGCAGAAGCAACAATTTGCTACTTCTGCTTTTGGAGTTGTTTTTGGCCAAAACTGTTTTTGAAAAACAGTTATTAGCTTCTAAAAAAAGTACTGTTTGACCTAGTTTGTACTTTTTAACTCCAAAAACACTCTCAAAAGCTAGGCTAAACAAACACTTGATTGGGAGAATCAAGGAGTATGGAAGAGTACTTGTATTTTTAATAATGTATTTTAAATTGTGTCCACTTTTCTAACTATCATTTTTTCTAAAGACTAATATGGAAGAGTACTTGTATTTTTAATAATATCATTTGAATTATTTTAATTTATTAAGGAGTACTAAATTGATTAAATTGAGAAAATAGACACACAAGTTACAGTAAATCAAATGCAAATGGATTATGTTATACTAAGAAATAAAATAGCTAAAAAAATATTGTACATATAAAAAATAATTTTGATAAAAGTGATTTTAAATCGTCTTTTCTATGAACTTATGATCTTATACAGAATTGTATTCTAAAATTACACATTTCTAACTATCTTTTTTTAAAAAAAAACCTAATATCGAATAATACTTGTGTTTTATTAATATTATTATGAATTGGTTTTAATTTATTGAGTAGTTCTAAATTGATCTAATTCGCCAAATAGACTAAGTTATAGTAAATTGAATGCGAACAGATTATGTTAGTCTAGGGTCCGGTTCTTTAGCTTGGTAGGATATGTTTATTCTTACCTTACTTATGCTAATCTTACCTTACCTTACCATTCAAAAGAATATAATTATACTTTAAAATAATTTATATTTAAAATTTTTTATTCAACTCACATAAGTTATTTAAAATTAAAAAGAAATAGTTGACGAGACATTCACAACAAGAAAAATTACTTTGTGCAACAAAAAAGTTTGTCGTCTTAGTCTAATTTTTGTTGCTCTTTAACATGGGGCTATAAAAAAAAATTGTCACGATTTGGTAGTTTTATCCTCGAAACACAAAGTTTAGGCTACAAATTAGTAAAAATGGTAGCACAATGTAGTTGTGGTGGACAACCAATTTTTTTTGTTGCATTAGTAGCCTTAGGCAACCATTTTTCTTTAAATTGTTGCCCTATCTATATCAATTGCAACAAAAAAAAGTTTTGTTGCCACATATAGTGTATTTAACTACAAAACTATTTGGTTGCCCTAGTTTGAATTAATGCAACAATAATTTTGTTGTTGCCCAAACTACTATAAATTTGTTGCCCAAACATATTTTTCTAGTTGTGATTTACCTTACTTAACTTTTTTTTTCCTTACTTTACCTTACCTAATCTTACACCCTTAAAAAACATGATCTAAATAATAAATTAGTAGAAAAAGTATTGCATCATAAATTAATCAAAATGTTTTTGATAAGTTAATAACAATATTAAATTTTGACATTCCCATTAACTTTCCTTTTATTCTCGATCTGTCCCTAACGGAGAGGCACTATACTAGATCAACTGATGTGACCAGCATGCTTTGATAACTCTGGTCAAGGTAGTTGTATCATTCCCATGTAAAAGCTTTGAAGCTTTCAACGTACCCAGTAGCTCATCCATTATGTATATATTGGAGTTCGTGGACCTCAAGAAAAAAAAATATATACTTATATTACTCGATATATATGATGTAAAATTGAATATATTTTCCCTCAGAATAAAAAATAACGAACAAAAGAAAACAAAATGATGGTGCATCTTTTTTACCTGGTCAATACTCTAGCCACACCCTTGTAATCATTTCAGAATTAATTAACATCATGAGTTTAGTTTATTTTATTGCAATATTTATATTATAATACCAACAAAGTTTGAATGATTCTCTTACTCCTAAAACACGTTTCCTTCTCTATAAAAACTACATCCCCTGTTAAACAAGATCATCACTGGTAGCTACTAAAACCCCAAACACAAGAAGAAAAGAGCAAAGATGGAATATTTTCATAGAAGAGATGCGTTTGCTGTCCTCTTCATCGTTATATGCCTATTTACCAAACTGGTAGCAAGTTCCCAAGGTTTCACAATAAGTGCTACATGTATGGGCAATCCAACAAAAGACCTCACATACCAAAACAACGTCGCTTCTCTTATCTCTGAGCTAGCATCGAATCAACCCATACTACCTGGTTATTCCAATGCTACAGTTGGTGAAGCTCCTTACAAAGTATACGGTTCGTACTTTTGTCGAGGTGACCTAGACGCTCAACTTTGTCACGATTGTGTTGTTAACCTAACCCAAGCTCTGTCCAAGGAAAATGCTACCTACCAATGTTTTGCCTACGATGATCAATGCTTGGTACACTACGCCAACCAACCTATATACTCCATCTACAGAAAAGGGTTTACGCTATTAGTAGGAATTACAGGAGGGGTTGTACCCAATTACGAGCAATATAACAAGACCTTATTAAGCACCGTACAAGGGCTGGTTAAAGAAGCTGCTCTTGGTAAATGGTCAAGGCCTAATTTTGCAACGAGGGTGGTTAATGTGACGGGATCGCCCGATGATCAGAAGATCTATACCCTGGTTCAATGTAGTCCTGACTTGTCCCCCATGAATTGCAGCTCTTGTTTGGGGGATCTTTATAAGAGATTACAAGGGTGTTGCGGACCAACTTCGGGTGCAGTATTACCCCATCTTAATTGTATGCTTATCTACAGCAACCAATCTTTCTTCGGTCGACAGCATTTGACCACTAATGAACTCAGTGGTGCGTATGGTGGTTTCTTCTCCATTCGTTTTCATGTATTCGTTGTTTTCCTATTATCTTTCTACTTTATGTCTAAAAGTTAATCGCATGGCATATTTTAAGCCACTTTTAGGTTTAATTTCTCCATGTATTAGGTGTGATTACTATCTAATTCATTTTCCATTTAAAAAAAAATATTAATGTGTGCTGAATTAACTTCTTAAGGATGGCATTATCTCTTGGTGTAAGTTTATTATGATGGGGCCATCCCACCCATCCCAAAGGTTCAGCCTTGATCAAGCATTACTACCAAGATGTCCATGAAGCATTACACAAAGAACTGTCCCAACTAGTTCCTATAGTCAGTGCACAAAGTCTAATATCACTTGCATATCTTCCTAAGGGAAAATGATCTAGGCCTGATCCTTACTCGATTCACCAATTTGATACATGTCTTGATTGTTGGGAATCATCCACCAATTCGATACATGTCTGGCTCAACATAGCTTAATTAAGTGATAAGATAGTTCAAATTTTGGCCAAGATCAGACAACCAAATTCGCGCAATTGCTTGCTTGCTTGGTTGTTTGAATTCAACGAGTTTTCCTTCCAAAATTCAAAAGTCCAACACCATGATCAATGATTAGATAAGGGCAGGCCAACGGAGCATCAATGAGTAGCCGTGAAAGCTTCTAGTTCGCTTGTCAACCGCTTTATGCACAAATTTCACCTGCTTGCTTGCTAGATTTAGCAACCATGCCTTAGTAATTTGTAACTTGATTAGGATATTTCCAAGGGAATGGTCTTTCATTTGCAATAGTATAAACATCGTTAAGTCCTTGATGGAAACTATTTTGGATTCCAGTTAAGACTAATTATGTCACTAATCTTCTCAGTGAGTTAATCTTGATTAAGGGACTATCTTTCCCTATGAATAAGACCCTTATTGTAAACAATGAAAAGACAGGCAAATAAACAAATCCTAAATTCTTTGTTTTCAGTATCTAAGTATTTATTGAATGAATTCAATGGTGTTATAAGGTCCTTTAAGTGTGTATTAGTGGTGTAATTTGCATCTAACACACTTTAGGTGCACAACCCTAGTTTTTTCTTCTTTTTTGTTTTTGTGACATTTTTGTATCAATTAAGATTGTATGACCTATCTTTGAAATCACAAACTTGCAAATTAAACAATCAATCATTTTGATTGTTTGAATGATTGTTTAAAGGTGTGCAATTTATTGTTTGCCCTCTTGTGTTTTGCTTCTCATTTTTCTACCTTTTGTAGGTAGAAAAGTAGTCACTAACCCCCTGGGTTAGCTCCCTTGATCCCCTAATAGTTTCAATGTTGTTTCCTACCTTGCATTCCTTGGAGGTAGGAAAAGCCATCTAATCCTTAAGGACTAGATAATTAGGTTTTTTTCTGGGCAGGCTGACTTGTTTGTTGTCTCACTTCATTGCAGGATCACTCTTAATTAACAAAAGTCTTACAGACCTTGTTGGTTGTCTTATTAAGTAAATTGCACGGATCACTTTTAGAAAACCAACAAACCTTGGTGTTGGCTTATTATATGATTAAGTTCATGTTACCAAAATTCAATAGAGCTATCATGTATGTCGGTGTATGCACTTTGATCTTGTTTTATAACCATACATACATCAATTGGTATCAAAGCCTTACTGCACTCTTGGCCTTGCTTCTGTCATGAATAGCCTAAACACAAACCTAGATAGTCAAAACACAAACCCAACCCACAAAAAACTTGTGAGAATGTCTGTTGCAGACAATGTTGCCAAGATTATGAGAGAAAGGGGTGAATTTATGAAGCGTGTGGCGGTGAGGTTTGATGATGCTTGAGTAGGAGAAGACGATGGAGTATGAATTCGAACCCGGAAAGTACTTTGGAACCCAATATGTACTTGGGGTAAAGGAAAATCCATCATCTAAGAGTTGCAACCCACCAAGAATCTGCTAAAGGCTAGGCCACCACGAATTCATAAAGGGAAGACTTCAATTCCAGCAACACCATTAAGCAAATTGACAGTAAACAAGATTTGAGAAAGAGAGAAAAAGAAGAAGCTTTTCAATTTTCATTCATCAACACTCAATGTCCTCCTCCTTCTTAATGGCAAGTATTTATGGAGGCTTTGAAGGGGAAGAAGAGTGTAGAATGTGTAATTACAAAAGGACCCAAAACATTACAAATCAATAATACCCTCATCGCAGGGTTTTACATCAATGTTGGAGTGGGGGTTGTCGGCATTGATTTTCCATCACACCCAAGAAGAAGAAATCAAATTAACCCACATCACTATTGGAAGAGTCAAAAAGGTTTGCTTAAACTTAAAAAACTTTACCTAAGGGACAATTTTAGTTATTCTTAAGCTCCATTTAATTTTGCAAATCACGTCATCAAATTCGCATAAATAATTAGAAAGAATAAGAATAAAATTAATTAAGAAAATCGTATTAGGAATGGGCAGAACCGAAAGAAACATTGGATAAACCAGATCGTAATCGGACGGGTAAGGTTTAGATCTTCCGAGTGTGACCGGTTGACTGCTTCTGCGAGATCTGAACTCAACTTAGTGTAACCAACCGGTTACGCTAAGAAGAGATCAGATTCTTTTCGGCCGTAACATAATTAAAATTAATTCTATTTTTATAAATTGAAATTATTCATAATTAAATTAGTAAACATGAATTTAAGGATATGCATGATTAAGCAAATTAAATAAATTAAAAAGTGACCAGTAAATTTTAAAGAAAAATTAACAGACTGAAAAATAAAGTTAACTTCGGCCTACGAACCTGGATCAGGTACGGGGGTTAGGTTGCAGATCAAAGACAATCAATTCTTCGGGCTTGATCGCTACTAAAACTGAATTAATTAAGAAGATGGATGAAGAAGTAGAATTTATTTGTTTCATTAATTTAGCTATTTAATGCATGCACAAATACAATGAAAACAAAGAACATGAATAAAGAGAATTACATTTTATACCGATATAAATCATCAAAACAAGGACTACGTGTTTGCATTAAAATAAAAGCAGAAAAATAATAATAAAATAAAAATACTAACTTCAGGAAAGTAATAATGCAGATAGCACATAGGAAGAAAAAAGGGAGAGAAGAGAGAAGAATGTTCTGAGTGTTATACTCCTGGGAAATTCAGGGATGCGGAATAATGGAGGTTGAATGACCATATTTATACTAGAGATGGGTAAATAAAATAATGGAAAATAATGGTTTGGAGATTAAAGAGATTGAATCTGGGTTGGATTGTCATAGCATAACCGGCCAGTTAGGATGTTTTCTGGAAGGCTATAGGCGAAATTGACCGGTTATGTCCACTGAATTGGACTACTCATCTTAAAATGACCACATCTCCCTCATCCAAAGTCTAATTGACCTCAATCAAAAGGTGTTGGGAAGCTTATGGAGTGTACTTTAAGCTCACTTAAGCAGAGGTCCAAAGAACATCTGTGGAATAAATGGAATTCAAAATAATGACGATATGTATATGGAAATGGTGGTTTTTGGCTTAGGAAGGAAAGATTCTTTTGCGGGAGGCTTAAAAATGGATGGAATAATGAAGGCTCTTGGGTTTTCGTGAAGATGGAAGGGATGTGTGTTATTACATAGTTAACTGACTCGAGTCCTAATCTAAACTAAAATTAATAAAATGTTGCAAAAATATTAAATAAAACCTGGATTATATCCGATGTCTACAGAGAGCCCCCACTTTAGTCAAGTCCGAGTAAGATGACCGTCAAAGTAGTCATGTGATCTAGCTGGATATGACTGATACGCCACAAGTGCACGGGTGTAGATGTAGCATGTATCAAGGTCATTCCCACAGGGACTTTCTCAACAAATCATCAAACTAGTCCTCTAGTTGATTGCTAAGTCGATCGGGTTTTGAGATGAGTTTTTTTTTTCTTCTGGCAAACTACTTCTAACTACGAATGCCATAAAGCTAAGGATGAAATCAAATAAACAAAACAACTCAGGAGACAAACCAAAGTTGCTAACGAAACAAACAAAGAGGAGTCGACAAGAATTATGTTTCACCAATTCAGAAACTTTTACGGTCGATAATCGCATAAAGTCTTTACAACCATGCTAATGGTGATCAAGTAAAAGTAATGACATACAAACTCACAGGTTGAATAAAAATGCATCTAAATTAGATTTAAAACATGTTCAATCTATCAATATTCAATCCATCAAAACAAATAGGGTTTATCCCCCAAATAAAAGGAAATTACTCACTAATCATGTCTAAACTACAAAAACATTTAAATTCTATTCTAGAAAGCATAGAAATCTAAAGAAAATGAAGAAATAACCAAAGATGTGCAGAAAATCCTTGAAAGAATTTGGGAATTCTAGACTTTTGCTCCTCCAACACCGTATCGATCTTGATGAATAATCTCCAATCTTCAATTTCGCTATCAAACTCTTGATTATTGTGGGATTGTGGGAGATAGATAATGGTAAAGATGGAGGTGGATGGTATGAAACGAGTGGATGGGCGTGGATGATGGTGGACGATCAATGAAGCAGCCGAATCAATTGATTATATAGCAATAATGGGCAAGAAACAACGAAATTCCAACAGTCTGATTCACCGCGGACCGTGTTGGGGTTAACACGGACGGTGTCAGTGAGGCCACGACCCGTGTCAATCTCAACACGAGTCATGTTGATGGTTTCAGGAGAAATTGAGCTCTCTGGATGCTAACACAGACCGTGTTTTGTTCAACACGTGTCGTTTTGGCCCAGGAAATTTATGGGTCATCTCGTTTTGGCCATATCTCCTTCGTCCGACGTTCGATTGACTTGGTTCTTGACTTTTCGGAAAACTCTAAGAGTGTACTTTTCATTGAAATAAGTCTCAATATCAATGTGTGGAAAAAATGGTTACCAAAAGAGTAGACATGTATCAGCTTTCGCACACTTTCTGCTATCTTATTCATAACTTCTTCATCTCAATTAGGAATTGAGCTTATAATATATCGTCGGAAAGCTCATTCACTTATGAATCAAGTAGTGGATGTGAACTTTGGATTTTATATCACTAATCTACACAAATTGAACAAAATACACAGAACTCAGTTAAGATAGTGAAATAAAATCATAAAAGATCAATTAAGCACATTAATCCCCAAATTTCACTATCAAAATGCTCCAAAAACTAAGTCAATATATGCCCTCATCAATGACCTTCAGATTTTTCTTCAGGTCTTACTGACGCTTGGAAGCTGATTGTCCTGCACCTGTCTTATGTTCTGAAAGATGTTATCCTCACTATGCCAGTGAAGGCAACCTACCGTATGCCTGCTCAACAGGAATGATTTTGACCTTCAAATAGAGCTGAATTTTCGGTGTCGAGTTTTAAATTTTGAGGTTTTATCTTCACATAATGCCAGTGAAGGTGGTCTAACGTATGCCTGCTCTGTAACAACCCGCCCCAAAATCACGATTAATTAAGTACTAGTTACCGTAATTACTTAAATTGCGTATAAATTTTTCGCGTTTACTTCTAATTATTTATTTTATCGGTGTCAAGTCTCGTGCAGGAGATGGCAAAGAATATCAAGTTACGGGTTTATAAACCTTTAAGTTACTCTATTTACTCGTTAAAGTGATTTATATCGAGTTTTACCGTTTACGTTATTTCTTTAACCGGAAAGAGTTTAATTATTTCACTTCTTAATGTTTATATTTTATTATCCAAGCCTTAATTTATTTTATTGGGATTATGTTTATTTTATTGAGGTACAAGTAATATTTATGTTTCATTTACTTAGATTTTCTATGTTTAAGTCCTATTTTATTTCAATCAAATTATTACCGATTAATTTTAATTAGTACAAGCTAATTTTGTTAACCTGGTATTTTTATAATTTAGCTTACTTAATTATATTTTCAGATTTGTTAAGTTATATTAGTGTTTAATTAAGTGAAGGGAGTATATATTATGTCATTAGTGTTAGAAGGTTCATTTTATCATTCCAATTCAAACACACCCAAGCTCTTTCTCTCTCTACACTCCATCCTCCTCCCTCTCCCTCCATTCTGCCGTGGCACTCCCAGCAGCCGCCGCCCACTTTTCCGGCCATTTTCCAGCCAGCCGCCGCCAGCCACGGCCACCGTGCACCACCCCCTTCCTCTCTCTTGTGTTTTCATCCATTTTTAACCTCAAAGGTAACCTCTCAAAACCCCCAATTTCAAATTCTCTAAACCCTAATCTGAAAATCTAAGTTTTATATATGTTTCTTTTATAAATACCATCTCTTTTACTCTCTTTATTCATGAATTCAAGTATATAATTGTATTGGTTAAGTTAGGGTTAAGTTTTGAAGTACATGCATGTTGATTTCTAAGTGTTTTGTGAGGTTTAGAGTTGAATTCATGGTGGATGATGAATTAGTGTTGATGCATGTGAATTTCTTGAGAGATTCTTAGTATATAAGGGCTGAGTTTATGTTTTAAGATTATGAATTAAGTGTTATTGTGTTTAATTTGGGTGAATTAGTGAGGTTTTGATGCAAGAATTCAAGAGTATGTCTCATATGTTGAGTTTATGTTTAATCCATGGATGCATGTGGTTTTTGAGGCCTTTGATGAGTTGATTTTCAAGGTTTATATTCTGGAAATATAGTGGATTAAAGTTTAAGTGAGATTTGGTTATGTTTGGTATAATTAAGGGAGAAAAATCCAATTAAAATTTGAATTATGGGTGATTAAAGTTTCTGTTTAGTTTCTGGAAATTTACAGAGGTATGAAAGTGTGATTTTAGCCCATATTTTTATTCCATATGATAGTCAAGGTGTTAACTAACTATAGGCTTTGGAATTTCGAATTTCCGACATGTATAGACCGAGTTATAGCAAAAACCGTAACCTCACGTTTTTATATACGAACTCTGAGTCAGTGTTTTGAGGGCTGTTTTTCGTCCCTTTGAAGACCTCTTTGGTTTTTGTGGTAAACATGAAAGTTTTAGGCCATGTTGCAAGCTTTCCGGAAAGGTATGGTTCATAGTCATCCGATATCGGGAGCGTGAGTTACGATCCCGGGAAACCGGGCTGTCCAGAACAACATTCTGCTCAAATTAACCTTTGTGAACTAATGTCTTTTGGGCCTCAAACCAACCCAATAAGGGGTTCTAGGTATAAATGTGTCATGGTTATATATTGTAATTATAGAGTTATGTGTTTAAGGCTAAGAGTACCATTTTTGGAGTCCTAAGTAAGTCTTAAGAATACCTTTCAAGAGCTAGTATGTTTAAGTAATGGATCGTGACTCTCATATTTCTTTAAGTATCATGTTCAATATCTTTGCTCTAGCTAAAAGTTCCTTTTAGCTTGATAACCTCCAATGTCTAATTCAATTCATTCCTCATTTCATAATTCATTAATCCAAGCTTGCTTTTATTCACATTTGGACGTGTATATCTTGCTCCATTTCGCCATTTCATTCGATATCGTATTATCAAACCATATTTGAATTCGTTATCTCGCATCCTAGCTTCCAATTTATAATTACCCTATTCATCATCAATTCAAGCTAATTGTCCTAAGTTCAAGCCCTTTTATTTGAATCACCTTCTACGTCATATTTCTCGTAATTTTCCAACCCGAAAACTCCAAAGTTTTATGTGCACGGCTTCTGTCCGGGCCCATTTTGGGGCCCTTCCATTCATTTTTAGCTTCTGGTTCTGTTGACAAAGTTGTAGATCATGATTTTCCCTATTCCGAAATGTACTCTTTTATGTCATTCCGATTTTTCTAACTCAAGTTATACTTCAAACTCTATTTTTTTTTATGTAAACCTGAAATTTTTATCCCTAAAGTTATTTCATGGATATTACTAAGTTTCTAAACTTATGAATCTAATTTAGAACCTGATTCGGTTCTTCATTTTTATTTATTCTTATCTTAGTTGACAAGTTTTGAAAGCCATCTCCAAGCCGAGTCACAAGCTAAGGTCTTAGCGTTCCAAGGTACGCAATTGTCCCAGCTTTTACGATCTAAGTTATATTCATGATTCATTCAATTTATGACATGTCAAGTTTTATGTTTTATGATATCATTATGTTCGAAAGTGGACCCATTTTATGTATTCTATGTTTATGTTTTAGCTAGTTACGTGAAGTGCTAGCCTTTTAGATGCTCCTGATCAGAGTGTCCTATACCGCCGATCGATCGTAGAATGGTCACCCAATCCAAATCTAGATCGATTTGGGCATGCGCGTGTGTGAGGTGCTTCCACCGATCATAAGGGTTCCACGTATTTTCTATATACCTCTATTTTATGTTATTCATGTTTATGTTTTATGCACATCATTGCAAGTTATCGTTTTATCCTCTTTTCCCTTGTTTTCAAAATGAATTTAAATGCCGGCACTAAAACCGTTTTCGAACGGTTTACGTGCTGAGTGTTTCCCCACTCACTTTTGCGATGTTTTATGGTTTTGTTTTTAGGAGGCTCAAGCTCCCAAGGCAAGGACAAGTCGGTTCCAAAGTAATTCAGGGCTGTCAAGGTAGTTCTCTAAGGAAATCACCGGTTAGCAAGGGCGAGCAGGATTTTGGAAGTCGTTTAGTTGTTAAGCTATGTTTAAGTTTATGTAGTTTATCTAAAGGTTGTATAAGTTTTATATATGAAGGTTTTTAAGCTAGTAAGTTATCTTGTGGTTTTGGAAGTTTCTTTAGTGTTGTTGCCTTGTCTCTTTTGGGAGACGGCGGTAATGCCTCGACCTAAGGTGTTCCGCTGCGCTAATCACAGGTTTGAGATTCTAAGTATAGTCTTAATCTTGTGATTAAGGTTGGGGCGTTACAGTTGTGGTATCAGAGCAGTGGTTAATTAGAATTTGGCATTAGAGAATTTTCTAAGACATGGATCTTAGTGTTATGGTTTAGAAAGAAAGTTAGGCATGTGAGAATAAGTATCTCTATGGTTGGCACGTTAAGTGATGTCTATGTTGGGAATTGTTGAAGAGCATGAAGCCCTAGATGTTTATATAGAATGTAAATTGCTTTTCCTTGCAGGTTTTCAAGATTATGTAAATTTGGGAATAACTCTAATTATAGGGAAGTGCTGCCGAATTTCTCCCAGAATTTTAAGAAAGTTTTTAGTCCAAATCTTTAAGGGGAAAATTTAGGTGAATTGAGTTAAGCCTAGTAATTTATGCAAGTGAAGTTAATGAATATAGTGGAAAATTGTGAAGTTTGCCAAAGCACCTCATCGAAAGTCTTTGAAAGTTATTGAAAAGATTATAAAGCGAGTCCCAAGTGGGATTGGTATACGATGAGATGAGTTTTAAACGTTAGTATGGATTAAAAGTTTTTAAGGAAGCCCGAAAAATGGAATAAATTATGAGGTCTAGAATTGTTAAGCAAGCCTAGGGCAAATTCAAAAGATAAAATGAGAGCTTCTTAAATCGCTCATAAGAGGTTAACTTGGTTGAGTCTCGAACCTCGTCACAAATTTGTTTCTTTTATTGCAAATAACCCGTTCATTTTGGCCATGATAAGATTTTAAAATCTTGCATTGTACTTTGTGTATGGTATAGATGGATAACGACGGTAACCCCCTCCAAAATCCGTTCGCGATGTTCATGGACCCCGCCACCAATGTTCAAGCCCATCTTAAGGCTTTACAAGATGTCCTCGACGCACATTGCGCTGCAAATCCCAAGTCCGAATATCACGACGACACTTACCGCCCGATGCCTTCTACGACTCTTCCTCTTCCCGAGCCCGTGGGATGATATCCGGACAAGTACCGCCAATCGCTTATACGTGGAGAACCGACGCCACGCATGGTGCCTCAACTATGTAGGGCTTGGAACCGGATCGTGATGGAGATAATGATCACGCAGCCGCGCACTCTTTGAGTCTTCACGTCGAGTTAGGACCCTATCTTCATGAGGTGCTAGGATTACGCGCTACCGCAACGCTGGAAAGCACGCTCACTGCTCGCCTCCCGGATGAAGTCCGTCTACACTTTTCACCGCACCTCACAGACGCCAATTGTTCGAATCTATCGTCTCACGGGGGGCCGCCTACCTCCGAATAGCCTAAAAGAAGAAGAAGATCCTAGCATGGATCTAGACCCGTAAGAGGTGCGCCCAACCAAAACAAATCAAAGAATGCAGTAGAACGCCTACACATGCCGCCCGCGGAGAACGACTTTGATTGGACTACTGGGGCCAATGATTCGCATACCAAACGCAAGAGCGTTCGTCCTCTACGGCTCGACGCTGGAAGAGGCTAGGGATCAAGAACAAGAAGGGTCCCATTCTCATGTTTAGCAGTAGTCGTCGGTATTTGACTTTTGTGCAGGTTTAGCAAGGAGCTGACCATAGGTGTAGGCTAGATGACTGTAAGTATATTGTGGGTGACTAGGTTTTTGCTTTTCAGTCACCAATGTAACTAATCATACTATGCTTATTTTTGTAATCTCCCTACGATTATTTTGTGGAAGGGAGCCTGGGTTTGTAATTCAAGGGGGAATGGAGTACATGATGTTTTGGAATTTTTCTCATGTATTGGGATTGGAAATGGAGATGAAAACTCTATGACAACAAAAAGGGGAATCGTTTTCTTTATTTATGAATATGGATGGATGTTGTGGTATTTGTGGATTTATACGTATTGTGGATTCTACAATTTACAATATATTGGGATTATGAGAATTCTTTTGAGATTTTAATTATGCATGTATATATGTCTATGGATGATACCTAGGATTTGACCAAGGAATCAAGGTTCTAAGAGGGAGCATTTGACTAAAATCTGAGTTTTTTTTCAAAAAAGGGCTGTAAAAGGGGGGATAATGTTAAGCTATGTGGGTAATATGACTTCACAAAGAAACAAAGGCCCTATGAAGGAACACCGGATTAGAATTTGAACTTCTATGAAAAAGAATTATAAAGGAGGAAACATTGTTGAGTTGTAGAGAACGATAATATGTTTTTGTTGTAATATCTTGGCGTGCCGCAAGCTCCAAGAATTCACCACCACAAGAAGAGCCCATGGATGGGGGCTTCAAGGGAAAATTAGCTTGAAGAGATAAGGGGAAGAAATACTTTATACTTACCCGAATTGTTCAGTAGTGGTCAATAAGATAAACCAGGGCTTCATGAACGCAGTACTCGTAATGGGGGCTTTAGTGCGAACACAAGGATTTAGACCTTGGTTATGGAGTTAATAATAGTCATTTCTAATCCTGTATAAGGAACAATGTTAGCGGGGAAACAAAAAGGGAGGCAATAGAATCATGATGAGATTAGGAGGTTCATACGGGAGTAAGAGATTTATGATTAAGATTGAGATTAAGGGGGAAATGCCGATTTGAGGAATAAACTTGCGAAGTATATGGATTCCTTAGAGACATCCAGCAAGATTGCAAGGTTTTAGGAGTTCTAATCTCCTTTACCCGTATACATGTATCGTAATCCACCTAGCCTTCTCTTGTAAAGAACAACCGTTGTAAGTTTCAACCCTCCTCCGTATGGGTATCTTACCTCTAGTCCATCATTTGAATCAAGCTTTATCTCACACTCATATGGTACATTCCCCTCCTAAATTCACCTTTATCATCACAAGATGGCAATCAACTTTGTCGATTTTTAATCATTGTTTGTTTTCAAGAATTTTTAGGAGAGCATGTAATCGTATCAACCAATCATTTTAGCTCCTTAATGTTATATCCACACCTTATTGGCACCTCTAGTCATAGGTCCAGAGTTGATCCAAGACACCACGGATAAAATCAGAGTCATTCAGCAACATATTAAGGCCGCCCAGAGTAGGCAAAAGAGCTATGCGGATAACAGGCGGAGATCGTCCGAATTTCAAGACGGAGACCAAGTTTTTCTTAAGGTTTCTCCAACTAAAGGGGTTCGGAGATTTAACATCAAAGGGAAATTGAGCCCTCGCTATATCGGACCATATTCCATTGTGAAAAGATCAATCCAGTGGCATATCGGTTAGAGTTACCCTCTAGCTTAGGGAAGACTCATGACGTTTTTCACGTTTCCCAACTCCGGAAATACGTGCCGGACCCGACGCATATTCTTAAAGAAGAACCTCCGCTGTTAACTGAAGATCTAACTTTCGAGCAGCAACCCATTTCAGATTTTAGATCAAAGGACTAAACGGCTACGTTCAAAGGAAGTTCCCTTAGTCAAAGTGCTATGGGCAAATCAAGATACCTCGGAAGCCACGTGGGAAACCGAGGAAGAATGAAGGAAGGCCACCCGCATCTTTTCTAAGGTATTTCGTTCGCGATCAATCCAACCGCAAGTTTCGGGGACGAAACTTTCTTTTAGGGGGGGAGGGTGTAACAACCCGCCCCAAAATCACGATTAATTAAGTACTAGTTACCGTAATTACTTAAATTGCGTATAAATTTTTCGCGTTTACTTCTAATTATTTATTTTATCGGTGTCAAGTCTCGTGCAGGAGATGGCAAAGAATATCAAGTTACGGGTTTATAAACCTTTAAGTTACTCTATTTACTCGTTAAAGTGATTTATATCGAGTTTTACCGTTTACGTTATTTCTTTAACCGGAAAGAGTTTAATTATTTCACTTCTTAATGTTTATATTTTATTATCCAAGCCTTAATTTATTTTATTGGGATTATGTTTATTTTATTGAGGTACAAGTAATATTTATGTTTCATTTACTTAGATTTTCTATGTTTAAGTCCTATTTTATTTCAATCAAATTATTACCGATTAATTTTAATTAGTACAAGCTAATTTTGTTAACCTGGTATTTTTATAATTTAGCTTACTTAATTATATTTTCAGATTTGTTAAGTTATATTAGTGTTTAATTAAGTGAAGGGAGTATATATTATGTCATTAGTGTTAGAAGGTTCATTTTATCATTCCAATTCAAACACACCCAAGCTCTTTCTCTCTCTACACTCCATCCTCCTCCCTCTCCCTCCATTCTGCCGTGGCACTCCCAGCAGCCGCCGGCCACTTTTCCGGCCATTTTCCGGCCAGCCACCACACGGCCACCGTGCACCACCCCCTTCCTCTCTCTTGTGTTTTCATCCATTTTTAACGTCAAAGGTAACCTCTCAAAACCCCCAATTTCAAATTCTCTAAACCCTAATCTGAAAATCTATGTTTTATATATGTTTCTTTTATAAATTCCATCTCTTTTACTCTCTTTATTCATGAATTCAAGTATATAATTGTATTGGTTAAGTTAGGGTTAAGTTTTGAAGTACATGCATGTTGATTTCTAAGTGTTTTGTGAGGTTTAGAGTTGAATTCATGGTGGATGATGAATTAGTGTTGATGCATGTGAATTTCTTGAGAGATTCTTAGTATATAAGGGCTAAGTTTATGTTTTAAGATTATGAATTAAGTGTTATTGTGTTTAATTTGGGTGAATTAGTGAGGTTTTGATGCAAGAATTCAAGAGCATGTCTCATATGTTGAGTTTATGTTTAATCCATGGATGCATGTGGTTTTTGAGGCCTTTGATGAGTTGATTTTCAAGGTTTATGTTCTGGAAATATAGTGGATTAAAGTTTAAGTGAGATTTGGTTATGTTTGGTATAATTAAGGGAGAAAAATCCAATTAAAAACTGAATTATGGGTGATTAAAGTTTCTGTTTAGTTTCTGGAAATTTACAGAGGTATGAAAGTGTGATTTTAGCCCATATTTTTATTCCATATGATAGCTCAAGGTGTTAGCTAACTATAGGCTTTGGAATTTCGAATTTCCGACATGTATAGACCGAGTTATAGCAAAAACCGTAACCTCACGTTTTTATATACGAACTCTGAGTCAGTGTTTTGAGGGCTGTTTTTCGTCCCTTTGAAGACCTCTTTGGTTTTTGTGGTAAACATGAAAGTTTTAGGCCATGTTGCAAGCTTTCTGGAAAGGTATGGTTCATAGTCATCCGATATCGGGAGCGTGAGTTACGATCCCGGGAAACCGGGCTGTCCAGAACAACATTATGCTCAAATTAACCTTTGTGAACTAATGTCTTTTGGGCCTCAAACCAACCCAATAAGGGGTTCTAGGTATAAATGTGTCATGGTTATATATTGTAATTATAGAGTTATGTGTTTAAGGCTAAGAGTACCATTTTTGGAGTCCTAAGTAAGTCTTAAGAATACCTTTCAAGAGCTAGTATGTTTAAGTAATGTATCGTGACTCTCATATTTCTTTAAGTATCATGTTCAATATCTTTGCTCTAGCTAAAAGTTCCTTTTAGCTTGATAACCTCCAATGTCTAATTCAATTCATTCCTCATTTCATAATTCATTAATCCAAGCTTGCTTTTATTCACATTTGGACGTGTATATCTTGCTCCATTTCGCCATTTCATTCGATATCGTATTATCAAACCATATTTGAACTCGTTATCTCGCATCCTAGCTTCCAATTTATAATTACCCTATTCATCATCAATTCAAGCTAATTGTCCTAAGTTCAAGCCCTTTTATTTGAATCACCTTCTACGTCATATTTCTCGTAATTTTCCAACCCGAAAACTCCAAAGTTTTATGTGCACGGCTTCTGTCCGGGCCCATTTTGGGGCCCTTCCATTCATTTTTAGCTTCTGGTTCTGTTGACAAAGTTGTAGATCATGATTTTCCCTATTCCGAAATGTACTCTTTTATGTCATTCCGATTTTTCTAACTCAAGTTATACTTCAAACTCTATTTTTTTTTATGTAAACCTGAAATTTTTATCCCTAAAGTTATTTCATGGATATTACTAAGTTTCTAAACTTATGAATCTAATTTAGAACCTGATTCGATTCTTCATTTTTATTTATTCTTATCTTAGTTGACAAGTTTTGAAAGCCATCTCCAAGCCGAGCTGCGCCGCCAAGGTCTTAGCGTTCCAAGGTACGCAAATTGTCCAGCTTTTACGATCTAAGTTATATTCATGATTCATTCAATTTATGACAGGTCAAGTTTTATGTTTTATGATATCATTATGTTCGAAAGTGGACCCATTTTATGTATTCTATGTTTATGTTTTAGCTAGTTACGTGAAGTGCTAGCCTTTTAGATGCTCCTGATCAGAGTGTCCTATACCTGGCCAGTGTCGACCGCGTAGCGGTCACCCAATCCAAATCTAGATCGATTTGGGCATGCGCGTGTGTGAGGTGCTTCCACCGATCATAAGGGTTCCACGTATTTTCTATATACCTCTATTTTATGTTATTCAGGTTTATGTTTTATGCACATCATTGCAAGTTATCGTTTTATCCCCTTTTCCCTTGTTTTCAAAATGAATTTAAATGCCGGCACTAAAACCGTTTTCGAACGGTTTACGTGCTGAGTGTTTCCCCACTCACTTTTGCGATGTTTTATGGTTTTGTTTTTAGGAGGCTCGAGCTCCCAAGGCAAGGACAAGTCGGTTCCAAAGTAATTCAGGGCTGTCAAGGTAGTTCTCTAAGGAAATCACCGGTTAGCAAGGGCGAGCAGGATTTTGGAAGTCGTTTAGTTGTTAAGCTATGTTTAAGTTTATGTAGTTTATCTAAAGGTTGTATAAGTTTTATATATGAAGGTTTTTAAGCTAGTAAGTTATCTTGTGGTTTTGGAAGTTTCTTTAGTGTTGTTGCCTTGTCTCTTTTGGGAGACGGCGGTAATGCCTCGACATAAGGTGTTCCGCTGCGCTAATCACAGGTTGGGGCGTTACATGCTCGGTGAAAGCGGTTTCGACCTTCAGATCTTTCTTCCAGTTTATTTCAAATTTGAGCTTCACCATTCATGTCTCGCCGATGAATAGACAATTGTCATTCTTGTTTGACGACGGTTGTTGATGATTAATGAACTACCTTTCGGAGCGACGAGACACCTTTCGGAGTGACGGTTTGATGAAGTAATGGGTTGTCATTTATGTCTGACATTCGCCATTAGTGTCTTGCTAATGTTACACAGGTTTTTCATTCTTGTTTGACAATGGTTGGTCGTCTCTAACCATCACGATTCGTGTCTGGATGGTGAAGAAATAGTTTGTCGTTGGTGTCTAACATTCACAATTCGTGTATGGCTGCTTTTGAAGAGGTATGTCATTCTTTTCTGATAGACGTCATTCGTGTCTGGCTGATGAAGGGGTCCTTCATTCTTGTCTGACAGTCGTTGTTTGTGTCTGGCTTGTTCTGAAGAGGTCTATCATTCTTGTGAGACAGTCACCATTCGTGTCTGGCTGATAAAAGGGTATGTCATTCTTGTCTGATGTTTATTCCATATTTTACATGTTTTTCTCCCCTTTATTTATGACTTTTTGCTTGTTTTTAATAATTAATTTAGGTATTAGTGTTATGTTTATATTCATTTTGCATGTTCATTAGGTTTTTTATTCATTATTATCATTTTAGTTCTAATTATTAAAATTAGTAAGAAAATAAAGAAAAATGCTAAATATGAAAAGAAAACCAAGAAAAAAAAAAGAAATAAAGAGCTTAACTGAACTCAACCTCCCAACTAGGGATGTTCATAATCCAGTCCAGACCGAAAAAATGGACTAGATCAGATTGGACCGAGGACTCGACCGAAAGGACCGAACATAACTCGGTTCAGTCCTTGGTCCATGAAATATCAAATTTTGGTCTTTGGTCTTCGGTCCAGTCCTTGGACCGAACTAGAAAGACCGAGGAGAACCAAATTACAATGGTTGCTAGGGTTTTTCCATATTACTTTTCAGTCTTTTCTCCTGCTTTCGGTGTCTTTTTTAGTTTCAAAAATCAAAACTCCCTCCCTCCTCCTTAGTCCAGTCCGGTCTGGTCCGTTTTTCGATCCAGATTTGATACTTAACCTTTATGTTATATAGCCCAACTTTGAAGAGGCAAAACGTTCGAATTAATTAAGTATTAGTTCGTTTGTTGATCTATTCGCACAAGTTCAGTTGCTCACATAAAATTTGATAGTAGAATTCAACCCCTTAATTCGGCCTATTTCGGTCGGTCCAGTCCCGGAGCGAAAAAAGTTGGGTCCAGTTCTCGATCCAGACCAGTCCCTTTTTCGGTCTTTGGTCCAGTCTAGTACGGTTTAGTTCGGTCCAGTCCCGAACCAATGAACAACCCTACTCCCAACCCAATTTCCCCCATCTTTTGGACCCATTTCCCCCTTCCTTCTAAGCCCACAACCTATCTCCACCTTCTACCCAACCAAATCCCTCTACCCGAAAATCCGCCAAACCTAAACCCTAACCTACCAATGTATATTCCTTGACCCATTTCTCCCTCTCTTTTTCCCTTTTTTTCCCCTTCAGCCGATTACAACTCCCCCTTAAACCCTAATTCCCTTTTCATTTTCTCTTCCTCTCTTCCTCTCTCTTCCTCTCCTTCTCTCTGTTAAATTTTCAACATCGTCGATATGGACAATGATAGATTCGAGGCTAAAGTAGAGGATGTCACCCTTGAAAAAGAAGTAATTTAGATCGGGAATCCCCCAAATAACGTCTTTCTCAACCGATCCGGAAGGCACAACCAAAGGAATGCTACCACACCAATAGCACCCATGCCAACACAAAATGGAGCAGCTACTCCTCCTCCACCTGAAGATCCTCTCCTCGCTCAACTCTCGAAAACTAAAGCAAACATGTCGTAACTCATTTGTGCTTCATGACCACATCGTCAACTGCTATAGACACTCTCAAAAGCATCATGGTTTCCTCTTCTATGTCCCCCTAAGCTCTGGTTTCTTATGTGGCATAGGGTGACATAGGTTGCCTCACATAATAAAGCTCTATACCTTACTTTTCTATGCTCCAACTAGGTCATCCCCTTAGTCTTGGTAGATAATGGATCGGTTGTTAATATACGCCCATGGCGCACGACCCAGAAATTGGAGGTGCAACGACACCGACTCGCTAATAAGGTGGTGTAGCTCCGCACCTATGATAACTCTCCAAGGAGGTCCCTAGGATCTGTTGTTCTACCTACAGGAGTTATGCCACTAATAATGCTACGTTCGTTGTCATGGACATAACCGCCTCATATAATCTACTTGGTCGTCCATGGCTAAATGATAATTAGGTGGTCGCCTCCACTCTTAACCAAAAGGTCAAGATGGTCGTAAAGGGCAAGTCGGTACCATCCCTGCTGAAGGAATAATGCAGTCATGACTGAGAAGCCAGTATTAGAGGTTGAACAAAGCTCAACAAATAAAAGAGTTCAAAAACTTTGAAATGGTGACCATGTTGAGTAAGGATGAAGCTCCATTCGATTTTGATCCTTTCTCTAATATGAAGCCCCACTCTTAACCAAAAGTTATGAGGATTCATGTTAATGGTTGTGAACATTCATCTACTAGTTTATGAACATTATAGTTTAGGTCTATGAACATTCATATATTGGTTGATGAACATTCATATATTGGTTTATACGCATTATAGTAAAATGTTAGGTTATGAACATTCATGTTGGAGATTATGAATATTCATCTGCTAAGTTATAAACATTCATATACAAGTTTATGAACATTGTAGTAAAAATGTCAAGTTATGAAACTAATGAGATCAATTTTGTATGACAAATCACTATACAAATTAATATATTCACGACCAAAAATTTTTATATAAAAATTTAGGCCATAGATAGAAAAGAATAGAAGTAGTATTAAATATTAAAATAATATTAAATGCTTAATGTAAGGAAAAAATAAAAAACAAAAACAAAAAAGATTGGACACAAGTTGGACAGGGCTGGACGAAAAAATAAAATCCATGCACAAAGTGGCCAATCATATTTACATGAATTTGACACAAATAAAACAAAAAAAAAAAAAGACCGGCGCACAAGAGGAACGTGCTCCCAGGCTCATAAATATATATATATATATATATATATATATATATATATATATATATATATATATATAAAACTATAATTTGTCCGGGAAAATCATTAATTGATTTTGATAAAAAAAAAGTGAGGGTGGACAAATATTATATTTCCTTGTTTATCTACTAAACAATAAAAGAGGCTTAAATTGTCTCAGGTGAACGAAAGTTTGTTTGAAAGATGGGCTTAGAATTGGGCTATGGGCTCCAGCCCGGTAAAGAAAGCGCTGTCGTACAATACAATAATACAATATGTTTTAAAAATTCCGCCTCACACCTCTCTGACACACACACTCTCAGCCCCTCCTCTCCCCCAATATCTCTCCTTTCGGCCCTTTCAGCCTGAGTCGCCTTTCGCCATTGTTATCGGTGGTGAAGTCTCTCTCTCCTCCATTAATTTTTGTTTGGGGTTCCGATTCCAAATCGAATTCCGGGGATTCGGAGTCGTCGTCGTCGGATTGAGAGAGGGACATGGTGGGGAGTAAAGGGGGGAGCGTAATGGCGTTGTCTGGGTCGGAGAAGAAGATGGAAGGGAGAGAACGAGGATTGGATAAGTGGGGGTTGTTTGAAAAGCCTTCCGCCATTGTTATCGGTGGTGAATCTGATTGTTGAGGGGAAAGAAGAAGGGAATGGAGTTTTTTTTGTTCGGAAGAAGAATGAGGTCATTTTGGATTGGATTATTTGGGTTGGTGGAGAGAGAAAGTGGAAGAAGTTATGCCATTGAAATTGATGGGGTTGGTGGTGAAGCTTCCATGGTTGGACTTTTGTGAGTTCCAGTCCAAGCTCATAGAGAGGTTAGGGGAGGGTGAGACTGAGCGTGGATGTGTCAGTGAGAGAGACAGAGGTGAGGTGAAATTTCGGAAAAATGAAAAACGATGATTAGGTAAATCTAAATCAGTATAAAGCATACCCAATACAAAATCCACCTACTGTTTTCCCGTACTCTATTTTTTTCCTATGTAAGTGATCTGAAATTCATAGTTTTTGGGATCAATACGCTGTAGTTGTATATGATGAAAACAGCATAAAGGTAGACACCTGAAGATTTGAGTGTGGTTAGAAGGAGGCAAGCAAGGAAGACAACAAAAATGGGAGAGTATTTGAGCTCCATGGAATTCAATAATTATCAGGATGTCAGTTGGAAATTTAAGGCCGTGTTCTTTTATGCGGTATTTTGCGGAATGGTATGGTGGGGTGTGGTGAAATTGTGGTGGTGTGTGGTGGAATTGTGGTAGGTTATTAGTTGTAGGGTAGGTGAGGAGAGAGAATGTAAAAAGTAGAGGAGAAAAGTGAGGAGAGAGAAAAGTAATGATTTGCGGTAAAATGCGGTGTATTGTGGCAAATTGCGGTAGGTTGTGGCATCGCAGTTTGCCAACCGCAGAAAATAACATGGCCAATTTATTTGCAAGGTTAGGGTGAAAGAAGATGGAGGCAGATGAATCCAGAATATTGAATTTTAAGGAAGAGAGTGAATGCAATATAATCATGGGAAGATAATAAAGGAGGCCATGGGTGTAGTAATTAATGTACAATTACTTTTCGAGGCAGTTCAGTGTCAAGTGTCAACTACTGCTGTCCATCTTCAATTTTGATAATCAATCACCACAGCCAGGCAATGAAGTGCTTGTGATCATCTCATGACCATTGGATTTAAATTAGTGTACATTGTTTTTTAAAAATGAACATAGTATTACATATAAAATTATAAATACTTATATTGTTGGAGCGTGGCGCGGTGGGAGAGAATGTTGGACTAGCTTGAGAACCTTGAATCAACAATCAACGAAAGCTTGAAACACCAAAGGGATTGGATATGACCTTGGATAAAGGAGAATCCACCACCAAAGGCCTAACACCCCACCATGACCATCATAAAGGAAAATCCACCAAATGATCAATAAAGGAATGACTAGAAACACCACCATTAATCAATGGATAAAGTCATCTAGATTTTGAGAGAAAACTTAGGGAAACCCTAACCAATGCATAAGCATGTTCATAATTCATCAAAAGCTCCTGGAAACACATAACAACTAGCTATTTATACTAATTCTAAAATTAAGTCAAAGCAATAAGAAACGACGTCTTCGTAGCGGCTCGGGCGAGCAGGAGGTCGGCTCGGGCGAGCAGGCACTGCCGCGATCGTCGGCGATCGCGTCTGCGGCATCTCGTGCTTCGGCTCGAGCGAAGCGGGAGGTCGGCTCGAGCGGCGGGTCCTTCGCTGCCGCGATCGGCCAGGTGGGTCGCGTCAGTGGCGAATCTTGCTCGGGCGAGCCAGCAGCTTGCTCGGGCGAGCCAGCAGCTTGCTCGGGCGAGCAGGCCTTCTGTCCGCTTGGGCAGAATGGTGGCTCGGGCGAGCCACTGGTTGGCTCGGGCGAGCCACGCTTCTGGGCAGTTTTCCCTACCGACTTCAAATGCGCATAACTTTTTCATCCGAACTCCGTTTTAGGCCCGTAAGATATCGTTGGAAAGCTCTCGGTGTGTACTATAAGCTCCCAAAATTTGAGCCTCATCGGAATTGTATTGAAGGAGTTATGACCCGAAACGTGAAGGCGCGCGTATTTCCAACCTCTGATCGCCTTCCCCCTTGCAAGTTATTAACTTGGTTACTTCCGAGACTTGATACCAACACGCCCTTCATTCTCGGGATGACCCAATCCGGTCCCGAGGCCTCCGAGGTCGTTGACAAGTCCCGAGCCTCTCCTTACTCCAACAAGGATGGCTTGTCGAGGCCACGATAGTGTGATGCTCACCACCCCGCCTTTTGTAAAGGTGTATCGATTCTGGCAGTGGGTGAGCGGTTTTAGTCCGGTGATGATGGGTCGGGATTTCACCGATCTTGTCTTTAACCGCAATCCCGGCTATGAAAGCTTGGCACCGAACCCGACACTGAACCCGATACGGTTCATACTCCCCTTCTTGAAAAAGAGTTGCCCTCAACTCTTGGGGGTTAAAATGAAGGCTCACTCCAAGGCTCGACCAGCCGTTGCATGAACCCTCCAATAAACCATTCATGATCACGCTATGAACTCCACCTTGCTTGAAGAGATAGGAATTCTTGAAGAAGCTTAGGGGTGAAGGACAAAGGACGGAAGGAGGAAATTTTTGTGGAGTTAGGAACGCTCAACCTCAAAGCTCGCTACAAGGTAAAGACAAAGCAAGAGGTCGCTTGTCCTCACCAAGAGCACACTCAACCCGTGTTTCGCTCAAAAGGAGGTTCCTCAATTCACTTCCCACCCAAGGTTTAATTTGATGTGGGGCTAAGGGTTTCATGTAATCACAACCAGACAAATGTTTTTCATTCAACATGCTCTTCCAAAAACATTGCACACCAAATTTCCAATAACACTCATTCAACGACAAATCCTCAAATAACCAATGTCGACCAAACAACATGTATGACTCGTTCAAAAAGTTCATGACACAATGACCAATATACGAGCAATATTCATCGAAGGACGACACAATTGAAGAGCTCAAAAACTTAGGTTGAACTAGAATCAAGACTTGTTCAATTCCAAATTCGCCACTAAACACCAAACGGTCACCAAGATTCTTAGTATGCTACTCAAAACATTGGGAATTTTCAACCGGGGACTTCACATGCTCATCATGCAACTTTTCTCGCCAACAAACTTCATCAAACAACCAATGTCTCCCAAAGATCATGCACGACTCACCCAAAGACTCTACACCACATTGTACATCTTTCAAGCATGATTCAATAAATTTCAAAGGAGAGTCTTCGGTTACCTTGTTCTTCCCATGGAGAAGAATTTGGGTGCCCACGGGCGGAGGGAAATGGGAGTCATCACCATGGTTGCTTAAGTCTTCGATTAGTGGCAATGATAAAACTAAAGGAGTCTCTTCTTGAGCCCTTTCAACAATGTTGGGAGGGACTCCAAAAGTAGTCATACCAAGAGAGATGTTGGAGTCAACTCTACTGTTGCTAAACTCAACAATTGATGGATGTGAGATGAACGAAGGTGCTTCTTCTTGGGGATCTTCAACAAGGGTGAGAGGAAGGGCAAGATCGACGTTCGCATCCTTCTCTTGGCTTGGAACTTTATCAAGATCACTATGTTCTTCAAGTAGCTCAAGAGGTTTCCCTTCAACGGCCCCAATGACAATAACCTCGTTCATTGACCTTTTCTCTTTCTCAACGTTTTTCTCTTCAACACCTTCTACCATGTCACCTGTATGCTCTTCCGCACCAAAGGATCCTTCAATCCAAGTTTCAACCATAGCCATTGTTGGACATTGCAAAGAATCGTGTCCCACACGCCGACATTTGACACACTTCCGGGACGTGACGGTCATTAGCGGGGAATAGTAAAATGGCTCCTCAATAGTGTCCCGTCGACGATGGCGTCGAAGCGAATTTCTATCATCGTCACTCGACTCGTAGGAGGGTGGAGGACGGATAGGACTTCGAGCGAGTCTCCGACGTTCATCTCAGGATGGAACTTGATGTTCTGGGGCGAGGTTGTCCAACCGCGTTACAATGGCATCAAGGGTACGATTAATGGTGGAGAACCGTTCGTCATGGGTGGCAAGTCGGTTCTCGATAGCCCGAAGTCGACGGCTACTCTGGTGGCTTGAATTACCTCGATTGGAACCATTGTGACCATCCATTTCGAGGGAAAGGTATGGGACGGATTGTGTTTGGGATTATTTTGTGGAGTTTGGGGGGTTTTCTTGTAGTTGGCTTGTGTTTGGCTAAGGGTTCTTTGTGTTTTTCTCACTTGGGCATTTTATCGAACACCTTGTGGGCACAAATTTTCCAACTCTTCCTCAAGCTCCAATATGCCTCAAAATCAACAAACACAATAGCAATAACAATTTCTCCAACACACTTGGAGTCACAAGGGATGGGGAACACCAATATTTCAATCAAAATACCAAAATCCAACAATAGAGAACTACTAGTATGAACAATGGAAAAAACTCAAGCTAGATGACAAACCTTGAGCTCTGATACCAAATGGAGCGTGGCGCGGTGGGAGAGAATGTTGGACTAGCTTGAGAACCTTGAATCAACAATCAACGAAAGCTTGAAACACCAAAGGGATTGGATATGACCTTGGATAAAGGAGAATCCACCACCAAAGGCCTAACACCCCACCATGACCATCATAAAGGAAAATCCACCAAATGATCAATAAAGGAATGACTAGAAACACCACCATTAATCAATGGATAAAGTCATCTAGATTTTGAGAGAAAACTTAGGGAAACCCTAACCAATGCATAAGCATGTTCATAATTCATCAAAAGCTCCTGGAAACACATAACAACTAGCTATTTATACTAATTCTAAAATTAAGTCAAAACAGCGAAGAAACGGCGTCTTCCAGAACGCTGGCTCGGGCGAGCAGGAGGTCGGCTCGGGCGAGCCTTCGCCGCCCGATCGTCAGCGATCGCGTCTGCAGCGGCATCTCCGGCAGGCTTCGGCTCGGCGAGCGGGAGGTCGGCTCGGCGGCAGTCCTCTGCCGCCGATCGGCCGCTGGGTGGGTCGCGTCCGTGGCGAGAATCGGCTCGGCGAGCCAGCAGCTTGCTCGGGAAGCGAGCCTTACATCGCTTAGCGAGAATGGTGGCTCGGGCGAGCCACTGGTTGGCTCGGGCGAGCCACGCTTCTGGGCAGTTTTCCCTGCCGACTTCAAATGCGCATAACTTCTTCATCCGAACTCCGTTTTAGGCCCGTAAGATATCGTTGGAAAGCTCTCGGTGTGTACTATAAGCTCCCAAAATTTGAGCCTCATCGGAATTGTATTGAAGGAGTTATGACCCGAAATGTGAAGGCGCGCGCATTTCCAACCTCTGATCGCCTTCCCCCTTGCAAGTTATTAACTTGGTTACTTCCGAGACTTGATACCAACACGCCCTTCATTCCCGGGATGACCCAATCCGGTCCCGAGGCCTCCGAGGTCGTTGACAAGTCCCGAGCCTCTCCTTACTCCAACAAGGATGGCTTGTCGAGGCCACGATAGTGTGATGCTCACCACCCCGCCTTTTGTAAAGGTGTATCGATTCCTGAAAACGAGTGGGTGAGCGGTTTTAGTCCGGTGATGATGGGTCGGGATTTCACCGATCTTGTCTTTAACCGCAATCCCGGCTATGAAAGCTTGGCAACGAACCCGACACTGAACCCGATACGGTTCAATTGTTATTTGTAATTTTTCATACTCATCTAAGTCTAATGTAAACTAAAATATAATATGCTTAATATAATATATTTTATGTGCATTAGTACACTAAATATAACAAAACTATAAGATAGCTAGTGGGTGAAAAGGATGGAATAGAGTGGCGGATAGGACAGTGATTGAGAATCAAAGTCACATCATTTAAAAATATATAAATTTTTAAAATATATAGTTTATAATTTTTACTAAGATATTGTGAGTATTAAATATATGAATTTTTAAATATGTATTATGTAAAGTAGGCAAGGAAGAATTAATGATGTAAAAATTTAAAAGATAAGATAAAGTACTGAAAGATGCGATGGATAAGATAATTTTATGATACATTAATTACTCCGTCCGTTCCATATTAATTGACATATTTCAAAATTTTTCACATACCAAGGTTTAACTAAAAAAACTAACCATATAATTATATAACACTACTTTCCAAGGTGTTTTTTCAGATATCAATATTTAAGTAGTGAGAGAATGTGAGTATGAGTAGTTTTTATTAATTGAAAAAGTAAAAGTGAACATAATTATTAAAGTTAAAATAATTAAACATTGGAAAATGGAAAGTGACAATTATTTTGGAACGAAAAAAGTTAATTTAAATGTCTAATATGGAATGGAGGGAGTATAAAAGAACAAAGTCAGAAATCTAGTACATGATAAAAAGAGGCTTGTTTCTTCAACGGAACCAAAAATTGTTTGATGTTTATGCATGCTTGCGTCATCTTGTAACTCTTGTTGCCCATCTTTCCGTTCACACCTAAAATATTGATTTTTTTTTACTTTTATCTTTGTATTGTTTGCCATTATTATTGTTGTTATTATATTTTACTTTTACGTGTGTTTTAAGTGGCCAATAAGAAGATAACTTTTGTATGATATTTTACTCATTGTCGTCGAGTACGCGTTAAAGTTTATGCAATTAAACATATGAATTCAGGAGATGAGTTAAATATGTGTCAGTTATATATCTAAATATGGTAAATATGAGTTAGTTATATTTCGGGTTCAAGTAATTTTGACATTAAGAATACAAATTATGTGTATTTCAGGTTTAGATAAATACAGGTAAGGTGTATTTTAGATTGTAAAGCATTAATAAGGTGTGTTTCGGGTTCAGGTCAATACGAGTCAGGTGCCTTCGTGAATAGATAAATACCGGTTAAGTGTATTTCCAATTTGAGTAAGAACATGAATTAGGTGCAATTCGGATTCAGGTAAATACGGATCAGTGCATTTCATGTTCAAGTAAATATGGATTGGATGTTAGAAAAGGCTGAGAATCTTTAACATATGATAATTTTCAAAGCATCATAATTTATATGATTATGAAAACTAAATTATTGTGCATTGTATTTGAAAATGGATATGATATTACATACAAATTATATAAAATTGTTGATGTTTGTAATTTTTGTACTAGCTTATTACAATTCACTGTAATGGTTTGGGTACCCGAATCATAAAATTGATTTTAATTGGTCGGGTACTCGAACCGGAAAAAAATTTTAGATAGTAAGTTCAAATACGGGTCGGCCCCTAGCCAAAATTGGGTGCCCGAATTACCCGAAATTAAAATAATAATAATAATAATAATAATAATAATAATAATAGCGAAATTAGTAGCTTTAATTATAAAAGTGAATTACCCGAATTAGCCAATATTCAAATGTATTTAGCATATTGTGATTATCTTTTTTTTCAAATAATAATAAATTAGTCGCTTTAATTATAAATTTACAAATTAAAATTAAAAATAATAAAAGTGAAAACTCATAAAATTAAACTACTCGGGTCTTTGGTTCGCTGGTATCCGATCCGAAACTTTCGGTTACGGTTCGAGCGAGGGTACGACCAACATAAAGTTTCAGGTACTTAAAAAAAATTATCCAATTAGTTCAGGTACTCGACCCATGAACACCCCTGATAATAACAAGTAGCTTGCTTACCTGCCTGCTTTGTAGCTTGTGTTCACACACAAATTTAATGTTCTACCCTTGGATATAATATAATAATAAACAATAGCTTACCTTGTATCTTTATAGCTAACATTCACACTTGAATTTACGGGTTGAATATATTATGTTTATATTTGGTTAAGGCCAATACAGGTTATGTCGATTTCAGGTTTGGGCAATTTTGACATTAAAAATTCAAGTCGGTTATGTATAGATTCAGATAAACGCTTATGAGTTTAATCATTTGAAATCTTGGACCCTGTTTTTTTAGAATGTAAGATAGTTAAAAGGTGAAAAAGGTGGGATAGAGTAGATGAATACGATAATGATTGGGAATCAATGTTACATCAGCCACATTATTTAAGTATATATGAATTTTTAAATATATAGGTTCATAATGTTTACTAAAGTATTGTAAGTAAAACAAATCACATCAATTACATTGTTTATTAAATATATTAATTTTTAAATATATATTATGTGAGGTATGTAACAAAGTATTAATAATTAAAAAAATAAAATAAAGTAACTAAGAATAAGATAGGCGACATAAATTTTTCATACATCACAAAAAAACAAAAACAAAAAAAAAACACAGGTTTTAACCCGTTAGAATGGGTATCCAAACTAGTTGGTCAAACGATGGGTGATCCAAAAAACCTGAAGTTTAATTGTTGTATTAATGATGGCTACAGTGGTACAGCCTGTGTGATCAAGTTGATAGCTGATACAATAAAATAATCAGTTCTCCTGTTACTCCCACATGCAACCTCTCGCTCATTTGACTTGATATTTCAATTTATTATCAGATTAGCAAAGCTGGTTTGTACGTATCATTTAGAAGTCTGTTTAAACTTATCAATTACAAGCTAGGTTAGACTACATTAGATAATAGCTTTAAAATGGTACGTATTTCAGTTAAATAGTTGAAATGTTCTGCAATTGCAACTTAATATTGAAGTATTCCTTCACTTTGGGGCTATCTCTCAAGCCCATTAAAAAGTTAAAAACAACCACGAGAAAAGCACAGATCAGGTAGGCAAACATGGAAAACATAAGGTTAGTCCCAATCCTTATTATTACTATTACTTGCCTATCTACCATCCCCACTGCCACAAGCTCTAATCACGATCCTGGCATTGGCATAAGCTCGGTTTTCTTTGGCAATCCTACAAAGGGGCATCCCTCGTATCAAAGGTACGAATCAAATGTTCATTCAATCCTCTCAAAACTTGCTTCTCGATCATCACCTAATTCACATCCACCATCATCGGGGTTTTTCAACACTTATTGGGGAAAATCATCCGGCAAAGCCTATGGCTTTTACCATTGTCGGGGTGATCTGAACCCTACACTTTGCTACCAGTGTGTCTCCAATGTAACACAAGCTCTTGCAGGCCAAGACTTCTTCACCGAGTCTTTCGGATTCGAAATCGACAAGCAATGCCTGGTACATTATGCAAATCGCTCAATATTCTCTGTGTATGAAGAGAAGCATCTTCTCACCTATGAAAATATAGGGGGAAAGGTGTCCAACTACCAGCAATATAACGAGACCCTATACAGTACAATAAAGGGTCTAATTAGAGAAGCCGTTTCTGGGAATTGGACAGAGACTAAATTCACTTCAAGGGTAGTTGAGGTCACGGGATCTCATGAGAAAATTTATGTGTTGGTTCAATGCAGTCCAGATATATCTGCCATAAATTGCAGCAAGTGTTTAGATCAATTGTACTCATATGTTCCAAAGTGCTGCAATGCTACTCAAGGTGGGAAGGTTATACACGCTAAATGCATGATTAAGTACAATAATCAATCTTTCTTGGTCAATGCTTGCTCTACTTATGTACCAAGTTATTTGTACTTTTCATTTTTTGTTACTATTATGTATTTATTGTCGTCTTGTAGATGAAAGTTAGATATGTTACTTGGCCCCTAACTACCCTTTTGTAGCTTGTATTGTGCCATTATGGCCCGAAAGTTTTATAAAATAGAAATATATTATTTTCTCCCTCATATTTGCTCAATTTATGTGTTTCTTCCGTTATCTGGTAGCAATATGCAAGCCCTAAAGTCCTTAAATGGAAGGGGAAACATGGGGGGTTTTGCTTTTATTATCATACCCTTTTGCCTACATTAGTTGATCGAACCCTACTATTATAACATTGTTTTTCTTAGACCCTGAGATTTAGGGTCTGTCTGGACCTAGAAAAGCGGCATTGAAAAAAAAAAAATTGGAAAATGAGAATTTTTCCTTTATTTAGATTGAAGAAAAATGAATAGAAAAAAATAGTTGCAAAACTATATGGAAAATTTGGGGAAGCAAAGAACAAAAAATTTCCCCTTCAAAAATGAAAGGAAAGTTGAGAGAAAGAATTTGAATCTACAAGTCAACATTTCCCTCCTTCAACTCTCATGACTCTCTCGACTCTCTCTCTCTAACGCTCTTCTCTCTCTCTCTCTCTCTCTCTAACGCTCTTTACTCTCTCTCTCTCTCTCCCCCAAATCACATCATATGATCTAGTAAAATGAAGTTTGACATTTACAAATTTTTTTACAAATTTTATTTTTCCATGTATTTTTCGTCAAAACAAACAAGGAAAAGGAAGTTGAATAGAAAATCAATTTTTTTTTTTCAAAATTTTACCTAAACCAAACACGATAAATAAATTTACTTTACCCCAAAAAAATTTTCCTCCTAATATTTTTTCCATGAGATTTTTTTTCCATCTTGTTTTTATAGGTCCAGATGGACCCTTAGAGTTTCAACAATGATGACCCAAAGTCAGTCTAACCCGGCAAAAAGTGACCCCTATTAGGTTTTAGATTGAGTATTATATGTTTAAATTTGGGTTTCATCCAATAACACCCTTATGAATATGTTACTTATAGTCCTCCCCCATACCAGACCTGGTCTCCCTTTGTCCCTCCATTAACTATCGCAACCCAACTTCTTGTCTCTTCCCCCCCACCCCTCCCCTCTCCAGATGTCTATCCTAACCTCATGTAAGATAGACGAGGCATGAGTATGGGGAGGGGTAGAAGTAATAAGCATGCATGAGGGGATTATTGAAAGAAAACTAAAGAGTAATCCTATAATTCCAATCAAAACTCTATGGAGATCACTTTTGGCCGGAGTAGATTAGGTTAACTTTGGATCATCATCATTCAAACCCTAAAACTTATTGTCTAAAAAATAATGTTGTAATAGTACGATCTAATTAATTAATATAGGCAGAAGAGGGAGTCCAAAATACAAAAAAAAAAAAAAAAAAATCTCGAGAAACAAGAACCCCAAGAATTTCATCCGGTGTGACAATTTGGTCCAATAACAATCTTCGACGAGAGAATTTGGTTCATCGACTCGAATTGTTTGATTTATAAGAAGTAGTACTAAACTTAGGTGAGACAAGCATAACCACACCGGTACTTGAATTATACTCATGGGAATACAATACTTTATACTTCAAAAACATTATTTAACTTTTTCAATTTTATTTGGGATTTTCGGATGCTAATATATTGAACTTTTGGCGTATTAGACAGTAATGCGCTGAACTTTGACCTTTGACAATAATACACTGTACTTTGAGAGGTGTTGGACTATAATGCACCTGGGACGATTTGACAGTGGCTGACTCAGTGACGATCCTACATGACAATAATACATTGTACTTTGAGGGTTGACTGAGTCCATCCCATTAAAATCTTTTTAGGTTAATCTATGGGTCAACCTACTTAACTAATCCACCCAATTGGGCTTAATCTCTTAACTATCCAAAATATGGCTATGGCCTAAAGGCGTTAAATTGTGTTCAATTTTTTTTTAATCGTTCAAAGCCTTTGCCAAAATTTTATAACAATGCCAAAAGACATCCACAATCCAAAGATACACCAGAGCCCAGAATTGAGGCACCACAAAACTACAAAAAACATCCTCCTGTGTAGTTTTACAAAGGAATAAGAGGTCCCCACACCACCTGAAGTTTCAAAACCCCAAAACTACATTAATGATTCTGATGTAAAAATTTGAAAGAAAAAACAGAATTGAACCAAAAAACCCACTACCCCAAACTGTGTCTCTCTGAACTGTCGCATTGGAGCCCCTGATTGTAATATCCACAAAATTCCACGGCCTTCAAAAAACTACCAAGGATGACCTCAGCAACTATCTTTCAACCATTGTAACAGTGAGCTGGGGCCTTCACCCCTTTTAACTGCTGATGCCCACAGCGAAATTCTCACTCTGATTGCAAATAGTAATGTCTCCAAATGCATTATCTCATTCTCAAAGACTATCTTGTTCCTCACCATCCAGATAGACCACATTATAGCAAAAACCATCCACTCACAAAGCTGACATTCCACGAGGCAAATCCTCATAGTAATGTGATTAAGAGTCAAAGTGTTGGCCCTCTATTGTTGTAACAACCTTGACTTTTTGAGGTTGATTGTCTTTTCTTCCTTTTTGCTATGGATGTCTGCTTCTTCAAAACCTTCAGATATTTCTTATAAGCCTTCTTCTGAATTATCTGTAACTCCATCCTTGTTGATTCCTAGAGCCCAACAGCTTTTTTGGCAATTATTTTCTTGGCTTTGGAAACCATTCTCCTCTTGGTTTTCATTAATTGGTTGTTTACTTGCTCTTCATCCTCTACGGTGCACGAGTTCTCCATGTTCCTATGTTGTGTTGGGGCAACCACCAACTCATTATTGGCCATGCTATTTTTCGAGGCTCTCTCAAGGGCTACTCTCCATTCTTGAGAGCCCAACTCCTCCATAAAAATCTTTTCCAACTGCTCCACCTTCTCATTTATTTCTCTGAGTTCCTCTTGATGCGCGAGCTGTGTATTATTGCCATTATCTCCTTGGTTCTCCATCAGCCCATTCACATTAATTGCTGCGTTTTGAGATACATTCACTTCAACCTTGTTATATTTCTTTTGAGATGTGATTCCAACCACATAAAGGTGTAGCATGATTATATTTGGATGGAGCAAATTAATAATTTACCAGTATAAGTACATCTATTATTTATGGGTGGGTATGGATGGGCACGGTCCATACCTACGTTTTACCCAATGTTGAGGCCCTTGGGGGGGGGGTGAAGTTCACATTTAAGATCTACACACTACTGACACTAGGTAAGGACATTAGAGAAAACTTCCTTGGTTTCAAACCAAGGATCAAAACACAGTGTAACTGAAATACCTCATTTGATTTATAACAATCAAAGAACAAGTTACACTTACAAAACAAAACAAGAAGTAACACCAAGGCAGCGATCGATATGATCACCACCAAGATCAATATGTCGATTCTGAGATAAGGATCGTCGTAGGAAAAACCCTAGCGGCGATTTGGAACATGATGGATTACATTAAAGCACAAACTCACACAACTTTAGTCCGTCAAGGCTCTGTTACACACCATCTCTCCACCACATGTGGACACAACGAATGCTCATCAAGAACCTTGGCTATACCTTCACCAGAGGTCCTTTACTGGCTACCTTCACCACCGAACCATTGGTTACACACTCGGAGAAATCCCACCGGATTTCTTACTCCGCGATTGCTTCCGTGGAATCGCCTATCTTCTCAATTCTTCTGATTGATTTCCAACGGTAACTTGCCTTATGTGTTGATTTCTTTCCTTTTGTTGCTACAATAATCATGATTGATTTCCCTTGATTTGTTTCCTTTTTATATCTACAAGAATCATGCGCATAATAAGAATATATAATATATAATCAAAAAATATATATTATATACACATAATCTGAGTATATAATCAGAATATATATTATATACTCAAAATATATAATCAGATTATATAATATAAGGCAACTTCCCTTTTCCGGATTTTCGCTTTCATCAAAACCAAAGGTCCTTCACGGATGCGCGGTGAAGGACCTTGACCTTGTCTTCAACAATCTCCCCCTTTTTGATGAAAGATAAAATTCAGCAACAATAAATCCTTTTTCCCTTTTTTTTTTTGGATTATCACAAGGTCAATAGGGAATCTCCCCCTTGATATAACATCTAGTATGTTTTAGAGGTTGTCTAAAAATCTGCAATGCTTGATAAACTTGTCAGTACTAAGAGAGGGTCCTCCCCCTCAATTCATGCCATAATTCAATATGATCAATGAATGGTTTACAGATGACATACCTCAAATTTTGTGCCGGATGAAGGACATAAGGATTATGATTTAATCTTTTTTTCCTTATCAATGTCCTTGTAGCAGAATGCATCTACGTCCGTGACTTGCCTTTTTGTTTTCACTATCCCCCGTGATCTTTTCCATAGAGCGGTTAGTCTCTTCTTGTGTGGACCTGCTCTGATACCACTTGTTGAGGCCCTTGAGGGGGGTGAAGTTCATAATTAAGATCTACATACTAGGTAAGGACATTAGAGAAAACTTCCTTGGTTTCAAACAAAGGATCAAAACACAGTGTAACTGAAATACCTTATTAGATTTATAACAATCAAAGAACAAGTTACACTTACAAAACAAAACAAGAAGTAATGACCAAGGCGATTCGATAGGATCACTGACCAAGACTGAATGTCCTTGAGTCAGTTACAGATAAGGATCGTCGTAGGAAAAACCCTAGCGGCGATTTGGAACATGATGGATTACATTAAAGCACAAACTCACACAGCCTTAGTTCGTCAAGGCTCTGCTACACACCATCTCTCCACCACATGTGGACACAACGAATGCTCACCAAGGTCCTTGGCTATACCTTCACCAGAGGTCCTTTACTGGCTACCTTCACCACCGAACTATTGGTTACACACTCGGAGAAATCCCACCGGATTTCTTACTCCGCGATTGCTTCCGTGGAATCGCCTATCTTCTCACTTCTTCTATCGTCCTTTTTATAGATGCCTTCAGATGCTTGGACTTGAGTCCTTCCAACGGTAACTTGCCTTATGTGTTGATTTCTTCCCTTTTGTTTCTACAATAATCGTGATTGATTTCCCTTGATTTGTTTCCTTTTTATATCTACAAGAATCATGCACATAATAAGAATATATATTATATAATCAAAATATATATATTATATACACATAATCTGAGTATATAATCAGAATATATATTATATACTCAAAATATATAATCAGATTATATAATACAAGGCAACTTCCCTTTTCCGGATTTTCGCTTTCATCAAAACCAAAGGTCCTTCGCGGATGCGCGTTAAAAGACCTTGACACTGTCTTCAATACTCAAAGAGTATAAGACCCTACCCATACCCTTCCCATGCCTCTTAATACCCACATGGATATTACCCACATGGGTAATACCCACTTGGGTATTACTTCCATGGGTATTGCCCATGGATATTTAGGGTATCCAACTATTTAACTAACTATTCTTAATTTGTATTCTAACGTTTTAGATAATAAATTTATATTTGGAGCTCAAAATTCATATTTGAAATTGTTTTTAATCTATCTTATCATATTATAAAGTTTCAATTTAAATCGTTAAAATTGAATTTAATTTAAAGTCTCAGTTAGTTTTTGCCGCAAAAAATGTCTATATATGTCGCGATAAATGTTATCGAATAAAAAGAATTAGGAGCTCAAAATTCATATTTGATCTTTTTTTAATCAGTACTATCGAATTACAAAGTTTCATGTCAAATCGATAACGTTGAATTTTGCCTTAAATTTCAATATATAAACGTAATACAACTCGATATGCATATAGTTAAGACATCAATGGGTATATGGATACTGAAAGAACCCTAGAGGGGGGTGAATAGGGTTATGAAAATTTCTACAAAATTGGATCACTTGGTAAAGGACGTTAGTCCCTTAATCTGCTCAGATTAAGGGTTCACACAATTCAATAACTGATAAAAATATAAAGGACAATAAGATAGATATGAATAACCTCCTTTATTTCAGTTAATTGAATGACGTTGATTGTTGCCTAAGGTAAAGGACCTTAGGGTTACAGAGAACCAAGCGCCTTACAATGGACGCTTCTTATTTCTGGAGAATTACACCCCCCAATTCACAGTTTGGCGTTTACACAAATTGAATCCTAATTCCGTTTAAGATTCGAACTCGAAAGCCTAACACAACTCTAAATCTGTTTAGAGTTTGATAGCACTCTCATACACAAAACATACGAATACTCTCAAACACAAGAACACACTCTTGTGAACAGACGATTACTTCCATGGAATCGATTGCTTTCCTTTGTCTTGAATTCGTCTATTTAAACTGCTATGCTGAGTCTTGTATCCGTTAGGGAAAGATTCTGTCTTTGCTTCAATTTCGCTTTGCAACAGCTCGAGATTTTCCTTCCTTTTGCAGTGAGATAAGCTTTGAGTTCTTTCCAATTTTCTTCGTCGATGTTGTCTGCAAAGATAGCACATAAAATCAGTTTAGTCGAATTTAGAAAGTAGGATAGGAGAATAAGATTGTTGCTCAATTGGAATGCTTCCCTGATTTGGTGTCGTCACTTGTCTTTCACTTCAAAACTCTTCAGCAGTACCAACGTCCTTTGGTTGGTTGACATAAACGACCTTGTTGTGCACTGAGTAAACGTCCTTTGCTTATGTTCTCAAAAGGGGTTCTACAATCTCCCCCTTTTTGAGTGAAAGACAAAAATAGATACAAGCATAGTATGTTCAACAGATAGTATAATATTTAAAGATCGTCCATACAGGGACTTAGTAAAAGGAAGTTTAAATTGTTTTACAGACCCTGGTAGAAAAACAAAAGATAAGGACCATCATACTATGCATAGATCATCTCCCCCTTTTTGACTTTCAAGCAAAAAGGAACAGGAGGAATGTTTGGCATGCAACGCAAAAAAAATAATGAAGAAAAGCAGATTGTTCTAAGATTGGGGATCAACAAAGACGGGGGTAGCAGCAGCAGTAGGGGATTGTGGATTGGGGGAGTCTGGAACAGCCAGAGTGCTTGATGGAACAACAGGTTTGAGGGTTGATGCGACCTCAACCAATTCAATCCTTGCTTCGCGAAGGGCCTTGACCTCCTGGCGAAGAGTCTGAACCTCCTGGTGAAGGGCCTCAACAGCAGATATAATGCTGGATATCTGAGTTTGCAATGAGTTTGTGGCGTCTTTCGTAGCAGCAGTAGAGGTAGAGGCTTCAACGGCCTTGACTTCATCGAGATGAAGCCAGGAGGTGGGAGGCACTGATGGTAGGCAAATTGAAAGAGGATTTCTCAGCATGATCCAGAGAAACGTTGTAGAACCGAAAGATTTTAGTTAGTAAGTTTCCATATGGCAATGGACCAGAAGGTAAGGTAGTGGCCTTAATGATATGTCGAATGACTATCTCTCCAATATCCGGATGGCGGTTACAGAGGACATTGAGAAGAAAAGAGGCACATGCCTCATTTACAGCCTCCTTGTTTGTACCTCTTGGGAGTATGGTACGGACAAGGATGTAATAGAGGAAACGGGCCTCAGATTGCGGGCCAGTGTACTGAGAGGATTTTTGTTCTGATGGTCGGGCAAAGTGATGGCGAAATTCTTGCTTAGGGTCGGAGGAAAGAGATAAAGGTGGTTTGGTGGGATTTGGGTCGAGTTTCAGAATTCGTTCTATTTAGGAAGGGGTGAGAAGAATTTCGACACGAGAGACTGTAGTTGTGAAGGAAGGGCGTTTTGAGTCAGGGACTAAGTTTGCATAGAATTCAAGAACAAGAGAAGGGTAAATTACCGAGTCGCAGTCGAAGAAGGTTGAGCACCCCATTTCGCCGAGTGTGGTGAAGAAGGGAAAGGCTTGACGAAGGGAAGTGATGTCGACGTTCTCACAACACAGAATTTGACGGGTTGCCATAAGTTCCATGCGTTGGGTGAGAGCCAGTGAATGAGAGATGGGAGGTTGAGAGTTAACGGCAAGAGCGGCGGAGGAGGATGAGTGAGATTGTGTGGAATTTTGGGGAGTTGGAGATGTTTTGCGAGAGCGTAGCCGTTTGGCGACACCTGCAGAAGGGGATGGGGCGGTGGTTTTCTAGGCTGGGCATTTTTTCATGATGGAGAGTGAATGAAGAAAACGATAGAGGCTTTTGAAGGAATGGAAGTGGGGACAGAGAAGAAGACGAGTTGAAGTGGTGGGGTAAATGGTGAAAGGAAAAGGGGGGTTTAAGTAGAGATGGCAGGAATTAGAGCGGGAAGGTGAAGGTTAGTAATTAAGGAAGGAGGGAGTAACTGGGGAAAGGTGTATTTGGAAAGGATAAATGATGATTTGACGGTTGGGGGGAGTTTAAGGTGATGTGACAGTAAAAATTGAAGGAGTGAAGGAAGGGGAGAGAGAGAGAGAGAGAGAGAGAGAGATTGTGAGGATTTCGAAGTAGGGCGGATGAATTTTGGAAAAAAAAGGATCTTTTTGAAAAAGGGAAGAAAATAAAACGGTTGCACTAATTAGTTATGAAGGAACTGCCAGTTCAACCATGTGCCAAAGTTTCGATATGAAGGAGCTCAATATGGTACCAGGACAAGAGTGTCAAGGTCCTTTATGAGTCTTGAGATTAAGGACATACGTTGTGGTGGGGGGTCATTGGCTCCCCCTGGATAGGAGAGGGTTAGCTCCCCCTCAACTGGTCATCCGGTTGTAGCATGCCAAGTTCCCTTCGATTGATGATGAATTGCTCAGTGGGAAGGGCCTTGGTGAAGATATCTGCTAGTTGTTGATGAGTGGGAACAAAGTCCAGTGTAATGTGGCCTTTGTCAACGTGATCTCTGATAAAGTGATGTCGTACTTCAATATGTTTGGTACGGGAGTGCTGGACTGGATTTTTGGTGATTTGAATAGCACTCTTGTTGTCACACTTGATGGGAATATTTGAGAATTCTATCCCAAGGTCCTTCATGTGTTGTTTGATCTACGAGGTTTGAGCACAACAAGCACCGGCTGCTATATATTCTGCTTCTGCGGTGGAAAGAGCAACGACATTTTGTTTCTTGGATTGCTAAGAGATTAAGGAGAAGCCGAGCATTTGGCAGCCTCCAGATGTGCTTTTTCGATCTGTCCTGGAACCAGCAAAGTCAGCATCTGTGTATCCAATGAGGTTCAGGGAGTTGTTCCTGGGATACCACAGACCAAGGTCCTTGGTGCCTGCGAGATATCTCAAAATTCTTTTGACAGCAATCAAGTGAGATTCTTTGGGAGCACTTTGAAAACGAGCACATAGGCAAACACTAAACATTATGTCTGGACAACTTGCAGTTAAATAAAGTAGAGACCCTATCATACCTCGACACTGCTTGTCAGGAACGTCCTTACCATGTAGATCCTGATCAAGTTTTAATGTGGAGGACATTGGGGTACTGCAGTGTTTGGCTTTCTCTAAACCATACTTCTTCAGAAGCTCCTTGACATACTTACTTTGATTGAGAAAGATGCCATCATTGTTTTGTTTGATTTGTAGGCCAAGGAAGAAACTTAGTTCTCCCACTAGACTCATCTCAAACTCCTTGCTCATTAGGTCAGAGAATTCCTTCACTAGATATTCATTAGTATCACCAAATATAATGTCATCTACATAAACTTGAATTATAGTAGAGTTCTGACATGAGGTTTTGATGAACAGTGTTTTGTCTATGAGACCTCTTGTAAATCCATTTTTCAAAAGAAAGGAGCTTAGTCTCTCATACCAAGCCCTAGGAGCTTGTTTTAGCTTGTAAAGGGCCTTCTGAAGTCTGTAAACATGAGTGTTTGGATCTTGTTGTTCAAATCCTGGAGGTTGTTCCACATAGACTTCCTCTTTTAGGTATCCATTGAGAAAGGCACTTTTTACATCCATTTGATATAGCTTCATGTGAGTTGATGAAGCATAGGCAAGGAGTATCCGAATGGCCTCTAGTCTTGCAACTGGAGTGAAGGTTTCCTCATAGTCAATGCCTTCTTCTTGGTTGTATCCTTTGGCAACTAGTCTTGCCTTGTTTCTCGTGACAGTGCCATGTTCATCTAATTTATTACGGTAGACCCATTTGACACCAATAACTGGGTGGTGTTCGGGTCTTAGGACAAGCTTCCACACTTTGTTGTGCTTGAATTGATTTAATTCCTCTTGCATGGCTAGGATCCAGTTGTTGTCCTTTAGAGCTTCTTCAGGTCCTTTGGGTTCAATTTGAGAAACAAATGTGTGAAAGGCACAAAAGTTTCTAAGAGAAGATCGATTCTAATACCTGTTTCCAGACCTGAAAGGAGGTTGTCAGCTGGATGAGCAGGTTTGAACCTGAAGGTCCTTGGTGGCTCCTTAGTGTTTTGTTGTGCAGTATCAGTCATTTGAGGATTTTCTGTCGGTGAAGGTCCTTATCCTTCACTGGAGGAAGGTCCTTGTTCTGCATCATGGGACGATCCTTGAGCTTCATTTTCCTCATGTTCTGAAGTTGATTGCATGGTGTCATCTGGAGGAGGTTCTGCATTTTGTTGAAGAGGACCTTGTTGAAATATACGAGGTGTGTCCTCGTCATCATCATCTTGGCGAATCTGGAATTTGATGGAGGACCTTTCTAATGGAGTGGTGGCAGTTTCATCGAAGACAACATGAATGGATTCTTCCACCTTTCTTGATGCTTTAATGTAGACTCTGTAGGCCTTGCTGGATAAGGAATATCCTACTAGAATTCCTTCTTCACTTCTTGGCTCAAATTTGCTTAAGGCCTTTTTGCCATTATTATGAACAAAGCATTTGCATCCAATGGTCTTGAGATGAGCTACATTTGGTGTCTTACCTTTGAACAACTCATAGGGTGTCTTAAAGGACCTTATGGTACATCTGTTGAGAATATAATTTGAAGCATTTATAATTTCAGCCCAAAGAAAGAGGGGTAGATTGTTCTCACAAATAATTGTTCTGGCCATGTTTTCCAGTGTGCGGTTCTTCCGTTCAACCACACCATTCTGTTGTGGTGTCCTTGGGGCTGAGAAATTATGTGTAGCACCTTCTTGATCACAAAACTTTCCAAATTGATCTTGATTATCAAACTCTCTTCAATGATCTGTTCTTATAGACACCAGACTAAGTCCTGTAAGGACCTTGAGTTGTCTGTATAGTTTCTCAAATTCTGGGTAAGCCTCTGTCTTGTCCTTCAAAAATAAAACCCAGGTAAATCTTGAATAATCATCAACAATGACTAGTATGTATGAGCGTCCTCCTAGACTCCTATATGGAATTGGTCAACAAAGGTCCTTATGCAATAGTTCTAAACATCTAGAGGTGGTTACTTGAGTCACAGGTTTAAAGGAAGTTCTTGTCTGTTTGCCTCTTGTGCATGCATCACATACTTTGTCATGAATGAAGTTCTGAGATGGTAATCCTCTAACCAGGCCTAGGTGTTTTAGCTTTTGAAGGGTTTTCATGTTCACATGTCCCAATCTGCGATGCCATAACCAGGTTTCATCTGATGCAACTCTAAGACAGGTGAGGTCATTTGTCATATGATCACTGAGGTCAATAACATGCACATTGTTCATCCGATGACCTCTAAGGACTATTTCATGAGATTCTTTCTCTACAACACACGAGTTCTTATTGAACCAAACTTTATAACCTCTATCACAAAACTGAGAAATACTTAAAAGATTATACTCTAAACCTTCTACATAATATACATCATTTATACAATTTACTGAGTTCTTACCAACCTTGCCGACTCCAAGGATCTTTCCTTCGATTTTGTCTCCAAACGTTACCTTCCAACCCTTGTTGTCCTTGAGTTCTCTGAATTTGGTTGGATCTCCAGTCATGTGTCTCGAGCATCCACTGTCCAAATACCAGAGGTCGTTGTGAGCCTTGAGACATACCTGCACTGAAGGACATTATACCTTTCTTTGGTCCAGGCTTTTGAACATGGGAATTTTTGGTTTTTGGGACAGGCACTGAATTTGACTTCTTTGGAACCCACTTGGTTTTGGTCCTTGGTTTTGGTATATTAGTTCGCTTATGAAAGGGCAAGGAATCTGGTTTGGTCTTTGGTGAACCAGGTTTATCTGTAGAGGTTTTCTTCTCTAAGTGTAGAGTGGAATGAACTTGGTCTATTTCTTGATTGAGAATGAAGTTCAACTGTTTTCTGTTTTGGATCATTTCTCCTCTCATGCTGACATTGTCAGTGGTGAGGTTTTTGATTATCTCAAATTGAGTTGCTATGGTTTTGGAGTTGGTTTCAGCAATTCTAGTGAGGTAGTGAAGTACTTTGTTAGTGAGGGTGGCAATGTAGTCAAGTAGATTAAGTAGTCTAGGTTTCAAGTTATGTTGAGGACATTTAAGGAAGAGATTTGTAAATACCTCATCATCGTCATCTTCCTGTGTTTCATCTGCTTGTGTTTCGGTAAGGTCCTTTGCCATGAGACAAAAATTCGCAATTTCCTCAGACTCACTTTCACTTTCACTGCCTTCACTTTCACTCCATGTGGCAACCATAGCTTTGCTGCTCAATCTTTTTCCTTTGAAGTCACTTTGTTCCTTGACTTTCTTCACGTGAGGACATGCCCTGACCAAGTGATCTGTAGCACCACAAGCAAAGCATTTGTATTCATTATCATCCTTGGTTTGAGTCTTACCTTTAGGTGAAGGTCGTTTAGAGGATGATTCTCTTAGATAGCCACGGAATCTGGGATCCTTTCTGTATAGTCGTCTGAAACCTTTAGCTAACATGGCCATGGTTTCTTCATCCTCTGATTCTTCTTCTGGTTCCTTGGTGCTTTTGAGGGCAATGTCCTTGGTCTGGCTGCCTTCAGACAGTCGTATTTCATGTGCAAGAAGTTTGCCGATCAACTCTTCAAGTTTCAAGGTCTCTAGATCTTGAGCTTCTTCTATCGCCGTTACTTTTGGTCCCCATTTGTGCCTGGGAAGACACTTAAGGACCTTGTTTACTTGTTCTTCATTGGAATAGGATTTTCTAAGGGACTTGAGATGGTTGATGATTGCACTGAATCTTTTGAACATTGACTCAATGGACTCATTGTCTTCCATCTTAAAGCCTTCATACTTTTAAACTAGTATGTTGATCTTGGTCTTCTTTACTTGATTTGTTCCTTCATAGGTTGTGACCAAGTAGTCCCATATCTGCTGAGTTGTATCAAGATTAGACACCCTTTCAAATTCATTAGAGTTAAGACTGCAAATTAAAAGATAATGTGTATGAGTATTTTTCTTCGCTTGTTCTTTTTCCTCAGGTGTATACTCAGATCTTGGTTTGTCGCTTGTTGTTCCATCTTCGAAAATCTTTTGGGGAGTAGGATAATTTCCTTTGTTGACTATGTCCCAAATGTCCTCGTCTTGATTTCTCAAGAAGATCCCCATCTGGCGTTTCCAAATTCTGTAGTTGTCGCCTGTCAACAAAGGTGATCTGTTCCACGAACGTCCTTGACTTAAGTCTCCCATGTTGTGATCTCCCATGATCTTTGCCACAGAGCGGTTAGTCTCTGAATTTTCAGTGGACCAGGCTCTAATACCAATTGAAAGAACCCTAGAGGGGGGCGAATAGGGTTATGAAAATTTCTGTAAAATTGGATCACTTGGTAAAGGACGTTAGTCCCTTAATCTGCTCAGATTAAGGGTTCACACAATTCAATAACTGATAAAAATATAAAGGACAATAAGATAGATATGAATAACCTCCTTTATTTCAGTTAATTGAATGACGTTGATTGTTGCCTAAGGTAAAGGACCTTAGGGTTACAGAGAACCAAGCGCCTTACAATGGACGCTTCTTATTTCTGGAGAATTACACCCACCAATTTACAGTTTGGCGTTTACACAAATTGAATCCTAATTCCGTCTAGGATTCGAACTCGAAAGCCTAACACAACTCTAGATCCGTTTAGAGTTTGATAGCACTCTCATACACAAAACATACGAATACTCTCAAACACAAGAACACACTCTTTGTTTGAACAGACGATTGCTTCCGTGGAATCGATTGCTTTCCTTTGTCTTGAATTCATCTATTTAAACTGCTATGTTGAGTCTTGTATCCGTTGGGGAAAGATTCTGTCTTTGCTTCGATTTCGCTTTGCAACGGCTCGAGATTTTCCTTCCTTTTGCAGTGAGATATGCTTTGAGTTCTTTCCAATTTTCTTCGTCGATGTTGTCTGCAAAGATAGCACATAAAATCAGTTTAGTCGAATTTAGAAAGTAGGATAGGAGAATAAGATTCTTGCTCAATTGAAATGCTTCCCTGATTTGGTGTCGTCACTTGTCTTTCACTTCAAAACTCTTCAGCAGTACCAACGTCCTTTGGTTGGTTGACATAAACGACCTTGTTGTGTAGTGAGTAAACGTCCTTTGCTTCTATTCTCAAAAGGGGTTCTACAGATACCCATGAATAATGGATACCCACACCAAATTATGAGTAACCCATACCCATCCTACCCATTACCCATCTCTAATAATGGGTTTTACCTACCCATTATGGGTGGTAAGGGTGGGTATCCAATATATGGGTATCAATTCCCACCCCTAGTATTATTCATACTTGTATAAGTACGTACTTGATTTTGCCAAACGCATTGTAATCTTGATGTGTAACTGATTTTACGTGCTACTATGTTATGTTCTTCAGCCAGCTAATGTCTTATGTATTAAAAGTTAAAACTCGATCTAATGATATGGAAAAGTAGATTGTTATAATATATTCGATCTTTTGATTTCTTTCTAAATGCTATATACACATGTTAATTTGCTGAATACTATTTTAGTTAATACATATTTTATAAAAAATTCTACGGTAGTTAAATTTTTTTTCGACTACAGTAGTCGATCAATATGAATCATTGATCTATTATGAATTAATCTGAACCATTAATTTATTTTTGGAAGCCACATATAATAAAATCTTTGTTAAATATTTTAAATATTTTTTCTATACTCATGATAACTTAAAATAAATATTGTTAAAATCTTTTAATAATTTTTTTCTATATTCATTACAAATGAAAATAATATATTATTTCACTAAAAACATATTGTATATTATATAAGTTGAATTATATAATAAAGTAATAAATTGTAATATTGCTAGCGCCATTGATGGAGTTTATTAACCTCCATTAGCAAAAACATCATTAACCTAATTTTAATTAAACTTGATGAATATTATATAAGTCCTCACTAATCACCTCCATAAATCACCAACTACTCTTTTTTTTTTTTGTGATAGAGCCTATTGCAATACAATTAACATTGATTCAGTTCAAGCAGGAATAATGGTGGTTCTCATAAATTTGAGGGGAAATATGAAGTTTGAAGAGATGTCGTTGAAGGGATAAATAACTATGGTTTGATATAAATTGATTTAAAGGACAGTAAAAGTTGAAAATATAGTATGGTGCATTTGGTTAAGAACCTATGAAATATTTTTGACAATTGGGGAGATTTCAAGTTCAAATCTTGTTGTTGCATTACCAAGAATATTGTTTTAGTTTTATCTTTAAACACAATATATAAATCATATACATTTTATAATAAATTTTAGAATTTATTGAACTTATAATTTTTCGTTAAGTATGAAATCTTTAGAAACAATATAAAAAAAATTTGAAATGATAACTAAACATTTTTATAAGTATTATACAAAAAGTACAATTATGATGTTGTTGATGGTTTTCTTGTTGCTTCAAATATGTGTATAAAGTTATGTGATATTAATTATATACTCACCTACCAATATGTCACTGTCATTGTGATTAGTGTAGAAATATAAAATATTTATAAACAATTTGGCTTGAGTGAAAGTTATATTTTATTATGTATTACTTTTAATGTACGAAAGACCATAGTTAATTTGAAGAATCATAAAAATAGGGTGAAAAATAGAACAATCTATCTCATTTTTAGTTTGCTTAGGTTAGAAACTTTAAAATTGTATGAGAAACACTACAATGATATGTTATTTGGGACATTAAGTTGGCCATGAGAATTATTTTCAATAAAAATAATCTATATTGATGACTTATATGCATGTATGATGTATCCAAAGAAAGATTGTCGTGTAAACAACTTTTGGTGCCCATAGATTGGTTTTGAGTAGACTTGGAGTGAGCACAAGGTTTATCTAATAGGTAGTACTATAGTAGGCAGTTCGTAGAAAGTTTGATACAAATTAGATTATGGTGAGCTTCGTTAGGGTCAAACTCAGGTAAGTTTAGTTCACTAGGGTCAAATGATCGATTTAATTGAATAAGAATCATACTTCAAATACTAAACAACTCAATATATTCACAGCCATATTTAACTGTGATTCTAAAATAGAGGCAAATGACATGACCAAAATTGAGCAAATGTAATTCTAAATCGAACTTAATTGAACAAAATTAGGGGAGTGATATATATATATATATATAGTTAGTTAGTTAGTTGTTTAGTTAGTTAGTTAGTGAAGATGTGTAATAACCCAACCCTAACTCAGAATAATTAACCTAACTAGTGAAGTTTTCATTCACTGAATCGCGCATTTCAATTCAGTTTACCGTTTGTGTTTTTGCAGGACTCGAACAGTGCAGCAACCTTCATATGTCAGATTATTATCTTAAATAAATTATTTATGTGAGAATTTTGTCATTCAACTTAATCTCATATTATTCAGGTAACTTATTTAGTAAAATTTAACGAGTGCGATGAGTTCGTCCTTGTTGTTGTTATTATTATTATTATTATTATTATTATTATTATTATTATTATTGTTGTTGTTGTTGTTGTTGTTATTATTATTTTATCATTAGTATTTCTCTTCTCTTTTAGTGATAATAAGGATTTTTTTTATTTTGTTTTGGGAGAGATGTAATTTAGAAGGGAAGGGAGTATCGAGGGGACTTGATAAGTAAACGTTCGTTTTCATTTTCTTAGCAAGATAATCCTCATAATCACAATCTTCTCACTCCCTTTTTCTTTTCCCCCCAACGCTTTCTTCTTCTTCTTCTTCTACTGCCTGCTACTACTGCATCCCCTTCTTCCTCTGGCTGTCATGGCTGTCGCGCCTCCTGCCAGCTCTTGGAACAGCAGACGCCGCCGGCGACCTACAGCGGCCGGGCGTCGGTCGATCGGGCCTTGGACCCCCTCTTCACTACTTCTTTCTCTTCTCTCTTGAGGTAAAACTCAAACCCTAAATTCACCAATCCATCTTTCTTTAAGCATTGATGTTCAAGATTGTTATTCTCCTCAATATTTCCAGTTTATAAATGTAATTGGGAGTTAGATTGTTAATTTGGGGTGTTTTAGTAGCAATTTGGGTGTGAGCCATGTTAAATATTGATGATTAATTGGGGAATCGGGAAATATTAGACTAAATTATGGTTGCATATGAGATATTGAGGTCTAAATACTTTCAGAATTTGTAATGGAATGTGGATAGTGTGCATGTGAAACTATTATGATTTAATTGAATTGGGTGTAGGAAAATCGGGGTAATACAAAGTATCTTTGAAGTTGTTATGACATATGGATGAAGGACTATGACTAAAATCATGTTGCATGTGTGCAAGCCTTCAAGTAAAGTTGAATTAAGAGATGGAAAATTAGTGTATGCTAAATATAATATATAGGATAATGAAGGATGAGCTTGTTCTTAGTAAGTTCATATATGCTTGCTTCTTAATGTTCAAGTTTTGTCAATCTATGGTTTAATTGGGGGAAAATACGAAGTAAGGATAGTATTTGGTGTTATAAATTAAAATGATGCGAATTATTTGGGGAAAATAGAGAATTATACTATCAAATTGGTAAGTTAGAAGTTGCACTTGTGGCCTTGAGTAACTTGAGTTTCTCGGAGCAATCAAAGGTATCCCGTAACCAAAAATATTGTAGAGGTTGGTAGCCTGAAGTACTAGTTCGCACCCGGCTTTGGAATTTCGGAATTTCAATGTGTATAACTCAAGTTATGATGAAATTAATATGGGTATTGTGTTATATACGTTTTTTGAGGGCAGTGGGTTCGTGGACAATTTTGAGTATTAAATAGACCTTATTAGCTTAAGTGGTCAAAATGGAAGTTGTAGTATGCTCCACAAGCTTTCCGGAATGGGTTTTATGCGCCCATCGGATGTCGGGGTAATGAGTTATGGCCCGTCGAAATCAGCTCCGTGACCATGTTAAACCAGAATTTTTATTTCACCGAGCCTTTTTCAGAGCCAATTTCCGGTGACTTCCAAATCTTTTCTAAATTTTTGGTCAACATAAAAGTTGTAGACCACATTTCAAGCATTCCATAGACTACTAGCACACATTCATTCGATGTGTACATATTAAATTATGCGTTCTCAAAGTTCCTTTCCCGAACTTTCCGATCTGCAGGCCAGCCTTCATGTTTGCTCCTTTTCAAGCCTTTACACTCTTTTTTGGCCTTAACTCTTAACTAGAGAGTTGTAGAACTTATTTTTACCTTTCCGAAAAGTCCTCTTATGAAATTTTTGGAGGTTTTTAGAGAAAGTTATGCCTTCCGGAAAGTTATGCCTTCCGGAAAATTTCTCAAATCTTTTATTTAGTAGTTAACTCTTATTAGGAGACTCCCTCCTTACCAAGAACCCAATTTGATTCACTTCATTGTTCTTATCGCAAGTACGGTTCAAGAGGTCGTTGCTGCTCCCTGTTCGAGTCCAATCAAGGTTTCAAATCGCTTTATTTGCGGGTTCAACTTGTAAGGTACGCATATTGCTTGTACCCTTCCTAAACTCTTTTATTTGAGTTTACTAAGCAAGTCTAATAATGATAATGAGAATAAGTAAAGTTTATTGCTTTTGTCACGTAAATATGGCCCCGACCCATGTTACTTGTGCCGTAGAGGACTACCACAGTTAATATCTGACCTAGTGTCAACCCATCCGGATCTCCCGATCGATCCGCGTATGCGCATACGGAGGCTTAGACCGATGATCGCAAGTAGGGTACCATCAAGATAATAATATGGCAAGCGCATTTATTGTTGTTTTATTGTTTGCAAAATGAATTGAAATGCACGAAATAAAAGGAATTGCCTAAGTTTACTTTACTGTCCAGGGGTATGCGTATTGAGTTTCGACTCATTTGCAAAATTGTTTTATGTTTTGTTTTAGGAAGTATGCTAAGGGGTAGCAACCAATACCAGTAAGAGGTCCGTTCGATATGAAGGTAAAAAGGTCATCAGCTATGCCGGGAAGTCATGTTCTTTGGGGTTGATGTCAAATTATTGTCTTAAGTATTTACTTTGGATTAGTGAAGTTAAGGGTAATTATAATTTTGGCTATGTATAAAGCTATCTTATGTTTTTGCTCTCTTATGAATGTTTATGTGGATTGTATACAAGTTTCCTTGGGTTTGATGAGTTGTAATTAGAGTTTATTTATGGTTGTTAAGCCTTGTCCATATTTGTGGGCGACGGTAATGCCTTCGGATTGATTATATTTCCGCTGCGCTAATCATTGGATTATGAGGCATTTAATGATAATCTGGTGATTATGAATCTGGGGGCGTTACAAGATGCCTCTGTTAGGAGGTGTGAATGAATTAAGATACTCTACCCTTTGAGCGTCGAGGATGTGGGAGACCGAAAAATTCATGAAAGCGGTGATTATAGCAAACCTGAAGTACCTAGTTAGTGGATGACACGTGAGACCTTTTCCACATCTTCAAAATTCTCATGTCTACAATGTTATTTCTCACATTCTCATAAAGAATTATTTCACACACACAATATTATTTCTCACCTTTTCACGTAAAATTATAATTGATGAAAATTAATTTATTATATAGATGTTTATGTTCCACAATAAATAAGTGAAATAGATGATGTTTATAGTCAATTATTTTAATCAATTAATTTATAACTAACAGGTAAATGGACAAATAATTTGGGACGGAGGTAGTATGAAGCATAGAATGCTACAGTCAATCTTGAACCCATGACTAATGTCGCAAAGTGATCATTCCCATTCAACATGGTAACTAACCAACCAAGTTACCAACTCCAATGTCATGTATTTCTTTTCTAAAATTTAATATAGAAATCCAGTTTGTGCTATAATAGAAAAATCGCATACAATTTTTTTTTTTTGGAAAGATCTTTTATGAAAAATGAAATATACGTACGGATTACAATAATAAAAATAATATTAAGTACATTATTAAAATTATTTGTTTAGCAAGTTAAGGAAAATTAAATCAATGGCTACGATTATTCTATCTATAATCAATGGTTAGTATCAAATTTAAGTACAGTAATTAAAAAAAAACGTTGACTACCACAGACCTCCCCATATTTTATTGATATAATCTTGGATAATATTGTATTTATTCTTCAAAAGGTGATTTCCAAAATACTAATTGATTGATCCATTCTAGATCAGATAGTGAAATATTTCAACAATATTTTGCGAGATTACATTATCATTAAGGAACGATTTTGGTTGAAAAAACAAATAGGAAGATCATACTAGTAGAATCTTATGCAGTATACTTTGATTTATCAAACAAACGAAGTTTAAATATGATTTTGCTTTTAAACATATACCCAATAATTATGAGAACTTCAAATGCTATCTAAAGACGTTTAAGACCAATAAGAAGGGATGACGTACAATCACAAGTTAAAAACAAATACAAGTGAGTAGGAGCTAATTTAATTTGTTGCGCTTCATAAACCTTGGTTTTCTAACATTGTTTCGAGGTTATTGACCCATTTTGCCACAAATTCACCTTTGTTTAGCTTATCATTGCTTATAGTAGCTAAAAATGCTCTATCTTACAAGATATAGGAGTTGCAAAGAAGTCGGGATGAGAACGATTGAGGTGCGAAAGAGGCCAAAAGAGGTGTATGCCAACCGCGCGAGCTAGCACATCCTAAGGGAAGATCTTCAGGTTCTCTAGTCCTGCACACCCACCTATGCGCCAACCAAGAACCAAACATAAAATCAAGATATGGCGCACGGGCAGTCATGCCCTATCTCGCACAGGCACCCGTTCTAGGTCACACGTCAACACCTGGTTTTAGCAATTTTAAGCAAAGTTTTTGGGTCTGGGATGGGCACCCGTCCGCTGCTAGCACGGCCGTCTCGGATCCCTGATTTCATGGTTAGACATTTAATTAGTCTAAAATAGTGGTTAGTTTTATCATTTTTAAATCAAACTTTTTAGGGTTTCATACCATAGTTTTCTCTCAAGCTTTTGAGGTAATTATTCGTATTGGTTATCAAAGATTAGCACTCTTAGATTTGATTACTCTTTAATTCCAAATATTGGTATTAATTTCTTCTTCCTTTTTTCCTTATTCGCTTAACTCATTGTTCATCATTATTTTGTTGTTAATTACTCCATAATAGATATGAGTGGTTGATTCCGCTAACGTAGGTTATTTATTTGTTACTAGTATGTTTGCTTAATCACTATTACATTCCCCACACATTTTCAGCTTTTTCATCGAGTTTCTTACGAGTGGCTAATTGTTGTTGATGTGAGGCTCGAGAGGGTCTCATCTTGTGCTAATTAGCATTTTTCTACCCTTTATAACAAGGAACTTAGACCTAATACAAATTGATTAGATAATTTCAACCTAAATATGAGAATAATCCAAGTCGTAATTAAGGAAAAGATTAAGACTTTGTGATTCACTTTTTTTTTTATTGTGTGAGAACAATAATAATTAACACACATGAATTAGTTAATAACTTTCCAGAGAAGGCTTATGTGGTCTTAAACTGAATCAATTCTCTAATTCGATGTGTGCGTGAATGGTGTAGGGGCATAATTTCTGACTTAAGCCATGCTAGTAGGTGAATCCCTTGCCTGAGGCTTTTTTCATATTTGATTTCCCTAGTGCTTTTTGTGATCAGTGAACCCAATCATTAAAAATGCTTCTCTGCTTAATTCGAGAGGACATTAATCTTAGACTTGTGTGAGACCTAGCTCCTTGAGATATACAACCATACTCCTTGTAGTGTAACAAAAATGGCTTCGCTGTCGGGGAGCTGGCACCATCCCCTAGAATAAGAAACATGACACTTTATATTTAAGTGTTTTCTTTTCATTTTTCGCTTTTATCTCTACTTGAGCCTGCTTTTGCTTAGTGTAGTTGCTTGTGTTGTATGCCTTGGTTTTCGCTTTTATCTCTACTTGAGCCTTCTTTTGCTTAGTGTAGTTGCTTGTGTTGTATACCCCAGAGGTAGCGCTAGCAAAAAATCCGTGTCCAAGTAATTCTAGTTAGATCAAATGAGGCATTCGATCAAAAACCTTTAACCCGAACCCTAATTGCTAAGCAATTCAGATACTAAGACCATACTCGGACCCGGACCCAAATGTCCGAACCTCGAATTATATATAAAGGCAAGGGAATACTTTTATTATTGGAATGACCGAGGTAATTAACAGCTAACCCAAGTTCACTCACAAAACGGGTCGGGACATTGCCCGATTGTCCAAAATGATCGAGCCTTGGATTTTCTCCTAAAATATGGACAACCCAAAGCCGGCTTTCCTTACCTAGACCTAACCTAGTTTTAGACCGGTCAATGATCGATCGTCCCATTTTTTGAATTTGGACAAACTTTTGGGGACGATTCCCAGTTTTTTCAAGGTCGAATAAAATATGGTTATCATGTCGCTCAAAATTTTGCCAGGTGTTTGGTTGTGTATATTTTGTTAGTTTTTCTAAGTAAGGCTTGTCGATCCTCAGGCATGGGGTGTTAGCTTATCAGGGAATTGGTTTGGTAGGGTTTTCAAAATGCAGAAAGCAATAAATGATTGTAATAAACTAAACTAATAGGAATTGAAAGTAATAAGAACTAAATAAAGCATGAACTACAAGATGAACAACAAGCATGTCAGCAGAGGTTAGAGAGGTGATGAGTTAGTTCCTTTTGATCCGATATTGAAGAAACAACTTGTATATTAAGCAGCGCAGTTCGCAGACAGAGAAGGACACAAGCTATGGTTGCACAACTGTCATCTCATACCATTGGATCCTACTCATCTCCCACAATGGGTATGGGTAGCTCTTCTATTGTGTTTCGTGAATTGTCGGCAGGAGCCAATTTCAACTTCAAGCCCAACTTCATAAGCCTCATCCAGCAGAACCAGTTCAAAGGCTCTGATGTAGAGTATCTCGCTACGCACATCAACTCATTCCTTAAGCGATGTAACATGATGAAAATGTTGGGAGTAAGCGATGAGTATATCAAGCTTGGGAAATTTGGTTGGAAAAAATTTAGAAAATCTTGAAGGGTCTGATTAAATGCAATGGCTACCTCAATATCAATCAAGGAAAGTCCCTTAATTAATGTCAGTCAATAAGGTTAAAATCATGAGGCATATCACACCACAAATCATGAGGCATATCACACCACAAGCCGAATTTCATGGAGGAAATCAAGACAAACTATCTATGGAAACTCATTAGTATATTCACAATGGCTGGAATCTTTCTTGAGTAGTTAATTGATCAAGCAGTAAGAAAAACTCTCCACTCTGCTAGAAAGAAGTAATGTAACTTCCGTATCTATTATCCTCTTGTAATTATGGTCATGCTCTAAAATTATTTGATTCAACGAGGACTTGTATCAAGTGAATTGAGAAGCTCACTTGGGTAGCTAAGTGTTGTTTGATACTTAGTGACTTCTAGATAAATGTTGTGTTGCCTTGATTGAGTTTTGTAAGCTTGCCTTGAGAACTCAAGGGAGACGAGTATGTTCAATCGTGTTATACTTCTTAAGTGAACAAGAAGTGAAGCGGTTGAAACCCTAAGTAAACATAAACTTAGATTCAGTGACGTAGCCTTGGTTGGAAGGGTGAATATATACTAAATCCTTGAATATCGTCTTTCTAAATTTTGTTTTTGTACCTTGACCTTGGCTGTGCCAAGTACCTTGAATTAACGGACAAATTTGTTAAGTTTTGTATCCTTGATTTAGTTTAGTCAATCACCTTAATCAAATCCCCTCTAGGGTGTTTTCAATTAGTATCAGAGCACTTCCACCATTGGAAAGGCTTAATCGTCCTGTGGAAAAGATCACAGGAGATTGGCGAAGCAACAAGATGAGTCAAGGACGTTTAGTAATCAAGGTTGTTGGCGCAATCAGCAATGCGGACATTGATAGGGTAAGAATTCGAACAAATCTCATGTGTCCTTCATCTTGCATAAATTTTGAGCATTTTTGTCTATGGGATACTTTTATTTATTTGATTTTATTTGCTGCTTAATTGAAGATTAAGCCGAACATGTCAACAAGTAACCATATGTCCGAAATTTAGGGGGAAAAAATTCTATAGATGCATTCCCTATTACTAAATTAACCATAAACACACTCTAGCGGTGAGAAAAAAATTAAACACAAATTTGAAGTATTAGTTTTCTGGTTGCCACACTTTTTCTATCCCTTTCACCGTAGCCATGTCCTATATAATCTAAGCTTCTAAGCAGCATCACGATTTAGTTAGTCTCTTTGTTTACAGCCCCAATAAAATGTAGTAGACGAGTGTTATTGGTAGGGCAATCAGCATCCCAAAAATGACCCTGCAGGTTTAAGGAAAAACTCAATAACAAAAAGAAATAAGAGTATTCATGTATATAATGAAAATATAGAAGAATTTAAGCGTACGCTGTGCTGAGTATGTCAGGATGCACGCTATACTCTTTGGCAAACACAAATGGAACAATTCCTTGTGGAAGAGCTGCCTGTTATTACAACCATATATTCATCACAATGAGTATAAAGTAAGGTTGAAATTTGACGCAAATGCACTATGTACTAGATCAGGATAGTTTGACAAGATGCCATTAATTAGAAGTGGTGTCAAATATATGACAGACATCATTATTTGTAACGTACTAAATTAGAAATGATCATGTCTTTCAATAAAAGGCACCAACATGTATCATGAATTGAAAATAAAGAGGAACCGTTATGCTGTTACATGGTAATAAATGAACAAGGAAGAAGACATGCATGTATATATAAAAGATGACTAACCTGAACGATGGCAACATGTAAAAGAACACCCCGAAGGCCAACAATAATAGAAGCAGCAGCCATAACTGCAGGACCTGTGAGGAACCTTACTGCCATGGCAAATGTTGCCACTGAATTCCCACATGCTATAATCCTCGGTTGCAAAGCCATAAATAATCCTATTCACATATGAAAATTAAAATTATTATAAAATATTAGACGATTTCCTTAATTTATTTAAAACACACGAGATTTTATATATAAAAGTTGTATGTGTACTTATCCTTAAGATTAACATGCATATTTTTATATACTAAGTGACTAATATCCATGAAATGATCTCTCACACACAAGTCGACAATGACAATAGATATTTTTACCCTTGACTCAATAATGACGTACAGTAACAGTAGGCCCAACTTATGTCTGAACAATGAAATAGTTTTCTTTCTATATATAAAAATGAAGTCTCATGTAGCTAGCCCATGGCTTTTTGAGATCAAATGGTGATATAAAGAAAGAGATTTCTAACAATAATGAGGTATTATCATGCTATATGTTTCTTTGACATTACTGATTACAATTTTCCTACTGAAAACGAGCACTTTTGCTTGACCTATCATCATCATTATCACCACCTCCACTATTGCCCGGCAGCATCACTTAATGAAGTCGACATTACGAATTCTTTGTGAAACAATAATAATGTCGATAATGCCAATACATTATCAATATGTTCGTATCACATTCTTCACCATATTTAACAAATTTGAAGCCCGAATCTGATTGAATTATGATTGAAAAAATACTTATTTATTTAATTGATTTTATAAGCAACTGACACTTCACGTCAAAAAGTTATAAAAGAACTAAAGAATTAATCTAAAGAACCCTTTTTGAACCCAAAAATTAAAAAATGCAAGCATTAGATAAAATATGATATAGTTCCTTTTGCACCGTTACTTTCCCCATCTACATATATTATGTTCCAAATAATAGCAAATGTAATCATGCAATATACAGTCTAACATAGTGATATGTAACACATAATATAATTATAAATTTGGGTTGAATAAAGCTTGTTATATATATATATATATATATATATATATATATATATATATATATATATATATATATATATATATATATGAGTTTAGATTGTTTTTCTGTTAAGAGAAAATTATGAGACTACCATTTAGAGTCCTTTAATCTTTGGTGTACAATATAAAGTGAAAAATTGTTGCACACAAAAATTAATTTTACATCAATACATCTTTGTAGGCTTGTAGCTTAAAATTCTTTCACCTTTTCAGCCTTCAATTTAAAATTATAATCAAATACTAATATCTAATATGATAAAAGAATTATACAGAGAAAATTGGGATAAAAAAAATACTATACCTCTAGATTTTATTCCTACTTTTAAATTAAATACAAATTTTTATTACTGAAAAGTCATGCTTATGAGTTATGATGGATGATGACCCAAGGAGTAGATAAATATATAAAAAAGAGTTAGGGAATGATGAGTAGTGATGAGTAGTATAGAATTGGGGCATGTGTGATTACTTGCCTAATACATGCTCCTTAACACCTTTTCACAATAAAGCCAGATAACAGGGGAAAAGTAGAGAGGGAAGTATAAAAAGCAAAGGTAAAGTGGGTTGATGAAGAGTGAGAATAGGAATAAGAATAGTAGCTAATTCAGGTAGCATATGATTTCAGTATATTTGAGTTTGAACAGTTGAAAAATTATATTATAAGAGTTGCGTTTTATCTATTATTTAAGCTATTTCCAAATGTCTTCTGTTAGTGTTAAAATTTATTCACTATATGTCTATAATTTGAATAGTTGGAAAAAATTATTTTTCTAAATGAAATTATAAAGGACTAAAGTAAAATGACCTATTAAACTTAACTCTTATGCTTCTTGGATCAATTAGAATTAATCCTTCTGAATTACAAATTTTAGGAATATAATTCTTACATCCGACCCCTTCTATAACTCGTTTACAAGAACGAAATACATAGTAAATTTATAAAAGATAATACAAATAGAGTTATATAAATATAATAACAAATATAAATGGTGTACATTATTCATAACTTTTAATATTTATAAATAAATAGATAATATGAGTCAACGAATCAGTTGATTCAATTTAAGTATAATTTATATTGGTTACTGTAGCTAACAAATAATAGCTTATATAAATAAATAATAGCTTAACTAAATAGCATCTTGATATAAGATAGTTAATATTTATCTTGAATTTCATCTTATTGACTCAAGAAAACAAATATAAATAAATATAAATTATTATAAAGGTATTTTTAATTACTTTAAGGGGTTATTATGACTTATAAATTATGTAAAATAATTATTTATTATTATTTCTTCATAAATATAAAACTATATATAAAATGAGCATTGTTTAATACGGTTGATAAAATTAAATTATCAGTTATATTTATGCATTATTGGACTATAAATATTGTATTTTAAGAGTATTGTATTGGACAATCATGTACTGAATAGTTTTTTTGCACGCTAATACACTGTATTGTGGGGATGGGTGAGGCTAGTGTGATGAAAACGAGTTTCAATGACAATAACTGGCCAAAGATCCTCCATGTCAACCGGAGGAAAATAATTTGACAAGTTTTTTGAAATTTTAACTGAATCTATGCGAAATAACCCTAAAATTAATTCATGTGTTTAACTTTAATCATTTTCTATTCTTTGAGTTATTTCAAAGTCATACTTAAATGAAAACATGAGATTTAGGGTTACTCAACATAAATTCAGTTACATTTCAAAAACCTTGTGAAATGATTTTCCTCCGTTTGACATGGAAGATCTTTGATAAGTTATTGTCACTAGAACTCATTGGCTGTGAACACGCGTCATCCACCCTCATAGTATAGTGTATAGATTCCAAAAAAAACCGTATCAGACATGATTATCTAATACGCCCAAAGTATGATATGTTATGGTCCAATAAACCTATATTTAAACTTAACTAATAAATTATTTATTCTTATAATTAGTAAATATATATAATTATATGAGAAAGAATTAGGCCCTGTTCTTTTATATGGCTGGCTGCGGTGTGGCGTGGTGTGGTGTGGTGGAATTATGGTGGGTGTGGTGGAATTGTGGTAGATTGTGGTGGGTTTTGTTTTTAATAATTGTAAATTGTGTTGGTACATGTGAAAAAGTAATTGGAAAAGGTTGAATGAAAAGTTGTGGTTGATTGTGGTGGGTTGTGATAAATTGTGGTGGATTAATATGTTGTTCTCGGTTGTGGCAAGGTGTGGTGGGTAATGGGTTGTGACACCACAGCCAACAAGCCGCATAAAAGAACATGGCATAAATATATATAATTATATGAGAAAGTATTATTCAAAAATTATGAAAATAAAAATTAGGAATAATATGAAATAATTATTAATCATCTTAATTTAAACACATATATTTACTAAATAAAAAATCATTGCTCCTCAAAAAACGGTGTCAAAAGTCATAGCATTAATTATACTTACCTAGACTGAACATTGCCATCCCAAGCCCTGCATCCGACAGTATGGAAATCGACTTTGCGATAATGGCCGGCATCTGTACATTCCACCTAATTATAATAGGAGAAAAAAAAAGAGATGAATTTTGATCAATTCAAAAGAAAAGAAGCCACTCCATAAAGCAAAGCATCTTAAACTCCATTACGAAAACTACATATCATCTCTATCTCTCCTTAGATATGTTTCATCCATGCACTTTTTGACGTGCATGATATCTTCTATGCTCATTTTTACATGGGGAAAAAGACAAACATACCAAAAAGCTTCATACCTAGCTACCTACCTAGATATCTCTTGAACGTTTCTTTTTTTTTTTTTTCGATTAAACGAAATCCTTATTTATTAATTCCTTGAGTGGAAAGATTGAGCCAGATAAAACCATTGATTGGATTTCTAGGAAAAAGGTCATATGTATGCCGCCAAATGTTTAGTGTCATGAAGAGTTTGCCATGAGATGGACTGTATTGTATCTCAGGGTCTGCCTTTTTGTGAGAAACTAATTAACTCCTTATACAAATATAATTTGTTATATAGAATTATTAATATTATATTAGTTACATTAAATATCATCCAATAAATATAATTTTATAATTATTAATAAATATTATATAAAAAGTTTATCAATCACAGAGTGAAATTGCAGATAATGATAATCAACTATATGACAATTATATTACATTTAATATGTAACAAAGGGAGTAAGTATTAGTTTACAAAGATGATAGTACTTAAAAGCAAATCTCCAAGCTTCATAGATACTTTGAGAAAATGAACAGGAATAGACGTATGTACTTTAAACTTTAAAGTTAATGCAAATGGAACTAAAAGCATATATGTTTTCTATTTGAGAACCTGATAGTAAGTACTTATGCTTAATTTAAATCAAGATTGTTAGTTTTTTTTTTAAAAAAAAAGATGATTATAACATAGTAGTGATCAATTAGGAGAAATTAAATGAAAAAAAAAGAAGTAAAATTAATACCTGAATGAGACTAAAGACCAAGTGAGGCCAATCAAGCTAGAGTAAGTGTTGGGGTTTCTAATGAGTTTTCTCCAAACCATGATGAGAATGAGCCTTGTCATAACACTTGCTGGTGGCAATGTCTTTGGTCTCACATCATCATCCTCCACTTTGTCATCCTTCATTTCTCCATCCACTCCTCTCTTTGCGAAGCTCAAATCTTCTCTCTCCATGTTTTCTTCTCTATTATTACCTCTTTCCACCTCCGCTACATAGACCATAATAAACAAAAAGATCGATGATGAACATATAAAATAAAACAGGAATATTATAACACAGTATGATTCTAATTGTAGCTACTTTGTGTTACTAGTAGCATATTAAATTAACTACGTCAAAGGCTAGGAGCTAGACATATAGAGTTGTTGGCTTTACCAATTAAACAAAGTGATGATAATTAATTAACTTGTGTGGGAGTTTACCTTTGTTGGGAGAAACATTCACTCGGAGTTCCTTGACAGGTTGTTGAGGGTGAGCAACGGCATAGTCTTGTCCGCCAAACACATCCGAAGCAGGGGATGCACTGGAGCTCCACACAAACATGTGAAGATCCTTATTATTATTATTACTATTATTATTATTCCCCTCCTCCCCAGCTCCCTTCTTTGAAAACACGGGATTAGGTGCTGGGTAATGACCTCCCGTGCTCCCAAATACTGGATATTTGGTTGTTCTGCTATGACTAGTATCCTCCTCGAAGTTGGATGATCGAGGAGTAGGGCCACTCCTCATCCCAAACACATCACTACTCCCAAAGTTGGAGCTTCTCCCAGTGCCAGTCCCATTTCCAACCATTGAGAAGAAATCGTTGTGGTTGAAGCTGGAACCTCTGGGAGTTGGGTTCCTGGAGGACTGCAGAGAGTAAATCTCTGCATTGGTCAGGTTAGATGGTCGAGGGGTGGTTCTAGAGAAGATGTCCGATCGAGACGCGTTTGACCTCCTGACCACTACGTGTAACTTTCCATCCTCCTTGATTTCAGCCTCCGTCTCAATGGGTTGTCTTCCGTCCAACGACACCACATCGGAATCCACCCGGATGGAGACAATGGCACCAGCTGTACCCGGGAACTGCTCCGAAATCAACATCTTGGCTGCCCGATACTCGAACATGAACAGCATGAGGGTGTACCAGATGATACACTGAAGCACCACGATCTGCACCATCAAGCTCCCGGAGAAGTCCCCGTACATGCCCTTAAGCAAGGGAATACCCATGACCAGGGTGTTGGGAAGGGTGGATAGAGAGAACAGAGTGATGATCCACTCAAGGGAGCCACGTTTGGACACCCAGCACCAAACGAACAAGGCTCCCAGGACCATCAACTTCTGGAGGGTGTCAGCCGCGATGAAACGTAGGTTCATCGTGTAGGGATTGTTGGAGGAGATGAAATGAAAGGACAAGAGAGGGACGGCGAACAAAGCCACAAAACGATTGATCCCGGAGCACTGGTCAGGGGTGAAGATCTTCCACCACTTGACTGAACCGTAGGCTAGGATCATGGCCACGTACAGCGGCACCATCGCGGTCATCACATGGTAGAAGTCTAGTAAGGTGATCATCGTTACCTAACTACTTGCTTTGCCTCAACTGAGCTATAATGGAATTATGTATGTAGTCAATAGAGACAAGGGTTGGGAGGTGTTGATGGGGGTGAAGATAAAGGTTTAGGAAAGGGAGATGGCATGTGGGTTATGGCCTGGGGAGGATCGAAGAGGAAGGAGGAAGGAGAAAGGATACAAAGTAGAGAGTATGGGGTATTGTTGTTATGAATAACAAGAAGAATACTAGTCCCTATATACACCAACGTAACTTGTTAATTAGGAATAGGGCATAGAGAGTTGGGACATGGGGAGCAAGCTTGCAATTGGAGTTTACGATGCCTTGGCTAACACCAAGACAATTGGGAGTTGGAAGATTAGACATCACCAAATCAACCCCTTAGGTCGGTTTTCATTCAGTCTCATCAAACTTGTACGTACCTTGATTCATTTTTCATATTTATGTTATTTTCAAATTTTTATTTAGTTAAGTTAATTTAAATTCTTAGTATTTATTAATGATAAATGTACTGTGTATGCAATATTTTTTTTATAGGCCGATGAAGAAATGGTATCCTTCAAAATATTTTTTTAAGTGTTTTACTCTTTACTAAATTTTTACACTAATTTTTTAATAGTAAGTATTAATTAACAATTATAAAAAGTTTTGGATGCACTCGCTATGCAAATAAATGCAAATGATGCCCTAATCGAATTAATTTCATTCACTAGGTATTTAGGAATTTTTTAAATATGAAAAATAATGGATAAAAGCATAACTTTATGCAATCTAATAATAGCTAGGACATGAAGATCATAATATATAATAATAAAGTCTTTATCATAGAATAATAAGACACTTAAAAAGTGTATTGCCCTAAGACTCGTATTATTTTCATTTTCAAAAAATAAAGCATAATATCGGTATCTTAATAAATGAAAAAGAAATATTATAGTTTCTGTAAATTAGTTTTCAAATTGGCAATTACATGCTTGAAAAAAAAATTATGTTTACATCCCGTCTATATTTCTATTTTTATCAGTAGCCTATAGATATTCTCACATAATAGATGAAAGACTTCTTCTATTTTTGGATTCCCTCAAATCTCATACTAGTGAAACTATACTGTAGTTTGTTATTATTATTATTGATTATATAATATTTGTGGATTACTACATATTTAATTATGTGTCCGTAATAAATGAAATAATATATGTTAATTCATATTAAAATTGGTTAGTAATGAGTTGACATTATATATGTTCAATCATCTGATTAATGCTTTGTTATAGATAAATATTATGGATACATTTATAATATAACATTGCTAGTCAAAATTTATAATAAATATAATAATACCTGATCAAAAAAATATATAATAATACCAAACAAATCTTGCTAGTTTAGACCCATTGAAAATGGAAGTAAAATACATTCAACCTAATGTAATTTTATTTTTATATGAGATAACACATCATATCCTTTATTATAAAAATAAAGTCGTTTTATTATTTATAGTATTTTAAGGGTCAAAATTAAATGACATGTACTATTTTATAAATATATAAATGAATGTAACTAGTATTTTTTATTGTAAATTGGAAAAAGTAATTTATAAAATTTGGATGAGCGCATTGGTGATATCTTGATAGAAGAGAAGGGAATTGTTTAAGGCCCAAAAATGGTTAAAAACTTTAGATTATTCTTTACTGAAGATGATAAAAAATGTCCAAAAAATGGTTAAAAAAGAAACATATTCCTTTCGGGAAGAGGGAGGAAGGAGGGAGTTTGGCATTTAGCATGTTGTTTTAGAGGGGAAGGGAAGGCATGGAGATTTGAAGAGAAAAAGGGGAGGATACAATATGCATTGCAAGTAGGAGGCAAAGTGTTGGGTGGGAATATGAAATTGGCTCTATCTCCCATGTACTTGTTCAGCAACGAATTTTCATGTTTAATTTTTGATTCTAACACCAATGTAATGTCGCACGCTCGTAGCCATCAAACAGTGAATCTCACACTGACCCATTGCGCACGTCCCACATGTGCTGTTTCGTTATTTGTGCTCTTCTCCCCACGCCCAACCTCACACTAAAGTCATTCTACTTTGATATTTCCTCTTCCAACCTAGTCTTGCTTTTATCTTAAAATACTAGTTATTCGGTCCGTCTTATATATCATAAGTTAAGACATTGTTATCTTGATATATATGATAAATTTATTCGGATTATATTGTTCTTACTTACTTTATCTCATTTTGTTCACATTATTCATACTTTTTCTCTATGTTAAATAAAATACATTTAAAAATTCATATATTTAATAAATAATGTGACCAATGTCATTTATCATACTCACAATACGTATTATAATGGAAATTGAATTCTAATAATACGAACTTTTGGTCGTATAAGATTTAATAATACGAACTTTTGATTTGGTGATTGTTAGAATACAGTTTAGTAGTTATATTAGTTAGGTTGTTATTTTGTTTGTTAGCTTTTCTTTCCTTTTCTTGGTGTATTCTGTGTATATATATGGGGTCCATAAACCTTTATTCTCTAATCAATAACACGAAGGCATTGTTCATCCTTTCCTTCTTTCCTCTCCTTTCTGTCACAAACACAACCTTAATGTGTTGATGTTTGTTTTCATGGTATCAGAGCAACAATCAGTATGATCCTGTAAGATAATCATGTCAGAAAGTCCATCAACTCCAAAGGATGAACCTCCACCTACTCCTCCACCAATACCTTTGAATAGACTTCCCATTATTGATCCATGTGATCCCTTATACATCCATCCCTCTGGTCAACTTGGGTTATCTCTTGTTGTTGAGCCCTTCAATGGGGAAGATTTCGACACATGGAAGAGGTCTGCTACAATCGCATTGTCAGCAAAGTACAAAGTTGCATTTGTTGATGGATCACTGTCGAGACCAGCTGAAGACTCTCCTCTTCTTCCATATTGGAAGAGAGGTAATGATATGGTCTTGTGTTGGATTCTCAACTCACTATACAAGAACATAAGAGACAGTGTTTTATATTCCACTTTGGCTCAAGATTTGTGGAATGAGCTGTCAGAGAGATTTGGCCAGAGCAACAAAGCCAAACTCTATTCTGTACAGCAAGAAGTATCAAAGCTTTCTTAGGATTCATTGGATATACCAAGCTATTTCACGAAGGCAAAGAAGATATGGGATGAAATTGGATCTGTCAGCAACTTCCCAAGATGTGAATGTGGAAAATGTGTATGTGATCCCAGGATAAACAAGAAGATCGAACTACATTTTGAGGAACAAAAGTTACTGCAATTCTTGATGGGTCTAAACAACAGTTACACAGCAATTCGAGGGAACATCCTGATGATGACACCTCTTCCCTCTCTCAGCCAAGTCTACTCCATTCTTAGTCAAGAAGAGAAATAAAGGCAGGTTCATGACAGCAATCAATTTCTGTCAGATTCAGCTACCTTTTATGCATCCAAGAATAGTTAAGGTGGCCCTCCCAAAACAGTCAATGATCAAAGAAAGATTGATCAAAGGAAGGCTTTGTTTTGTGATTATTGCAAGAAAAATGGACACACCATAGACAAGTGTTATAGGTTACATGGATTCCCTCCCAACCATCCAAGAAACCAAAACAGCAATGTATGAAAGCAAGGACCTCCTAGGAGATCAGCTAATAACACTTGGAGTGAATCAGAGTCTGTAATTTCTGAAACAATGGCAGCAGATAGAAATTCTACACCAGCGAGTACTGCACCTTTCAATCTAAATCAAGATCAGGCTAAACTTTTGCAGCAACTTCTGGCAATCCTTAACACACAAGACACAATCAAAACTGACAGTGAATCCATGTCTGGTAATATCTATCCTCCCTCTCATCATTATTTATCCAATGGTGTTAGTCATGCTTTTGCCACCTTAGAAGATGCTTGGATTTTAGATTCTGGGGCTAGTGATCATATGTGCAACAATAAAACAGCCTTAAGGGATCTAAGAAACCTTAAACATCCAATAGAAGTATCCATGCCAAATGGGGATAAGGTGAAAGTTATTAGTCAAGGAGACTTACATTTTTCTAATAATCTTGTCCTGACAAATGTGCTGCATGTCCCTTTCTTCAAATTTAATTTAATTTCAATAAAGAAATTATGCCATGAATTACAATGTCACATCACTTTTACTAAAACAGAATGTGTTTTGCAGAGCCTTCCTGTGAAGGGGCCTTTGGTTCTTGGTAGAGAAGCTCATGGGCTATACTTCTTGGATGATAAAATGATAGAGCGGATCACAAGGAACCAAAATAATGCTTCTGTAGTTGATAGAAATGCTTTGAGTACAATAAAAAGTGATGTATGGCACCAAAGGCTAGGACATATACCTTTTAATAGAATGAGATTGATACCCAATATTTCTTTACATGATAAAATTGTTTGTGATACTTGCCCAAAGGCAAAACAACACTGTCTTCCTTTTACTACCAGCAATATCTCAACAACTACACCTTTTGAATTAATCCATATAGACACCTGGGGTCCTTTTCACATTCCAACTCACTCAGGACATAGGTATTTTTTGACCATAGTAGATGACTTCAGTAGGTGCACTTGGACTCACTTGATGAGCACTAAAGATGAGGCTTTTGGCTTAATCCAGTCCTTCACCTTTATGGCCAAAACTCAGTTTGACCTAATAGTTAAAAGAATAAGGTCTGACAATGCCTTGGAAATTGGGAAAAACAAAGCTGCAGTCAGCTTCTTCCAAGCCAATGGCATCCTTCATCAAACAAGTTGCACTCAAAGGCCCCAACAGAATGGGGTGGTTGAGAGAAAACACAAACACATTCTTGAAGTAGCTAGGGCATTGATGTTTCAAGCAAACTTACCATTGAGATTTTGGGGAGATAGTATTTTGACTGCCACCTATCTTATAAATAGGATGCCAACCCCAGTTTTAAAAGACAAAACTCCATATGAAATTTTGTTTAAAAGGGCTCCTACATATGATCATTTAAGATCTTTTGGTTGTCTTTGCTACATGAGTACCCTAAAACAAGGTAGACATAAATTTCAACATAGAGCAGATAAATGCATTTTCCTTGGGTATCCTCAAGGAAAAAGGGCATACAAGCTATACTCCATCTCATCTCAGAAAATTCTATACTCTAGAGATGTAGTTTTTCATGAACTTGTTTTCCCTTTCAAGAATGAGGAACCATCCCATACTGTTCCTTTTTCAAATAACCCTCATGAGCTTGTAGAAATTGATTATATTAACAATGATATAATTGAGGTTTCTGCTGACACCAAAGATGCAGATCACAATGCTTCTCCTAGTCCTGACAGTCATCACAAAGAAAATAACCAAAGAGATGTCAGTGACTATCATGATGAGCAAGATCAAAATGATGACATGATGGTCAAAAGTATAACTCAGCCAGTGAGGAGAACAAGAAGAACACACAGACATCCAGCTTACTTGCAAGACTATGAAACTTGTTTTTCTAGCATAACTAACCTATACTGTGAACCTAAAGCCTTTTCTAATCATGAAGGGTGGAAAAAGGCAATGAAAGAAGAGTTGCAAGCTCTTTCAGATACCAATACATGGGAAATAATTTCTCTTCCCAAGGGAAAGAAACCGATAGATTGTAAATGGGTCTATAAGATCAAAAGAAAGGCAGATGGGACCATTGAAAGATTCAAGGCCAGACTTGTTGTAAGGGGATTCACACAAAAGGCAGGAATAGATTATAATGAAACCTTTTCTCCCGTTGTTAAAATGACAACAATAAGAGCTTTAATATCAGTAGCAGTAAAGAAACGCTGGTGTTTGGAGCAACTGGATGTGAATAATGCTTTCCTCCATAGGGATTTGCATGAGGAAATCTACATGCAACTGCCAAAAGGAGTTCAGACTGACATATCTAATCCTGTCTGCAGGTTAAGGAAATCACTTTATGGATTGAAACAGGCTTCAAGGCAATGGTATGCTAAATTAACTGATGTTCTGTACAAAAGAGGATTCAAACATTCTGAGAATGATTACTCTTTATTTTATAAAAAGGATTCTAACAAGTCAGTGTATCTAGCAGTTTACGTTGATGATATATTAGTCACAGGGAATGACTACAAAGAAATCTCTAATTTGAAGAAGTACTTGGATCCATCTTTCAGAATCAAGGATTTAGGCACAACTCATTACTTTCTTGGTCTTGAAATTACACATAATCCACAGGGAGTCATTGTGTCTCAAACTAAATTTGTTAAAGAACTACTTTTAGAATTCCTAGACAGTTCTTCTAAGCCTGTTATATGTCCAATGGATATTAATCTCAAGTTGCTCCCAAATTCAGGTACTCCTTTGGAAGATCCTGCTGGATATAGAAGACTAATTGGCAAACTTAACTTCCTGGTGAATACAAGACCTGATTTGGCCTTCACAGTCCAGCATTTGAGCCAGTACCTTAATGAACCTACTGATCAACATTGGAAAGCAACTATACATACTCCTAGGTATCTGTTGGGACACCCCAGCTTAGGAATTCTCATACACAAAGATGACAACTTCAAATTAAGTGCTTATAGTGACTCGGACTGGGGAGCTTGCAAGCATTCACGAAGATCCATCAGTGGCTTTCTAGTTTTCCTTGGGAATACTTTAGTTTCCTTGAAATCTAAAAAGCAACCCATTGTTTCACTATCCTCTACTGAAGCTGAATACAGGAGCCTTCGAAGGTTGGTTGCGGAGCTAGCTTGGTTAAGTTGCCTCTTTCATGAACTTCAAGTTGAGCAGATCACTCCTATACCCGTAAAATGTGATAATCAAGCAGCAATTTACATTGCTAAGAACCCGGTCTTTCATGAGAGAACCAAACACATTGAAATTGATTGTCACTACATTAGACAAAAACTTGCAGATGGTCTAATCTCTTTACAACATACTTCAACTAAGACTCAGCGTGCAGACATCTTAACAAAGCCTTTACCAGGTCATCAACATCACAATCTCTTGTACAAATTGGGGGTTTACCCACCTCCAATTTGGGGGGGAGGGGTGTTAGAATACAGTTTAGTAGTTATATTAGTTAGGTTGTTATTTTGTTTGTTAGCTTTTCTTTCCTTTTCTTGGTGTATTCTGTGTATATATATGGGGTCCATAAACCTTTGTTCTCTAATCAATAACACGAAGGCATTGTTCATCCTTTCCTTCTTTGCTCTCCTTTCTATCACAAACACAACCTCAATGTGCTGATGTTTGTTTTCAGTGATTAATAATACGAACTTTGACCCCCTGTAGCCCCCAATAATACGCCACCGAGTTAAGTTGGTGGTCTGACGTGGCGACGGAGGCACGTGCCTGGTTGTTTTGACTTTGCCATGTCTTCCACGTTGATTTAAAGAAATAATACGGACTTTTACCTATATTGCTTTGAATAATACGAACTTTTACCGATATTGCTCTGAATAATACGAACTTTTTTTCACTCTAAAAATCTCAGATCCCATTTTTTCTTCTTCATCTTCTTCAATCCTCACCCTATCCATTCCAAGAAAACACAGAAAACCCAGAAACCTCTCTCTCTCTCTCTCTCTCTCTCTCTCTCTCTCTATTCCTTCCTCTTCATCATCCCCACCTCTTTTTTCTCTCTAAAAATCCAACATTTCCCTTTTGCATCTTCATCTTCTTCAATCCTCCCCTCTTCATCTCTTCATCATGAGCCACAACTTGATGTTCAAACTCGTCAACAATGGTAGAATGCCTTCTCAACTTCCCCAGTCACCCTTTTTCCCACTTCACTGCTCTCCTTCTTCTTCTCAACTTCCACACCCCTTTTTACCCAAATTTCTGCAAGGAAAGCAGTGAAGTCAAAATGGGGAGAGGTTTTCTGGGTCTTCTCAACAATGGCGGAATGCAAGGGAGAGAGAGAGAGAGAGAGGGGGGGGTTTTCTGGAAATGGGGAGGGGGATGATTGAAGAAGATGAAGAAGTAAAAATGGGATATGAGATTTTCAGAGAGAGAAAAAAGTTTGTATTATTCAGCGCAATATAGGTAAAAGTTCATATTATTCACAGCAACATAGGTAAAAGTTCGTATTATTTTTTTGAATTAACGTGGATGACGTGGCAAAGTCAAAACAAGTAGGCACGTGCCTCCTCTGCCACGTCAGACCGCCACCGAGTTAAGTTCAACTTAACTCGGTGGCGTACTATTGGGGCAACAGAGGGTCAAAGTTCGTGTTATTAATCACCAAATCAAAAACTCGTATTATTATTAGAATCCAATTTCCCTTATTAAAAATTATAAACTATATATTTAAAAATTCATAATGTTGAAATGATGTGAAGATGTGGCTTACATTGCAAACACTATCATGTCCACTTAGGCCCTGTTCTTTTATACGGCTGGTTATCTGCGGTGCCACAACCCACCGCACTTTGCCAAAACTCATCACAACAAACCAATCCACCACAATTTACCACAACCCACCAAAAAACAATACAATATTTCAAATCACTTTTTCAATTACTTTTTCACAATTACCAATACAATTCTTAAATTTATAAAAAAAAACCCACCACAACTTACAAATAACCCACCACAATTCCGCCACACTCACCGCAATTCCACCACACTACACCTCGCCATACCGCAGCCAGCCGTATAAAATAACAGGGTCTTATTTTATCCTACTTTTCCCATCCTCCACAACTATTTTATCCTACCAAAATAGGGTTCTCCTTCCACGCGTAAAACAGCTTCTAGCTACACCTATAAGTGTGGCCGAGGAACCTTGCCACAGATAGATAAGCGTGGAAAGGGAATGTGCCGGGAAAATTTTGCCACACTTATTAACCATGGCAAGAAGAAATTCACCACATTGATTAGGCGTGTATGGAGCAACTCGCCACGCTTATTAAGCGTGCACGGAGCAGCTCTCCACCTACAGTTTTTCCTTTTGAATGCATATTCAAACTCCTGACTTTAGCACATAAGAAGGGGTGACTAACCAAACGCTTACCACTTGAATATCAAAGATTATTTGATTCTAACAAATAATTTAATACTATATACATACACACAAATACCACTTGACTTTTTTTTTTATTTTCTATTTTAGCTTTAACTAATAGACGGGTATATTAAAAAATTATAATCATACTTTTTATGTATTCTTGAAATTAATTTAATACTATATGTACATAAATACCACTTGGCTTCTTCTTTCTTATTTTCTATTTTATATTTAACTAATTTACAGATATATTTAAAAAATTATAATTATTATTTTTTAAATATTTTTTTAAAAAAGGATTATTGGACAACGATAATACGAACTTTGGGGGTATTGGACAAAAATAATACCAACAATTTTATTGGACACTAGCAGTACGAACTATAGACCTATTTTTCGGCAATAGTACGAAACCGAGTTGATATGTGTTTGACTTGGCGAAAAGACAATGTGTCGCCTAATAATCTAAGTTGGAGGTTAGAGCAAGTGGAGAAAAGGTTGGTTGTCACTTTTTTTTGCCAACAAAGCCGTTTAATCAATTTAGCTAAAAAACACTAAAAATTTTATTTTTACTAAGTTGGTATCGTTACTTAGTTGGCCTAAAAATGTGGCCGTTAATATTTTCCCAACTTGCTATAGTCTCTAACTCAAACAATTAGGCGAGACATCATCTTTCTACTAAGTCAATCACCTACAACTACGTGATGTACTATTACTGGAAATTAGGTTCATAGTTGGTACTACTAATAACCAACAAAATTGTTGGTATTATTATTGGCCAATACCCTAAAGTTCATATTATTGTTATCTGTTAGAGAAAAGTGAGTAGCAAGGTAACAGCGGAAGCGAATAATAGAATCGAAAACGAGATGACGGATTTTACGACAAAATTTAGGAACGAAAAATAAGCGATAAAATCAAACACCAGAATTACGTGGGAAACCGAAGAACTCGGAGAAAAACCCACGGACGGCGACATCCAGGAAATAATCCACTATGAGAAAGGAGGAGTACAACCTGATCACTATCACAGGGTGTGATGCGATCCACAAAGGAGATTACAATAACAATCTCTCAACACTCAACTCACAATCTCTCAGGATACACTGGGGAAAATATTGGTGAGACCCCTTTCTCTCTCAACATTTTCTCTCTCTCTCTGTGTTTTCTGATGTGTTTTTGGTGGAGAAACATGCACCCTATTTATAGGGAGAACTCCCTATAACCTAACTTGACTCCCACTCCAAATAGATTTAGAATCTAATACAATTAGGAAACCTAACACAATAAGGAAACCTAAATAATATCCTAATACAATTAGGAAACAAATAATTGTGAGATCAAGAGATTTGGTGATTTTAGGACACTTTCCTAACATTATCCAATAATCCTTTAAAAATTATAATTAAAAAAATTAATTGCAATCTACCATGCTTATTATACATGAAAAAAATGGTTTCATTTAGAATCAATGATAATCTCACTTAATAAGTGTGGTAGGACTCATCCCAATCGACATGTCCGCCCAGTGATCCAATATGAGCTCCAACTCTGGAATCAAAATACTGGATTGACCAATTATTTATGTTAAAGCATAACAGCAAGGGTTCGACCTCACTTTAACTGGGCCTTCAGGTCAGTGGTTAAGGAAAAAAAGTTAATTGTCAAGGAGGATGATAATAATTATTAAATTCTTTTCAAACATCTTATATATATATATATGGAGTAATACCCGGATGTTTTATGCTTACAAAAGGATGAGAATGGGTGTAATACTCGGATGTTTTATTTATGGAGTGTTTGGTTCATGGAGTTTCCTAGGAAAGTTTTTCAACTTTTCCAAATTCACCAAATTTTCCATGTTTGGTTGCAAAATAAAAATAGGAAAGTTTTGTGGTGGGTGTCAATATTTTCTCATGTTAGATGGGAAAATGTTTACCATAGGAGGGGTTGGGAAAGTTTGTTTTCCATGGGAAAGGGAAATGATTTTAATCAAACTTCCCAAAATACCCCAAAAAAACTATTTTCTAAATAAAAAATGAGGGTAATTTAGACATTTCTACAAACTTTTCTACAAACTTTCCTATGATTCCAAATGTAAACCAAACACTTTGAAATATTCTTTTCCATAAAAAATTTTCCCAATAAAAACTTTCCCAGAGAAAACTTTATCAGGAAATATTTTTCTGGGAAAGAACCAAACACACCATTAGAGTATTTACTCTAATTAAGGATTTAGTTTGGGTTAGTGACCTATTTATGGGATTAATTATTCTATTTTCTATTTTATATGAGTACGATTTTATTTATTCATTTTATTACTTATGAGACTAATTGTCTAATTTTCTATCTTATGTGATTATACCCCATTTTATTTGGTTATTAGATTAAATATTAGAAAGGGTGAGGGAGGAGTAATATTTAATTTGTGATTAGGATGAGAAAACCAAAAATAAAAAGGAGATAAGGTCATGCTGTTTTGGAAGAGGAGCATGCCCGAACAAAAAAAAAAAGATGGAATAGGCTAGGGGTTTGGTCTTCTTCCCTTCAACCGACCCTTCAATTGACGAGAGAGAGAGAGAGTGTGTAAAACCCCGAAAAAAAATGCTATTGTGTTGCCGATAAATTTCCTAACGAACGTTTTATTCCGTTATTTATTTATCTGTCTTCACACGGAGCTTTTCGGACCGCGAGTGTATTCGTAGAAATTTTTAGAGTCTTAAAAATATCAGTTAGGAATTTTTGGGACTTCGGGTGAAAAATCTTTTTATCAGTTGAGAGAGTTTTTATCTGTCTTTCTTAAGTTTTGTTGTTATAGGGTTTATGAGGTAATATATATTTATTTAGAAATTGCTAGATGGGATTATGATGTCATGGGGGTGATGTCATTCATCAAAATTTATTTGATTTTTTTTGTGATTTTCGTCCGTTTCCCCAACGAATTCCATTTTTACTGCACCCACTACCCATGCATACAAATTGTACTGACCAATGGGAGAATGCCACTTGGCTTGCCCCTATTCCCTCCCTCTCCCTCTCTCTTTCTCTCTCCCGTGTCTCTCTCTCTTTCTTTCTCTTTCTCTCTCCTCCCTCCTCCTCCTTCTATTCTTCTTTGTGCTTCTTGCTCGACCGACGCACCACCACTAACCACCACATCACCTCCCTCCTGCCTTCCCTCCTTCCTCCGACCACCCCCCAGCTACCGCCGCCCTGTCCGCCGCCTTTCCACCGCCGACCGACGCCAGGAAACCGACCCCCAGCTCTTCCTTTTCACCCCGACGCACCACCCTCACCACCACCCTCGCTCCTGCCCGATGCACCACAACAACCACCAAGCGCCACCTTCCACCACCCACGCAACCACCAGCTCCTCGCCGACCGGTCACCACCACCCCGAACACCACCGAGCCTCCCTCCTCTTTTTCTCCATTTCTCTTTGTGCCCTAGTTGCACCGTTCCTCGCTGCCGCCAACGCTGACCACCGCCACCACCCAGGACCTGCCGGAGTTCACGCCGACGCCCAGCCGCCGCCCCGAGCCACCCCGGCCCCACCTCTTCTAGCTTGGACCCATTGTTTGTGCTCCCTCTCTCTTTTTCTCTCTCTACATGTTCATATGGGTATTATGTGTTAGGGTTAGTTAATCATGTATTAAGTTTACTAATGTGTTTTAGAGTAAATAAACTTGTATATTTACTGTTAATATTGACTAAATACATGTTAGTTTAATGAGTGGTTATTAGGGTGTGTTTAGTGTAGGGTTATAAGTTAATATATATAGTTTATATGTTATGTGGAATTTTGATGTTAATATCCATGTTATGATTTCATGAATATTAGTGTAATAATGTTAAGTTAAGTATTAGTAAATATCTTGTTATTTTGTATGTTTATATATCAAGTATATTATTTATTTTGACAATAATATTAAGTTATTAATATTTTCCATATTATTTAGTAAAAATTATTACCTAATGTTTAATACATGATTTTACTATCTAAATGTGGTAATACTATGTCTTGATTGCATATTATATAAAAGCTAATATCTTATGTTGGAACTTTTATAAAATTAGGTTCATTATATTATTCTTGTAATTGTTATATTATTAAGTCCTTGTTACTTTGAAAGTTAGTTTTACAAAGTATTACTACCTTTTTATATATTAGTATGTTAATGTCAAGTTTATCAAATATATTGCTATATTATACGTTGTGATTATTACAAAGTTTAGTTTATTTTATATCCTATGTTTTCATAATATTAAGTTAATGTTGTTACAATATTACTAGTAATAATATCTTCTTAAAGTGGGTTCATTTTATTATTTACAAGGGTATTTCGAAAGTGTGTTATTACAAGTATTATTATATTACAAGTCATGTTTAAAGTTATTATTATTATTACGTTAATGTTAAGTTAAAAATATTTTGTTAGGCCTTGGTAGAGTTTTAATTTTATATTATGAATGAGTATAAGTTCTTGTTAAAGACTTTATGTTAGAAATTGTGTGGGTTGTGATTAGAAGGAATAAAATATAATTTGGGAAGGGTAGTTAGGATATTAAAGAAATCGTTAGAGCACGTTTTGATTTTTAGAACCTTTTATTAGGTTTGAGCGAGGACACGAACCAGTAGCTCCGTGTGCATCTTTTGATTGAAGTGACTTTCTACAGGTAATGTCTATGTCCTAATCCCCTTTGGGATGCCCTTTTATCTGTTTTGTGATTTTAATCTGTTTTATGAAGCTTGCATCCCGCATGGGGATTTTCTGTAAAGTTAGACTGTCTGATTTGGATGTCTGTGAGTTGTTTTTCTGAGTTGAGTAAAACGTGGCAGTCTTTTAAACTCTGAGTTTTATTCTGTCAGTTTTTGGAAACTAGGTTGGGTTTTGTTTGAAGTCTGACGCCTGATAATTAATAAGATACTAATAATCAAAGTGAAACCATAAGCGGGTTGCGGGTAACGATCCTTAGACCGTGATGCATTCTGCGAGGAGTTATCAAGAGATCGGGGAGTCCCGATATTATTTCTGAGATTGTGCACACATCTGATTCTCGCTTCGACCGCCATCCATTCGATTACGAGGATCCGAGATCCTGCTCGATTCTCGAAGTTATGATATTCTGGGGATAGGCAAATCCCGCCCGCATAATAAAATTCGACCGCTTTCCGAGGAAAAGTTTACTGTTCGCTTTCGATTACTCATATCGATTTCGATTTCTAGTTTCGATTTACGATTTACGATGTCGATTCGGTTGAAACTGCTCGATTGGTTTTTTTGAAACATTGTGTTTTCCGAGTTGGAAGTTGATACTGTTGGTTTATAAGTGTTGTTATTTCTGAACTCTGGTTATTCCGGTCGGGTTTCAATTGAATTAAAAAGGTTTGACTTGTTCCTCCCTAAAATGGTTTAAAAGATTTGAACTGTTTGTGATTAGGAGTAGACATTATTGAGGTTTCCTCATATTGTGAATGTTTTGTTTTGGTGGAGATCAATTATGTGATGGGGGGATAATAGAAGTGAGGACGTTGGAGTTAGCCGTCTGAGAATAAAGTTTAGTTTATGTTTAGACTTGAAGTTTAGTAAATGTTGAGTTTATGTTGTTCTAGAATTCGAAGTTTGTTTCGTTTGTTAAAACTTGAAGTTCTTAGTTTGTTCTGTTAGTGTCTGTTCTTGCCTTGTACCTCTTCGGAGGTACGGCAGTAACGCCCAAGTTAAAGGGAAAAAAAACGAGTCTTCCGCTGTTAATGTTAGTAAACGTTTGATTTTGACCGTTAAGTTTAGAATTGAAATTCCGGGGCGTTACAGAGAGAGAGAGAGAGAGAGAGAGAGAGAGAGAGAGAGAGAGTACTGATCATATAGCGCCGGCGGCGCCGACGTGGAAGAAAAAGAGGGAGAGAGGCTGGTCTTGCTTTTCTTCCCTTCGAGCGACACACACAGAGAGAAAGAATAGGATGCTCGATGGTGGCGGTGGCGGTGTCTATTGGGTGTTGGACAATCCAACGACGACCGAGGGACCTGTTGAAAATAGATGGTAACACGGTCACTTGCACAAGATGAGGGATCACTTGGGTAGCTAGGAGTCGAGGGTTAAACCCGTTTCCCCTTAAGACTTATTCACCAGACCGTGAATAGATTTAAGGGTAAAACCTAACCTCTTGTAAGTAAAGTACAAGATTTCTTAAAAACACTCAAGAAGTTGCTGCAATTCAACATATGAGGAGTTGTGTTGAAGCTCTCTAGGAAGATAGAAGGAGAAGTTGAGGTATGTTGAATGAGTGAAAATCATCCACTATTTATAGGACTTGGAGCATTCAAACTTATTCAAACTTGATAATCAATAGAGCATGATTTGGGGCTTTGTCTATGGGGTTTTTACTATCATTAAATAGTTAATCTTGACTAAGAATATCAGTCAAGAATAATCCTAGAAGATGCCCCTACGAATTAATGCCCAAGCTGAATTCAAGGGATTTTGAAAAAGAACTCGACTGGGCTCCAACACGAATCGTATTGGCCTCAACACGACCCTTGCTAGCACAGCACGCTCCGTCTTGACCCAGAGAGTCTTTTTTTTACTCTCTAGAACCCAACACGATTCGTGCCATTCCTGGCATGGTCCGTGTTTGGTCCATTTCACTTAATAAGCTTGATTTTGACCTTCCCAGTCAATCTTTGGCTTATAACTTGGTCCCTTAAGCTTCTTAACTCTTGAAATACTCCAACAGGACCCCTAGCGGCAATAGCTGAGGCAACGGTGGCTGGATGCACGAGTTAGAGGAGTGGCAGGGGTTGTTCAGGCCTAGGCCTTCTAGTAGGTTTCGGGTCTGAGTCCAAACAATTCGAGGTGGTTTCTACTGCATTATCATCCTACTCCAGCCCCAAATTTTAATCGTTAATTTTTCAATTGAGAGTCGTCAATATGGGTAATCTTTGTCCCCTCTTAATAATTATTAAGTTTCAGGGTTAATTAGCATACTTTGACTACTGAATTTATGCATGATATTCTTAATTGTATTGGAATGCATTATTGGATTGATTTATGTAGCCAAGTTGGAAATTGGTTGGTATTTGGTTGAACAGTGAGCTCTCGAGGTTTGTTTTGGGTGGTATATGTGAGGAGGGAGCTAGGGTTAAACTGTGGAATTAGAATCGTTTTGGGTTGAATGATTAATATTATGGATTACTACTTAATTGTTCTACTTGTTACTTCTATTATGCTATAAGTGGATATTTAGTTAATTTATTGTAACACCTCCAGGTTACTAACCACTAGATTAAGCTAATGATTCACCTAACCCAATTTTCCTTATATCCATGCATACCTCTTTGTTGCCTAGGTCTTTTCATACCACCATGCACATACTTAGACCTTTTTTGTACCCCAATTTCATTGTTCATCTTAGAACAAGACTCAAGCATTTTTGCAAGTACCTTATGTACTTAAATTCTAGAGGATCACATGCATAGAGACTCTTATCCTATCCTTTATATTGCTTGATTACCTCTAACTTTATCATATACTTTTCCTCAACATCTAAAGATATCCCAAAGGTGTTTCTTCCAATTTGTTTTGCTCTGATACCACTACTGTAACACCCCCCCAGGTTACTAACCACTAGATTAAGCTAATGATTCACCTAACCCAATGATTAGTAGCGGATAAACACCTGAGAGAATTACCGCCATCCACGGAGGTGGACAAGGCTAGGTAATCTTTAACTTAGATAAAATTGACACAATAAAGAGTCCAAGAGATCAATTTTGTTAAGCAATCCGTTTCATTGCCAAAAGCTCGTTACGGAAGAATTTATGCGATTATCGACCCTATAATGTACCAAATTAGTGACATACATGTTCAATCCGCTTGTTTGATTCATAAAGTGACTTAGGTTTTATCCCCTGAAAGTCTTTCTCATATTGATTTCATCTTGTGAATTGTGTGAATATTTGATTTATTTGACCTTTTTAGTGACTAGAACTAGAATTAGTTATTCTCAATCTAAAACCCGACCGATTTAGCAATCACTTAGGAGGCTAGTTTGGTGCGTAGTTAGCAAAGTCCCTGTGGGATCGACCTTGATACTTGCTACACGAGCACCCGTGCACTTGCGACCTATTAAGTTTTTGGCGCCGTTGCCGGGGACTTTGTCCCTAGCCGCCACTGAACGAATATCCTTAGATTGACTAGATCATTTTTCTTTTTATTTTTCTCGTTTTCATTGTTTTTCTCAAAAAAAATGACAATTATCTATTTCCCCCAATTTGAGCAGGAATTATTTTGGCGTTATTTTGATCGATTACTTGCTTGTCCTGTTCCATGTGGTATTGAGCCTGGGAAATCAGATATTCTTGATATTGTTGTTGAGGGGGTGAATATAGAGACTCGTACTCTATTAGAGTATTTTGGGTTTTATGCTAGAACTGTTGATGAAGCTTGGAGTTTGCTTGAGTGGCTTGCACGTGATACACTTTATTTTGAGAATTCTTTTTGTGCATCTGGTTACTTTTACTCTAATCCTTGTGCATCTCATGCTAGATTATATACTCAACCCCATTGTTTGTCTCCTTGTCGTTTATGTTGTTCTCTTGACCATGATGATTCTACATGCCCTGGTTTAGCCAGACTTGAGATTTTAATGAGGGCAATGCTAGAGCAACAAGATAAATTAGAAGCTAATCTAGAGGAAATAGTTGACCTTTCTAAGTCATCTTCGCCAATTGTTGCTCATTCTCATCCTAGCTTACCTAGAGACACTACTGATGGTGTCTTTGCTTTTCATGATGTACCCTTACCTTTTTCTCAGTCGACGGGGTTTAAGGTGAGTGAATCCCATGGGTTTGATGCTAGGTATGATGATGATTTTTCTCATGGGTCAATTGATACTATTGATGAGGAGGCTTGTGAGGGGGTTGTGGGTAGATTAGATTCTTCAAGCAAAGAATTTGATGATGTTGTACTCCCTACTTCCAATGTCTTATTCCATGCTTCTACTCCTTGTTCACCACCTTCCTATTCCCTTAAGTGCCTAGATGAACCCACTTTTGTTGAAAAGACCATATGTGTTCATGTTGAAGTGGGCTATGTGGCCAAGGTTAATTCTCGTGACATGCTTGAGGGGAATAACAATGTTCTTGATTTGTCCTTAGGTACAATAAGAGGGTACCATTCCTCTCTTGATCCATATTGTATTTACCTAGAGGACTTGCCTAGAAAACTCATGTGGACAACGTATTTTGATTCTTTTGATTTTTCTAAGGCCTTTGATCTATTTAAGAGAGCGATACTTACATTTTCTGCTATAACTCTTTTGTTACTTTCTTATTTGCAAGCTTGTAAACCGCATGCTGAAGAGTTTGACAAGCTTCTAAGGGCATTGACGACATCTGAAGTAATGGCCCCAGTCTTGAGTTCTTGATGGAGCGGCTGATGCTCCATTCGCCCCATTCTTGAAGAGGCGATAATTTAGGTCCATCCAGCACCTAACCTGGTGAGATCTTTCCTTATTTCCCCTTTTTCAATTTATTTGAATGTGCTTGCATTGAGGGTAATGCTTTGTCCAAGCATGGGGGGAATTGTATAAATGTGTAGTAGTGTCTTGAGTTTGTTTTTGTTTGTTTTTCTTAGTTTTTTGGTTTTTTTTATTTATAAATAATTGCATCCACCTAGTTGCATTAGTTAGATTCATCCTTGATTTTTATTTTCTTTTTTTTCTTAGTTTTTAGTTTATTTTATTTTCTAGGTTTGCATTTAGTTTAGTTTTAGTTTTTATTTTGAGAAAAAAAATTCCAAAAAATCAGAAAATTAGAAAAATTAAAAAATTGAGGGAAAAGTCTAGGTTTTCTTTTAACTAGATTTAATCTTAAATAGCCCATTTGTGAATTAAAGTTTTGAAAAGAGTTTGTGAAAGTTTAGTGAGTTAAGCACTGCATTTTGAAAGTGATATTTGATTACCCCTTATGATCTATTGGAATGAGTTTGGCATATACATCTATTTGAGCAAGGTTTATTTGAGAGCGTGAGCCCGTGAGACCACAAAGCCTTAAAATGACTAATCATTTTTATTAGTCTCATATTTTCCATGTGTGACTCATCCTTAGTTTCATTCTCTAGAACTTGCAATGCATCTCTTTGAAATTGCATTTTTGCTTGTGCTTTGATAATATGATAGAGGCATTGTTATATATAGTTTAGCTACATAGCCAAATAGCCACCCTTTACATGTTAAAATCTGCCTTTAACCCTCTTTTAACCTTGTATCGCTCTTTCTTTTGATTACCTATATTAAAAGCCATGGCTGAATATTGAATTTCCTACCCTTAAGCCTATGCTTGGAGTGTTAGAGTGTGAAGAGTTGGGTTTATTATGGTGTTTTTGTCGTTTGGTTTTGTTGGGGATGTTGTGAAGTTGAATATCATGAGATTGCTCCCAATTGTAGCTTGATATGGGTTGAGGTGGAAATTTGCCTTATAATTGTATATTTATTTGTTTTGAGTTGTAGTTCATTTTGAAAAAATAAAGCAAAAAAACAAAAAAAAAAAAGCAAAAAGAGAAAAGAGAGAAAAAAAAGGAAAAAAAAGAATGAAAAAAAAGGTAGAAATAAAGTGTTTAGTAGTTTGTTAGTTTATTTTCTTTGATTTGAGGCGATTTCCACTTGATTATGGGATGTGTTGTAGTGAATATAATAAGGTGTGAAAGTTTTGTTTGTGCAAATTTGGTGAGGTTTATGCTCCAAGCTTGGGTTTTTAGCTCCACTTCCGCAAATATATTTCAACTTCTTACCCTTAACCTTAGCCCCATTACAACCCTTTTGAAAGTCCTCTTGGTTGTCATTGTGCATTGCATATTAGCGGTAGAGAATTGAGATGTTTTGCAAGCTTATGGTAGGATGTTGCTTTGGTTTGAGTATTGAGCGAACCTTCAATGATTTATTCACATTTAAACACATGAGAGGAGTGTTTCCACATTTCCAAAAGTGAGGTTGCTCTTGATCTGCCGAGTTTCTTATTAAACATGTGCTTGCTTGCTTCATTTGTGATTAGGGATGATTGGTTTGAACTTGAGAAGTGTAGTGCTTATAAATATTTCCAATGTTTCTCCTTCTCTTGTATATAGACTTTGATTCACTTTTGGGGTGTTCTAGATTAGATTTAGTTTATTGAAAGATCATGTTGATGCTTTTCTAAGGAGATTATAAATAAAAATCTTTGTTTTCATTTTGAGTCTTTTCTTTTGTTTTTGAGTCTTTTGTGCCCGTGTTTTTATTTGTTTTATTTTATTTTCTTTTATTTTTGTGAGTCTGAACTTGCTTGGGGACAAGCAAGAACTAAGCATGGGGGAATTCTCAAGAGGGTCAACCGTTCAAGGAAGGATTGGTCTCTTAAGCTAGATGATGCATTGTGGGCCTACCGGACCGCATACAAGACTCCATTGGGAACCATTCTGTTCCGGTTAGTTTATGGAAAAGCATGTCATTTGCCGGTTGAGTTGGACCACAAAGATTTTTGGGCCGTTCAAACTCTTAACTTCGATCTTGCAAAGGTTGAAGAAAAGAGGATGTTACAACTTCAAGAACTTGATGAATTGAGGTTGGAGGCTTATGATAGTGCCAAATTGTACAAGGAAAGGACTAAGAGATGGCATGACAAGCATATTTTCAAGAAGAGATTTGAAGAAGGAGACCAAGTGTTGTTGTTCAACTCGAGGTTGAATTTCTTTCCGGGCAAGCTTAAGTCCCGATGGTTGGGTCCTTTCCAGGTTTTGAAGGTTTTCCCCCATGGTGCAATTGAGATTTGTGGAGACGATTCCGAGCCATTCACGGTCAATGGGCATAGACTTAAGCCCTACTTGGTTGGTCAACCTCTTGAAGATCACCAACACTTCAACCTCACCGCTCCCGGTGCGGTTTGAGAGGTACTTGGTCAAGCTTAGGACGTTAAATAAGCGCTTCTTGGGTGGAAAACTTGATAGGCCGCAAATGCACGGGTGCTCGTGTAGCAAGTATCAAGGTCGATCCCACAGGGACTTTGCTAACTACGCACCAAACTAGCCTCCTAGGTGATTGCTAAATCGGTCGGGTTTTAGATTGAGAATAACTAATTCTAGTTCTAGTCACTAAAAAGGTCAAATAAATCAAATATTCACACAATTCACAAGATGAAATCAATATGAGAAAGACGTTCAGGGGATAAAACCTAAGTCACTTTATGAATCAACAAGTGGATTGAACATGTATGTCACTAATTTGGTACATTATAGGGTCGATAATCGCATAAATTCTTCCGTAGCGAGCTTTTGGCAATGAAACGGATTGCTTAGCAAAATTGATCTCTTGGACTCTTTATTGTGTCAATTTTATCTAAGTTAAAGATCAAATTATCTAATGACCCCTAATTACAAAGTCTTCTATCTCTAGTTCACTTCATAACCAGTTTAATCCTAAGGATTCCGATTATCGAATTTCTCCGTTCGGTACTTCATTCAACAATCTAAATCCATGCTAATGGTGATCAAGCAAAAGCAATGACATACAAAATCAAAGGATAAATAAAATGCATTCAAACAAGATAAACAAACTTGTTCAATCCAACAATACTCAATCCATAAGAGAAACTTGAAAGGGATTATCCCCAAACTGAAAGAAACTACTCGCTACTCATGTTCAAAACAAAAAACATATCAAAATCTATTCTAGAAAGCATGAAATCTAAAAGAAAGAGAAGTAAACCAAGATGGAAATCATTCCTCGCTTGAATGGTAGTCGGTGGGGACTTTTGCTCCTCCACTTCAATGGATTTCTTGAGAATCGATCTTCAAACTCCAATAAACTCTCAATCTTCAATTAAGGATGAATGTGGATGGATTTGTGGAGGAAGGGATGGATGATGGTAGAGATGGAGATGGATGGTGAATGGGAGTGAATGAATGAAGGTGGATGGTGATGGATGAATCAGCCGAATCTACAATTATATAGCCATTAAGAGAAGTTGAAACGGCCAAATCGTCATAAACAGGGCCAACACGGACCATGTTAGCGTCAATACGGGTCGTGTTGATGGTTTCTGGGGAAATTGAGCTCTCTGGAGGCCAACACGGAGCGTGTTGATGTCAACACGGGTCGTGTTGGTTCTGGAGTTTTTTGGGTCGTCTTGTTTCGGCCATATCTCCTTCGTCTGACGTCCGATTGACTTGGTTCTTAACTTTTTGGAAAGCTCTAGGAGTCTACTTTTCATTGGCATAAGTCTCAAAGTCATAGCATACTTGTGGAAATGATGGTGACCAAAAGAGTGGACATATATCAGTTTTCGCATACTTTCTGCTATTTTATTCATAACTCCATCATCTCAACTCGGAATCGACCTTATAATATATCGTCGGAAAGCTCTTTTAGTGATGAATCAAGTAATGAATGTGAGCTTTGGAGTTCATATCACTAATCTGCACAAATTGAACAAAACACAAAGAATTCAGTTAAGATAGCGAAATAAGATCATAAAAGATCAATTAAGCACATTAATCCCCAAATTTCACTATCAAAATACTCCTAATATTTAGTCACTATATGCCCTCATCACTAGGACGAAACCCAACAAAAAAAATCAACCATAAACCAACTCCAATCATACACCATCAGCATAACTTAGCTTAAACCACCTCAAAACAACATAAAACATCCCAAAAGAAATTATACAAGCCATCAAATCATAATTTCTTTTAAATCCTTCATGGAGAGCCTCTAACCACCTTCAGATTCCTTAAGGTGCTCTAGGGTTTCGTCCTCCCGAGGCTTTTTCATTCTCCTTTGCCGAGATCCCTAAAACGAAAACATAAAACTTCGAAATGTGAGTTAAAAACAACGTAAGAATCTTTTCGTAATTCATTTTAGTTATTTAGCGCGGTTCCAAAATCATTAAAAACAACATAACAACAGCTTAACAATAAGAGTAGCATAACTTACATAGCTTGACCATAACTTAACCTGAACATGAAGAAATATAACTGAACCTGTAATTAAATTACAAGTTAAACGAAAATACTTATGAGTTCTTCCTTTTAAAGGTAACTGAATAACCATAAACTTGTTTGAAAATCAACTTAGATCATGCATGAACTGACATAGACACACATATGAAACCTTTCCATAAACATGACTTTAAACTTCCATAAAATAAAACTTAAAATCCTTGGTAAGTAATGAAGCAACTTTACTTTGATCCCAGTAATTTGGAAAAACTTAAGATACATAGAACTTGGTATATCATACCACTTAATGCGTGACACAAACCATACTTGAAACACATGACTTAGAAAGTGACAAGTAAATTACGTCATAACACATGAGTTAAAACGTATACCCAACACATAGCATAAACTGTTACTTCAAACCAATCATAAAGTGTGACTCATAACATGTAGTAAAATATACTTAAAACCATAAACAAGTCCTATAAGACTTAAACCCTTGAAGTACTTAGTTACTTAAAACTTAGTTGTCGTATTATTATCCAGAAGGTCCCATACTTGCGATGATCGACTAAACTTCCGTATGCGCATACCCGGACCGATCGGGAGATCCGGATGGTGGATAATTATCTTATACTGGCCAGGTTTCCATGATGTGCAACTAAGGCACTTTAGTTATATTTTCCTTGGGTGCACTAAGGCACGTGTATAATTAACTTGGGGTGCACAAAGGCACATAAGCATGTTTTTCCTTGGTGTGCACTAAGGCACCATAAACGTGGGCGGGGCCTTTATTAATTTCTAAAACTTGAAAACTTAAACCTTGATACCTGACCTTGGATTCTTAATAAAACTAGTTCCGTAAACTACCATTTTTCAATCATAACTTACAGATATAATCTTGTAATCTTTTTGAATAAGACTTGTACTTATAAAAAGGAATTTATTCATGAAATGACTCAACCAACCAAAGCATAGAATTATCGTAAAAGTTTGTAACATAAAGGGTACGCCACATAAATACTTAGAAGTAACTGTGAAATTATCCAAATAAATCGACCTGAATTACTTAAAAAATCCAAGAGAACTTGCATATATTTTGAACATAAATCATGATACTGTACATATACACATGGATAATATAAAATAAATTTAGAATTTAACATAAATTATTAATTCATGATATTATTCATAAAAAGCCAGGCAATATACGTACCTGAAGACTTTATAACACGCCTGGACGAGCAGAGACTTGAACAATAGCGCAACGATCTCTTGAAGGGACTTTAAAAGAAAAGAAATCATGAATTAGGACTTAACTTAGGTGGTAGCATGGAGGAATAACTTGATGAATTTTTTTTTCTAAGAATAATAGTAACGAACTTGATTTCTAGGGCATACTCATGAGATCATATCTTATCCCTCGGATATCGAATCATGGCATAAAAGGATTTTTCGGAAAGCTTAGAACATACACTCCAACTTTATAGTTGATCATGAAGGCTAGAAACGTGACTAAGGAGGGTAAAAACTAACATCTTTACAAACTGCCCAGAATAATAACCATTGAACTTCAATAATTCAGAAAATCGTAACTCGAGCTCTACTTATCGGTTCGGAACGGGTAAGCTGTCTATGGAAAGCTCTTAATACATACTTCAACTTTCATTTTGAACACAAGCTGATTTGAGCATGGGAAAGGGTCGGATTTCAGCCCAGAACAGAGGCAGTCACAAAAATACATTTTCTGGAAAACTCAGATTTTTGCCTTCCATATAAAAGCCTATAACTCTCTCTCCCGATATCTTATGAAAGTAAACCATACCATTCTGGAAAGCCTAGAATGTATCCTAAAAACTTTCATGTTCAGTCTTTAGACCATATAAACCTCCAACCGTTCGAAAAATGCACATCTTTAAACTGACGTCAGAAATTCTCAACTTTGCGCGACCTTACGAATTTGGCCATAACTCCTAATATACTTTTCAAAACGACGAACCGCAAAAGTCGGGTGTTAGCTAACACTTTTATCTACCTATTAATGCCATAAAATAACCTAGAATCACATTCCTAATTTTCTGAAAAATCCATTTGCCAACCAGATTGCAAAACACTCAATAAAACCACTTGCATGCATGATTAATCTCATAAGTTACCTTAAACACTTATACAATCCTATCTTTCCATCACCAATACAAATTTCCAGAATTAATAACATGAAGAAAACCTTCATTATTGACAAAAACTTACACATGCAAAGCCCAATTCAATACATATCATGCTCCTAGACATTATACTTGACAATTTCAACATTAAAAGTCATAAAATTCACCCTTTTTCTAGATAAATCCTAATTTAAGCACATGCATTCACATTTAATCCACAAACTCACTATTTCATAAGAGAGTCAAACTTCCTAAACCACATGCATGTCACAATCCACCATCATCTACACTCATTCAATCATAAAAACTTAATATTAACACAACTTACCCAAACTTTCACTTGATTTCCTTAATTCCTAGAAACCCCCTCTTGAATACATTGAAATCCTTGAGTGATCTTTGAGAAAACCTAAGAATCTATATAACCTACTAAAAGCATGGATAAATTACTGTAGCAATCTACAGTACAAGGCTTGCATGGTAGACTTTGATCCTTTTTACTATTTTTTTTTATTTTTTTTATTTTTTTTACTTTTTTTATTTGTTTATTTCTAAAGGGCACCCAATTCAATTCACATTATGACTATAGGGCTTTTGATTGTTTTCCTTTTTTTTATTTTTATTTACCAATTAATCCATGCACTATTTGATTCTTAATGTTTTATTTTTACTTCTGAAGGGCACCATAATGGGGCATTTTTTAATTTTTTGTATCTGTTGTCTATGTCTTGTTTTTATGGATCTATTATTTTATTTTCTCTTTAGCAATTTTGGAGGAAAACATAGTAAAATAAAATGTATTAAGTAAAAATGTATTGCATTATAAATTTTAAAAATAAAATTGGAAATGAATATCTTAATTTTCCGCAGTTATTAACGAAATATTTGATTATTTTGATTCATAACACTTTTGGAGGCGAAATCAAACGCAACAAATAAAATATGTTAAATAAAAATATAATACATTATAAATCTCAAAAATAAAATTGGAAATAAAGAACTTAATTTTGTAACAAAACTATAACATTATTTTTCTGGTACATAAAAATTCCATAAGTTAATTTTTTTACAAACTTTTACTTATTTCTTTTAAATTTTTAATAAGGCAATAGCTAACTTAATCAATAACTTTGAGTATCAACATTCTATTGGCCAACATTCGTATTAAGAACTCATTAATCGGCATAGGTTTTTCATTCATTATTCGAGTTAGCTTTGCACTAAATCAACTAAATTATCAGTTTGACTATTTCTACTTATATGAACATTTTTTTTTTGTTGGAATGAATTATGGTCTATAGTGCAATATGAAGATCATTACATTGTTGTATGAATAGACCGTCGTCAATTATAACTCCATTAAGTAAAGTGTTTCACACAATTTTGAATTTTTGCTAGAACAGAACACTTAGGAGCACTACTAAACTACTACAAATAAAAAAAGTCTACCTCATATTTACATCATATTTTAATATATTTAATCGCGTATACCTTCAAGCCTACAGCACGCAATGCGTGCTTATACTATGGCTAGTATGTATATATATATATATATATATATATATATATATATATATATATATATATATATATATATATATATCCATTTCAAAAATTAAACTTGGCCTCCAAGCTTAGGAAGTAGGAACTAGTAACATGAAGAAGAACTTAAAACATATACTTGATTCACCTTTTAAAAGAAGAGAAGGAGATGGAGTGGAATACCCTTGAAATAAAAGGAAGAAAGGTGAGATGATGTGATGATGGTGCGTCGGCGGCCGGAGGGTGGCCGAAAAAATCGCCAGCGTGGCGGCTGGTGGTGGCCGGCAGTAGGGGGCATCATGGAGGTGGTGGTGTTACGTTGGGGGAGGTGAGAGGATGAGAGTGGGAGTTGGAGATTATAACTCAAATGCTATTCTTCCACTAACATTCCCAAATTTATAAATGCAAATCCATAAACTAAGGCCCAAGAAGAGGCCTCCTTCTCTTTCTCTTCCTTGATGGTCGGCCCATGGTCCCAAATGGGGATGAATTTTATCCATTTAATTCTCCCTCTTATACTTATATCTCCATAATTCCCCAAATTACTTAAATTTACCAAACCATAAAAATATTATTGGAAACCCAAATAATATACTCATACTCTTCTATGAAATTTTTCATATTTATAATCCTAATTTGACTTGAATAAAAGAAGGACCCGATATATCGGTCTTGGTAAAAGAATTCGTAACGATCAGGATCACCATAAAAACTATCGGAAGAGACCTTTTTCTAAGAAAAAGAAAATTACACTGAATTGTTGATGATCGTTGCACTGTTCAAGTCCTGCAAAACATACAATGGGTTAGAAAAATGGAACACGCGCTTGTAATTATTCATGATTTATTATTAATCTTGATCAATTAAACTAATTAATACGTATTAAGGGAGGTATTTTCTTCGGGTTATTACATCTATGCCCTAAATGACCCTTATATATGCAAATGTGTTTATACTGTGCTAAAATGGTTGAGTTATGCTTGATGTTAATTTGATTATTTATGAGTAAAGTATATGAAACTTACATGAGTCATACAGTTAAAGAATGAGATATTATGCTTAAAGCTGCAAAAAATTGCTCAGAGGTACCCCAATATTTGGGGAAACTATTTTTCGGTACCCCAACTTTTAAAAACAAATTTTAAGAGGTACCCTTAACTTTTGGGTTAGTAATTATTAGGTGTTTTCCGATCATCAATTTGGTTAAGTGACCGAAATACCCTTGTTCTCCCATTTTTGAAGAAATACTATTGAAGAAGAAGAATAAAGTTATTTCGATCACTTAATAAAATTGATGACACTTTTCGGACGAGTTTAACTATGTCGTGGATGCTAAAAATTATAATAGAGATTAAAGTTCAGTTCATCTACAATAAAGTTATAAATTCGGATTATTTTTTGCCAGTACTCCTAAAATTTGGATTATTTTTTTTCATTTTTCCATTAATTATTAATGGTTTTTATTTTTTATTTTTTATAGTAGGCATGTCATTAGTTAAGGGATTATGGGGTTATAAGGTTTTTCCTTTTTTCAGGCATTTTTTACTGGCTTCTAGGGGTTAGTCACCTTCAGCAGCCAGTTAAGTGGCATTTTAGTCCACCTAAACAGGTTTCAACGCACAAAGTTAACATCCGAAATCCTGTTAACATTTTTATCACTTTCGCTTAGTCAGTGTCATTTTTATCTGAGCACTCCTCTCTCTCAAGTACTCCTTGTTTGTTTTGTTTTCCTTCTAACCCACCCTCCCAAACTTAACAGAATCCATGTTCTTTTGCGATGCATGATAAATTAATATGATATATCACACTCTTACTTTATCTCATATTTTTCATACTATTTATACTTTCTTATTTACCGACTACCATACGTAATATATATTTAAAAATTCATATATTTAATAAATAATGTGATTAGCGTAGCTTGTCTTACTCACATTACCTTATTAAAAATTATAAAATATATTTGAAATTTTATATATTTAAATGATGTGACTGATCTGACTTAAGCCATATTCTTTATAAATGTAGGGAAAATCTAAGTAAGGTAAGGTAAGGTAATATAAGATTACTTATGGTTTGTAAGGTAAGCAGTCGAGTTAGGTAAATGTCACATCATTTATTTATTTTTTATTTAAAATTAAATTGTGTGAGTTGAATAAAAAATTTAAATATAAATCACCTGAAAGTAAGTGATATTCTTTTGGAGGATAAAACAAAGTAAGATGATGTAAGGAAAGGTAAACTAATTAATTAATATTTTACGTATTTTTACAAAAAAACCAGGTCATACTTTCCCAAACACTATTTTACCTTCCCATTTTATCTCGCCTAGCTTATTCTCTAGGTATCCTGCACTCTCAAATAACAAGGCCAAAATATCACTTGATCATTTTTGTATATTCATTTTGTCGGAGATTAATTGTCAAATTATTTCATTAAGAAAAACATATAATGTCGAATGAAACAGTAAAAGTTTAATAGAAGGAGTATAATTTAATAATTATATGATTTTTAATCAAGGTTACTGGGTCCAATTCTACTTATCAATTGCAATACCCATCTAATCAAAGGTGGAAGATAAAAAAAAGCCCCATTTACAATTACCTGCCGGCGCCTTCCTTTGTTGACTTTTACCAACTCCTTTTTGCCTAAAAGAAATTAGCGAAAGCATAAAATTCCTACCATCATTTTCTCTGTTGTTAATATCCCAATTTCTGCAAAACATACTTCAGCAGCCATGATCAACAACGCCATTCATCTCTGTATTTTGCTGATCTTTCTTGCAATCCCTGATGCAAAAGCAATCGATTATTTTACCAACTGCACAGGCAGTCCAAACTACACCCAAAATAGCCAATATGAAACAAACCTTCGTAGCCTTCTCCCTACCTTGGCCTCCCAAGCTTCAATGTCAGGGTTCTACAACGGCTCAGTAGGCCGAACACCGAACCAGGTGTACGGCCTCTACTTATGTCGAGCCGACATCGACAGCCAGCAATGCAGCGAGTGTGTGTACCAAGCCCAAAACACCATCCTCCAACAATGCCCTTCCCAAGTCTGGGCTATTATATGGTTCGACCAGTGCATGCTTCGCTTTGGCAACACCCATATTTTCCAAACCATGCAGGTTTCACCCAGCGAAGTTTCGTGGAACCCGGTTAACGTGACCCGGAACCAAACCCGGGTTTTTCTCAAGGTCTTGAATGACACCATGGTTGGTTTGGTGACTGGAGTTGCTAATAATCCGGGTAGGTTTGGAACAAAGGAAACGAATATGGTGGGTTTAAATCAGAGCTTGTATACGTTGGGACAGTGCACACCGGATTTGAGCGTAGGAGAGTGTGATAAGTGTTCGAGTGTTGGCATGGGTAAGCTTCCAGTTAAGCAGCTTGGAGGGAGGGTTATGCAGCCCAGTTGCAATATCAGGTTTGAGGTCACTAAGTTTTATGCTGATACTCTTAATTTTACATTCCTGCTAGCAGCTGCCAATCGTACTGCTGCTACCTCAATGAGACAAACAGGTAAGACAATTCCCTTTTACAAGCTGATCCTTGTCTTAAGCAGACATAAACCATCACATAAGTAATGGATTTTGTGTCTTGCTTTTATGATTTTTTATGCTAATTATTTTATAATAGATATTATTAACTATCACGTCCTAATTGAATAAACCTCATCCGTTAGAATATGTTACAATATCAATAACTAAAAATGACATCTTGATCAAATGAACTCCATCCATTTATCATATTTTAGGCATTTTTTTATATATTTAAAAGAATTATGAAAAACATATTTTATACAATTTGCATGTAATATTTCAGTTAACCGCAGTCAATCTTATCATTTGTTCAATTGAATGTATAAATATATTGTTTTTACACTAAAATAAAATATCGTTTTAATGCTTTAGTTAAAAGATCTATGTAGCGATTTTAAACCATAAATTATATCTTATAACTACTCCATAGAGCATAACTCTTGGAGCACCTATAACGGTGAGTTATATTCATTGGAAGAGTTGGAATCAATATGGTCCTTAAAGAAAGTTAGAATTAGACTCTCTATATTAACTTCATTTTCAATCGTGAGCTGAACTTTGTTAAAATAATTAAAAAAAGGTGTAAGTCTCACATTTAATAATTTAAATATAGTACAACCAAAATAAATAAATAATAGATAAAACTGTCAATAATTTCGTCTACTTTTTCGGGCGTCGAGCATGAGTCTGAGCTATTTTCACCGCCGGCACTTGTCCTCGCCACTGCACTGCCTTTCTCATCCTCGTTCACGCCACATTAACACCATGTCACTGTCAACCTCATCGCTATAGGTGCTCTAACGCGGATTATATCATTTTAGTTATATTTATATCTTTGACATGCGTGCTTTTAATTATGTAATTATAATATTACGTACACAAACAATTTTGTATATTTATACTTTTGCATGTGATTTTTCACATTTACAAAATAACAAATAAATTATGTGTTATATATGTGGTGGATACAATTAAAATTTCGTTTATATTCGTTGGCTAACAAATGCTAACTTCTCAAAATTGATGACTAATCATAATTATAATAAAAACATTAACATCAAAATACTACTTTAATAAAAATATATACTTTAAAAGTAATTTTTGAAATTAAAATAAAAAGATAGACTAAAAGACTAATCATATAGAAGTTAATGAACAATTGGAAAATTATAGTGCCTTCTTTTCATTTCTGAAATGAAACTTTTACTGTGGTTAGAAATATTTTTCTAACTATCATAGTTGCAAATTCCTACCATTCTATTATAAATATTATCTGTCAAAAAAATTTGTCCCAATAAATAAGAGTAACTATTGTAGTAAGTCAGTTTGATCAATATATATTGATTTTGATTTGTTAAGGTCAAATTAGCTGTAGTTATATATTTTAACTATGTTAGTTGACAAAAAGTCAATCATGGTAAAATCTCCTTAATTAAATATTCAATTTTGTAAACAAATGTATATCTCAATAAATAGATACTTCGATCAATATATATTGATTTTGACTATTTATAGATAAATCAACCATAGATATAATTTTTAGGAATAGTTTTTGTATTAGAATATTATCAACTTTGTTTTTATATTCTGGTAGTCCAAAAAAAAAAAATTATATTCCGGTGGGACACCACCGAGTGGATACTTTAAATATCATAGATTTTAACTTGCATTTGATCCAAAACTTAGCACAAAACATCCCCACCATTTTTTTTAATAAAGTTGCAATGTTTGTCCCAAATTTTTTCGATTTATTACAATTTTTTCATTTTTATTCCTTTAAAAACATAATAATTGCTTGAATGCAAAAAAAAATAATTTAAAAATCTTTTAGTAGCTATACTTTAACACATTTCTTGGAGTAGGAATGAAAAAACTAAAAACAATATGAGGCATGAATGAAAAAAAATTTAAAAAAAATATGAAGGTGGATTTGGAAACAGCAGAATACAATTTTGATTTTTTTAGACCATCATAATACAAAAACAAAATAAGAATTATCGGTATATAAAAGTTGAAAGTACCTATGAATTATTAGGATCCAATTTTCCTACCTTTTTACTAATAGCTGAAAGAATTTTTAGTTATTGTAAAATCTCTCCAAATGAAAATACCTTGAATATTTTCTAATAGAGTTTTTCCCTACATGGCTAACTATTTTCCTACGAAACATAATTGGTGTAGTACTCATTCTTATGTGAGGCAGTCTCACCATAAATTTATATAAAATGTATAATTTTTGATGACTTTTTATGAATATATGAGTGACCAATAACTTATTTTAGGTGACCCGGATAAAAGTTATCCCTTATTAAAATTATAAGTCACACTCGTATTAAAATATCATTCTATTATTACTTATTAAGTGTATCTATTAACTATATTAAAACAAAACAAATGTAATAAGCAACTGACACGAGTCCTGCACAAAGAAACCCATATTTTATTTTCTTAAAAAAAATCCACTTATTTTTTATAAGGGTAAGCGGTCCCGCCCACTGGGTCCCTATCTCAGGGTCTAACCCAGCGGACCTTTATTGAACTAGGGGATGAAGGTGTCGATCCCTTTGTTCAAGGCCCAACCTTCTTGCCCATAACACTCTCGTATGCTTGTAAGCCAGAAATGCTCCCCCAGGATTCGAACCCTGGTGGGAGGGGAGAGAAACTGATGTTCCTTGCCTTAGGCAAGGACCCAATCGACAAAAAGATAATAATAAAAAAAAACCACTCATTATATACCACTTTGATTTCTAAAAAAGAACCCAACTCGTATTTTATATTATGCCACTCGTTACTCACCCATGATGTGATGGTTACAAACTCTAAAAGGCATATGAAATTAAAAGTTTCAAAACATTATTTGATGACTACAAATATGCATGTATTCTATAGGCCTTGGTTTCAAATATAAGTACAAAATATGCAAAAATGAATTAAATATAAAGTGCAATAATAATAATAGTAATAATAATAATAATAATAATAATAATAATATAATAATAATAATAATAATAATAATAATAATATATAACTATGCCATTTATTAATACATATTCCTATATTTCATTATAGGAAGGCATCACTCAACTTCTTAGAGTTTTCCATAATTTTACCAAGCACATTCACCAGCTAACAATATTCCAATATTCTTTCTACTCCAACATCTTATAATATAATCTTCAATTCCATTTCAAAAAATAGGGCATTTTTAATTCATATCTAGTTTCAATGTTTATTTGTGAGAAGAAAAATATATAGAGATGCACAATCAAGAAAGATAGTATGGTTAAGGAAAACTCAAATAGATATTAGAGGGGACACAAGACTTACGTGGAAACCCTACTACGGGAAAAAACCACGCACGGCGGAGAAAAACATTCCACCAGTAAAAGGAGATATTACAAGAGGAGAATTATATGGACTCTCGTAGACTCTCGCAGACTAGGGATGATTATTGGTGAAGATCTCTCAATACAAGTAAGAATATAGGTTGATATTAACCTATATTTATAGTAGAGTGAAAGAAAAAGGAAACTAGGTTAAATATTACAAAACCTAGAATAACTCAACGAACACCCCGCCGCTACTCAACCGGCAGCTGAGGCGCTGGTAGCGCCGTGCTCGACGCTGGCCGCGTCTCACAATTGAAGCTCCCTGGTGATGTATCCTAGCCACAACAATTGGATTCTCTAAACAGCCGGGAACATCAATGTGGTTTAGCGTCCCAATTTCAGCACAACAACAACCAAAATGGATCGACCAACAACAATTCACATAGAAAACGACCAAAACAGAGGATAGAACAAATGAAAATCAATCAATACAGACTCACCATGATTGATTATCACAAGGGCTCCTTAATCTCCTTCTTAGTTACAGATTCATCTTCTAAGAATTCGATTAAGCTGTACCAATCACCTACTTGATTAGCCAAATCAAGTTACAGTAGTAGAAATGAGAGTTGAGGGAAACTCACAACCTTGAGAGCAAAGAAGCTTCTCGAATTTTAGGGTAATATTCAGATTAGATTGTCCAAACCGATTACAAAGGGGGTTTATATACACCCAACAGAATATTGTAACTAATCCAGCTAATTAGGGGTTTCTTGAGCAAAAAGAAAACCTCCTAATCTGACTTAAAGAAGCTAATAACGTTTTATTATATTAGCCAATTTATTTCAAACATAAGCAGCTCCGGGTGAACGTCCTTTACCCGCATCCAGAACGTGGTGTATGAACGTCCTTCAGTATGAGCAAATGACATGATAAGTGAATGTCCTTCATTCTGAGAAAATTGGCCGCTATGTCTGGAAGATTGAAGTAAACACTGGAGAGGCTTCACAAGGTGAAGGACATTGGCCTGCCAAACGATCAACTCCCTTCTTGGTTTCACCCACAACCAAGCAACAAGCTTGGATGACTTGAGCATGCTTGGCCTGATTCCTATCACCTGGTTGTCACGCTACTAGCGCCCGAAGGGGAGAGAGTAGCGTTTGTTGTAGCCAGACGCTAGTAGCGTCAAAATGACGCTAGTGGTGTGGCGTCCCTTCGAAGGTAGACGCTGGTGACGGTTGAAAGAGAGAGGCTAGTGTTGTTGCGTCCAATTCTTCAATCAAGAAGATTTTGGGCCATAAAACCCAACAAACTCCACCTTGGGTCAAAATCTCCGGTACCGTCATAGAACCCCGAATGGTTGAGCCCCATGGGGCGAGATTCAGATTTGCAGCGGAAGAGAGTCCAAATTGTCTTTGGACTCATAGGAATCTGTCATGGTAGAGCGTTGAAGGAGATACATGTTTCCTTGTCTGAGACCCTTTATTAGAACCCGAGTACCTCGCATCACCTGTAGAACTCCACCTTGAGAAGTGATCGAAGTTGCACCCTTTAGATTCAAGGGTGCCCAAAGAGATCATGTTACGCTTCAAGTCAGGGAGATACTGAACGTTTGACAAAGTCTTAATGGTGCCATCATGGGTCTTGATCTTAATAGTACCAATTCTTAAAATACTACACAAAGTATTATTTCCCATGTAAACAATGCTAGAAACAATGGGATCATATGTTGAAAACCAGCCCTTATTAGGGCACATATGTTGAGTACAACCCGAATCCAGAACCCAATCAGAAATAATAGCACCTTCCTTATCAGAAGAGGCAAAGAAAGACTCATCATCAGTAATTTCAGCAAGAGCGGCTAGATAATCATTCTTGCCCTCTTGTTCATGTTTCTTCTTCAGCTTACGACACTCAGAAACATCATGTCCAGGTTTCCTATAATAGTGGCAAAAACTCTTGTGTTTTTCGGCCTTTCGTTTTATTCTCCCTTACAAACAACCCTTCACCATTGGATTTGTCATCTAGATCAAATCTTTCGTTAGACATTAGAATAGCTTTAACAGATTCAAAGGATAAGGTTTCATCTTTACTGTAAAGCAATATGTCTTTAAGGTTTTTGTAAGATTCAGATAAAGAAACAACCAATAAAATAGCCTTATCTTGATCCTTGATCTTTTCATCAAGACTCTCCAAATCAATTATAATAGAATTGAACTCACTCAAGTATTGTTGAATAGGGGTACCTTCAGATATTCTGTAGGAATAAAGTTTTGCCTTTAACCTAATCTTGTTGGTAATACTCCTTGACATGTATAGTTCATCCAATCGATTCCAAAGATCCACTGGGGTTTCCCTGTCAAGAACTTCCCTAAGAACATTAGCAGTGAGACATAGTTGAATACCTGAGAGAGCCTTTAACTCCAATTCTCGCCAATATGATTCGTTTATAGATCCACACAGTTTTTTCTTGTCAGCCTCCCATTCATCGACAGTCATCTTTTCAGGTTTCTTGAGAAATTCGTAAAGGAATTTCCATAAACCGTGTTGAATCAAAACTGCTCTCATCTGAACGTTCCATAGATTACAGCTAATCTCACCATTGAAGTACTTTTCAATCTCAACTTTCATGATTGTTGACATCTTTGAACCTGCGCTCTGATACCACTTGTGAAGAAAAATATATAGAGATGAACAATCAAGAAAGATAGTATGGTTAAGGAAAACTCAAATAGATATTAGAGGGGACACAAGATTTACGTGGAAACCCTAATACGGGAAAAAACCACAGATGGTGAAGAAAAATATTCCACTAGTAAAAGGAGATATTACAAGAGGAGAATTATATGGACTCTCGTAGACTCTCATAGACTAGGGATGATTATTGGTGAAGATCTCTCAATACAAGTAAGAATATAGGTTGATATTAACCTATATTTATAGTAGAGTGAAAGAAAAAGGAAACTAGATTAAATATTACAAAATCTAGAAAAACTAAACGAACACCCGCCGCTACTCAACCGGCAGCTGAGGCGCTGGTAGCGCCGTGCTCGACGCTGGCCGCGTCTGACAATTGAAGCTCCGTGGTTGTCACGCTGCTAGCATTCGAAGGGGAGGGAGTAGCGTTTGTTGTAGCCAGACGCTTGTAGCGTCAAAGTGACGCTAGTGTCGTGGCGTCCCTTTGAAGGTAGACGCTGGTGGCGGTTGAAAGAGAGAAGCTAGTGTTGTTGTGTCCAATTCTTCAATCAAGGAGATTTTGGGCCATAAAACCCAACAATTTGGACATGTAACACTTCCGGTTCCAACTACACACAAATTCTAAAGTTCATTTTTCCTTCATATACTAAAATAATATTATAAATATATATATATATATATATATATATATTCTTCCCCTTTTTATACTTAAATTTAATTTTATCTTTCATCTCCTTTTTATACTTTACTTTAATGATATATTTTAATTAATCCCTAGAAAAATAAATTAAAAATTTATTGATCCACCAAAATTTTCACCCATGAAAACTCAAGTCATAACTTTGAATTCATACTAATTAAAAATACAATCTTAAAGTATTTATAAATGATGCGACAATGTAATAGGAAAAGACAGATTAATAAAGTATGTACTGAGAGGACTCTAACATTCTGTTTGGACTTAAGAAAACAACATTGGAAAAAAATAATTTGGGAAATTATAATTTTTCCTTTGTTTGGATTGAAGAAAATTGAATGAGAAAAATAGTTGGAAAACTATATGAAAAATTTAGGGAAACAAAGAACAAAAAAATTTCCCTTAAAAAATGAAATGAAAGTTGAGAGAAAAATTTTGGATCTAAAAACCAACCTTGTACTCCTCCATCTCTCATAGCTCTCTCTCTCTCTCTCTCTCTCTCTCTCTATAACTATCTTCTTTTTGTCTCTCTCTCTTCCATTCTCTCCTCTCTCTCTCTCCTCTCTCTCTCTCTCTCTCTCTCTTTCTCTCTCTCTCTTGTTCTCTCTCTAATTCTCTTCTCTCTTTCTAATTCTCCTCTCTCTCTCTTTCTCTCTCTCTCTCTCTCTCTCTCTCTCTCTCTCTCTCTCTATCTATCTATCTATCTATCTATCTATCTATCTATCTATCTATCTATCTATCTCTCTCTCTCTCTCTCTCTCTCTCTCTCTCTCTCTCTCTCTCTCTCTCTCTCTCTCTCTCTCTGATATCTCTCTCTCTAACTCTCTTCTCTCTCTCTCGTTAACTCTCTTCTCTCTCTCTCTCTCTCTCTCCAAATCACATCATATAATCTAGAAAAATGAAGTTTTACATTTACAAGTTTTCATGCAAATTTTATTTTTCCATATATTTTTCTTCAAACCAAACATGAAAAAATAAGTTGAATAGAAAACCAATTTTTTTTCCTTCCAAATTTTCTTAAACCAAACAAGAGAAAGAAATTTACTTTACCCCCAAAAACTTTTCCTATTAATTTTTGTTTTTTCATCCTGTTTCCCTCGGTCCAAATGGATCGTAAGAAAAAAGAGTGTTAGGAAAGTGTCCTAAAATAACACAGTCTCTTGATCCCACAATTATTTTCGCAGTTCTACCTTTTAGAGGTTTGTTGGTGATGAAAAAATTTTTTGGATCTGAAGATTTCTGTTGGATCCAGTTTGTGACCGTTCAGCGGTTTGGCTACCCATCGCAGTTCTACCTTTCAGAGGTTCGTTGGCGATGAAGAAATTTTGGATCTTTCGTTAATTTTAGTCCAAGGTGGAGATTGTTAGGAAAGTGTCCTAAAATCACACAGTCTCTTGATCCCACAATTATTTCTTTCCTAATTGTATTAGGATATTATTTAGGTTTCCTTATTATGTTAGGTTTCCTAATTGTATTAGATTCTAAATCTAATTGGAGTGGGAGTCAAGTAAGTTTATAGGGAGTTTTCCCTATAAATAGTGAGTCTTGTCCACCTTGTTTTGTGTGGCCAATTTCGGGGGCACCTCCTGTGGGAGAAGGTGTATTCAGATATTCTGAGATTTCGCATTCCCATTGGTGAGAGAAGTTGTGAGAGTTTATGTGAGTTGTTATACTCTCTTTCTGTTGATCTCGGGGTGAGATCGTTCGTTGTAATCTCTACCAATAGTGGATTTGTTTGAGGTTGTGCCGCCCGTGGTTTTTTCCCGATTTGGGTTTCCACGTTAAATCCTTGTCTTCCTTTAATCTTGCATTTATTTCTCTCGATATCCAGTAGTTTTCATATTTCGCTTCCGCTGATCAATTATGCTCTTATTAAAAACCCTAACAAAGAGATTAACAAAGTAGGTGTGTGTATTGAAAAAAATTTAAGATGTTATCAACTAAAAAAGAATTAATTATAATTTTTGAAATTATATTTCCTTTTTCCCAATTCAAACAAGTGGACAATTAACAATTAAAAAGAGATAGTAAAAGGTTCAAAAAAAAGGCGTAAAAGCCTTATTACAGGTAAGGTGATCTAACGGTGATTATTAATTTATTGTTCATCTAATTGACCTATTTTCAGTTATTTTTCATGGCATGCCATTTAAACAAAGGAAAAATTTTTCAAAGCAATACTCCAAAGATTTGAAAATAGAAATTGTACATATGCATGTCACTTTAATTTCTTTCAAACATAAACGAAGACTATATGAATGTTACAATCAAAACCAATAAGAATCAAACACTGGCAAAATTTTCTCATGCAATTTCTAAATGTTCATGACAAACTTATTTTTATTTTCCAAACACACAACATCGTAGCAGGTAATTATAATGCATGATTACAAAACAAAAAATAATTTGACGAAAAAGCAAGGAACAAATATAATAAATTTGACAGATCTAAAACACTTTCCCATGTGTAAGTTGTTAATTTGAAATTTGGCTGTAATAATTTGTGATTAACTTGATACACATTTGCATAAAGTAATTTCGAAAATATAAAAGTACACATCAAGAAAAATTACTTTGGACAACAAGAAAAATATGGGGCTACAAAAACAATTGTCATGGTTCAGTAGTTTTACCCTCGAAACATAAAATCTGGGCTACAAATTAGTAAAAATGGGAGCACCATGTAGTTGTGGTGGGTAACTAAAATTTTTTGTTGCCTTATAGTAACCTTAGGCAACCATTTTTCTTTAAATTGTCGTTTTATCTATATCAATTGTAACGAAAAAAGTTTTGTTGCCACATATAATGTATTTAACCACAAAATTATTTTGTAGCCTTATTTTAAATTAATTTAATAATAATTTTTTTGTTTCCCAAACTACTCTAAATTTATTTCCCAAACATATTGTTCTTGTTGTGGTAACACGCATTTAAAAGGAATTTAGCTCGGCAAAAATAAAAAACGCAAGAACTTGAAATCTTAATTTGAAATCTTACTAAATTAATTTTAAACATTTAGATTGGACTAAAATAATTTAACCAAAATTAACATGTGACAGCAACTAACCGCACAATAAGCAAAAAAAAAAAAAAAAAAAAACCATCTTTGTAAACAAGATAATGATCAAGAACAACTACTACACTAACTTCAGGAGTGTATTGGCAAAAGATGCTTATTTAAGGCTAGTGAAAGTTCAAAAAGTTACGTTAAGAAATTGACAACACAAAACATGTTCGATATAATTCTAGCATTGGAGAAGAGAAACATATGCAAAGAGATAATAAACAAGGTATGTAAATAACTACAAAAAAAATTAAAAATATTGAATAAAAACGACAATACATTAACTCAAATTACTCACATTTAAACTACAATTTAACACAATAGCACAAAGAAAAATTGCTTACAATCATAACAGAGCATGGAATAAGGGAGGGAAATATGGTTGCAGGAGACATTAGCAATAAGAAAAGAAATAGAGATGGGTAAAAGGCAATACTAAATTACAATTAAAATACCGATAAGGAGCAATAGACTCTTTATTACAGTGCCATGCATCTTCAAAATGATTCACATTGACACACAAAAAATTGTAACATTTGATACAACTGCACGTAAAACAAGAATACTTAGGAGGACAACAACGAAAAGTAAGTATAACACACAGTGGCGGATATGTAGCCATGGTAGGGGTGTCCACGGACACCCTTAATTAAAAAAAATTACCCTTAACTAAAATTTTTTTATGATTCTCTAATGTTATTTGGAAGAATTTTTTTTAATCGGAGCAAGTGGACATTGTAAAAAAAACTCTCAAAAAACATAAAAGGGGACCAATTTAGCAACATCCCAAAAACCTTAAAATATTACTTCCTGTCCCAAATAAATTGTCCATGTTGATTAATTAGGTCAAAAATTTTAAATTATGATCGTTAATTTATCAACTTATATGTTGAGTTATTACAAGACTACCACTATTAGATTTGTGATGAAAAATATTTTTACCTGAATACAATATTATTAGTCTTGTTAAGATAAAACATGAAATTAACTGTCAAAGTGTTGCATCGAAGGCGGTGAAAAAATAAACTAGACAAATTAATTAGGACGGAAGGAGTACCAAATTATTTTTTTATATACAAAAAGTGTAAGTCAATGAACTGGGTAATTGGGTATTAGTATAAGTTTAAGATATAAATATCTAGTTAATGTGAAAATTAAATTTATTTGGTGGACATATTGATATGATGATGTGAAATTTTGTTAAGCTTGTGAGTATGTTATTTAATATTTATTATTATTTTTATTGTTATTTATTTAAATTTTATTATTTTAATTTTCAAAAATGCTTATGTAATAACAAACATATTAGACACCCCTAAGTTAATAATTGGGATCCGCCACTAACACAACAAAATGAAAATGATAGTTCCAAGAAAGGTATTCAACTGAAAAGAAAATCTATTTTAGATAACGGATATTCTACAATGTTTACTACAAATAACTTTTTATTTACTGAACATTTCCAATATGTTGTTGACAAAATAACATAATAAATTTTTTTTGTAAATTTCGTATCACCCATTCAATCATGCATTGAATAAAAAAAAAGGGAAACAAATTTGTTAAAATATTAAAAAAGTCACCATATAGTATGTATTGCCTATGTAATATGAAAATGATAGAGTGAAATTAAAAAGGTGGAATAATATGAGAAACATAAAATAATTTTATCGCATCATACAAAAGAATATGGGTCAAAAAAGAGAAACATCCTCTGAAAATCTGAATCCATATCATTTCACGAAAATTAGAAGATTATGTATATATGTTGCATTTTAAAATATAGTAGATTGATATTTAAACTAAGTACTTTAGTTCTTTTTGACAGGTGTCTTAGGGTAAGACACTTTTTGCTCTATCATCAAAACTATGTTACTATCTATTATATTGAAACAAATTTATATAATTCAATTCTATAACTATAATAATACATTTCAATTTTGTAAAATTATATTTTTATCTATTGTTTTTTATATTTTGAAAAATTACCTGAAATATGCCTTAATGAATAGGGATGATTTGATTAAGATTTGTGCTCATTAACCTATGGAACGCAGTCAAAACTTTTTATAATTGATAATTAATACTTATTATTGAAAAAATTAGTTTGAAAAATCATTGAAAATACTTATTTAAAAAAGCAGAACACACTTAAGAAGTATGTTGAGGTAAGACTCTTGTCACCTCCTCGAACGAAAATGGATGGAAAATGGGATAAATTAATAGCTTCTAGTTTCGTTTCTGAAAAACGGAATAAATTAAAATATCGCAAAGCTTTCCACTAAGTTTTTAGCACCTTACCTAGCTAGTTTCGTGTGCTAATACAATTTGGTAGATTACCATGGCAGACTAAAGGGTTATGCTTGGAACACGTAATTAGTTATGATTATGCTTAATTAATATTTAAACGGACCATTGGCATAGACTAATGTATAGTGCAAGAAAAAAAGTAAGAAATGTCTTGTCAGTAAAGACAATCGATACACAACGTGGAATGTTTTCTGGTTAAATTAGTAGGTCATGTTATTCAAAGAGGTAAGGAAGACGTGAGTAACTAAAGCAGTGAAATTAAGTAAATTTGTGTAAGTGTTGTTAGATAAGTATTGTCAATAAGATAAGTTATGTTGGACACAATTTTTTTTTTCTTTGTTTGAGGGATATTAGGAAGGCTTATATTGATAATTTATTCATCAGTACAAAAGAAGCTATCTGGCTAGGACAAATACCTACCTACGCCTGTTCATCCCCTGCTGGCTCCACCTTTGCCAAATAATGGGCGACTGTGTTGCCATCCCGCTTGACATGCTTCCAACTACACTTTGCTATCTTGCGAAATTAAGTCCTCCAAAACTACATCAAAATCACTCAAAAAGAAAGACATATTGTTTAACCATTGAATCAACGAAAGAGAATTAGACTCAAAACATATACTTTGGTAGGCAAATCTTCGAGCAATTTGTAGCGCAAACACCTGCCTTTGCCTCTGCAACCAAAGGGACCATGAAGCTCTTATTCTTTTGGTGGCCGCCACTAGGAATCTCCCCTCCTGTCCCTGATCATTGCACCCAACTGCGCCCATCCCTCTTGTGATAGAGATGCATCATATTCACATTTCATTTCCTCATCCTTAGGCGGGTGCCAGACTGTTGTCCCGGTTAAGCTTGGGGATGAAGTCCTTTGTCTATTCATCATGTTCAACTTTACAATGTCTTCTGCCATTTTCCTTGCTCTGGATGTAATAATTTAGAGGGGGGTGGGTCTGAACTTGATTGAAGACATAATCATTGCGGGAAGTCCATACCAACCATGCCGTGATGAGTCTCGTATTGAAGGCTCCTTCATCAAGATTTTCCTTCCAGTGAATCAGCATCGTCGTCGGTAAATGCCCCTGCAATCCAGTCTAATCTTCTCTCCGACCTCACTCCAGACTTCCCTTGCTGTTAGGATTGAAGAGCACTCAAGCAACCACAAACAATGAAAGATAAGAGCAAAAAAGAAATAAGAAATTTGACACCAGAGGTTTAACGTGGAAAAAACCCAAAGCGGGAAAAAACCACGAAATCGATGCACTAGTAGTATGAGGATTACAATTACACAAGTTGTGTTTCTCTTTATCTCACTCTGTGATCCTCTCTAGGATACACTCTGGGATCCCCTCTGGGATACATCATAGGGAGAACCTGACCCCAAATACATATTAGAGGTACAAGGAAAAACCTTAGGTTACATAACCTAGAAATAAATCGCCGCCATACATACTTGGGCCTCAAATGCGAGCAAGCCCAGCCCTAGGCGCTGGCAGCGCCATAGAGGCGCAAGGCGCGTCTGCGATTGACGCTGGCCGCGTCATTCTTCTTTCCCCCGAGACAAGACGCTGGTGGCACTCCAGAGACGCTGCTGGCGTCTCACTTCTCTGTCTCTTCCCTTCTTCCTCGTTCTCCTGATTTGGTCTCCATACCCAGCACTTGCCATCCTACAATGAAAGATAGCTTGCTTATCATTTTCATTCTCCTCCCCACATCGAGGGCATTTTTTTGTCTGGGATATATGGCGATGAAAAAGAAGCGCTTTTGTAGGAAGTATTCGCGAGCCTAACTGCCACTAGAAGAAGCGCCTCTTCAGCAAAACATGGGCACCCCATACGTTGGGCCAAAATGTATCAAACTCATCAAGATTGATCCTCGCTTCCAGCAAGTACGCTGATTTGACACTAAAATATCATTGTTGCTGAAACACCAAGCTAAACTGTCATTTGTGGCCCTCAAACTGAGCAGAATGGCGAGATTTGTTCGCTATCACGTGAGTTGAAATTGTTCTCAATCATCTCGACCTCCACGACATGTCTTTGTGATTAATCAGGTTAGACACCGTTCGGAGGCTCGTCTCCAGTCGCTTCTCCGTTGTGATCCGTTTGCCTTGGCCATCAAAAACTCATTCATTCTCCCAAATGTCTATGTTTCTACCAACCCCCACTCTCCAATGAACTCCCTCTATCAACAGATCCTTGGCCGCCCAAATCCCCCTCCATGCAAAACTAGGGGTAGGGCCAAGAGAGGCTTCCAAGAAAGGCTGTTCGGGAAAATATTTTGCCTGGTAAACTTCATGTGGCAAAGACCCCGGATGTTGCATTAAGCGCCATCCCTGCTTGTTAAGAAGAGCGTCATTAAAGATAACATCACTTATATATATATATATATATATATATATATATATATATATATATATATATATATATATATATATATATATATATATATATATATATATATATATATATATATATATATGAATGACACCATTTATTAAATATATGAATTTTTAAATATGTATTACGAAAACTGTATATATTAGATAAAGTTAGTAAGGTAGGTAAAAATAAATAAAATAAAGATAAATAAAATGAACAACTTTTTTATTTACCTTATAAAAGAACAAAAATGATAAACATCTTAGGGCCCTCTACCAAAGATAACTTTTGTACAGATTACTAATAAAACCGACTAAAGTGCATCAATTAATAACTATATGGTCATGCCAAAAATAGAACTTCAAATTAAACAATGAAGGTATTTTCCTCCAAAGTATGAATCAAATAATACACACTAATACCTACGCACACAGTAATATATATATATATATATATTTTTTTTTGGACAAATCAATGAGATTTTTCATTAACAAAACAAGTACAAGATACTCGGGCATACCCGAGGGGTCTCACAATAGAACCAACTAGGTCAAACAACTACAAAACCATGACTCAAACCAAAATTGAAACCAACACAAGCTAATAAAGCCTCAAATTTACTTCCAATTTTATTAACAAACTTAAAGTAATAGGATCCCTGGACAGATTTTGGTGTACTCTTCTGTTCCTCTCCCCCAAACATGATAGATTATGGCTGAAAGAACCAATTTCCTGTGCTTCTCCTTAAAACCAGCTTTATCCCAATCTGGAAGATACCAATTGTCCCAATCTGGCAAAGAACCAAATAAAGACAACCAAACCTCATTACCCACTTTTAATGAATACTCACACTTGAAGAAAATGTGGACATTCGATTCCTCCTTCTGCTCGCACAGAAAACATCTCTTAGCTAAGTTAACTCCAAATTTCTGGACTCTATCAAGAGTAACAAGTCTGCCATTAATAGCCACCCAAGAAACAAAAGCACATTTTGGAATACAGGGGTTACTCCAAATCAAATTGTGCCAATATACCTTTTGCTTTCTCTCTTTACCAAACATATACCCCAAATGGATTTTGTACTTCTTTCCAGAATGAATAAGCAATTGAAATAGTGGAAGAAGACGATCTCTAGCTTCAAGTAGTTTACGCCAATACCAACTGGCGTTTTGCTTCACCTCACACACCATAATTGAACTCCTCTTCATATAAATGTGATGAATCCATCGAACCCATATAGATTCCTTGTTGGTTACCAACTTCCATAACAGATTACCAACGGCAGCAACATTCCAAGCCTTCAGATCTCTAATGTTCAAACCACCCTCTGACCTAAAAAGACAGCAAGTGTCCCATGTAATTGGAGGAGCTCTAACATCAGAACCCCACAAAAAACCACGACAGATCTTCTCAATGGACACAATCACATTTTTAGGAATAATGAAAATCTAAGCCCAATATGTATGTAATGACATTAAAATGCTATTGATCAATTCAACACGACCTGCATAGGTGAGTTTTTTCACGCTCCAACCTTGAATTCTCTTGGTGATCTTCTCAATCAAAATTGCACAGTCATTTCTATTCAAGACAAAAGGCTTAATTGGGACTCCAAGATATCTAAAAGGTAAAGAACCTTCCTTGAAACCAAGAGAATCTAAAATCTTCTCTTTTTCATCTAGATTCACATTAGCAAAAATAATGTCTGACTTTGCACTATTAGGACAAAGGCCAAAAACAGCAGAGAAGTGCTTAAGAGCCAATGACAGAATGGTGACACTTTTAGTATTTCCATGACAGAACATAAGAAGGTCATCGGCAAAACAAAGATGTGTAAGCTTGAGACCAGAACAGAACTGATGAAATTAGAACCCAGGGATTTTAATCATGCTCTTAATTGCTCTATCAAGGAGAGATAGGGTCACCTTGACGAAGACCGTGACCACTCTAAAAGAACCCATAAGTAGCTCCATTAAATCCCACAGAAAAACTAGCTGAGGTCACACAAGTCATTACAAGCTCAATAAATTTCAAAGGGAAGTTCAAACCCAACAGAAGGTTCCTTAAGAAATCCCAGTCAACAGTGTCATACGCCTTCTAAATATCCACCTTTAGCATGCAGCTAGGTTGAGCAATCTTCCTGTTATAGAATCGCACAAGATCTTGTGCAATTAAGATATTATGGAGTATAGATCTTCCTTCAACAAAAGCAGCCTGAGAAATATCAATAATGTCTGGTAAAACCTCGTGAAGCCTTGAGCATAGAATTTTTGTGATGGTCTTGTATATAATATTGCAACAAGCAATGGGCCGAAGATCACCCACACCAGAAGGGCTATTTACTTTAGGAATCATTGTGAGAAGAGTATTATTGATTTCACCAATAAGTTTCCCTGAAGAGAAGAAACTCTTCACAGCTGAAATAACATCATTTCCCACAATTGCCCAAGAAGCCTTAAAAACCGAGGCATTAAAGCCATCAGGCCCTGGACTTTTCGAGCCATCCATATCAAAAATCACTTTCTTGATCTCAGAATACTGACATGTGAAGAATCATCCAATCTTTTTCCTTGAGATATGACTTCAAAACTTACTTTCCCTCTACAAGGATGTTTGGAAAAGAAAGCCTCAAAATGTTGAGCAAGATACCTGCCAATATCTTCATCATTCTGGAGAAGCATGCCCTCCTTGTTTTCCAGACACAAGATTCTGTTTTGGTAATGCCTGGCTTTAATCATGGAATAGAAGAAAGCAGAATTCGTGTCTCCTTTTTTCAACCAATCTGCTTTAGTTTTTTGCTTCATCAACTTAGACGCGGCACTGAGAGAATTCTGGTAGTCTAAAGTAGCATTTTCAGCCCTTTCCAATGATAATAGATCCTCAGGATTCTGTAAGAAAGCATCCTGTGTCAAAATCATTTGATCATAGTCCTGCTGAGTCCTCAGAAAGATATCTCCAAAAGCAGATTTATGGAGTGAAGATAGAGGGCCCTTTAGACGTTTCAATTTAGAGACCAAACGAAACATTGGTGTACCTGCACAATCTTGCTTCCACACATCAGAAACAATTTATAGGACCAAAAGAGGAAGAATCTATCCATATATTGCAAAATTTGAATCTCCTCTTTGGTCTCTTAAGCTGAGAATCCAAATGAATGATCAAAGGAGAGTGGTCAGATATACCATGTGCAAGAACTTCATAATGAACAGACTCAAACTTCTCTAATCTTTCTGCATTGATCAACACTCGGTCAATACGAGAGAAAATTCGCTTATTGTGCCATGTGTATCTGTGACCAAAGTGTTTCATTTCACAAATTTGGTAATCTGATATGAAGCTCCTAAAATCAATTACCTCCTCTGCAGTAACTTGAATACCACCAATTCTATCCTCAAAGTTTAGCACATGATTAAAATCGCCAGTAATAATCCAAGGCTTATCACAATTTGTTGCAATCTTGGCCAACTCCTCCCAAAGAACCTTGCGATTGACCAAATCATTATCTCCATACACAAAAGTGATCAATAGCTCAGTAAGGCCACAACAAATTTTGCAATGGAGAAATTGATGATGAATATTAAGTACTTGGACTGAAAGACCTCCCCTCCATAACACCCAAATTCTACTTCTGCAAGTATCAAAGGCATTATGAACCAAATTCCAACCACAACACATATTATTCATGATTGTATCACAATTTTCAGCAGAAACTTTGGTTTCAAATAAACCAACAAGCTCAAATTTATTCATCTGAAGAAAATGTTTTATTCCATCCTGTTTCTTAGGGCCATTCAACCCTCTAACATTCCAAGATAAGTATTTATCCATTAGAAAATACCTTACTGGTGCAAGGAACATCAGTCCCCTCAACCATATCTAATTCAGCAATGGGAGAAAGAGTGATAGGCCACGAACCAACAATAAACTCAGTGTTGATAGAAGTGTCTGGCCTGTTGTTCCCCCTTTTAGGCACCTGCTGAGAAACCTTTTGAGAAATCTTCTGATTAGTAGGAGCATCATTCACCAATGGAGAAGGAGTTGGTTGTTTTTGCTTCCATTGCTGATTTCCATTCTTCTTCCTACATGAATCAACTCTATGCCCAAACATTTTGCAATCAGTACATTTGACAGGACGCCATTCATACTCTACCTTCTGAGTATACAGAAAGCCTTCCTCATCAATTAACGGCACAAATTCAGGAAAAGGTTTCTCAATATCCATTTTAACTAGAATTCGAGCAAATCTCATCATAGTCTTCTCCTTAGTGTATGAATCAGCCAATAAAGGAATTCCCAGAATACTTCCAATCTTACTATGGCTATCCTTACTCCAGAATTTGCAGTGTAAACCTGGTAATTTCACCCAAACAGGAATAGCAAAATCCTTGTCTGGGACTGTAGAATCACCAAGAGCCCAAGCATTCAATAAGAGGGGTTTCTTATCAAAATATACTACATGTTTAGCAAGGATTTTATCATGAGCTTGCACAGAAACAAATATGAAAATAAACGTTCCATCCTTGCTCCAGACAACTTTATCCAATCCCTCCGAGCCCCACATTCTTTTAGCAAACATCTCCATAACCGATAATGGAGGCCTAGCTCCCAAAACATAACCCAAAATGGAAGATTCCCAGAATAAAACCTCCGATTCAATATCATCAGAAGAAATTTGATGTGTACGAATACCTTCAACCTCCAAAGGAGGAATAAAGTCAAGTCTCATCGAAGCATCTTCCTCATAGCACTCTTCTGAATCCTCAGTCGAAACATGAACTTCCTCGAAATCAATACTTCCGGTGACTCAAAATCAATAGAGGTCTTTGATTTCTTGGCAGATTTGGCGGCTCTTTTCTTCCCCCGCGATCGCTCCATCGCTACAGTGCTCTAGGGCATTTTTGTTTTATATATTATATATAATATACATGCGCGTGTGTGTATGATATATAGCCTTCAGATGCTCAGTTGTGACAAACGAAGAGAAATTAAACGTTGTGTACGTATGTTGCAGAAAAGAAGAAAGGATCATCACACATTGCAGTAGTTGTTGCCGTTCCAGTAATCCTTATAGTTTTGCTGCTGTTTATTGTTTCCCTTTGTTTTCGTTATCGAAAAAGCCAAGAGCCTTCTCCCGGTAACCTTCCATCTTTTCAAAAAATTTGAAAATACATGTCCTAAGTTTCCCTAAAAGTTGCTCAAGCTTTTGCACATTTTACAGCGGAGTTGGAAGGGATCACTACTGTAGAATCATTGCAATTTGATTTTAGGACAATTAGAGCTGCCACGGTTAACTTTTCGTTGAATAATAAGCTTGGAGAAGGCGGGTTTGGTGGAGTGTACAAGGTACTCGATCGATCTTGCATTCTCAAAGTGTGATTGTTGCATATATCATTTCCACGAAATGAGAAATTTCATGTGCGCGCATTATTTGCGGATTTGTCAGGGAAGGCTTCCGGATGGACAGGAAATAGCAGTGAAAAGATTATCTACAAACTCAGGGCAGGGTATTAAGGAGTTCAAAACAGAGGTGCTTTTAGTTGCCAGACTTCAACATAAGAACTTAGTAAGGCTCCTAGGATTTTGCCTACGCAGGGATGAGAAGCTGCTTGTCTATGAACTTTTGCCTAATTCAAGCCTTGACAAACTCCTGCTTGGTAAGATTAATTTCATTAGATAATTGTCCATGCACCTCTTAGGGTTTGTTTTTTGAAAAATAAAAACAAAAAATGCTACCTGAAATTGCAGATCCAAGCAAGAATGTATCCTTAGAGTGGGAAACCCGGTACAAGATCATAGCAGGAATAGCTCGAGGGCTATTATACCTTCATGAAGATTCTAGACTGAAGGTCATCCATCGAGATTTGAAATCAAGCAATATTCTATTAGATGAAAGTATGAACCCAAAGATATCTGATTTTGGACTGGCAAAACTTGTTGGAACAAATCAAGTTCAAGCTGACACCAATAGAATTGTTGGGACATAGTAAGCATCACTTACATTTCTTTTTATTCATTACCCACCCTAGCTCATAAAGTTGCATTATCATTTAGATCGAATTCTCCGTATGATAACTATGATTGTCTGCAGTGGATATATGGCGCCTAAGTATGCAATGACAGGACGATTTTCAGTGAAATCAGACGTCTACAGTTTTGGAATAATTGTGTTGGAAATCACAAGCGGACACAAGTGTAGCTCAACTGCTTTTCCTTATGAGGAAGAAAGTCTAATTCAACGAGTAAGTGTATCGATTTGGAATAATTTTACAAGATCATAGCAGGAATAGCTAGCATTTGTTAATGCATGAATGTAGGCATGGAGGCTTTGGAACGAGGACAAAGCACTAGATATGGTGGATCCGAGACTTGGAGGTGACTTCTCGAGCATTGAAGTAGCAAAATGCATCCATATAAGTCTGCTTTGTATCCAAGAAGATCCAAACAAGAGACCAACAATGGTGCCCATCGTGTCAGCACTGAATGGCCTTCCTGTAGATCTTCCGACTCCAACACCCCCGCAGCTTGCAACCGTAGGTCATGCTTCTAACACTCAATCGTCCAATAGATTCTCAGAAAATAAGGACAGCATCACACTGCTTTATCCTCGCTAAGATGCATACCCAAAGTGAGTGATGTGTGAATCCAGTAAGTTTTAGTAATTTTTGTATTTAACAAATTCATCATAAATTGTAACAGCAGGGAATTGTAATTCAATTATTGGTGTACGAACCAAAAGAGTCACTTTATAAAAAGGAAGTAATTGGGTTACACATGATGACATGAACGACGATATCAATATATGAGAGACTACTTCAACATTATTGAAATATTCTGCTTTTTTTTTTTTTGGGCACAAAGGAAATATTCTGCTTACCTTATATATTTTTCACAATAAAATATCACAAAATTAAATAACGATTAGTTAGGTTATATTCCAGAAAGTGCTGACTTGGATTGATTTAATGTTTCGGCCATATTTTCTACTATTTTAAGATACTCTACTTTGTTGTTGTTTGAATTCTTTTATTTTACTTCACTACCAGCTATGTATTGGTTTCCAACATTAAATATTTCTTCCAATTATTATCTGTAACGCATTTCTAATGTCAAATGATTCCTGAATACTTAAAACTTAGTTAGAAACGATCAAACTAATAATAGTTTTACTTGTTCTATTTATTTTTCTACGTCATTTCGTATATAAAATTTATAGACATCTCTTTCCTTTCATTCCAAATCATTTAAACTATGCTGGATAAGCGGACCAAATTAAAAACATATATTATGGAAGTCATCATAATTGATTGATAATGAAAGCAAAGCAAGGAATTAGCCTAGAATTATACATTTGTGCTAATAGTAGTAACGAGTAACATCTATTTTGGTTATAAATAAGTCCTGTTCGATCAAGGATCAGCTATAGAAAGCTAATCACAAGCAATATATTTGATCTTCACAAGATCATGGCGGGAACTTTTAGCCTAAAAATGTTGGTAATTTTTATTGCCATTTCATCTTTCCTGGGCATGACCATCAATGCTCAAGTAAACTATATCGATGACTCTTGCTATGATGTGTATGGCACATATGACTCTTTGATGAGCAACTACGGAACCAACATCAATAACGCATTATCCCAGCTGACATCGATGGCATCGACCACATATTTCAACAAGTACACAACCGGGTCGGGCCAAGATCAAGTTTATGCCCTATACTCATGTCGATATGATCTCCCCCCAGAACTTTGCCAGAAATGTGTTTCAGATGCTTCCAGCAACATCACCTTCCGTTGCTTCTCCAGTGTAGAGGCCATTATATGGTACCAAGAGTGCACTCTACATTATTCGAATCGGACAATCTTTGGCCTCCAAGAATCTCTCCCAATGGCATACATGTACATCGACACGGGTGATGGTGACTACCAATTCAATCAAACCCTGGGTGGTGTCCTTAGTAACCTTATTGACCAGGTAACCTTGGGGTCTTATACCAGCCAACCCCATTATTTTGCATCAACCAAGACCAAATATACGTCCCATGACAAAATTTATGCCATTGCCCAATGCAATCCGGATATTACCTCTTTCGAATGCAACAAATGTTTACAAAGTGCGTATAGTGACTTCACCAGCAAGGTAGCTGGGGCTGTACTGGGGCAGATGTTCACGCCAAGTTGCATGTTAAGCTATAAGATTTCTAGTAACAACCTCAAGGCTCCCTGGAGTTTCACATCAACAGGTATGCTTCTGAATTCATGTCATTTGAAGTTTGAACTCATGCGGGCCTTCTCTTATTACTAAAAATTACAAAATACCACTAAAATGGTCTCATATTTTGGTGTAATAATTTTAAGGGCCACATTTTATAATAAATAATTGTTGGGCGACATTATTTTTGATGTAAATATTTTGAGGTGACATTCCGGCCAATTTCCGACTAAAAATGGCGCAAAGCGATGGGTTTTATGTTTAGGCGTGTTTTAAATTGAAATCTATACTTAACTCTAACATATACAAGTCAATCTGTTAACATAATAAACACGGCTAAACATAAAAACTCACTATTTTGTGCTATTTTTAGCCAGAAATTGGCCGGAATGTCACCCCTAAATATTTACATCAAAAATAATGTCACTCAATAATTATTTATCATAAAATAAGACCTTTAAAATTACTACATCAAAATATGAGGCTTCTTTAGTTGTTAACCTACTTCTTGGATTTCCAACTTATATCGTGAGGGACTTCATGGTATATCATATAACGTAACTAATATCGATGGGGCTAGATATATAGCCTATAGAGTCGGCTACAATTAGTGCCTTACTTGAACGTAACTAAAAAAAAGTAACATAACTAGTTAAATTGAGATGGTTCCACAACCACATGATACTGGAGCCATTGTAAGCATTATGTCTTCCGTATCATTCTAAAACAGACGAAGACAAATTAGGTGCTACAAGATTAATAGATTACATTTTAATTTCAAGTAAAACAATAGTTGCTTCTTTTGTTTTATGGTTCGTATTAAAAACAAAAGTCATTCCTAGGTATGAGCATACGGATCTTTTTAAGGTAATGAAAATGGAGGTGGAATTTGAGCCTGAATCTGTACTATCAACTCTCAAAATGTCACGTTTTGGATTGATAAGACAATTAATCCTTCTCAAAAAATTACTTAGAGGTACCCTAATTTTTGAAGAAACAATTTTTTGGTACCCTAACTTTTCAAAACTAATTTTGGGGTACCCTAACTTTTAAGATTAGAAATTACTAGGTGAATTTCCGGCGAAACTCCGATTGATTCAAATCATTTTTGTCCACGAAAACAAAGGGCATTTTCATCCACAAAAACACTTAATCAATTTCACACCTAAAACTCACCGTTGAATTCAAATAATTGGCCGAAAATTCACCTAACTATTTCTAATTCTAAAAGTTAGGGTACCCCAAAATTGGTTTTTAAAAGTTGGGTACCAGAAAAACATTTCACCAAAAGTTAGGGTACCCCTAACTAATTTTTTGAATCTTTCTTGATCAATAATTTATGAAGTATGGTCAAATTCTCCAGGTTTGCTATTTTTATTTCATTTTTGATGTCAAAATTCCCCGACATTGACCTTTTTATTTTTCAAATTATACTACATGGGAAACTACTAATGTTTCAATTTATTTTGAAATCTGCTTCGGTAAAAAGGGGGGAAAAAAAAGAAAATATGTCAGTTTTACTAACTATATAATACTGTTAAGAAAGAAGAATAATATTTTGCCAATATTTGTGGCTAGATTTTAGCCCTGATATTATTTTTGTCGTCTTTTACCAATGCAGGAATTCGGATGCATGGTTCGATTCTGGTGATTTTTTCATTCATGTTGATGTTGCTTATTTAGCTTTGCCTCAAGAACTGCATAAGCTATGTTTGTTTTAAAAAAAAAAAATTATGAACGTGTGTTTCTGAATGGACATACAATAATAAAGTATTTATATATTTTATTGTTCAATATTGTAAATATCGAGGTTTGGGCTTGGGATTCATTTGAAGCTGAGCAAATCACCTGTAAAGTTTGGATCAAATCGTTTGATTAAAAATATGCATATTTTGAGCCATACAATGCAAATTAGACGATGTACGCTGGTTGAGACCAGACTAAGAGAATCCAATTCACTCACCACATGGGCCAACCTCTGCTAGTCCCTCATTTATGTATTACAAGGCATCTTGGTTGAATTCTCCAATGATGTGGCTGAACGTAACTTACTTGCTGATCTTGAAGATTCCATCCTTGAGGCTTCAAAGGGTAAAGCTAGGGATAAGAGAAAACATAATATGTTGATGAAATCTAAGTGGCAGCTTATTAGAGAACGACTTCTAAAGCGAATAAAACAGAATATGTTTGTGGCCAAAAGGATGGTCATAAGGTTAGGATGACCAAATGTGGAAACTGCTGGGGCCCTTGGGGGGGGGGGGTGGGATGAATATGTTTGTTTACAGAGTTCTGCACTTACAGACACAAGGACGTTAATAACACTCGAATGAACTGAATAATACTTCTTTATTAGATAAACGTTGAGGTACAAGAGAAATAGAGGAGATTAGGGAACTCAGCAGAATCAGGACAGTGAGGTCCTTGATGACTGCTTACAAGGGCAGAAACTGAGATTCGGTTTCTGTTGAGGGGCCTCACAGACGAGGCTTGTGATGAGGGGCCTCACAGATGAGACAGAGAGAAGGGACCTCACAGACAAGGCTTGTGATGAGGGGCCTCACAGATGAGGCAGAGAGGAGGGACCTCACATACGTGGCAGAGAAGAGGGGCCTCACAGATAAGGTAGAGAAGAGGGGCCTCACAGATGAGACAGAGAAGAACATGACGGATTACAAGGGATATCAAACTCACAAAGCCTTAGTACTTCAAGGCTTTGCTACACAATGCCTCACCAACATATTTGGCTACATCACTCATCAAGATCCTTGATTACACCTCACCAGAAGTACCTTACTGGCTACATAACTTTCCAAGGACTCATTGGCTACACTCAGAATCTCACCAGATTTCCTACACTCGATTACTTGCTTGGAACCAACTGCTTGAGAGAGAGAGACAACCAAGCTTTATATAGATGCTTGAGGCTCCAATACAACGGCTATTTTGAAGTTTCCTTAGTTGGTGATCTTTTCCATAATTGCTTGATCTTCTATCTTCTTTCTTTTGGCATCTTCAATCTTTGCTCAATCAAGACATAATCTGCGAGAATATATATTAGAATAAATATATGTAATCTTGGATAATATTCTGAAGATAAGATAGAGATTTCAAGATACTTCCTTAATTTGTTCTTTCAAACAAAACTTTCTGGGCATTATGGAGGTCCTTCGTGCTGAGCATTGTGGATGTCCTCGTTGTTGATATTGTGAAGGGCATCACAGTTTCTACTAGAACAGTTTGGAAGTTGACAGTCTTGATAATATTGATGCCAAGATAGATCGTATGGCTGGGATTATTGGCAATGATATAGGCATGCGATTGCTCGATGATCCACCAAACTGAAGTTATTAATCTTTTAGCTACGTGATTGAGCTGTGATGGTTTTTTAGCTGTTGTGGGTGCGAACGTCCTTGCTATGTTATTTACGTTTAGTAGTGTTTGGTTGTTACCTTTTTCTCTTACAGTTGGTTGCTGTTGTTTTTTGCAGTTTGCTGTACTCCATAAACTTTTAAGTTTTTTGGCTATTAACAATCGAAAAAAGGCCCTTTAAACAACATTTTTCATAATATTTGTTCTTTTAAAATCTTAATTACATATTCCAGCTTCTTCTTTATTTTCAAATCACACTAGTATTCTTTCTCAAGCACTGTTAGTGAAAAACATATTACCTACCTTGTCGTAATAACCCAACTTAATTAGACTTTAATCTTAGATCTTAATCCGAGTTAGTTTATAAAAATCTTGCTTTTGTTTCACTCTGTTATTTAATCTTGGCTGTACAAGTGTGTTTTGCAAGACACGAGTGTCGCAACGACCCATATTACTAATAATGATTCATATTACTACTCTATCGTTTTTATTATAAGTTTTCTTTATCTGTCATAACTAGGGTGAGCGGGACCGGGATCCCGGTGTTTTTCGGAGGTCCCGGTCCCGGTCCCGGTTGTAACCGGGAGCAAAGTTTTGCTCCCGCTCCCGCTCCCGGTTGTGACCGGGAAATTGACCGGAAAATTTTTAGTCCCGGTTTCCTTTTTTTTCAACCAATTATTTTAATTTATTTAAATTAACAATCAACATAGATTATATAAATTTTCTTTAATTTAGCAAATGTGAGTGTCGATTTGTTTACGTAGCCACTTTTTCCCATATTAAAATTACGCAATATTTAATACATAACATTTTTTCCGAAAAAATCTGCTAAGTTCGAAATAGTGATAAATAAATAAATCTAAAGAGCGAACACAAATTAAATTAAACAAATTAATCAATCATCATGAAGCCACTTGATTTATTATTTTTATTATTCTAATTATTATTATTATTATTATTATTATTATATATATATATATATATATATATAAACCGGGAATCGGGACCGGGACCGGGAAATGAGGTTAAGTCCCACTCCCGGTCCCGTTGTTGACCGGGACTTTAATTTTAGTCCCGCTCCCGGTCCCGCTCCCACCGGGAACGGGATTTTGGGACCGGGACTTGACCGGGACCGGGACCGGACCGGGATTCCCGAAATTTTTGCTCACCCCTAGTCATAACCCTAGTTTAAACAACCTTTAAAAATATCTACTTTCAAATTTTTGTTCTTATCATGGGGAGTACTGCAAATTTTAACCTGAGACTCTGATTTTAGCAATTGGATTAAAGGAAAGGTAGTACTAATAATAAGAAGAATAATAAGAATAAAAATAAAAGAGTTAAAAGAAGAAGGTAAAAAGGGGATAATTGAGTTTTATGTTGAAAAGAAAAGGGGCATGCAGCAATATCACACTCTCATCTCTTCTTCTCTCTCTTCCTCACCACTTGCCTCCTTGCCTGTCGCCCCACCACTACCGGCGAGGCTGCCAGAGCGCCGCCTGGACATTGGCAGCAACTGATATCTCCTTCTGCATCCCAATGCTCTTTCTCTTATTTCCCCAAATTTGAGGTAACAACCTAACTTTTGTAAATTTTTCAAATCTGAAATTTTTATGTTTTGATTGTTAAATTGTCGCTCTTAATTACCAATTTGGGTTATAAGCATGATTTAAGCGTAGTTTGACATTGGTGTAATGATCGATGATGGGTATGTGTAGGGCCCGCGGCCCGGAGGGCACGGTCCCCCACGGAGGGTCGATTCGACGTAGGGTTGCTTATTTTTAAAGGGACGAATTTAAGATTTTTGGCTTTTCGAGGGTTATTTCTGAAATTTGGCGAAAAGAAAGAGAAAAAAAAAAAATCGACCTATGAGAGCGGATCCGCGGATCCGCACCGTTGGGCGAAACAAACCCTTTTTACAAAAGAAGGATGAAAAAGAGAGAACACCGGCCTAAATAGGCCGGATCCATGTGGATCGACTCATTTGGGTCAGGGCTTCTCTTTTCTCCTTTCCGACTTTTAGAAAAAGTGAAAACAAAGAAACTAAAAAAACGGGAGGAGTCGCCAGTTAATTTTAAAAGTAAAATTAACAAAACTTAAATTTTTATGACTCTGGTCTCGAACCAAAAGAACGGGTCCGGGGGTAAAGGTGTCGGTGTAGGGGATGCCCTGCGCACCATGGCGGCCTTTACTAGGTCGGGTTCACATTAGACAATAAAATAAAGAAAGTTGTCACGAACTTGATTTAAAATGTCATGCAATTAATAATAAAATTACGAAGTTCAGCATATATGAACACAAGATAAAAAAAACTAAAAATTACAGCGGGCGGGGGCTAATCGACTACATCATTACACCTTTTGGGAAAAACGAAATGAAACAAAAGAGGAGTGGCGGGTTATACCCAAATCCGCGCAAGTTCTGATGGATACGGGCCAGAAATTGTTGAATCCGCGCGAGCCTGGGTCGGGTGTGCCGGAATCTGCGTGGACCTGAAGTGGCCGAGAAGCCCAACCGGTGAAATCCGCGCGGATTTCACCAACTTTCACCAGAATCAAGTTTTTTGGGAAAAATTCGAGTTCGCCTGAAAACTCCCCCCGGGATCAAAATTGCCAACCCCAAAATCGGATCCGCGCGGATCCTTTAATAGATACCGAAAATCGCGGCTTTAAGCGGATACGTTGCTTGGAAATCCGCAACTCTCACAGAACCGCCGTCAGTTACTTGACCAACCGACGAAAAAACTCCCTGCGGTTACCTGACTGAATCCGCGCGGATTTTGTGTTGACCCGGCATCGGATCCGCGTGGATTCCCGCATTGACATGTGACTGGATCCGCGCCAATCTCCTTTTTTGGCCCAAACTTAACAAATCCGCGCGGATTCTCCATCCGGGCCAAAAATATGAAATCCGCGCGGATTTTCCTTCCGGGCCAAAAATATGAAATCCGCGCGGATTTTCCTTCCGGGCCAAAAATATGAAATCCGCGCGGATTTTCCTTCCGGGCCAAAATATGAAATCCGCGCCAACTCCCGTTTTTGGCCCAAAATCATCAAGTCCACGCCGACCCAAAGAATTTGGGCCGGGTCCGAATTTGGCCTAAATCCGCGTGAATCTTCATATTTGGGCTGGTTCTGGTATCGACTTAAATCCGCGAGCTTCGTTATCTCGCCCCGGGTTAGTGAAAATCATCGACCCATTTTCGTGTCACAGATAGCCCCACTTGGTCGAGTCTGAGTAAGACGAAAGTCAAAGTATACTTTTGTAGCCAACTGGAGGTAGTCCGAATTGTTGACTTGATTGCTGAAGGTCGTCCAAGCTGATTAATCCAAGGGTAGCTTGGACTTCTGACCGGAGGTAGTCCGATGCTGATTTGTCTGCTGGATGTCGTCCAGGCTTTTGAATATTCAAGGGTAGCTTGAATACGAGAATTCGTGTCGATCTGTTGCTAGCTTTGGTGCTGGATATTGTCCAGGCTTTGATGAACTTTTTGGGGATAGCCCGAACACTTCAATGACATGTGGAAGTAGTCCACCTGAGATTGCTGGAAATCGTCCAGTCTTTGATGATTTTCCCGGGAGTAGCCCGAAAAATATTGAAGGATTGGTACCTACAAGAGGACAACGAAACTTATAAGTATCAAAGAAAAGTCAAAACGCGGGGTCGCCTCCCTTGGAAAATGATATACATTTTTCTCTTTAAGTATAAATGAGGATAGTGGAAAAAATCCTGCTAGCCAATGAGAAAACTCCTGTCATGGATGGGGTTGACGAGAACTCCGGTTCCAACTTGATGATGGAGGATCGGCGCTGGATGGAGTTGGCAAAGCTTTGTTTAAGACTAGATAAGCTTGCCATATTTGTGCAAGATCTTGCTTAAGCTCATTTGAGCCTGTCATATTCGATGACAGAATCCGCAAGGAATCCAGGAGTCCGGCTTGATAACTTAATCTGCGAGGGACCCGACGAAGAATTCGCGGATTGACGAAGCATCCCGATGAATTAGGAGAGTCACTTTTTAGCTGGTTCGTCCTCTAACTCCTTACATGATGATCCTGAGTCAAATCATTGGCTCGTGTTGACGTTTAGTAAAACCTTTAGAGATTTCTACTTTGGGATCAACAAGGACTTGAAACTCCCCATTATGCTTCATTTGGTGAAGTTACGAAATTCTGCGAGAGCTTTGCACCCAATTAGAGCCAGTTGAAGATATGCTCTCGTTTGAAGTCTTGCTCTAATCGCTAAAGTTAGCGAGATGTTCGGTGTAAGTTTCACCATCTTGTTGGGCTTAACCCAAAATGAAAAAGAGTTTTGGGATATGCCTTGCAAGATTTCACGCTGCTATCATTTCATTGATCATGAAAGTGGGAACTTTGGCGATCGCGTTGATCAGACAGCTACCAGCTCTTGAGTTCGGCAGTGATAAATTGGATCTCCATTGATGAACACCGAGAGCATGTATAATGCTTAGACCGTTCATTTATCTTTTAAAAAGGAAAGAAAAGACTCTATGATGTTAATGCACTTATGCAGACTCTTTTAATCTATGATGATGCAAGACACACATGCAATGCATAAGAAAGTCTAAGTATTGAGCTGTGGTCGATGACTCTTGAAATATCAGGATGCTTTAAATGGTGAGAACCAAAATCTGACAAGCATTTTTAACTTGTAAACCCGGCTTCGAGCCCTCCTTCAAATATGTGATGAATCTAATCCATGAGAATTGATATCTTGAAGCACTCTAGTTATGAATCTCGAGGGAACCTCGAGAGCTTAGATCAACATGGAGTCTGTCGAGACTTCGGTCAGACATAAATAATCGATGAGAAAAGAGGTTCGAGTTCAAAAATTCTGCTTTAACCTGCTCGAGCATGACCCGGAAACTGGATAATATCCTTTTGACAGATCACTTGAAAGATGATTTGTTCAATTATTTGAGCCGGACTTCAAAAAGCTTCCTACGTATCCACTTTATGAGTGGAATCAGGTCGTCGTAGTTCAAAATGGTAATGTAAGTATTTAGTTGCTGACTTAATAAGTCAGTGGCTAATAACTTGGGGGTAGTTGCTGGTTCTGATCACCAGTTGCTATATTTGACATTGTCTTTAAGACATTGACTTTCCATGGTTTGCCCAGTTTTCTGAAGCTTCATGAACGATCAATCTGCCCCGTAAGGGATCATAGGGACTTGGCCTGCGAAGAACATGCTTAAAAAAAGTTGTTCTTATGTTAAGTGTTGCTAGCAGAGTTGATGATGAACATTTGCTCTTGAAAATCCGCGAAGATTCAGCCTTACAAAAATCTGCTAGGACTTTTCTGCAGCTATAACTTATCACCCCTGAATAGTAGAGTTTGATCTTGCTATCCCATGAAATATGAAGGAAAGTGACAAGACTGACGTGTAATTTCCACGAGAAGAGACGAGAACGAAATGCCCGCTCTTAGGCACCCTAGATTGACTGCTAAAAGGTTAACCCTGGATGCAACTGGTAATGATCAGGAAATCTAAGCCAAAATGAATTATATCCTGACAGCCCCCAATTGAAAAAGAAAACAGAGGGAAAGAGAAAGCCCCCAGTTCGCAAGGAAGACAGAGGGAAACAGAAAGCCCCCAATTCGAAAAGAAGACATACAAAGGGGAAGAGAAAGTCCCCAGGGTCCATGAAGAAAGGCCATGAAGAAAAGAAGGTGCGAGACTTTACGAGCAAGTTTAATCAACAGCAGAAAAGACCTTATATTACATGTAAATAAGACCGATGAGGATGAGGTGCATAAGGTCAAAATCATGTCAAAACAAACTCTATTTCAATACCATGAGCATAAGACCAAGACACGGCCGACTCTATGTTATACCCCTAAACAATCATGTATCACCTTAGCAATTGATGAGCTAGTGAAGCTAGTAGATCCTCACTTTAGGTAAAGGGGAACACTCCTCTCAATATGAGGGTTCACTCATACTCATTCCAATGCATACAACTGCCATAAGCTTGGCAAGACTCTCAACCCTTCATCACTGAGGACAACATGCAAAAATACTAATCATGACGACTTTTAAAAGGTTGTAATGGGGTTCAGGCTAAGGTAAGGAGGGAAATCATTTGGAAAATGTGGAGCTAATTAGCCAAGTACCTAAGGAGCAACAACATTTCCATTACACGCAATACAATACCTCCACACTGAACCTTAAACGAACACAAAACATCCATAACAAAAGAAAACCGGGATAGAGTACCACATACAAACCAAAACCCAAAATTAAAACAAAACTTCTCTCTCTTTTTTTCTTTTTCTTTCTTTTCTTTTTTTTTGCTTTTTCTTTTTTTCTGTTCCTTTTCTTTTTTTTTTCGTTTTGCTTCTTTTGTTTTATTATGAATTCCTAGTTTTTGAACTCTTTTTTTTTTAATGAATAGCATGAAAATCTAAAGAGCAACTCAAATCCCGGTAGTCACAAGTTATAACCTCTGAGAATAAAAATGATAGAAAGGATATTCAACAATGTACTTCCCTTGTAGCAACAAACCAACTATTCACTCTCAACAATCGACCACGAAACTGCCTCATACAACTGAACTGTTGCTCATTCTATCTTGGCTAAAGGTAGGAAATTATGTGCACTTATAGGGTAAACAACAAGACAGGAAAAAGGGTTAGCAAGGGCTTGCAAAAAGAGGTTAAAATGTCAGGTGGCCATTTGGCTATGTAGCTAACAAAAGGATGCCTCAATCATATTAACACAATGCATATGCCAAATGTGATTTTAAGGAATGTCAAGCCAAGTTCTAGAGATGCACACATGAAAGAGTTACACACAAAAAGAAAATGAGACTATATATATAATAAATAGTCTATGAAGGCTTAAAATCTCACGGGTTATTCTACTAGCTCAAAAGATAAACAATTACTAAAATTCAACAATCATGCAAGAAGTACTCAAGAATGAAAGGCTTGCACAAGGGCAGTACAACTCAGAGCATTTCGACTGGATAATTGCTTCGACCTAGACATCTTGTTCAATGTAACATCTCCAAACTCTGTGACGCTTGTAGAATCACCGGCCTCCCAACTTCAGAGTATTTTCCATTGGCGCATCCTTTTCTTGAAAGTTGTTCTAGTGCTTCAGCACATGGAGTGTTTCCCTTGCTAGGCCGGAAGTTTGCTTGTTAGTATAAGTATTCTTCCAGCCCCCAGTTAGCCAGTTCACTTTCGATTTTGATTCCAGCCAATCTTAGTGATGCATAGTCCTTAATGGGTTGAAACCTTAGATGGGTGTTGTACAAGGGTTGTAAGCCTTGCACAAGCATATCTACTTGATGTTCTTCAGAAGGGCGATCTACCATTTGAGCTGCTTTTGCCCTCCATCGAGCGTAGTAGTCAGAGAATGTCTCTTCTTCTCCTTGCTTCATGAGCTCCATGTCCCTTAAAGTGACGGGCATGTCAACATTGTAGGAGTATTGGTGTAAGAACTCCTTGCAAAGTGTGTTCCATCGTGAGGTCTTAGTAGGACTGAGTGTGTTATACCACTTCATAACGTCCGGGCCTAAAGTCCAAGGAAAGATAATATGGTAAATCTCCTCCTCAACTCCTTTTAACGCCATAGCCCCGTAAAATTCCGCACATGTTGATATGGGTTCTCGCATACCATGAAATTTGATATCGTGCATGTCGAATTTAGGGGGAAGTCTACCCCGGGGAACAGGTGTGAAACCTATGTCGTCCATAAACTGGTTGTTGAAGAGAGTGGATTCTTTCAACATCTGTTCAATACGGTCTAGTCTCGAGTTCGAACCCTCGTGGACCGACCCGTCCTTCTCCTTTCTTGATTGCTCAACTTCACCCGTAGGGGGATTCTTCAAATTTGAATTCTTCGCCTCCTCCATGGCATGAATGATGTCATCAATTCTCTGATTCTGTGCCTCTAACTGAGCATTCATAGTGACTTGCATGTTCAGAATTATGTTGGTCAGCTGCTCTATTTCAGTATTTGGAGGAGGTGGTGGAGGAGGCACCGATCCCTCCTCTGGATCACTATCCCGGTGACTTCCAGAATGATCTGACATTGTTTCAGGTGGGTCAATTGCCTAAGACTCAACTCCTGCTTCAGATGCTTCCTCGTCAATTGCCTTCGGTGACGCACGACCCTCGTTACCGTTGTAGTAGACGTTAAAAGCTTCTAACCAGTCTATCTCGTCCCTTTGATATACCCAAAACCAACCAATTCTGTTCGGGAAGATGAAGGAATTCAGGACTCAGCTCAACACCGACTGACAAGACACGATGCATGTTATGGATGAAGAATTTTATTTGTACCCCGAATGACTGAACTAAAGCTCAAAATCATATGCGAAGCATAAATAAAACTCTTATGCAAATGCAGACTCGACCTGAAATGACATATTTAGACCTTATCGGGCCGAATCCAAAGAAAGAACTCAGGCCTCACATATGGGCTAAACATATCAATTCTAGCAGATTAAACTAACTAAAAAGCCCATTTGGACCACACAAGGGTAGGCCCACTCACAAAATCCGTGAGGATCCCATGAGGCCCAACAACCTTGTACGAGCCAAATGATCTTCCGACCCAAGATGAAAAGACTTTATGCACATGGAAACACAAACTAAAAAAACCTGAAACCACCTCAACTTAAGCCCGGCAGCTACCGAGCTCTCTGGGATCTGCGCGGATTCCAGGGGTTTTGGCCAATCGATCTCGCGGATTTCTGGCTCGAGCCACCACAACCTAAATCCAGGTGGAACACAAGAACGAGGGAAAAAAAAACAATGATTTGGACCACCACGCACAAATACACGGACCACCTAATTTAGGCACATCGGTGTGAGCTCACGAAATCCGCGGATTTACGGGCTCGAGCTCTCTGCCGGGCCTAAACCAGGCTAAACACAAAAACGAGAAAAAGAGAACTGGAAGGATTTGGACCACACATGACCCGGCCCAGCCAGGAATCCGCGCGGATTCCCTGGGCTTGAGTCCTGTGTGGGCCAAATCCTGAACCCAAAAACTGACTCCCCTAATTTGGGCCTGTCAGTGGCCGAGCACCCCAGAAATCCGCGCGGATTTCTGGGCTTAGGCCTACTGCCGGACCTAAACCAGGGTCAGACACAAAAAACAAAAAACGAGAAAAAGAGAAAAAGAAACTTTTTTTTTATTTTTTCTAAGCACTACTGCATGGTCTCGGGTTCGAGGATAGGGAAGAACACATAGCATGCAAAGTGCAGTTCAACCTAGCCAAAGTTCTACATTTGGAGTTTATAGGTCAGTTTATCCCTGCCTCCTAACTCGTGTCCCGGGTATTTGGCCTCCATGGGGTGCATGGAAGGTTAATACCCCCGGGTTGCTCCCTTTAATCGTGTGGATTAAGGAGTATTGCACGAGGGGGAAAAACAACCACCGGCTCGGTGAAGGTCTAAGTGGACCCACCTGAGTTGAATGGTTAAAGTTTTCCCGAAATGGTAAATAAAGGTTTTCCTAAACGGTACCTATTGTGCCCGACGAAAGGGGAAGGCCCGTATAATGCAACATGCCTAAAAAAAAAAACAACTTTTTTTTTTTTTTTAAAAAAAAAAAATGAAAACCCGACTTTTCAAGTTTTACCCTCTTATAAGTCCCCAGTGGAGTCGCCACTGTAGGGCCCGCGGCCCGGAGGGCACGGTCCCCCACGGAGGGTCGATTCGACGTAGGGTTGCTTATTTTTAAAGGGACGAATTTAAGATTTTTGGCTTTTCGAGGGTTATTTCAAATTTGGCGAAAGAAAGAAAAAGCGAAAAAGAAATCGACCTATGAGCCGGATCCGCGCGGATCCGTGCACCGTTTGGGCCGAAACAAACCCTTTTTTACAAAACAGAAGGATGAAAAAAAGAGAGAAAACCGGCCTAAATAGGCCCGGATCCGCGCGGATTCTGGACTCATTTGGGTCAGGGCTTCTCTTTTCTCCTTTCCGACTTTTAGAAAAAGTGAAAACAAAAAAAAACTAAAAAAACGGGAGGAGTCGCCAGTTAATTTTAAAAGTAAAATTAACAAAACTTAAATTTTTATGACTCCGGTCTCGAACCAAAAGAACGGGTCCGGGGGTAAAGGTGTCGGTGTAGGGGGATGCCCTTGCACCGCCCGCCGAAGCGGCCTTTACTAGGTCGGGTTCACATTAGACAATAAAATAAAGAAAAGTTGTCACGAACTTGATTTAAAATGTCATGCAATTAATAATAAAATTACGAAGTTCAGCATATAATGAACACAAGATAAAAAAAAAACTAAAAATTACAGCGGGCGGGGGCTAATCGACTACATCATTACACCTTTTGGGAAAAACGAAATGAAACAAAAAGAGGAGTGGCGGGTTATACCCAAATCCGCGCAAGTTCTGATGGATACGGGCCAGAAATTGGTGAATCCGCGCGAGCCTGGGTCGGGTGTGCCGGAATCTGCGTGGACCTGAAGTGGCCGAGAAGCCCAACCGGTGAAATCCGCGCGGATTTCACCAACTTTCACCGGAATCAAGTTTTTTAGGAAAAATTCGAGTTCGCCTGAAAACTCCCCCCGGGATCAAAATTGCCAACCCCAAAATCGGATCCGCGCGGATCCTTTAATAGATACCGAAAATCGGCAGTTGGCGGCAGTTTACAGCGGTTGCCGGAAATCCGCGCAACTCCTGCTGTAACCGTCAGCAGTTACTTGACCAACCGACGAAAAAAAACTCCCTGCGGTTACCTGACTGAATCCGCGCGGATTTTGTGTTGACCCGGCATCGGATCCGCGTGGATTCCCGCATTGACCTGTGACTGGATCCGCGCCAATCTCCTTTTTTGGCCCAAACTTAACAAATCCGCGCGGATTCTCCATCCGGGCCAAAAATATGAAATCCGCGCGGATTTTCCTTCCGGGCCAAAAATATGAAATCCGCGCGGATTTTCCTTCCGGGCCAAAAATATGAAATCCGCGCGGATTTTCCTTCCGGGCCAAAATATGAAATCCGCGCCAACTCCCGTTTTTGGCCCAAAATCATCAAGTCCACGCCGACCCAAAGAATTTGGGCCGGGTCCGAATTTGGCCTAAATCCGCGTGAACCTTCATATTTGGGCTGGTTCTGGTATCGGCTTAAATCCGCGCGAGCTTCGTTATCTCGTCCCCCGGGTTAGGCTGAAAATCTGTCTGACCCATTTTCGGTGTCTACAGTATGATTTGGGAAAGTGTTGTGCATGGGCGGATTTGTATAATGTCCAGGGGTGTTCATGGACACCCCAAACGCAGAAAAAAATTTTAAAAACCAATTATACACTGGGAGGATATTTTATATCTATGTTGAGTGGACACACTAAATAAAGGCCCAAAATATCAGTAAGGGTGTCCAATTTGATGGTTCGATGTGTGGGGCGTCGGAGGTGGGTTTAGGAAGGTGGCAGCGGCGACCTGCGGCGCGGCAGCAGGGAAAACGGCGAGAGGGCTGGGTCGCTTATGTTGGGTTCGGTAGGGCAGCAAGTGGTCGATTGTTTGGAAATGAGAAGAACAGAAGGAAACTCGTTTTCTCGATAATTGTTTACCGTGCGGCGAACTGGTTCCGTCGGAGGGTCCGTCGCAAGGTCCATTTTTTGCCAACTTAGCCTAATTTTAAGATGAACCGAGCGACATACATTTTTTCGTCGCAATTTCGGTCGCATTATGGCAAGTTTTTAGTAGTGCATATCTTTGATAGCCAATCAAAAACAATGACATACATAATCAAAGGATAAATAAAATGCATTCAAACTAGATTAATAATTGCTCAATCCAACAAAAATCAATTCATGATATCAATCCAAACTAAACAAAACTACTCACTATTCATGATTAAACTACAAACACATAAAAATCTAAACTAGAAAGCATGGAAAATCTATAAGAATGAGAAATAAACCGAGTATGGAATCGATCCTCGCTCGAATGATGAACCGCAGGGACTTGCTCCTCCACTTTAATAGGAAACTTGAAATCAATCTTCAAAACTCAACAATATCTCTTGATTCTTGCTCTAACAATGGAACTGGATGGAATATGGATGAAGAAGGTGATGAATGTGGCAATGAAGGATGATTATTGCTGGCATGAATGATCAACAAAACAGTCAGAACTTCGGAATCATCAATTATATAGCAATAATGGGACTTAAAACGTCATTTTGTAATAAACTGGGTCCAACATGGTCCGTGCTAGGTCAACACGGTCCGTGTTGAACCCAACATGACCCGTATCTGACACGAATTGAAATACAATAAATTTTAGAAATTTGAAGAGTCTTCCACTGTGATGTAAGTGTCGGCGATGGTCCGACACTGTCGAGAACCTCAAAAAACGTGGCTTGTACCTCCGACACTTTCGACCACGCTCGACAAGCACGCTATCGTGTCTGGCTCCGGTGATTTGTTCGTCTATTCTCTGGCGACTTAGTCGACAACCGAAACCAAAAGAAGTATCTGCTCAATTTCTCAAACGAAACCCTAAAACTCCCCCCTTTTGCTTCAAGATTGTGTTCTCTCACTCCATATCTCTGATAAAATCTTCAGCAAGCATATCGAGTACTCGTAAGGGAAAAAATTGGAATTGCCAAAAGTGATCCCTTGAATATAGCGTCTTCATAAATGCAGTATCTATTTTTTCTTTTTTTTTCCTCACACGTGTGGCTCTTTTTGGAGGGGGTATAGTGGTTTTGATCACGTCCGTTGGATCTTAGATGGATGGCCACGATCTTTCCTTCCTACCTAAAGTTCTTTCCTACTGGATCCATTCCCAATAACAATTAGTTCCCCAAATAGTTATTTTACTATAAATACACACACACACACACACACACACACACACATATATATATATAATTTAATGTAAAAGTGATGTGTTACAAACTATAGTAAGATAAACGAAACAAAGAACAAGTCATACACAAAACATTATTGTAAATATTTTAATAATTAAATAAAAATAAAATAAAATTTTATAGAGAAAATGTAAAACAATTCAACATTACTATATAAAATCCTAATCATAAAAAAATTTACAATTACTTTATTTATAAACAAAAGTTTTATTTTCTAGTGAATCTTCAGTTGAAACATAAATATTTTTATATATTAATTTATATAAATGAAAGCTAGTGACATTTTTTTCTATTTTAATTGATGGTATTGGCATTTTTTACTTTTTGGAAAAGTTGAGTGTCATTTTTGACATTTTTGGAATGTTGAGTGACACTTTTGTCCAAACAATCTTTGGACTGGTTCCTAACCTACTGTATATAGTAGGTTTCAGTGGCATTTTTTACTATTTTGGAAAGTCGAGTGACAATAATGACAGTTTAGAAAGATCAGTGACATTTTTGATTATTTTGAAAAGTTCAGTGGCATTTTTATTTAGACACTCTGGAGGTCTACCTACCTAATAAGTAGTAACTATAACTTGTCTGTTATTTTGTTTTTCTTTTATTCCTACTTTGTTTATTTTTCATTTATACATCTAAATAAAAAAAGTGTGAGAACTGAGAAGACTAGCAAGATAAAACAAGGTATACTTATGAACAAACAGAAGATTAGGGCGTTTTGAAGGGTATTGGTCTTTTCTATACCTGGACCCTATTCTTTTGGCACGTTATGTAAAATTTTATCTTATTTTATTTTACCCACTAACTACTAAAATAATAGAGTTATACTTTTAAATAATTTATATTTGAAATTTTGTATTAAATTCACAAAATTTATTTAAAAATTTAAAAAATAAGCGACGTAATATTTATCTCCACTTTTTTCTTACTTAACCTTACTTTACCTTTATCTTACCTGCACATCCCTCCACTTGAAAAAAAAAAATCCCTAAAATGCTCTCTCGCGCCAAAGAAAACAGAGGAAGGAAGAGAAATATACGGCATGAGCCTTGGTGTGAGGCTGCCAGCTCCAAGTCAACCTTCCTTTGTCATCCTAAAACCAAATTGAAAACAGAGAAGTTGACATATTATTGGTACCTATAACTATAAGCGGCAATTTTTATATTACAATCAATAGAAAACATTCTTTGTTTCACTAAATTAATATCCTGGCTGAAAGTTCTTAAGATTTCTTAGTGGTGCTCCGTCAAGCAATCATTTGAAAATCAAAGTCAGAATCATTAACTAGAATTTTGAAGAACTGAAAATAATTATATGTATGACAGCATATGAAAACAACACAAACATTATTTGTACTAAAATAGGATGGATGATCGATTGACCAAATGGGACACATTCGTTTCTGATTATATTAGTCTCAAGGGTATCATGAACCTCTTGATCAAAATATGGCACTTGCTCTGAAGATCATCATGCTTAGATTGGTAGCAGCGATACTGATTTTGAACATTGCCAACCCTGTTGATTCATTCCCAGGGACTATGCCAAGAACCCGATGTGGAATCAGTGGTGGCCAATACACCCAAAACGACACGTTCCACCAAAACTTGAACCTCGTTCTTTCTGATCTAACCTCCAACTCCTCCACCACCCTCTTCTATAACTCCACTGCAGGTTCAGGCGCCAACAAAGCCTACGCTCTTTTCTACTGCAGAGCTGACATTGGAATCGATGACTGCCATGATTGTGTCACATCAATAAGGATGGGTGATCAGTGCCCTCTTTATAAAGAAGCCATTATCTGGTATGAGCAATGTACACTTTGGTATGCCAACAGACTTATCTTTTCACAAGAGGAGGACGACCCATGGAATTTCGCCTACAATGTTGTCAATGCGTCCAACCCCGACGAGCTTTCTCAAGCAGTCTTCTCGACAATGGGTGGACTAATCAATGATGCTGCTTATAATGCTACGTTGAAGGGTTTATCTACAGGGTTAGCTAATTACGAATCATCCAAAATTGTTTACTGCCTAGTACAATGCAGCCCGATGATTGTTGGGAGCCCATGTCGTAGCTGCTTAACAAAAGCACTGTCAAAAGTCAGACCGGGTGGCCCCAAAGCGGCTTTCATTTATTTGCCTAGTTGCCGGATTATGTATGACTTTGATCCTCTATTCTCCATCAGTAATTATAATAATCCTTCATCTTCTCAAGGTAAAACTTCCAACCTGTGTTGTATCTCATCCGGGATCTTATTTATGCTGTTTCGCTTCTGTTTTCTAATCCAGAGATCAAATATGTACATGGATTAAGCTGCATATTACCTTGGACAGGTAACGATAATAAATCTGATGTCCTCTTCAAAATTGGCCTCCCAGTCGTTGTTCCCATATCATTTGTTTCTGGTATGAGCATTGGATATTATCTAAGGTCCCGTAAACTGAAGCGACGAAGAAAAGGTATATAATATGATCATATCAAGATCTATTTCTGCCAACTTCCATCAGTAGCTATAAATTTTTGGTCTCTTTACAATGTGAAGCTAACATCAGATTTTGCTTCAGATTCTGCAGCACAAGAGAAATGAAATGCCAATTTCAGAGGAAAGATTTATGGTAAGTCGACATTATATCCCAACATTGAACTTGATTGCACAAATGGATCCCTTCAAATTTGCTAGTACCAGCTAAATTTCAAACACATTTAGTTTTACCACATGTAATTGTTCACTGCTGATTCAATAATCCTTCCCTGTACAGGCCAGGAATATATCTGAAGGTTGGCCATCAATGAAGCATTCCAAGTTGACCACCATGCTGCCAGTTCATTTTTTTTTTCTTTTTGGCTTTTTAATGGCTTGGTAATATGAAATGCCATTCCATAATTGATCATTTTAGTAACCGAAGTGTAAACGTTAGTAGATGTAAGAATTGATTTTGTTAACCACAGTCCTTGAGGCCATCGTTAAGAGTTAATATCTTCTAAGCAAAACGATACGTGTTTTGATTTAAGATGGTTAATAATTATTTTAAATTTCAGATAAGTAAATTATTATTAATGTATGTTTCGTTGGCATGAGAGTTATTATGACTTATAAACTATATACAAATAATTATTTGATTTGTATATTTTTTTTTATTAATATAGTTTGTACATAAAATGTGTGTTCTATATACTATGGTTGATAAAATTAAACTATCATTTATATTTATTGACCTAATTAATATGTGTTATACTCTCTTATATAAATGCTAGAGAAAATATTATTAAAAGTTACAATAATATTAATTACGGACAATTCAAGATGGTTAAATACATACAAGACATGTTCCATTATTGTCCATTTTTTAACTAGAAAATGATAAGTATCTTCAACCCAAATGGTTATTAACGATTTTAAACCCTAATTGAATTCCTTTAAAACTTATTTTTGGACATATTAAATTGTTCTAATATATGTTAGATTAGTTTGAAAATTATTACCACCTATAAATTATGTACAAATATAGTATTTAGTTTTATAATCTAACATATGACATATAAAATGTATATTTTCTGCTATGTTTAAGATGACTAGGTTATCATTAATATTTGTCGACATATATAGTTGATATATATTAGGATGTTATACTTCGATAACTACGGGCTGGCACCCAATTTTATTTGTAAATTATTTTCCAAACCACTTTTGTATCAAACACTGAAAATTGGAAAATGTTTTCCTCCTACCAAATACACCACTGACGTCTTTCAATCAATATAAAAAATTTCCAGAATTCCCAAAAAGAGGATCAAATAGGTGATGATTCGATCAAAAATACCAAGGAGAGGGAAGACCTTATGGGCCACAGTTGAGGGCGGAAGGAGGTTTTGTTGAAAATATTCCATATCGCCCGACATTCTCTCTCAAGAGTTTTTTGTAGCTAACCAATATTTTGGTTCGATTTTTCAATTTTTAGTTCGGTTTATTTTTTTGGTTTTTTCCTTTCTCACCCCAGTTGTACATATATAATCAGTTAATCAACTTTTTTAATAAATCTAATCACTCATTTTGAAGAATGTCTTGATTAACTAATCCGGATGATGTGTTTGTGAACGAAATAATAAGCGCATTGATTTTAACACTATTTATTGACTATTTTGAATTACTCTTAAATTACTATAATGCTAATACTTATGTATATTTAAATTGTCAAAAATATATATTTGATTATCTGGTGGTTCTTACAAATTATAAATTTGTTTAAAAGAAAACATTTTTATGTACTTTTTTAAATATAAATTATGTATAAAACATGTTTTTATTAATTATTATCGCTGATTTGATGAGATATTGACGTGTTTAATAAATGCTATAAGATTATATTGAATGATTATGGATAGTTGCTAAACATATTAGTGTTTAGAATCACAAAAATATAAATGTAGATTGGTAATATATATATATATATATATATATATATATATATATATATGGAAATTGGATTCTAATAATCCCTACTTCCACAAATTGGATGACAATAATCCCTACTTTCAATTTGTATTTTGGTGGTCCAAAAAAAAAAATTGTATTGTAGTGGGACGCCGGCGAGTTGAGTGGCTGTGTCTCGGTAGTTTACTGACTTGGCACGTTGACCTTGAGTTTGACCGGGTTTACTTCTAATTTGAGGACCACATCAGTAGTAAAACACATGCCCATAGGTTTTTCCTTTTTTTTTGGAGTCCAACTTGGAAAAAATATTAACCCCCCTTTTCCCTTTTTTCTGTCTTTTTTTTTTACCTTTCCACTTGTGTTTTCTTTTCCTGTTAAAAATTATCCCCCATTCAACTTGTGTTTTCTTTTTTTTTTTTCAAATTGTCACACTTGGGGTCAAACAAATAGCAGTATCAACCAAGCTCCACCCTCACTCTCAGATCTCTCTTTGGAAATCAAAATTCCACAACAAATCAACTTCAATTCCTACAAATTAACTCCTTGTTGATGGGGTGCTTCCAATCGAAGCTCATAAATGACGGAATTCCCAATCTGAATCCACTGCCGGTAACCCTAATCGACTTCTTCTTTCCTGATTCATTCCATCGCCATTATATAGCAAATAGAGGAGCCCATCTTTCTTGCACTTTCTTTCTATCGCTCAACCAACTTCCTCTTTTTTGCTTGCTTGCTTTCTTTCTGGCCAAGGAAAGATAATGACAAACAACGAATTGTCAGGGTAGCCGGAGGGGGTTCTTCAGGAGAGCGAAGGTGAATGGCGACCGACGGGAGGATGGAGTGGACGGCCTCTGTAAGAACAACCGCCCGATTTTGGTGGTGGTGGTAGTTGTGGTGGCGGTGGTGTCGCAGCGAAGGGTGGGGGTGTCGGAAAGCGGCGGAGTTTCCGGCCGAGGAGTTGAAGGGTTACTGTTCCAAGAAGAAGAAGAAGAGAAGAAGTTGAATTTGGGGCTCCGATTGGTAGTACTAGAGCTGCTGGTGGTGCAGCTTTGTTGTGGGTTGTTTAGTTTTGAAGAAGAAGAAGGGGTGGTGGGTTTATTATCATGGGTAGCGATTTTGGGTTGAGTGTCTTTAGGGATGGAGGTGCAGAAGGCTCTTCGCCATCCAGTAACCATTGTTGTTGGTTGATGATGATATCTGGAATTTGTCTGTCTGTTGTTTGTTTGATTAGGGTATATATTTGAATGCAGAGTAAAAATTGAAGGGGAAAATTTTTAACAGCAAAAGGGGAAAAGCGGGATAATTTTTGCAAATTGAAGGGTATATATATATATATATATATATATATATATATATATATATATATAATTAGACTTATGGGTGGGGGATAATTTGTTTGTCTGTTGTTTGTTTGATTAGGGTATATATTTGAATGCAGAGTAAAAATTGAAGGGGAAAATTTTTAACAGCCAAAGGGGAAAAGGGGGATAATTTTTGCAAATTGAAGGGTATATATATATATATATATATATATATATAGACTTATGGGTGGGGGATAATTTTTAACAGCAAAAGAAAACACAACTGGAAAGGTAAAAAAAAAGAGACAGAACGAAGGGGAAAATGGGGGTTAAAATTCTTTTTCAAGTTGGACTCCAAAAAAAAAAGGAAAAACCTATGGGCATGTGTTTTATTACTGACGTGGCACTCAAATTAGAAGTCAACCCGGTCAAACTCAAGGTCAACGTGCCAAGTTAGCAAACCACCGAGTCACAGCCACTCAACTCGCCGGCGTCCCACTACAATACAATTTTATTTTTTTTTGGACCATCAGAATACAAATTGAAAGTAAGGATTATTAAAATCCAATTTCCTTATATATATATATATATATATATATATATATCTATATATATAGGGAACGGGTTTAGTAGGAAGAGAGTTTAGGTAGAAATGTGAGAAGAGTCACTACAAGAAAAGATGTGTTCAACCACACTTAAAATGGTTGTTAGCCACACATATAAATGCAGCTAAGACTATTCCCCACACTTAGCTAAGTGTATTGTTTGAAACTGTGGGGAAAATTTAGCCACACTTACTATGTGCAGTGAGCACTTATTCTACCCACACATATATGTAAAGCGAATACATTGATTCGCTGCACTTATATGCGTGGGTAGTTACAAAGAGATATATGTGTGGGAAAGTTCCTTTATTTGAAAACTATAAACCTAAATTCACTTGCACATATAAGTGTGGTGAATTATTAACAAATAACAACCTTTTAAAACCCAAATGATTTTTGACGAGAATTTATTAGTGTTGACATTTTAAATCATTATTTTATTATTTAATGTTAATTTTTAGTTTTATATTATATATATATATATATATACACACACACACACACACACACACACACACACACACACACACACACACACACACACACTCAAAATATAAAAGTTGTTGATCTTAAAAAAAGAACACTTCAACATTGCATTAAAATCATAAAATGTGTATCACTGTCATATAATTTACATTGGTTTGAGCAACTAACTAAGTCAACTACAAAGTAATCGAGAGTTGTAATCCAACAAATTCAAACCAAATATTTGTCATTACAAATTCTAACAAACAAATAATTCATATAGTATCTATAAAATTATCTAATTGAAAGTCAACTCGATTTGTGATAATGGAAAAACTCAACACAATCATTCTTCAAGAAGACCATACTCTACCCCTTGTTCCGCAATGTTGTTCGCTACCTAAAAATGTCAAAATAAATAATTGGAGCAATGATTAGAGCAATTTCAAAGTAAGCGGCTTTTATTTACTCAAGCTTGAGATCCGAATCAATATCAAATATAAAAGTGTAAAAACTCATGTTTTAGCACATAAAATTGGTTTCACAAACTAAGATTAAGGCCTCTTTAGTAATAAGACAGTCATAGAGAAGACAAAACAAGTAGCAAGTATCTTCAACACAATAGAGAAGAGAACAAGCAACAAGTAACTACAAATGAAGGCGTATAGTGCTAGAAACCTGTTTTTGACTCTAGAAACTTGTTTCAGGCTCCAGCTAGTGCTAGAAACAAGCACTTGAAACCTGTCTCTAGAACAAAAATGCAGCTAGCTGAGCTACACAGTGCGACAAGCACAATTTGGTGCTAGGTAGTTATTTTCTGGAGCTGGGAAGTTTCTTAGTGTTGAGAAGCGGCAAACTAATGCTGGAAACAAAAAAGCAAACTACAAATTGGGTGTTTCACTACCTCGATAGCTGAACACAATAACACGAAAAAGATAGAGGAACAACAAGAGGTAGGTAACAAAAGTTATGGGCAAATCTGATTCAAATCATGCTCAAACGACATCAAAATTTCCAAACAAATTCCTTCATACTTGGTACATTAAACTCATGCCAAGGGCACACCCAAATGCTTGAAAAATCTATGGACAGTTATAGCAATAGCAAGATATAACATGAATGGGAAGGCATTAAAAAATCAAAATATAATGATCGTTGGGTTGCATTTCGGGGAGCAAAAGATGAGAGCCATAGGACAAAGCAAGGTCATAAGCTTGATAGAATCAAGCATTTCAACGACGAAAATGAACAGAGGTCCATGAACAGAGTAGTAAAGCAATTTGCAATGTATAAAGGAACACAAGATAGAACTAGCCAGACTAGAGCAAGTAAATTACTAGGGATTAACATATAATAAATATTACTTTAAGAATTTCACAAAAGCAATTAGAAACCAAGTAAAAGAATAGTTAATGAAATCTTATGAAAGAAACAAGATCATTTTCAAAACAAATTCCAACAATTAGAGAATTGGATTCCATAAGTGACCAAGGTCTACTTGTTCTACTGTTTGAATCAAGTTACTGACATATTCAATCAAAAGTAGATGAAATGTGGAGAGCTTACAGAACCTACTACTACAAACAAATTATATCAAATAACCACAAGTTTGGCAAGATACGTTCACAATTACCCCAAATATCAAATCTTGGCCTAATAAGCAAAATTGAAGTGCAAGAAGACATAATCACTACAACAAAATGGCTCATTAACGACGGGATAACCCGTCTTCAATGGTCCATGACCCTTCGTAAACGATCATCTACGACAAAATTGAAGTCTAGTCTTGATAAATGTTAGAAGGTTAATTAATGGTTTATTGTAAGCATTAAGAACTATGACATTCAAATGACTTAGAATCAAAGTAAAGCACCATTACAGTCTTCCAAGGAAGTTGCAATGTTTACTATAAGAAAGCTCTTTCTACTCCATCTCAAAACTTAATTTTTGCAATGTGCAATCATGATCTTTCACCATTCAAGAGACTCATGTTTGACCAGATTTGAGCAGTTGACGAAAATAAGAAGCAAAAGATGCAGAAGCTCAAAACCTGTTCAGGGTCAGCACTGATGCCAAGTACAAAAGCCTCTGAATCTCCATGTTGCACAAAACCACCCAGAAAACTTAGTTACATGCAAAGACAATTGCAAACAAAAGCAGTCCTGCAATACCATATCAGGAGCAATACAGCGAAAGAATCAACAATGCCACTAGTGTAAACTGTTAGAGGGATACTGAGTAAAGGAAACATTTCATCGAACAACTTGTATGCATAACTAAAATCATCAATCAACATGAACATTTGGTAAGGCTTAGCAGACATATTCAATCACAATTCTATAAGCAAAAGATTAACAAAAAAAATGGTGACTCCCTCTCCCCAACATGCATATTGCAACCAACATATGTACACAAGAAAAATAACAAACTGTCAAATGCTAGAGGAAATATTACTGTCAAAAAATAGCCACAATTGATATGAAGAGAAGGAACCCTCAACCATACGAAAACTTGAAAGGCACTCAGAATGATATCAAACAACAAAACAAGATACCCAGTTTAATGAAATACGAGTCACACGAATGGTCTGGTTGTACCATTTCTGGGAGTATTCGCCCTTTTCTTGTTAACCAGAATCAAGTTTTGTTTTGTTGTTTACCTCTAAGATAGCCACATTTCTGGTAATTGATTTCCCTCATGTGCACCATAAATGGGTGTATTCGCAGCCCCAATTAGGGCGAAAAGATCAAAAATTGATATCTGAATCAAGTTAAGAAGAAAAGGGAAAACTTGAAACAGGAAAAAAAAAATTAGGGTTAGGAAATCAATTACCTAAAATAGTTGTCACAACACTAATCCCTAGCCAAACTCCCTCTTCCTAACCTTGTGAGAGAGCAAGAGAACAAAATTAAGCCATTATTGAGACATTCACGATGAACAAAATGAACCCTAGCATAGTGTGAGATGGGGACGAACCAGAGAGTGAAAGACGAACCAGAGAATGAGAGACGAACAAGCAAGATGGAAGACAGTGTGAGAGATGATCGAGCGATAGTGAGATGGGGGACGAACCAAAGAGCAGCAAGATGGAAGAAGTTTTCGCTAGAATTGGCTGAGTCTGAGAGAGTGAGAGATGAACGAGCAGTGAGAAGACAGATGATTCGAATTCTTCCTTTCTTTTTTGTATTTTAACTTCAGTAGATTAATTTTGTTTTTACTTTTTGGCTCAAAAATAGCCCGCCCAATATTTTGACATATTCCGCTTCAATTTTCGGTCTATAATAATGAGGAGCAAGTTTTCGGGGATATGGGGATCGAGTAATCTAATTTGGAAATAGAATCCGCGCGATCATGAGTTTTTTGAATTTTAATTTATTATTAGTTATTTAACACTGGGAAAAAAAGAAAATTAGTTGTATAAATATCTTATTATGTACTCTCTCCGTCCTTAAATGAGTGTCAAATTTTATAACTACCTTGTCCCTTTTTATTTGTCAATTTTACAATTCCAATAATTAAAATACCCAAATTACCCTTAATTAATGCATTTGATTTTATTTTATTTTTTAAAATTTTCCTTTATTTCTCTCTCTCCATCAAAATTATTAACAAAAGGAGTGGAAGGTTATTTTTGTCCATTCTCAAACATTTTGCTCTTTTCCCAACATGCATTGGACTTGGAGAGTTTGTTAATTTGTCATTCAAAAAGGGACGGAGGGAGTACCTACCTTACTTAAACCCTTCCCCACACTTAATATTTGATGCTAAAAGGTACTATTTAACTAGGGCACATATAAGTGTGCGGACAACAAAACTAGCAAGTTAAGCTGTCATACTTAATTATGTGTGGGCAAATAAGTGTAGGGAATAACATGTTTTCTTGTAGTGAGTATATCACAGCCCTTGATTTTTCATCTGACGGTGTGTGGTCATGGATATCAAGGAGTGTGGTCATGAATTTCAAGGACTGTGGTCATGCATTTCACGCACTGTGGTCATGCAATCCATGACCACACATCGTCAGATATAAAATCAAGGGTTGTGATTTACTCTTCTCACCTTTCTACCTAAACTTTCTTCCTACTGAACCCGTTCCCTATATATATATGTATATATATATATATATATATATATATATATATATATATATATATATAAATATATATATATATATATATTTATATATATATATATATTAAAAGAAAGCCATATAAAGCAAATTCATACTAAAGTCCCGTCCTTTTATGTAGTTGGCAGGCTACGGTGCCACACCGCACCGCAACTTTTCATATTCCATCACAATTTATTTTTTTCTAATTTAATTTATCTTTTTATTAAAAGTTAAACTTTTCATATTTTATTACAACACACACAACTTTCCCCAACCCACCACAATCTACCACAACTTTTCCCAACCTACCACAATTTACCACATTTCCTCGCTGCGCCCAGCCGTATAAAAGAACGGGGCCTAAATGGTCAAATTTGGGAGGTTTGGTTGCTCGAAACCTACTTTCACCTAAATAATTAATGCCAATTAAAAAAATATCTTAATGAGAAATATTTTTCATCTAACGATGTGTGGTCATGGATATCAAGGAGTGTGGTCATGGATATCAAGGATCCAGTAAGAAGAGAGTTTAGGTAGGAAGGTGAGAAGAGCATATCACAACCCTTGATTTTACATCTGATGGTGTGTGGTCATGGATATCAAGGACTGTGGTCATGGATTTCAAGGACTATGGTCATGCATTTCAGGCACTGTGGTCATGCAATCCATGACCACACTCCCTGATATCCATGACCACACACCGTCAGATGTAAAATCAAGGGCTATGATTTACTCTTCTCACCTTTCTACCTAAACTCTCTTCCTACTGGATCCGTTCCCTATATACATATATATATATATATATATATATATATATATATATATATATATATATATATATATATATATAATGCAAAATCTGTAAAATATATCAGATCTAGATTAAATCTAATGGTAGGGAATGGTTATGCTTACATGCTCACCATAAGAGCATGCTTACATGATCTATATATATATATATATACATGGAGCTACTCTATTTCTTTTCTTATATTCTGCGGTAAGTTTGTGTTGTTCTAAGGAAGTGGTAGCTGTTCCAGTACACAAACAAAGTAGTTGGGGTCTATGAGGTATTTTGAGCGCATGCTTTTTTCTTTAATAGAAAAAGGGCTTGGCATTTTACTCTTTGTTGTGGGGTTGTGAAGAGGTCCGGGTTCCTTTCTCCTCACTGGTGGCCACTGCCAAGCGAACTGCGTCGTCCAACTCGAGCATCGAGTTGCAATTTCCGGTCACCTCGGGAGCTGGGAGGCTCGTCTCGGCCATCCGGTGGATGGGTCCCGGGGCTCTTTAGGGAGGGGCCCGTTCATCCCACCGACCCCGGAAGCCTGGGGACTAATAAAGCTCAGGGCCAACTGCGTCGTCAGGAGCTCGCCGCCGGCGACTCCTTTTGCTCGCCGAGCGGTATTCTGCCGAGAATGCATTGGACGCCAGGGAACACCTTTCGCGGCGGCTCATTTTGCTCGCCCGAGCGGGCGTTGGCGGCCCGACATTACGTCTTGCGACCACGCGGCGAAGGCCTGCTCGCCCGGCGCTTTCTGCTCGCCGGTGGGCCTGCGGCCTGCTGCACCCACGCATTGCCGCCGGACGCGCCAGAAAAGGCACCTTTCGCGGCGGACCATCCATCTGCCGCCCGAGCACTGCTCGACGCATCGCGTTTTTACTGCTTTGTCTTAATTCTGGGCTTAGTATAAATAGTCTGTTATTATACTTTTCCAGCAGCTTTTGATATTTTATGAAATATGCTTATGCATTGGTTAGGGCTTCCCTAAACTTTTCTCAAATCTAGATTACTTTATCCATTAATCAAGTGGTGGTGTTTCTAGTCATTCCTTTATTGATCATTTGGTGGATTTTCCTTTATGATGGTCATGGTGGGGTGTTAGGCCTTTGGTGGTGGACTTTCCTTTATCCAAGGTCATATCCAATCCTTTTGGTGTTCCAAGCTTTTGTTGATTATTGATTCAAGATTCTCAAGCTAGTTATACAATCTCTCCCATCGCGCCACGCTCCATTTGGTATCAGAGCACAAGGTTTTTCATCTAGCTTGAGTTCTCCATTGTTCTTGCTAGTCTGTTCTCTATTGTTGGAATTTTGTTATTCAATTGAGATATTGGTGCTCCCCAACCCTTGTGACTCCAAGTGTGTTGGAGAAATTGTTATTGCTATTGTGTTTGTTGATTTTGATGCATATTGGAGCTTTGAGGAAGAGTTGGAAAATTTGTGCACACAAGGTGTTCGATAAAATGCCCAAGTGAGAAAAACACAAAGAACCCTCATCCAAACACAAGCCAACTACAAGAAAACCCCCAAACTCCACAAAATATCCCAAACACAATCCGTCCCATACCATTCCCTCGATATGGATGGTCACGATGATTCCGATCGAGAGGAATCAAGCCACCGGGGTAGCCCTCAACTTCGGGCCCTCGAGAATCGACTCGCCACGCATGACGAGCAATTCACCTCCATCAATCGAACCCTTAATGCCATCATGGCACGGTTGGATAACCTCGCCCTAGAGCGTCCGGCTCCGCCTCGAGTTGAACGTCCGAGGCGTGCACAAAGCCCAGTCCGTCCTCCTCCCAATTTTGAGTCGAGTGACGATGCTAGAGGTTCTCCACGCCATCGAATTCGCCGGAATGTGCATGAACAACCCCTTCGAGATGATTTCCAGGACATTAAAATTGACATTCCCGAGTTCCACGGTACCACCGATCCGGACGACTACATCGAGTGGACCCAATTGATGGATAGGATCGTCGAAACCAAGGAGTATGATGAGCGGAAGGCTTATAAGATCGCAAGTTTGAAACTCACCAAGGCCGCTTTGGTTCGAGAATATGAAATCACAGCGGGCTCGAGAAGGGAAGGCGAGAATTTCCACTTGGACCCATCTTAAGCAAGTGATGAATCGCCGTTTTTTACCAAGCACTTACCGTCATGACAATCTGAAAAGGGCCTATGCCCTAACACAAGGCAGACGAACTGTTGGAGAGTACATATCTGAATTCGAGCAGCTTCTTATCAAAAGTGGCCTCCAGGAACCTGAAGATCAAACCATGATGCGTTTTTTGAATGGTTTGGATCCTACTATCGCTAAGAGGGTCGAGATCCAACCATACTATTCCCTGGATGAGTTGTGTAGCTTGGCCCTTCGGGTTGAACGACGTCGCAAAGAAAGGACTCTCGCCAAGTCTACTTCACGCAACTATCTCCCACCGCCAAATCGACCTCCTTTTCAATCGGCCACACCCAAGCCTAGTGAGACACCCAAGTTCCCTGCGACCCCCCGAACTGACAAAGGGAAGGGACTTGTTGTGGCGTCTCCTACGGGGACCACTCGTCAAATGGAAGGAAAGAAATGCTTCAAGTGCCATGGATATGGCCACTTCCAGGCCGACTGTCCGAACCGGCGGACCTTGACTCTCAAGGAGGTTCAGGACATTGACGAGGAATTGCAAGGAGCCCAGGATGAACCTGGATTTGTTGTCGAGGATGCATACACTAGTGAGGAAGGAGAAACCGCTACATTTCGCGAGACCAAGGAGACGCTCTCGTCTTGAGGCGAGCTTTGCATGTTCAAGAAGTCCCTCTTGACAGAGCCCAGCGGGAGACTATATTCCAAACCCGATGCCTAGTTGGGGGCAAGGTGTGCGAGCTCATCATTGACGGAGGGAGCTGTACTAATGTGGCCTCTACATATATGGTTGACAAACTGGGATTGCCCCTATTGCCACATCCCCGTCCTTATTCACTGAAATGGCTCAATGACCGCGACGGCATTAAGGTAACTAATCGTGTCTTAGTGAATTTAACCTTTGGCACTAACTATAAGGACTCTATTGTTTGTGATGTTGTCCCCATGAGCGCGTGTCACATTTTATTGGGTCGACCGTGGCAATTCGACAAGAAAACCACTCATGACGGCTCGAAGAATACTTACTCTTTTATCCACGAGGGCAAGAGGGTTAAACTCCTACCACTAGCACCACATGAAATATCACCACCTAAACCTGGGGCGGGAAGTGAGGGGCCTAAACACTTGAGTGAGACACGGGTCGAGCGAGCCCTAAGTAAGGGGAAGGCCATCTTTGCCTTGCTCCTCTTAGAGGCGAACATTTGTGAGGAAGTGAAACCTAAACACCCTCTCGTTGCCCCCCTTCTTGCTGAATTTGGAGATGTGTTCCCCGAAGAGCTCCCACCGGGTCTACCTCCTATCCGAGGTATTGAGCATCAGATCGACCTTATTCCCGGCGCGCCTCTTCCAAACAAGGTGGCATATCGGTGCAATCCACGAGAGACTAGAGAGTTACAAAGGCAGGTTGACGAGCTTATATCACGGGGTTATGTTCGCGAGAGTATGAGTCCGTGCTCCGTCCCATCCCTCTTGGTTCCGAAGAAAGATGGTACTTTCAGGATGTGTGTAGATAGCCGAGCCATCAACAATATTACCATCAAGTATCGGTACCCTATATCGAGGCTTGACGACATGCTCGATGAACTACACGGGTCCTGTATTTTCTCCAAGATTGACCTGCGGAGTGGCTATCATCAAATCCGTATGAAGGAAGGCGATGAGTGGAAGACGGCGTTCAAGAAAAAAGGGGGATTATATGAGTGGCTTGTCATGCCATTTGGGCTTTCCAACGCCCCGAGCACATTCATGCGTCTTATGAACGAGGTGTTGAGGCCCTTTATTGGTAAATTCGTCGTGGTTTATTTTGATGATATTCTAGTATATTCGAGGAGTGAAGCGGAGCATATTATGCATTTGGAGCGGGTGTTCGAGGTTTTGCGACAACAACGGCTTTCTACGGCAAACTCGAGAAGTGCGACTTTTGCACTCCCCAAGTCACCTTTCTTGGGTATATTGTCTCGGGCGCGGGTATTTCTATGGACCCTTCAAAGGTGGAGGCCATCCGTTCTTGGCCCTCTCCCTCTACTATCACGGAGGCGAGGAGCTTTCACGGTCTTGCTTCGTTCTACCGACGGTTCATCAAGGGTTTTAGTACCCTTACCGCTCCCATTACCGAATGCATGAAGAAGGGCGTTTTTTAGTGGACCCGAGCCGCCCAAGGAGCTTTTGAGAAGCTGAAGTCACAACTTTGCGAGGCTCCTGTACTGGCTCTCCCGGATTTCACACAAGCCTTCGAAGTTGATTGCGATGCCAGTGGTGTAGGCATTGGGGCCGTATTGATGCAAAACCAACGTCCTATCGCTTATTTCAGTGAGAAACTCAGTGGCTCAAGGAGGAACTATTCCACGTATGACAAGGAGTTTTATGCTCTCGTTCGGGCTCTAGATCATTGGTCACACTATTTGAGGCCGAGCCAGTTTGTCCTTCATTCCGACCATGAGGCGCTCAAATATTTGAATGGACAACACAAGCTTAGCTCCCGGCATGCTAATTGGGTTGAGTTTCTTCAAGGATTTAATTTTGTGGCGAAACACAAGAAGGGGAGTGTAAATGTGGTCGCCGATGCGCTTTCGAGGAGGCACTCTCTTCTTTCCGTAGTTGAGGCGAGGGTACTTGGGTTTCAACACTTGAAGGAGTTTTATAAGGAGGATGATGACTTTAAATCACACCTCGGTGGTGGTGATGGGCCGTATTTGCTCCAAGATGGGTTTCTCTTCAAGGGCAACAAATTGTGCGTTCCAAAATGTCCGTTGAGAAAGCTTCTAGTGCGGGAGGTTCATGGAGGTGGGCTCGCAGGTCATTTCGGAATTAACAAGACCACTGACATGTTAAAAGAGCACTTTTATTGGCCAAAGATGGGAAGTGATGTGCAGGACGTGATATCCAAGTGTATTATTTGCCACCATGCTAAAATTCAGTTCCACCAAGGGCTTTATACACCCCTTCCGGTCCCGAATGGTCCGTGGGAGGATTTGAGTTTGGACTTCATTGTAGCCCTTCCCCGAACCGTGCGTGGTAAGGATGCCATCCTAGTCGTCATTGACCGTTTCTCTAAAATGGCGCATTTCATTGCTTGCGAGAAAACCGATGACGCCATACATATTGCCACCCTTTTCTTCCGAGAGGTTGTGCGCTTGCATGGTGTCCCGAGAACCATTGTGTCGGATCGTGATACTAAATTCATGGGTCATTTTTGGAGGTCTTTGTGGAAGCTCTTGGGAACGAAGTTGTTATTTAGCACGTCGCATCATCCTCAAACAGACGGCCAAACTGAGGTAACTAACAAGACGCTCATTACTATACTTCGTGGTCTTGTGAGTCGGAGTCTACGAGATTGGGATGCCAAGTTATGTCACGCCGAGTTTGCCTTTAATCGGTCCCCTCTCGTGCTCGGGTCATTCACCCTTTCAGACTTGCTATGGTGTCAATCCCATAACTCCTATCGAACTCCTTCCTCTTCCTCTAGAGTCGAGGGTTAGCTATGAAGCAAGTACAAAGGCCGCTGAGATTCAGAAACTTCACCGTCAGATTCGGGAAAAGATCGAGCGCGCAATGAGCTCTATAAGGCCCAAGCCAACAAGCATCGCCGTGACATCACGTTCAAGCCCGGCGACTTGGTTTGGCTACACTTAAGGAAGGAACGGTTTCCATCCCGGAGGAGTAACAAGCTAAAACCACGAAGCGAGGGACCGTTCAAAATTTTGGCCAAGGTAAATGACAACGCTTACAAGCTCGATCTTCCGGGGAACTTTGGTGTATCGTCAACCTTCAACATCGGGGACCTCTCACCCTACATCGAGGATGTTGAGCCTGACGTGGATTTGAGGGCAAATCCTCTTCAGGAAGGGGAGGATGAAGAGGTCCGGGTTCCTTTCTCCTCACTGGTGGCCACTGCCAAGCGAACTGCGTCGTCCAACTCGAGCATCGAGTTGCAATTTCCGGTCACCTCGGGAGCTGGGAGGCTCGTCTCGGCCATCCGGTGGATGGGTCCCGGGGCTCTTTAGGGAGGGGCCCGTTCATCCCACCGACCCCGGAAGCCTGGGGACTAATAAAGCTCAGGGCCAACTGCGTCGTCAGGGAGCCTGCTCGCCCGAGCAGCTCCTTTTGCTCGCCCGAGCAGCTGTTCTGCCGAGAATGCATTGGACGCCAGGAACCTCGCCGCTCGCGACTCATTTTGCTCGCCCGGCGGGCGTCGGGCGATCGACATTACGTGCGCGACCACGGCGAAGGCACCTTTCGCTCGGCGCTTTCTGCTCGCCGGTGGAAGCTGGCCTGCTGCACCCACGCATTGCCGCCGACTGACGCCAGTGAAGGCACCTTTCGCCGGACCATCACCTTTCGCCGGCGGTACGAGCAAACGCTGCGTTTTTTGCCTGTTTTGTCTTAATTCTGGGCTTAGTATAAATAGTCTGTTATTATACTTTTCCAGCAGCTTTTGATATTTTATGAAATATGCTTATGCATTGGTTAGGGCTTCCCTAAACTTTTCTCAAATCTAGATTACTTTATCCATTAATCAAGTGGTGGTGTTTCTAGTCATTCCTTTATTGATCATTTGGTGGATTTTCCTTTATGATGGTCATGGTGGGGTGTTAGGCCTTTGGTGGTGGACTTTCCTTTATCCAAGGTCATATCCAATCCTTTTGGTGTTCCAAGCTTTTGTTGATTATTGATTCAAGATTCTCAAGCTAGTTATACAATCTCTCCCATCGCGCCACGCTCCAGGTTGTCATGGATTAGCCGGCCATACGGATAGGGAAGTCCAAGGAGCTTTTTCTTTGCTTTGACATGGAATACCAGGCTGTCTTGATGGCATCGAATCCAACATATATATATATATATATATATATATATATATATATATATATATATATATATATATATATATACATATATATATATATATAATATGTATATTATATATACATACATATATATACATATACATACATATATATATATATATATATATATATATATATATATATATATTTATAGATCATGTAAGCATGCTCTTATGGTGAGCATGTAAGCATAACCATTCCCTACCATTAGATTTAATCTAAGGGCTGATATATTTTACAGATTTTGCATTAATTTATGGGGATATCACGTGAGTATTAAACTTCAAAGGACTTCAATACCCGTGCGAGATTTAGGGAGGAGAGAGAAATAAACAGTAGCAAACAACTCCAAAGGAAATTCAACTGCTGCCCTTTCATCTCCTGTCAATCGCGAAGAAGAAGATTGGACTCAAGAATCTCGCCGGTTGTCGTCAACTCCGGTCGGTTGTCATCAACATAAGTGGGGCTCGACGCCGACCTCATTTTTTTTAACGCACCATGCTCTGTTTTTCATGTTTCTAACTCGAAATTCTGCTTTAGGGTTAGCCATGGAAGAATTGAATGGGGTGTCTGGATTAGGTGACGAAGGGAATGGGTGCCATAAAGAAATCCGAAGGTTAGTATTATGTATTTCCTTTTTCTTATTTGTTTTGGTGAATTTTGCGAAATTCGGATGTCCATGGTTGTAAAATCAGAGGACATTGGTGTAAAATTCGGATTGAACATGGAAGGAAGTGTGTTGAAGTGGAGAATAGGGGGTAAATTCGGATGTCCATGATTCCTTCTGTTTAGCTTTACCTAATTCCCAATAGATTGGTGTTGTAACTTTGGTGTTATATTTGTTGATTGGAACCCTGGAAGCATAAATTAGAGGACATTGGTGCTTGGATGCGTTTTCTGTTGGTATCCTTGATATCAGATGGAGTTTTATGATTTCCTGCGTTAATTTGATGATTTTGGTTGGATTTTATGAGTATTTTGATTCATAGGGTTATTGGGCATCGGTAGAGGACAGTAGATCGAATTGAATGTCAGTATAGGTTTCGTTCGTACGTTGTAATGAGTGGTGATCGAATTATGGGAAATTTTTTGAAAAAATGGGCATAAATTATAAATTGAAAATGGGCATATATTGACTCTGATATGTGCATTAACCTGTTACTAACCAATTGAGTCTCTGTTTAGGTCCTTAGTGGATGAAATGAGTAAGGTTCAGCATGTGACAGAAACAGTTGGAACGGTGTTGACCGAAATATTGTTGGGTGACATGATGAATATGTGTGACAACCCTAGTAGCCCCCTCCCACCCCATATTTCAGGGTTTTCTGATCCTGTGAGGGAGGAAGGTGACGTTGGGTTGACCTACTCAACCCCTCAGCTGGCACAATCCACGCCAGTGGTACGTGACATGACGGAATACCTGGATCACAATGCAAGGTGAAACTGTTTTAAAAACTATCATTTCGTTTTTGTTTCAAAATTTGATGTCCTATTAAAAGTCTCACGTGGTGTATGTGTGCTTGCATTTATGGGGGGTTGATGTGCATTATGTGCAGTTTGGTTGACAAGGACATGACTAGTAAGAAGTATGCCAGGAAAAAGAGGCGAACTACTAAATCCAACCAGGAAGGGGGGTCGTCAAAGCAGAATGTTAACCCACAACCCCCACCCTCAAGGAAGGCTGCTACGCACACCACAGCGAATCAAATCATAAACAAAAACCACATCAAAAGGTGGGCCTAGTATTAAGAAGGGAGTAAGGATTTTCCCCACGCGGATGTTGCCAAAAGGGTTTAGATATCTAGTAGAGAACATGAAGGATGAGCAGAAAGCCGCTGTAGTGGATATGGGCTTCAAGGCCTTTCTTGAAATAGGACAGAGGAAAATTTCGGGTGATCTGCCTAGTTGGCTATGCGAGAAATACAACCCATTTGCCAGTATGTTGGAGATAGACCCAAACAAGCAGTTGGAGGTAACCCCCATGGACGTGTACATCACAATGGGGGTGCCACATGGCGACCAACAAATTGTTGAGGTCGCTGACGAGAGGGTTGCTGATGCAGAATTCAAGGCGACCCTTAGTGAGTTGCGTGCTGACTGGGGGCTGAACACAGGGACACCATTGTTGTCCGAAATGCCTAACATTGTGTTGAGATATAGTGATGGCGGTGACAAATTCAAGAAACACTTTACCCTGTTTTTGGTTGCCACATTCTTCCATGGCAACCAAGAACGCCATTGCTCGCCTATCTTTGTCAAGAATGTCATGCATGTTGAACGGGTTAAAAGCTACAATTGGTGCCAGTACACCATAGACCGACTAAATGATGCATGCAAAAAGAAACTTGCAAACCCGAGGCAAGAGTTTGAGTGGTCGATCGTCTTCTTAATGGTAATATTTGTATGTGTGCGGTGTACATCATAATTATACCTTTGTTGGTTGCATATTGATAACGTTCGTTTCACTGTTTTTCCATGTCAATTGCGGATGTTCTACTTTGACACAATCGTGTGCACATCGAGACAGGAAGACCGTGGCTTCCCAACAATGTCAAAATGGAATGAAAAATTGCTAAAAGAACGGATACCACAGGAGACTAGCATGAAGGCGTTTGGTAAGGGTCGTTTCGAGCCTCCACTACAACACCCGCTAGTTGATGTTATGCGACGTGCAAAATCCGAGGGCCCCCACAATATGCATGGACTGCAGGTGCACTTTTTTGTATCTAATTCTTCTTATGCATTAATGTTTTGATGATTAAGGTCTGATGTCCTCTTGTAATACATGTGATGTCCATATCAATGATGATTGATGTCCATTCCATTCGATTTTGATAATTCTTGATGTGTATCAGACTGTTGTTGTCTATATCAACATTGTGTGATGTCCATATCAGCATTGTTTGACTTGGTTTCCAATTTTGTAATCCAACTAACCATTAGTGATGTCCATATCACCAATTAATTGTTGTTGTCCATTAAATTTCATGGATAATTTTGACGTATATTAGATTGTTGGTGTCCATATTAGCATTGTCTGATACCCTTTCCATACCATGAGTATATTTTTTTGTGATTTTTGTGTAATGTCCATAATAGTAATGGTTGCTGTCCATTCAATGTCATTAACGGTTTTTTGTGTGATAATTTTTGATGTCCATATAACTAATTACTGTTGTCCATCCAAAGTCCATATCACTAATTGCTATCCCTTCAATTTCATTAATGGTTTTTTGTGTGATAATTTTTAATGTCCATATCACTAATTGTTGCTGTCCATTCCATTTCATGGATAATTTGAGTATTTTTGACTTTTGTGACTGAAAATATATAGATATTTTTTTTCCTGAAAAGTATGAATACTAAAAAAAAGGAAATCATTATTATGGACATCAGACATGACTAATATGGACATTAGACATAATTACTAATCCCAGCATTCTACTAGTGTTTTGGCTCATGAAGCATCATATCCTTCCAGGAACAGTAGCATCAAAGGTGAAGTCCATATCTCTAATTGCTGTCCATTCAATTTCATTAGTGGTTTTTTGTGTGATAATTTTTGATGTCTATATCACTAATTGTTGCTGTCCATTCCATTTCATGGATAATTTTTGATGTCCATATCACTAATTGTTGCTGTCTTATTCCATTTCAAGTTTCTAATTTTTGATGTCCTTATCACCAATTGTTGCTGTCCATTCCATTTCTTTGTGGGGTTTTTGTTTGATGTTTGTAACGGTAATGGTTGTTGTCCATGTCATTAATGATTGAAGTCCATTCTATACTAGGAATATAGTTCATTGGGATCTCTTGTCTGTAACATTAATTATTTTTCTCAACTATCGGATGTCCATATGTTTTGTAGGGTGACCTCGATGGGTTACAAGTACGCATCAAAGCTATGCTTGATGCAAGGGTCTCTTTTTCCCAATATTTTGCATTTATATCTAAGAAATACAATGGGACAGCCACCATGAATGAGGTGCGAGAAATGGTGTCTAAGGCGTGTGGTGAGATGTTGCCTGATGGGGAGCAACCGGTGCCAGATGAATTGGACAGGGGTCCACCTGCCGCCACTGATTGTCCCGTTGGTCCAGAAGTATCGGACAGGGATCCATTGACATCGCAGGATGACGAGTGGTGGATCAGACCATCCATGGATGTATTTTATGACATGGTTGACAGGGTGTCCAACAGGCAATTTGAGCGTGACATGTCAATGCCGAACTAGACACTGATACCAGAGATGACCCCACTGACACCTGCCCCAAGGCCTGCAACAGATGCGCATATCAATCAGCCAACACCTCCACCTCCCCCCCCCCCCACATGGCGAAACCCCTATGCCCAAGGGAAAAACCATAGTACGATTTGGGCCAAGGACGAAACGTCCAATGTACCCTTCTTCTGTACCCCCCACCCACCATCACATCAAAGTATAGATACATCAATCAATGAGGATAACCTGAGGGGGAAAAAGGTGCTCAAGACGCACATTGCAACGATGTACGTCGGGGGCGCGCAATCGAATGCAGATGGTGCCGCCCAACGACGGAATCCCCGGAGAGCAAAGAAGAAGTTGCCGAAGAAGTTTTGTTCACCGTACAATGTTCGGGTGACGAGTATGGACGCAAACTTGAAAATGAAGGAGAAGATAATATGCAATTATGTTTTCCTTTCACCCGTAGATGCTAAGAGACTTCGCCCCGTGTAAGTGAATAGAACAATGAGTTATATTTAGGTCCATATGTCAATTAACAGATGGTTTTACCGATTGCTTTGACATCTCATAAGTGATGTATTGTTCGGTCTCCTTCCGAGCCGAATTTTATCTCCTTTATAGGGTGTTTGTGTTTATTTTTAGCCCTTTATATATATTAGATATAGTGATTTGGTGTTTTGCAGGAAAATAAGGAGTTAGAAGAAGTTTGGGCTTAATTGAAGGTTTTTAGGGAATCCCGAGCGATTTCCCGAGTCAAACCAAGTCAACCTGAGCCGAAAACCAAGTCAACACGAGCCGAGAACTAAGTCAACCCGAGCCGAGAGCCGAGGCGAAACCGAAGCCGGAAATTCCATGTCAAGATTGGCGCAAAACAGGGGAACGGTACAGACTCAAAGGTTTGAAATACGTGTGCCTTCACTCTTTGGTTCATAACTCCTTCGCTACAACTCAGATTGGTCTGAAATTTTGGGAGCTTAAAGTACACACCTAGAGCTTTCTATCGATATCTTACGGGTCTAAAACGGAGTTTGGATGAAGAAGTTATGCGCGTTTGAAGTCGGCAGAGAAAAGCTGCCCAGAACAGTGACTCGCCCGAGTCATCTGCTGACTCGACCGAGTCAGGCTTCTGGGGCAACAAAGACATAGGCAAAGGAGCGGGACAGAACACCGACTCGCCCGAGTCACCCGAAGTTCTGCGAAAATCTGCGAAGCTGATGCGCGTTTTGCTGAGTTAGTTTTAGGGTTTTGGGTTTCGTTCTCCTTCTTCTATAAATACCCAATGTATTCAGAACTAATTATCTTAGTTTTTATCTTTTAGCTTAGCTTTTATTTAAGTTTTAGGAGTAGGATTAGATTAGATTTAATTGCTTTCTTCAATTGCTTTCTTTAATTGTTCTTCAAGTTTTCTCCATTGTTCTTCAAACTTTCTTTAAGTCTTCTTACAATTGTTATTAAACTCTTCTTTCAAGTAATCTCATTGAGGTTTTACAAGCTTTCTCTCTCTCTCTCCCTCTCTTTTCTCTCTATTCTCCATTGATGTTGATTTCAAAAGCTTTCTAGGGTTAGCCAAATCAAATCCATCTTTTAGTGGGGAGGAGGGTCAAGGAATTCCAATCCACAATTTCTTGTTTATTCGGGGGAAATTGCAAAGGTAGATTGAAGATTTGAAATTTAGATCATCAAAGGTATAATCTCTTGTGCCTAATTTCATTATTAGTTTTATTGCTTTCTATTACATTGCTTTTTATTGCTTTCTTATTTCTTGTTCTTAATTGCTTTCATCTTTTATTGCTTCCTTGATTATTATCATGTCTAGGTTAGTTTATTGCTTATTTGCATAATTTATAGCTTTCTGCACTTGTGAGAAAAACCACAAACACAAATCGATTTCCCAAATCAAGCCTAACACCCATCCCTGTGGACCGACAACCTTAACTCATAAAACCACAAAAATTACAACCGAACATGTACTTTGCAGGAAACAACTATGTGTTTCTAACAGTGTCATTGCAACGAGGTCGTAGATTGACTATTTAACCCCAGGGGCACTCGTTCAAGTAAAAACCCATCATACTTGATGTCCATTTTGTTGATTGGGTATTTTGTATTATTACTAACATGTCATTTATGCAACATAGGTGAACGTGGTCAATGTTTTCAACTCCATTCTCAACGAGTATGAGCTGAAACGAGGCTCGGGTACACCGAGTAGATTCTTCATACCACTAGAAGCTGTTGTAAGTGCCCCTCCTGACCTATTCTTCATACCGAGTGATGACTGGAGTAACACCAAACTTTTTTGCATTTTGTCCATATGTAGGAGAAAATATGTGACCAGAACCATTACAAGTCAACAACCGAAGAGCAGCGGTTTGATGCATTCTTCACAGTGGCATCTCGAGAGCTTGTACGATGCTCATGGATTGACATTAAGAAAGACGACATGGTAATAATTCTAAGTTTATAGTGCCTTTTTTTCATACATCAAGTGTGCACCTTTCATACATTAAGTATGCCCATAATGAATGTTTTTGATGTCCATTACAATTTTTATTTTATGTCCATTTTTCCAGCATGTACTGTGTTTGAATTAATTGAATTAATTAATCACTACCATTACTACTATATTTACATACACATATAAAGTCGCTTGTGTGGTGATGTCCATTTTGAGTATATCTAATGTCCAATTCAATTTTAGCTAATGCCCACTTCCATCATGTATTAGATTATGGTGTTGTTGCATTTCAATGGCCACTTCTTTGTGCTTTGCCTGGACATGCGGAAGAAGAACAATGAGTTTGTTTACATTATAGACAGCAGGAAGAACAGCCGGGAATAGACACTTTCACGCAAGCAAGCCTACAGGCCTGTCCCAGATGAAGTTGTATGTATTAATTTGCTCTATATTTTTACTTGTAGACTAACTTTATCCTTAACATTAATTTTAACATTTCGTGACCACAGTCAGACTGCATATCATGGTTGCAAAATGCAATGGGATGCCCGCAATTCGAGATCATCACCGAAGTTAAATGGGAATACTTGAAGATGCATTGGAGGTCATCAACAAATGAGGTTGATAGCGGTATATACTGCATACGTCATATGGAGACCTTCTTTGGTCCTGATAAATGGGAATGTGGGCTATAGGAGGATGATGTGAGTATTTTTTGTCTTCAATTGCATACATTTTCATTCTTACTATCAACATTGTCCTAGTTATCACCACTGATAATATGTGTTGCAGTTAGAGGGGCTCTTCGCGCTGAGAAGACATTATTGTCATGACATCGTCACATACGAAGGGAATTAAGTAAGAGAACAAGTGATGAAGAAGGCAATGTACTGGCATAAGCACGGGCGCCTCCACCCGGACGCGAGCCTTGGATGACTGCAAGCATTAGTGGGAGCACATTGATTTTTTGTCTCAAAACAGTTGTATGTATGCACATTTTTTTTATGAGAATTGCTTGTAATGGTGTCATTTTGGGATTTTTTTTTGTCTCAAAATAGTGGCATGTATGCACATTTTTTTGGGAATTGCTTGTAATGGAGGCATTTCGGGATTTTTTGTCTCAAAATAGTGGCATGTATGCACACTTTTGGTTGACCATTTTTAGTAACTGTATGATGACCATCACCAACTACATTGATGACCATTTTGAGTAATTTGAGCATTTTTTACTTTGTGACTGAATATATATATATATATATATATATATATATATATATATATATATATATATATATATATATATATAATATACTTTTTTTTCCTGAAAAGTATGAATACTAAAAAAAAGGAAATAGTGATTAATATGAGTGATGTCACAAAATGTTGAATCAGGCAATAGTGATTAATATGGACATTAGACATAATTATTATGGACATCAGACATGACTAAATGGACATTAGACATAATTATTAATCCCAACATTCTACTAGTGTTTTGGCTCATGGAGCATCATATCCTTTAAGGGACAGTAGCATCAAAGGTGAAGGCAAGGAGAAAGTAGCCATAATATGGACACCAAAAGTTATGGCATGCATAAATCCAAAAATGTGCCTCACTCTTTTATATAAATGACAATGTACATCAGATATAATTGATATGGACATCAAATATTACTACTAAAACAATGACAAAAGGTGCATTACACATACATAATGAAATTGACATCTACTCATACGGACATTGTAAATGGACAGTATCCAATACCTGAATGGACATCAGACATATATATGAATGGACATCAAAGAATATTCATGAAAAATAGACATCAAAATATTACTACTATGTAATGACAATGTGCATTATACACATGCCCATCATTAAATGCATTGATGTCCAATCCATTGAATGCTGATGACCATTTCATTTTTTTTTTATTTCATTTGTAAAACAAAAAGTCTATGTATTGTGTTTCTCTTTCAATTCCTTCCCCTCTTCACATAAACACATGGGATAGGAATGAGGTGACTAATCCGAAGTGCATGCCCATCACCAAATACATTGTTGTCCATTCAATTGAATGCTAATGACCGCTGGTAAGCTTTGTTGCAATCGAATTATCAAAAACAAATGTCTTTATTTAAAACAAACAACCAAGCGCCAATCTGTAAAATGAAGTATTCAAACAATGTGCCCCAAACAACCAACCAAAGTTTGTGTGCCGAAACAACCAACCAAAATCTCGAAACAAATGTATTCAAACGAAAAACACAACAAAAAAAAAAAAGCAGAATTCAGTGGTAACGCCCAAGGCAGTTCCTACTGTCATGTGTTGCTATTGCATCGCAACACTTGCACCGTCGAGCGCGTGCTTTCTGTTCTGTCGCAATCTCAGTGGGGGGTCCTTGTCCGTTTCGCCCTCCCCTTTGTTGCAGAAACTGGAGGCGGGTGTACAGTCGCCTCTTTCGGAACAGGTGCCCCGAAGTATGTCTCAAAATCTGATGACACATTATTTGATGCCTCACCGATACTCATTGCCTCTAGTTTTTTAATAAGGATGTTCGAGCTTTCCACAATAGCTTTCAGCATTGCCTCGTCGCAATCAGCTTATCCATACACCTGTAGAACCTGCTCCATGCACCAAATGTTAGTCATTTCTTCTGTGTTGACCAGTCACACCTATCCTTTATGTACTTGTCAACCGGAAATCGTAGTTGCTTTGATGCCTTCTTTGTCCATCGACCAACGATTAAGCTGGATGGTACCTCATTCAAATGCTTTATAACGAGCAAGACATGCGCGCACGGTATCCCTTGTAAGTTGAAGAACGGGCAACTACAAGTTGCATCATTTGTCATCGTGTTGTGCACGACATGCCTGTCAACCCTGCTGCCCATATCCATGATTATATACGTGCAGTCATGTTCAACCGTCCCCATCCCGACAATGCGACAGTCATTCAAGGCATTCTGAAGCTGCTCCCGAAATAGGTAAAAGTTGCAATGTGTGTACAATTGTCTAGCATGTCGTTCTATCATCAGGCGAGTCTCTAGTGTAGGATGCGATGTCGTTGACACCTTGTCGATCGACACCACAGATTTCGTTAAGCGTCAACTGCATTCTCAAAACGCACCCAAAACTCAACATAACTCAATGTTTGGCTCATGAGCTTAACATCTAATTCTCACTCTCCGAGCCTGATGTCGTATGTAGCACCCCACTCAATGGGTGGTCCGTGAAGAATGTATGTGCCCAATTCTTTTGAATCTCATATATGTCAGCTAACCATTGATTGTTACTCAAGCCATATTTTTCAATAATCTCAGCCCACTTGCTCTCGAACTGCGTGTCTGTTTCGGATGCCCACACACACAACTTCATATCATCAATGAACTCTTTGCACCCATTCAGTTTGTGGCCAACTTTCGCGGGCAGCTTTCGCATTATGTGCCATATACGATACTTGTTCAATTTTTAATGCAATCGGTATATTGATTAAGAAAACAAGCGGGACACACCCAACATACTGATGCCCGCGCACATATATGCTGATGTCCTCACACATACAAGCTGACGTCCATTTTGTAATATATTTAATGTTATTTATATGAATACCAAGATTATAAATTACCTCCCATAATATTGTAACATCCACACATAAGTATATGCACAATGATTTAACTATGTCACACAACAAATCGTACCTGTGCACAGACTCAGTGAACACTTCCGCGACCCCATCTTTGATTGCCAAATCTTGGTCGGTTACAACCGTATCCGGCTGGTGCCCTTCCATCGCATCTATGAACTTTTCAAACAACCATACAAAAGATGGAGTTTTCTCATCTCTAAGGAGGCCTGCCCCAAATGACACTAATTTGTGATGATGGTTGATCCCGATAAATGCAGCAAAGACCATCTTGTATCTATTTGTCTTATGCTTGGTATCAAACGAGAATAAGTCGCCAAAAGTTGCATAGTCACGCCTACTCTCCGAATCACACCAAAACGCATACTTCAACTGCTTCTCCTCATCGACCTCATATGCATATTAAAAGTCGGGGTCTTTCTCCCTGTTCCTCCTCAATATATCTACAAACATATGTGCATCTAGGTCCACCAACATAATCTTTAGAGACAGTTGGTAATTCTTCATGTCTTGTATTGTACACCCCACATTGTCATATGACTCGACTTGTTCCTTGAATAAGTGGAAGGGCTTTAGATGGCCCGACATTGGCTCTCGAAAACTTGTTCATCAAGTCAATGTGGATCCCACTCACTTTCCGCGCGGATAGTTCCAGATGTCGTTTGCTTGGGCTTGTCATCTCATGGGTATGGCCAGTATGAAATGTGATAACATCAAAACCACCCTTCTTAGATGACTTCAATGTTAGTTTCACTTCACACCCCTCTCTCGTTTCGACTCGATGTCTCTGCTTAATTTTGGGGGTGACCGACTCACCACTATTATCATCATCACGCTGCTCACCCCCTGTTGCATCCCCGGATGAACATGTCGGGACTAGTGCCTTTTTTCAGCTTTCCACCCTTGCTTACTGCACACAAACACCTTCCACAACACCCCATTTTCCCCTTTCGTCAGTGAATGGCTACGCACACTAAACCCCACACTTATAGCATATTTTTCCTAGAATGCCTTCGCCTTTGGGATGTCATCAAAATGCATATTCTCTTTTGAGACCAGTGACTCATCCTCACACATCGGGATGTACTCATCATGCACAGTGTGTTGGTAGCTCAATGGAATCGCCGGGGGGGGGGGGGCAACACTACCTGACCGTCCCATTCGGTGTGCCCCAATGTAATACTACACAACACACAACACGAAACAGAAACATTGAAATCTTATATTAAAAAACTTTGAAAATGTTATAAAAGCCAACACGCATCATGGACAATACGCATCACATAAATTGATACCCAGTGTTTAGATAATGGACATTGTAATCGAACCAGGTTATGCTTTTTTTTTTTTAGAATAATAATCAATCAAAATTCAGTGTTTAGATAATGGACATCCAGTGTTTGATGCACTTTTAGCTGCTTCTATTAGAAAACAAGTACAAGCTCTTTCATTCTCCATGATTGATGATTGCGCAATAAGGAAACCCTTCCCACCAATTATTCCAATTCGATCAATTTTCCTGTCTGATCACGGTTACTGTTTCAGTTTTGGCCATTATATATGCTTAACAAACCAAATATATTTAATATTATTAATTACAATACATATAGACATCCAGTGTTTGATGCACGAACATTACACATGGACTCCCTGATGCGAATTACGTGAACATCAAACCCTATTTTTTGTGTGCAATATTATGCTCTGTTTTAAGCCATTCGTTCTAATCAAATAACATGGACTCTTAACTATTTATGGTGAATGTAGGATTGATATGCAATGCCTAGTATAAGATTGATGTTCAATTTACATCATCATAATCGATCTTAATGAATCCATGAGGATGTTCTACGTGATTATACTAAAATTATACTTTACCTTATATCAAGATCGTCCATGGCTGATATATGATTGACCTCCACTCCCACGGCGGTGTCTCAGTCCGGTAGGGTATCGATGGCTTTCTCCGGCGGACGGCGACAACAATCAACAATGGCCGCCGACTGTTTTCTTCCAACGAACCCTCAAGAAACGCAGGGATTCTGTTACGTGATCTGGCAACCGAATTAGAAAGATTAAGGTGAAATTCTGTCACGTGATCTCATACCTAATTTAATCCAAAATCTGTAAAATATATCATCCCTTAGATTAAATCCAATGGTGGGGAATGGTCATGCTCACATGCTTACCATTAGGGCATGCTTACATGATCCATTCATACTAAAGTCCCGTCCTTTTATGCGGTTGGCAGGTTGCGGTGCCACACCGCGCCGTAACTTTTCATATTCTATCACAATTTATTTTTTCTAATTTAGTTTATCTTTTTATTAAAAGTTAAACTTTTCATATTTTACCACAATGCACACAACTTTCCCCAACCCACCACAATCTACCACAACTTTTCCCGACCTACTACAATTCACCACATTTCCTCACCGCACCGCACTACACCCAGCCGTATAAAAGAACGGGGCCTAAATGGTCAAATTTGGGAGGTTTGATTGCTCCAAACCTACTTTCACCTAAATAATTAATGCCAATTAAAAAAATATCTTAATGAGAAATATTTTGCTTGTAACAATACTTGAACTTTGGTAGAAAGAACGAAAGATGATATGATATGATTGGCATTTGACTACCGCCTTTATGATATCACTATTATTTTTTTTGAATGCAATATCACTATTGTTACATAAAAGAAAATAGTTTATCAACAATTTTAAAGTGCAATTATCATGAGATTAATTTATGAGTGATAGCAATGCTTAAATAAATGATAAAGCATTAGTATATTTTTATTTAGAAAAAACGAAAATGATAAACATTTTGAGTCAAGATGGATATTATCCATCTTGCATGATGTCCCACAGTTCACATCACTCTTTTTTTATTTGTGTTTAAAATATGTTTTTTTACATCATAGGGAGCTTTAAATAAAAATAAATAAAATTGTACGGTCCTTGTCATAAATATGAAGAGAACTAATTAATTTTGTAAAACAATATCTTTTGTAATTATTTAATTTGAAACCTATTGAAAATATTTTTTAAGAATTATATGTCAAATTAAAAAATATATAAAATTCTTAAAATCATAGTTTTTATGCCATAAACAAATTCATACTTTTTATACATTTTATAAAATTTTAAAATTACTTTTCACAAAATTAATTATTAATAAAAGTTTCAACTATTTTAAATTTTAAAATTACTTTTAAAAAAAATTATTTTTAAATTTTCTCTCAAAAATAAATTTCAAATAGTTTTAAAAATTCACCTTTTATTTTTTTTAATTTTATAAATTTAGATATATCAAAAAATAATTTTTTTCATAAACATCCTTAAACATTTATTTAATTATTGAAAGGTCCTTGTGGATCTTTTTTATTTTCTTAATCATAAAAGTGAAGTGGCACATATATTTTTTACAATAAAAAATGAGTGATAACGTGGATTTGTCATGTCAGCAAGACTTATTCCATAGAATTTCGAGCCAATTTATAAAATATATAATATAAAGCCAATTTAATTTTCCTCAAATCAATGATTTACAAAAAAAGAAAATTGCAAGTTATGTGTATATTTTTTAATAATATACATTAGTGTTAAAAAGATATATATCATAGAATATATATGAATAATAAATTAATAATAGTACAATCTCTTTCAATTATACTAATTATTAAATATAGATTGACAGTTATTATAGTTTAGACCTAACAATGATTTTAAGTAAATTAATAAAAACTATATTGTGTATCGTAAAGGTTAGTAAGAAAAAATAGTTCAAGATAAATGCGCGCCAAATACTCCCGTGTCTTATCCCATTTTATTCTGGAGTGGAGTGCAAAAATCGATGCAAGACAAAATTTTAGGCAAAAATATATTGAATAATTAAAGTGCCCTCAATTATTATTATATTATTTACTTCAAAGTCATTTATCAAGGATGAAAATAACAAAGTTATTAGTGAAAATATAAAAATAATGAATGAATTAAATAGGGGGAAAATTAGTTTTAAGTGAATAAATAATTTGGGGGTAAGCAATTATGTTACATTTGATAAAAAGTCGTAGCAATCATGCCACTTCACAATTATCATTCAAACGTTAGCATTTGACCATCGAGCATACTTTATTTTTATTTTTATTTTTATTTTTTTTTAGATCAACATCGAACATACTTGATTAGGACCAGTTTCTGACTTTCTGCCATTCCATCCATGGAATTATACTGCTGACAATAAACAAACATCATTATTCCATTGACAACTGGTTTATGACGACAACTATGATAAACTAAGTACATAGGAAAAGGAATGTCAATGTTTTATTCTCCATGGATGCATTGAAGAAAGAGCTACCTTTGATAGGAAACTGTACGTAATTAAAAGTATACCCAACTCATTTACTCAATACATATCAAGTAGTCATCCTCCAAAAGATGCAGAAATTAGGAGCTCTACTCCAAGTAATTCTGCTATTCACAATAGCCAAACATGCTTGTTCAATTCCTGCAATATTCTGGCCGCAATGCGTGGATTCTACAGGGAATTACACAGAGAAGGACGCATATGCACAAAATCTAAAGGTAGCTCTTTCTGATCTCGTGTTCCATGCATCAACCATGAGTTTTTACAACTCGACAGCTGGTGAAGCAGGGATCAACAAAGTGTATGCGCTATTCTACTGCAGAGGTGACATTGGACCTGATGACTGTCATGACTGTGTCCAAACTGCAGTCTTGGATGCTCCCATATGGTGCCCATCTCGAAAGGAAGTTATCATGTGGTTCTTTCAATGCACGTTGCGTTATACTAATAGGTCAATATTCTTTCAGGAGGAGGAATTCCTATGGAGTTTTGGGTTCAATCCGGTCAACGTCTCAAATCCCACCCTGCTAGAACAAGTAGTTTCCACCACCATGAATCGCCTTATTTTGAATGCCGCGTATAATAGTACCAAAGGGCTGGGTTTTGCAACTGGGTTCACCAATTACTCCAACTCAAACATATCTTTCCTGGTCCAGTGTACCCCTGACATTCTTGGCAGCAAGTGCGAGAAATGCTTGACTTCAGCCCTCGGACACATTCGGACCGGTGGCCCCAAAGCTGCTTATGTCCTGATGCCCAGTTGCCAGGTTATCTATGATTTTGATTCTTTCATCTATGGCAGTGATTCTCCGCCTAATTTACCCCCTTCAACCAAAGGTAACCTCATCTGGAATTTTACTTCCTGAGCCTGAACTGATCTTTGACTTCCTATTATTAATGATATCATACAACAATAACAACTAACAGCTTGGAGTTGGATCCCACCTACAGAATATCTGATGAGATCCAAATATAAACTGTCTACTTATACCTCAGCAAACATTCCCCTGGAAGATTGTTGTTGTTGTTACTTGTACCTCAGCAAACATTCCCCAGCTGTTGCTGTTAATGATATTTATTATCTCATCAAAAAAATTCAAAGGCGACATAACTAATGTGTTTGGAACATGCGAAAGGGGCTACAGAAAAATCAAACCATATAAATTTAAATAAACTGTGATACCATGTTTAATAAATAGTTCACTTTGGGCAGGAAAGAAGAAAATGTTTGTCTTCTCCTCCATAGTGGCTCTTCCGACTGCAGCTGCGGTGTCGCTTCTTTGGGGCTTCAGCATTGTGTATTTTATTGACACCAATAAGTCAAGTCATGAAAAGAAAGGTAACCAAATTCATATTGTTATGGATCGTCTCCATGAATTTAGGAAATTCAGCTCTAATTTGAAGTAATAGCAAAAGGACATTTTATAACCAGATTCTGGTGCCTTGAGGGATGAAATCCCCTTCTCTGGAACATCGTATCTCAGTGAGTCATCCAAATCTCCAGAAGTATCAGATCCTGGTGAGTCCTCCAAGCCCCTTTGAGGCACAGAATACCTTAACAGTGTGGATTTTATCTTTTATCATATGTACAACAAGAAGATGTGTTTAACCTTTTATCATACGTAACCAATTTGAAGTTGCGATCGTGAGCGCATATATATTTAGAAATAGGAGTTAACATTTTGATTTGAAGTTAGACCACTCATTGTCAGTTCCCTTTCAACTGCTGCACCAATGCCAGGACAAAGTGAGATAGAGTACTCAGGACCGCATCAATTTGATTTTGAGATAATAAAGGACGCAACAGCTGATTTCTCAAGAGCTAATGAGCTTGGAAGGGGAGGTTTTGGTATAGTTTACAAGGTTTGTGGTTCATACTAGCTACATAATCATAAGGTCTCATGCAAATTGCTTTTCTATACTATATATGACAAGATTTTTCATTTCATTAACTCGATTACATACAGGGTAAACTTCCCAATGGACTAGAGGTAGCAGTTAAGAGACTCTCATTAAACTCAGGACAAGGTGCAAAAGAGTTCAAGACTGAGGTCCATGTAGTAGCTAAACTTCATCACAGAAATCTAGTAAGGCTGTTAGGATATTCTGTTGAAGGAGAAGAAAGGTTGCTTATTTACGAATTGATGCCTAACTCGAGTCTTGACAGATTTCTGTCAGGTATTGTCAACTAAAGTTATAGTTGAATCTTTAATAACATATTTGCCATATCGGCTAACAATTTCATAGTTTGTAAAAAAAAAAATGTTGTGTGAATATATATGGCAGATGCAAACAAGCGTGAACATTTTGAGTGGAAAGCCAGGTACAAGATCATAGTTGGAATCAGCCGCGGATTACTGTATCTCCATGAAGACTCCGAGCTAAGGATTGTTCACCGTGATCTAAAACCAAGTAACATATTGCTAGATGCAGACCTGAACCCAAAAATAGCAGATTTTGGTATGGCTAGACTCTTCGAACTGGATCAGACTCAAGCCAACACCAGCAGAGTTGTCGGGACTATGTAATACTTCTCTCTTTTTTCCCTTCTACAATCCTTATTTGATGTCCTACTCTTGTTTGGAACATCACATTGTTTATCTCCTTTACTAGGATCCATATGTCCTTTAGAAGAACTTTACAGTAACTCTCACAGAAGAAGTACTAGGCAACTTTTCTGTTTAGATTACAGAAAACAAAAAAAAAAAAAAAAACATCATGAAGTTAGTTATTTATGTACTGTCAAGTGTCAACAGTTAGACATTTGATGTTGATGATTCTGTGGTGCTGAAATTGAATTTGTTACAGCGGATATATGGCACCAGAGTATATTATAAATGGGCAGTTCTCAACCAAATCAGACGTTTATAGCTTTGGCGTGATAATTTTGGAGCTCATAAGCGGACAACTAAACAGTTTTTTCTATCGGTACTCACCCTACACTAGCGAGGGACTGATATATCAAGTAAGTTTACTTTTTCAGAACCAAAATTGCAATGTACTACTGCACATAAACTGAAGTTCATACAATTTTGTTTTGATTAAAAATGTTGGATGAAATTGGTTGTAATACCTAATGCATGCAGGCTTGGAGAGTGTGGCTAAAAGGGACATTCCAAGAGCTAGTGGACCCGACACTAAAGAACAATTATCCAGAAACAGAAGTAGTGAAATGCATACACATAGCATTGCTTTGTGTACAAGAAGCTGCAGCTTGTAGACCGACAATGCCAGAGGTGTTTTCAATGCTCAGCAACAGCTCATTGGAACTACCACCTCCAACCCCTCCAGCTGCATTCATCCATGGCCCAAGAGACTAGTATACCTCTTGCAGGACTCAATCCAGAATATATATATGCATGCTAGGTTTTGATAAAACTACATTACAAGAGAGAACGTTGGCGAAGCATAGACATAGAATCCTTCATCTGTGTGACTGTGTCTATAGCTCATCGATTGCCTTGTTATATAACAAACATCTATCATAATTGTCAACTCTCACTTATTAGAATTAAACCAAACCTTATCTGTACTATTGTACCAATCATGCTGGTGCTCATTTGTTACTGCTTCATTGCCACTATCAAAGTTGAGTGAGTGTTTTGTTGAAGAGAGTGAGCGAACGAAATAAAGAGAGCCTTGAAAAGTTGGGAGATGTTTAATTTTCGCGGCTAAGATTTAACGCTATATTAATGAGGGTAAGTTAGCAACTTCAACACTTTTGCCGGAATCCGGCGACCCCCTGCCAGATTATTACCAATAACTAGTTTTCAAATAAAATTATTCACCCAATTATAATTTTTGAAAACACAGTCTAGAAAATTCAAACACAAGCTATGAGCTTATGACAACGTACAAAATTTAGGGGGTTAGAAAACGCTACAACTATTAGGATAAAGATCATTTCATAAGCAGTCCAACTCATTGCATATCGGGAATAACCCAACAGGCCTGTAGCTGACAGGGAACAGGGGTGCCAATGGCCCAAAGTTGGGCCCTACTCCTACCCGCAGCATTCTCCAAAATGGTAAGGGAGAAATGTTTCACCTAGAATTCAAACCTTGGATGACAGGGATAGAAGGTGGACCTCTTGCCATGTTGGAGTATTTCAAGAATTTAAGGGTTAAGAGGCATAAGGGAACAAGTTATAAGGCGAGAGCTATCGCGAGGCTGGCCGCATGCCGATCGGTTTGGAAGGAATTTCTGGATTAAATTGTAGAAAAAGGAAAAAGTAAAAAAAAAAAAAGAAGGAAATCTCAATCCTACATTGTAGCTGCTACTTAAGAGGTGTTGCCCTGAGTTTCATCTTCTCAAAACCTGCTATTTCGGGGGGTTTTCATCGATTCTTGACAAAATGCTGCTAGGTTTAACATGGTCATGACTCATGAATGGTTGCCTGCATCGTGACGTTACTAAATGACTGCATGTGATGTAATTCAAGACAACTTGGTTTGAATGGTGTGTCAATTTGCAATATGCTTAAGTATTCCTCAATGGAGCAATCTACAGTCTGACATAACTTCATAGTTATTTATAGACTCAAACTCAATGAAATGGAATTTGTTTGTGTTATCCTGAACTAGATGCCAGATAGGAAGGATACAGATATACATTCCAGATTGGTGTTTTGGACATTATGTCACTTTAAATTGGTTCCTCGACGCAGCATCATACTATCAGAATTTCACAACAGCAAGCTAATCTAGCTGTTGTGTGTTTGAATCAGGTATCTGCCTTTCAGAAATATACGGCAATGGGAGAGTTTATGTTCCTTCCTAGCTTAAAGAATCCCTGGGTACGTGAATGACATATAGTGTAAGATTTATTCTATCCTTAGTTGCAGTTTATCTGATTCAGCATGTATGCTGATTTTCTTTTCTAGAGGTCACATCTCAAATCATGGGTGATTAATTTTTAATTATGATTATTGCTAACCTCTTGCTCCTGAAAGTGACGGGCAGTAATTAAATAATTACTAGTCCATGTTTTGACCATGACTAGAGGTTATTATAACTCTTAACTAAGAAAAATTGCGCTCTATTGACTAATGAATAAAAAAAAATCGACATTGGGTCGATTTTGAATGATTTGCATTTTTATTGTTTATAATTTGCAGTTAGTTTATTTGAGAAATATTCAAATTAACTGAAGCAAATCATCTGATGCAAGATTAGTAATGTCAATTATTATGAATACAGAGTACCATAAGTTTTCTTTTTCCTGTAAATTTTTCACTACCTCCCCTCATAAAACCTGTCATTTTATGCCTAAATTTTCCTTTGTCAACTTGTTTCAAGGATGTGTAGTATGACTAAAAGGAACAAATCTCAAATTTTCTATATATTCTAATAATGGAGGATAGGAATAATGAAGTGAAATCCATGTCTAGGAAATTAGGGGATATACTTCAAGGTTTAAAATTTTTGAAAGTTAAATTTCATAGGCATATCTTTGTTATACTTTAAAGATATTTAGACTCTAATACCCATGGAGTGTTGAACAATGGTACACCAAATGTCGTTAAGAGTACAAGCATTATGTCCTTCTGAAATTTGGCAGTGTTCAAAGTAGGATGATATTTTATATGGACTAAGTTGTTACCAGAGATTTATATGAGATGCATTTGTGATGATCGTGAGCTGGAATCTGTTGGTAGTGAGCTTTCTAGTGAATGCATTGTCATTACTTGGACCTAATACTTATATCTAACCTAAACTATTTAGTCAAGGTGTAATACTTGTATCATTATGAATTTGCCCCATGACCCTGCAGATTTTGATGAATTACACTAACGATGCATATGCAGTCTGGAAACTATGTTAAAACAAACAACTGTAAGGCACACCCAGCAGACATAAGCTCATTTAGAACAGCGCTACGTCCAACAATAAATTTTCCTGTGACAGACAAAAATCATGTGATTCTATTTGTGAAATGTTCTATGCTAGAAGGACGCCTATCAACAAGGAAGAGTACTATTCTATTACAAAGCATTTGTGCTTAATGGAATGATAAAATAGAAACTTAGATGCACAAGTAAATGAAGGAATCTTCAATCGTATAGTATGGCATAAAACAAAATTGAGCATGATTTCATCAAAGGGGGATATTCTTGTGGGACTTCCCAAGTCATAAAGGGGTTTGTAAATTTACCCAGAAGCATTAGCTTCTCTTGATGAATCGTCTCTTGATTTCCTTCTGTACTAAAAGAAAATCTTGCCTTCTTCTGTAAGTAATACTTTCATCTTCAAATTCCTCTAGTTTTCTAGTTGAAAACCCCAACAATTTAGGAAAGGCTACACAAAGATCAATTGCACTTGTTTCCTGCAGAAATTTCCTTATGCCAATGTTCAGAACAATTGCACTCAAAGATGAACGCCTTTACCGTGGAGACAAGCTGGTTATGTCATCCTGTGCTGCAATATTATAGGTGAGATGGGAGTGTGGTGATTTTCTATGCTTAAAAGGGAAAGTAGGAGGGGATACAGGTGTTGGTAGAGTAACAGGTTGAGTGTTAAGCATGAGCAAGATTGATGCTATGTTCGGCCTTTTGTCTTCATCTTCTTCTGTGCACAATAAACCCACATGTATGCATCTTTCAACTTCAAATTTTGAGAACTCATTTCCAATGGTTTTATCTACCAACTTCAAAGGATCTCCCTCCCTCCAAAGTCTCCATACCTAAATGTTAAGGGAAGACATAATTAATTAAAAGTTGGCCAAGTTATTTAAGAGAATGCAGGGAGATTATGGATAGACTCTGAGATTTCAACCTACATAGTTCAGAAGGTTCTCGTTTTGTACATCTGGATCTGCACAAGTGTTTCTCCTTCCACTAACGATCTCCAAAATTATAACGCCATAGCTAAAGATGTCAGTCCTGACTGAAAAGTGACCTGTCGATGAATATTCAGGAGCCATGTATCCGCTGCATCAAATTTTGTATGTCATTATGAAGTTCGAAAGTCTTCAACATGATACCATAAACTTGTACTTCGGAGTTTTCTTTTAAGGAGAAAGAGCTTCTGTTTCTTTGTATTTTTTAAGTAACACTAAAAGATTTCCCATGGTCATTGTGATGAATATAAGGGGGAAGAATCTTACAATGTCCCTGCTACCCTGCTTGTGTTGCCCTGAGTTTGGTCAGTTCCGAAAAGCTTTGCCAAGCCAAAATCTGCAATCTTGGGGTTCATCTCTCCATCTAGTAAAATGTTGCTGGGCTTAAGATCCCGATGAATAATCTTGGGGCGAGAATCTTCATGTAGGTATAAGAGACCTCTTGCGATTCCCACTATGATCTTATAACGAATCCCCCAATTCAAGTAAGCACCTCTCGTCGGATCTGCAGTTCATCAGTCGTAATCATGTTCAGGTACTCAAAAGTGAAAAAAAAAAAGAAAAACAATATTTGAATGAAACATATCATATATTGTGGTTGTGTTTGCAACCGGAAGAAACACAGTTTAAGGTAATACCAAACAAATAACGATCAAGGCTTTTATTAGGTACAAACTCGTAGACAAGTATCATCTCGCTTCCTTCCAAACAAAACCCAAAAAGTTTGACAAGATTTTTGTGCTGAAGTTTGGCAGCCAAACATGCCTCTGTTCTGAACTCCTTGATTCCTTGCCCTGAAGCATTTGATAGTCTCTTAACAGCCACTGCTTGTCCATCAGGAAGTCGTCCCTGATAATCATTGTCAATATTATAACTTGTATATCGCAGTCCACGAGCTGCAATACTCTTAATTAATTCATCGTAATAATAAGTTGATAACTAGTTATACCAAGTAAACGACACCGAATCCACCTTGCCCAAGCTTATTGGTAATGGAGAAGTTGTCAGTTGCTTCCTTGATAGTATTAAAGTCAAAGTGCAAGTTTTCCATGGTTTCAACATCGTCTAACCCTGCAACTGCAATGACTAACTGCATAAATATGTTGCTTTGTATTTTAGCGTACGCTATACTCATTTGTGTCTTACTAACTTATCTGTACTTTTTGATCCTAAGTCCCAATATACTTATTTCGATATATGACAGTTCAAGGATGGGATTACCAATGGGTTTTGCGTGAGCTTTTCTTTTTGCCAGATATATATTCAAAAGCAAAGATGCTGCTCCAGCTGCTGAGGTGATACCCAAGGCAATGTGTAGCTTCTTGTCTGTTCAAAAGCTCAGGAATTCACTTGTAAGTGCTTACTGAACCCCTTTTTTCACCCATCACCCAGAGAGAGAGTGAATAGGTTAAGTAAGGTAAAGGTGGCCACAGGATAAAAATGTACAAGTACACAATTCAAGTTCAGAAATGAGTGGGAAAAAGTGATAGTATGTTATCCAACAGACCTGGTGAAGGAAACCTGGCAGTGAGAAAAACATACATCAAACGACAACTGAATTGCAGAACTACGCCTGACTGACTACCAAGTGACTGAAGCCTACCGAGCCCTGTTTGTAGGCATTTACGGCAATCTGAGGGGGTCAGATCAGGAGTACAATCTACATAGCAGTTCATTGTTATGTCTCTCGTAACCTGAACATCTGACGTGGCTGCCATCAATGATGCATTTCCGGTAGCAGCCAAGCTGAAGAGGCTGATAAATGTTTCTGACAGCTGTTGATTGAATTGTCTATACTCTGTTGGAGGGCCTCCGAGATTGTAAAATATAGACATATCATTGTTGGAAAATATGGAGTGGTTTGCATAGCGTAGCATACATTCTACGTACCACACAGCAGCTTGTACACTAGATGGGCATCTTCGTTGAATTTCTCCTGCTGCAAGAGTTATACAGCGCTGGCACACCTCACTTGTGTACACGTTGTTGCAAAGGAAAAGGCCATAGACTTTGTTGCTGCTTTTTCCGGTAGTGAAGTTGTAGAACTTGTTGGTGCCAGCTTTGGAGGTAAGATTATACAACAGAAGATTAAGATTATCCCCAAATTCACTTCCTGGATCATAATCTCCATTTTCAGAACAATAACTCTGCAAGTACATAACTTGATCCTCAGCACCTGATGATCCGAGTAGAAGGGCTAAGAGGCAGAGAAAAGAAACAGGTGCTTGGATATGAACAGGTACAACTTTAGCTTTTTTCATGATGGGCAAGGAATTTTTGTTGGAAGTTTTGAGCAGTTGAATAATACTTATGTCTCTTCTGAAAGCTGTATCTTATGGTCTCTTATCAATAACCTTAAGTTCCAATACTTCAAAATGCAGTTTGAACTGTGAAATTTATATTTTTCAATTCAGCTGTGTAACGTACGTAGTTTCATCTGATGTAGTGCTGTAGCTGATTTTGATAGGTCAACTCCTCAGCATGTCATCACCTATGTTGATTGTCTTGAATGATCTACTGTATTTCTCATTTTTACATTCACTGATTGCTAGTTCCTTGAATGTGTTGTGCATTGAACAAGTCAACAAATACGTAATATGTCCATTTTTCTGTCATCTGACTATTTTCAGACATTATTATTTTTTTTGGAAAGCAATTTCCAGACATTATTTTAGCTCTAACTAGATGACAGATGATTGCATTGGCATTGAAATGTGAATTGGTAATTAGAATGGGGTTTGAAAATCTGTAGCTCCAGTATTTCCAATCTGCAATATGTTGCCTGGAAAATATTTTCCTTTCATGGATCTTAATTGTATGCTTTCACTCGCTTCGTATATTTAATTTGGACTATTCATATATTGCTTCCAACTCTCCAGCTGGACGATGGTGCTCCCGGGTACATGGAGCATCATGCGCCCATTTTCCCTGGGGGGCACTTCACTATTATTATGTTTTTCTTTTTATTTCACCATTTTGCTATTTGAATTTTGATAGAATGGAATTTTTTTGTTAAGTTAATTAAATTTTAAATATCACTTTTAAGTGGACTGAATATAAATATTATTTTTAAATTCATTATTTTGAAATTCAACAATTATCATGAATATTCATATACTGATTTATGAACATTATATTGTAGTTTAGATTTATGAACATTGTAATCTATGTTTATGAGCATGATGGTTCAAGTTAATGAGCACTCATATAATGGTTTATAATAGTCAGTACCAAAGACACAATTTTGAAAAGAACTATGGTGTCCCTCGGCGATGGAACTTCCACCCCGATTTTGGCTGGATAAGTGGGTTGATCATCAGCCTCTTCTTGACTCAGCTCTGATGGTGGTGCCAAGTTGCGTAAGCATGAAGATGGTGGCTGATTATTGGGACCGGAACACTGGCTGGAAGTGGGCTGAGTTTGCTGCTTGGTTACCTAACTCGGTGCTTCAAAAAATCGCTATGCCCGAGCTTGCAGAAGAAGGAGTCGCCAACAACTTCATCTGGCCGGCCACTACCTCCGGCGATTTCAGCCTGTTGGCGGCACTGATGATCATTCCAGGTGAGGAAGTGGAAGAATCAACTGAAGAATGGGTGAAGATATGGCGTCTTCATGTACCACAGAAGGTGAGAGCGTTTATGTGGCTTGTGTCTCACAATAAACTCTTAGCCCAAGAAAACCGAGTGAAGCGAAGCCTTGTCCCGAGTAGTATCTGTCCGGAGTGTGGGGAAGAAGGAGAAGCCTTGGACCATCTTTTCCGGTGATGTCCGCGGGCAACCGAAGTCTGGACTGTAATTGAAGCGGCTAGGTTGGGAACCCGAATGGTGCAACGACCGTTTAAGGGATGGTTTTGGGACGGCCTCACTCCGAAGGCCAGTGGCGAAGCCAGGATTCAAAAGCAGGGGTGTCAAAATAAAATTTAATAAAAAAGACAAATTATATTAGAACAAATTCTGAAAAATTAACATACTCAAATACATTAAGTTTAATGACATAGTTTTGAAAATAAAAATACATTCCTTAAATCTAAAGTTGTCCTCGACGAGTAGTCATATTTTGATAGTAAAGCATGATTTCCTCATTGGTCACTTTATCAAAAAAATCATCTTCAAAATAAGTGACAACATCCACTTAAAAATCATCTGATATTTTGTTGCGCAGTGCAGTCTTTATGAATTTCATTGCAGAGAAGACTCTTTCAACGCTTGCTGTAGAAACCGGTAAAACCAATGCTAAAGTTACAAGTCGATATAGGTGAGGAAAGCTCTGGTGCTTTTTAGTATCAACCAAACTCTTGCAAAGATCACCAACACTTGTCATATCGGATAGTCTCTTATCATCATGCACATTATTTATGAAAATATCAAGATCGTAAGAAAGTGCATCAATGCCAAACTCATCAAAATCATCCGGATATAAGTGAGCCATCTTTATTATCCGAAATAAATTTGTCGCTAACGGCGATTCTTGCTTTGATAAATTAGGGTTAAATGAAATTTTCCAAAATTGGTTCTTTAGAGGCGTCGAACCCCTGACCTGGCTGATTCCAGTATATAGGCGCGCGGCATGCATAGTAATAAAATGTCCAATCTGCATTCAAGAAGTTTCGAACACCTGACCACAAGGAAGGAGAGGCGCGCCCAAACTTTCATCCTTACCATCCGGCTACACATACGCTTTTGCATAATTTTTCCACAAATTAGTATATATATTATTTTTAACTATAAAATAGGTCTAAACTGATTTTTTTTTTCCAAAAAAGCTGGGGGGTCAATTGACCACCCTTGACCCTTAGTAGCTTCGCCCCTGCCGAAGGCGCGTGACGACCAAGGGCCTGCTGTGTTTGCTATTATCTTATGGCAAATATGGCTTTGGAGGAACCAGAGACTGTTTGGGCGGCACCGACATCCCGCATGATCAAGGAAGGTGGCTTCATGAGGAAATAGCTCGGGTTCATGAAGCTTTCATGGCTGATGAACATCGTACGACAGCGCATGGGTATTTGCTGGGAGACCCGAATGAACGCCTCTATCATTGGGTAGGGCCGGGGCTTGGTTGCTATCAACTGTGTACTGATGGAGCTTCGATGGGAGACCCGAGTAGAGGGGGAGCTGGTGGTGTCATCCGCGGGGCGGGTGGGTATTGGTTCCGAGGCTTCCACAAAGCTTTGGGCACCTAGACGGCATTGATGGCGGAACTCCATGCGATAATTGAAGACCTCAAACTGGCTAGGGCAATGAATATAGAACGACTAGAGCTGAGGGTTAATTCTTCACTGGTGCTCCATTTGATCACGGAAACAGTGCACCTCCAACATGCTGGCCTTTGTACCCTCGTCAATCAATGCAAGTTCTGGCTCAAATTGAAAGAATGGCATGTGCAAGTTCGTCCTTGCTATCGGGAAGCAAACCAAGTAGCTGACAAGCTTGCTAAACTAGCATTAGATAATACTAATATGAATGTAGTGATCTTCGACGACCCTCCCATGGAGGTGCAATACTTTCTCCACGTGGACCGTATGAAGGCCGGTGGCATTTATCCTATGTAATCATTACTACTAAGCTTTGAATAAATTGGGGTGTTCCCCTCCTTTACTACCAAAAAAAAAAATAAAAAATATATATATAACGGTTTATAAGCATTGTAATTTAGGTTTATGAGTATTGTAATTTATAAGCTATTGTTTTAATGAGGTTTGACCACATACAATGTAACGGCTACAATAATCAATGGGTTTGATTACGACAGTTGCAATAGTCATAAATTTATCCTGTTTGAGTTCGTGATTTACTTTAATTTTATTATGTTTTTTGTTGGACGTATAAATATGTTTTATAATTAATATCTTAGTGATATATAGTAAATCATGATTGTGTGTACATAGTATAAATTTGTTTTATATACGTTTATATGAGTTAGTCATGTATCATATTATATACTCAGATTTTTATAAATATGCAATTAACTGTAAGTTTGTCTTAAGGTAAGTCCTTATAATTAATTAATTATATATATATATTTTTTAAGTAAATTAGTTTTATTTAAAAATAACTAGTAATATTATACAAGTTAGTCTTACATAATTATAAGTGTATTTTCGTATTACACGAGTCTAAGTGATTGATCGCAGTACATTTGAATATTTTAATCTCACGGAGAGGCAAATAATCTCACTTATGTGATTTTGTATTACATAAATGAGCGTATTTGAGATTAAAATGGACTATGTAAATTATTTTACATATTCTTGATTAGTAAAAAGTTGCAAGTTTTTGTGTTTGTAACCTTAATCGATTAAAGAAATTTAAATGTGTTTTAGATTATTTGTTTTTGTAACATTAATCGATTGAAACCACATATAAATGAGTCTTATATGATGCGATTATGTAATCATAAATCACTTGCCGGAAATTGATTATAAATTATATAAATTAGTTTTATATAATTCCTTATGTAATTAAATTCGTTATACTTTTATTAATCAATTATGATTATATAGCTTGAATGTATAAAATAAATTAGTTTTATTGATAATCAATCAAATGAGGGACTTAACTAGTTATGTGTGACATAATGTAGAATTTGTTTTTACATATGAGTAATTGATTATAATAATATAGATGAGTTTTGTATTTCGTTTTTGTGTTTTTAATCGATTCAAAGTAAATCCGTCTTATATGGAGTTTCGTAATTGAATTTTTAGAGATACCTAATTCGTCTAGTATGTGATGATTATGAGCATAGCGAAATTTTCGATCATATGACACGGATGACGGTTTTCAGAATATTCAATTATAAGAATGTGCCTAAATGTCTTGTTTTGTTTGTGTAGACATGACATCTGAGACATCTCTGGTTGATGATTTGTTCACTTCTGAAGTTTTGGATGGATCCAACTTCGACTTGTGGAGTCTAAGAATTCAATTTCTATTGAATGAATGAGATGTGTTAGACCATCTGTCTGCGAAAATGTCTCCCCCTACAATTAAGAAAGACGATGACCTTGATATTACTTCTATGCGGAGTCAAGAAAGCTTAGTAACGTACCAAGAATGGCGCAGACAGGATCGTAGATGAAGAGTCCCGGGTTCCGTTCTCGTCTCTCGTGACGTTTGCCGAGCGGGCCGCCTCAACCCCGATGAACCTCGAGGTACAATTCCCGATGAAATCCAGAAACGAAAGGGTAGTCTCGGCCATCCATTGGATGGGCTCCGAGGCCTTCTAAGGAGGCTCGCTTGATTCCCCAACCACGGAGGCCCCGGGACCGTACCGGGCCGTCCCGAGATGTCAAACTATGAGGTATCGGGTTTCGGGTTTTGCCCCAGTTCACAACGGGACAAGGTAGAAGGCAAGAACGTACAAGGGAGCTGAAAAGTGTCACCTAGCAGGGTCGCGCCCGCTACAACCACCATGACACCCGCGACCCACTCGCTCACGCCTGGGAAATTTGGCCGTCACCACCAAACGCAGGCAGCGCCTAGAGAAACGCTGCCAGCGTCTGTCACAGAGAGTTTGTTTTCTCGGCTGTAAGAAAACGTTGGTCGCGGCTGTAGTAGCGCTGGCAGCGTCTTGCTTCCAGCGTCCGGTCGTGCCCGCGACCAACTGATGACACCCGCGACGTCTGCTGCCATTGCTGTTGCTACTGCTGTTGCTGCCAGGTCGCGCCTGCGATGGTGTCCGGCCCTGCCGAGTTTTTGTGATCAAAACTACGTAGTTTTGGGGTTTTTTTATGTTTAGTATAAATACCTTTGTGGACTGTTTTTTGAGCAGTTTTTTTTTTTTAATTTTGAATGTTATGCTAGAGTGCTCTCCAAGCCTCTCCCCCAAAATTCTTGATACTTTATCCAATTAATCTTTGGTGGTGATCAAGTCATTTCTTTAGTGATTAATGGAGGTTTTATCCTATTTAATCATGGTGGGATGTTAGACCAAAGTTGTGGACTCTCCATGCCAAGGTCATATGCAAACCCTATGGTGTTCAAGTTTGTTTTCCTTTGAATCTCTATTGAAAACTCAAGCAACAATCTTCCCACCACGACAGAAACGCTCCATTTGGTATCAAAGCACAAGGTTTTTCATTTAGCTTGAGTTTTTTCCATTGTTCTTGCTAGTTTGTTCTCTATTGTTGGATTTTGGTATTTTGAATGCAAATATTGGTGTTCCCCATCCCTTGTGCCTCCAAGTGTATTGGAGAATCTTTTCTTATATTGTGTTTGTGATTTTTGAAGTATTTTGGAGCTTTGAGGAAGAGTTGAAAAATTGTGCCCGCAAGGTGTTCGATAAAATGCCCAAGTGAGAAAAACACAAAGAACCCTTAGCCAAACATAAGCCAACTACAAGAAAACCCCCAAACTCCACAAAATATCCCAAACACATATCGTCCCATACACTTCCCTCGATATGGATGGTCACGATAATTCCGATCGAGAGGAACCGAGCCACCGGAGAAGTCCTCGAGCTCAAGGTATTAAAGACCGACTCGCCACTATGGACGAACGGTTCACCTCCCTTGAGAATCATAACGCCAATATCGAACGGACTCTTCGGGAGATTGCGACACAAGTGAACAACTTGACTGTGCAACGTCAAGGACAACCTCAAATCGAACGTCGGAGGCGTGCACCAAGTCCTATCCGTCCTCCTCCCAACTTTGAGTTGAGTGACGATGCTAGAGGCTCCCCTCGACGTCGATATCGACGGGACGTGCATGATCGACCCCCTCGTGACGATTTCCAGGACGTTAAGATCGACATTCCCGAGTTCATTGGCTCTAATGATCCGGATGACTACAACGAATGGGTGCAATTGATGGATAGGATCTTTGAGACCAAGGAATATGATGATGTAAAGGCTTATAAGGTCGTGAGCTTGAAACTCACCAAGGTCGCCTCGCTTTGGTTTGAGAATATGAAGGCACAACGGGCTCGTGAAGGAAAGGTAAGGATTTCTACTTGGTCCGGCTTAAGCTCGTGATGAATTGCCGATTCTTGCCTCACACTTACAAGCAAGACGTCCTACGAAGGCTTTATGCTCTCACCCAGGGCAAACGATCCGTCAGTGACTATATTTCAGAGTTCGAACAGCTCCTCATCAAAAGTGGCCTTCAAGAGCCGGAAGAGCAAACCATGATGCGTTTTTTAAATCCGTTGCCAAGAAAGTTGAGGTTCAACCTTACTACTCCATGGATGACTTGTACAGTTTGGCTCTTCGGGTTGAGCAACGCAGGAAAGAGAAGGCTATTTCCAAACCGGTATCGGGCACCTACTTTCCACCGTCAAGCCAACCCCCTCCTCAAATGGGCACTCCCAAATCTACTGAGACACCCAAGTTTCCTTCGACACCTCGTACCGACAAGGGGAAGGGACTTGTTGTGGCGTCTCCTACGGATCCTACTCGGCGTATGGAGGGAAAAAAATGTTTCAAATGCCATGGGTATGGCCACTATCAGGCGGATTGTCTTAACCGACGGACCTTGACTCTCAAAGAAGTCCAGAATATTGGTGAGGAACTACAAGTAGCACGGGATGATTCCGAAGTGGTAGTTGAGGATGCGGTCAATAGTGAAGATGAGGATGTCGCCTCTGTGTCGCGTGTGCAAGGCAACGCTCTTGTCTTGAGGCGTGTTTTCCACACCCATGAGACCCCTCTTGACAAGGCTCAACGAGAGATGATTTTTCAAACTCGGTGTTTCGTTGGGGCAAGTTTTGCGAACTTATTATCGATGGAGGGAGTTGCACCAATGTTGCTTCGACTTATATGGTTGAGAAACTCGGATTACCCTTATTACCTCATCCTTGTCCTTATTCTCTCAAATGGATCAATGACCGCGAAGGCCTTAAGGTAACCAACCAAGTTCTTGTGAATTTGTCTTTTGGTACTAATTACGATGACTCTGTTGTTTGTGATGTTGTTCCCATGAGCGCATGCCATATTTTGTTGGGTCGGCCGTGGCAATTTGACAAGCAAACTACTCATAATGGCGTGAAAAATACCTATACTTTCACCAACAAGGGCAAGAGGGTTAAGCTTCTTCCACTAGCACTACATGAAATTTTACCTCTTAAACTTGGAGTGGGAAGTGAGGAGCCTAAACACATGAGCGAAACACGGGTAGAGCGAGCCCTAAGCAAGGGGAAGGTCGTTTTTGCCTTACCCCTCTTAGAGGCAAACATAAGTGAGGTAGTCAGACCCAAGCACCTTCTCGTTGCCCCTCTTCATGCCAAATTCCACGACGTGTTTCCTGATGATCTGCCACCGGGTTTACCTCCTATTCGGGGCATTGAACATCAAATCGACCTTATGTCCGGAGCTCCACTTCCCAACAAGGCGGCATATCGGTGCAACCCTCAGGAAACCAAGGAGCTGCAACAGCAAGTGGACGAACTTGTTTCACAAGGCTATGTTCGAGAGAGCATGAGCCCTTGTTCCGTCCCGACCCTCCTGGTTCCGAAGAAAGATGGTACCTTCCGGATGTGTGTCAACAATCGGGCCATCAATAACATTACCATCAAGTATCGGTATCCCATATCGAGACTCGATGACATGCTCGACGAGTTGCACGACTCCTGTATTTTCTCTAAGATTGATCTTCGGAGTGGTTACCATCGGATCCGCATGAAAGAAGGAGATGAATGGAAGACGGCATTCAAGAAGAGTTCGTCATGCCATTCGGGCTCTCTAAGGCCCCAAGCACATTCATGCGCCTTATAAACGAGGTGTTGAGGCCTTTTATTGGCAAATTTGTGGTGGTCTATTTTGATGATATTCTTGTATGTTCGAGGAGCGAAGTGGAGCATATTTCACATTTGGAGTTGGTATTCGAGGTTTTGCGGCAACAAAGGCTTTTCGGCAAACTGGAGAAGTGCGAATTTTGCACTCCCCAAGTCACTTTCCTTGGGTATATTGTTTCCGATCAGGGTATTTCTATGGACCCCTCGAAAGTGGAGGTCATTCGCTCTTGGCCCTCTCCCTCTACTATCACAGAGGTGAGGAGTTTCCACGACCTTGCTTCATTCTACCGCCGGTTCTTCAAGGGCTTTAGTACCCTTACCGCCCCTATTACCGAGTGTTTGAAAAAAGGCGCCTTTGAGTGGATCCGAGCGGCCCAAGGGGCATTTGAGAAGTTAAAGGCTCGACTTTGTAAGGCTCCGGTACTTGCTCTCCCGAACTTCACACAAGTCTTCGAGGCGAATTGCGATGCTAGCGAGGTAGGCATTGGAGCCATTTTGATGCAGAACCAACACCTCATTGCTTATTTCAGTGAGAAGCTCAACGGATCGAGGAGGAATTATTCAACTTATGACAAGGAATTTTATGCTCTCATGCGAGCACTCGATCATTGGTCACACTATTTGAGGCCTAGCCAGTTTGTCCTTCATTCGGATCACGAAGCTCTAAAATATTTGAATGTGCAACATAAACTTAGCTCTCGGCACGCCAACTGGGTTGAGTTTCTCCAACGTTTTAATTTTGTGGCGAAACACAAGAAGGGGAGTATTAATGTGGTTGCCGATGCACTATCTAGGAGACACTCCCTTCTTTCTATAGTGGAGGCAAGGGTCCTTGTATTTCAACACTTGAAGGACTTTTATAAGGAGGATGATGACTTCAAATCACACCTCGATGGTGGTGATGGACCCTATTTGCTACAAGATGGGTTTCTCTTTAAAGGTAACAAGTTGTGTGTCCCAAAATGCCCGTTGAGGAAACTCCTAGTGCGGGAGGTTCACGGGGGTGGTCTTGCCGGTCATTTCGGCATCAATAAGACCATCGACATGTTAAAAGAGCACTTTTATTGGTCGAAAATGGGGGGTGACGTGCAGGATGTAGTGTCGAAGTGTGTTACTTACCACCATGCCAAAAGTCAATTCCACCAAGGGCTTTATACACCCCTTCCGGTTCCGAATGGCCCGTGGGAGGACTTGAGTATGGACTTTACTGTGGCACTTCCCCGGACCGTGTGTGGTAAAGATGCCATTCTAGTCATCGTGGACCGCTTCTCAAAAATGGCACATTTTATTGCTTCCGGGAGATAGTGCGCTTGCATGGTGTTCCGAGGTAGTGCGCTTGCATGGTGTTCCGAGGTAGTGCGCTTGCATGGTGTTCCGATGACGCCATACACATTGCAACTCTTTTCTTCCGGGAGGTAGTGCGCTTGCATGGTGTTCCGAGGACTATTATTTCGGACCGCGACAGTAAGTTCATGAGTCATTTTTGGAGGTCTTTATGGAAACTCCTGGGAACGAAGCTTCTATTTAGCACGTCACATCATCCTCAAACGGACGGTCAAACGGAGGTAACTAACGGGACTCTCATCACATTACTTCGAGGTTTTGTGGGTTGGAGTCTTCGGGATTGGGATGCAAAATTGTGCCATGCCGAATTTGCATACAATCGAGCCCCTTCTTTTGCTACGGGTCATTCGCCCTTCGAGTCTTGCTATGAGGTTAACCCTATTACCCCTATCGAGCTCCTTCCTCTTCCATTAGAGTCGAGGGTTAGCTTTGAAGCGAGTAAGAAGGCCGCCAAAATCCAGAGGCTTCATCAGCAGATTCGGGAGAAGATCGAGCGCACCAATGAACTGTATAAGGCTCGAGCCAACAAGCATCGCCGTGGGATCACCTTCAAGCCCGGCGACTTAGTTTGGCTCCATTTGAGGAAGGAACAGTTTCCTTCACGGAGGAAAAGCAAACTCATGCCGAGGAGTGAAGGACCGTTGAAGGTGTTGGAGAAAATCAATGATAATGCCTACAAACTCGATCTTCCGAGGGATATGGGTGTCTCCTCCACGTTCAACATTGGCGATCTTTCACCCTACATCAAGGACGTTGAACACGATGCGGATTTGAGGGCAAATCCTCTTCAAGAAAGGGAGGATGAAGAGTCACGAGTTTCGTTCTCGTCTCTCATGACGTTTGCCAAGCGAGTCGCCTCAACCACGGTGAACCTCGAGGTACAATTCCCGGTGAAATCCGGAAACGCAAGGGTAGTCTCGGCCATCCGTTGGATGGGCTCCGAGGCCTTCTAAGGAGGCTCGCTTGATTCCCCGACCTCTTAGGCCCCAGGACCGTACCGGACCGTCCCAAGATGTCAAACTATGAGGTATCGGGGTTCGGGTTTTGCCCTAGTTCACAACGGGACAAGGTAGAAGGCAAGAAGGTGCAAGGAAGCTGAAAAGTGTCACTAGCAGCGTCGCGCCCGCCACAACCAACGTGACACCCGCGACCTACTCGCTCACGCCTGGGAAATTTGGCCGTCACCACCAAACGCAGGCAGCGCCTAGAGAAACGCCGCCGTCATCGCGAAGGAGTTTGTTTTCTGGTAAGAAAACGCTGGTCGCGGCTGTAGAAGCGTTGGCAGCGTCTTGCTTCCAGCGTCCGATCGCGCCCACGACCGACTGGTGACACCCGCGATGCCTGGTGCCATTGTTGTTGCTGCTGCCGTTTGCTTCCAGGTCGCGCCCGCGACGCTGTCCGGCCCTGCCGAGTTTTTGTGATCAAAACTACGTACTTGTGGGGTTTTTTTATGTTTAGTATAAATACCTATGTGGACTGTTTTTTGAGCAGTTTTTTTTTTGAATGTTATATTATACTAGAGTGCTCTCCAAGCCTCTCCCCCAAAATTCTTGATACTTTATCCAATTAATCTTTGGTGATGTAATTTCGTTAGTGATTAATGGTGATTTTATCCTATTTAAGCATGGTGGAATGTTAGACCAAGGTTGTGAACTCTCCTTGCCAAGGTCATATGCAAACCCTATGGTGTTCTAGTTTGTTTTCCTTTGAATCTCTATCGAAAACTCAAGCAACAATCATCCCACCACGACGGAAACGCTCTGGTAGAGCACGTTATACTATGTTGTATTACATGCATGACGACCTAATTAGCGAGTTCGAGCATTGTTCCACTGCTAAGGAGTTGTGGGATAGCTTAAAGGCCAAGTTTGAGCAGACTTTGGAGACGAGACTTCGAGCATTTCATCTTGAGTGGATGTCTTACTCGATTGACTCAAGTCGTAGTATCACCGAACCTCTTCGAATCTTGAGTGTTATGGTTCAAGATCTAGAGGCTGGTGGGATAGAGGTTCTTGAGAGTTATCAGTTTACAAACTTGCTTCGTGCACTTTTGGCTGGTTCTCAAAAGTGGAAATCATTTCTCACTGATGACTCGCAGCGATCATATTCAAACCCTAAGCGAGATCGCTAAGCACCTTGAATTAGAAGAGGAACGCTTGAAGGTTTCTACTCTCCCACTTAAGGCATCTGTTGCTAAAGGTGATACGTTTAAGGAACAGTTTGGTGCTAAGATAAAGGAGAGAAAAATATGACGCTTGTGAAGTGCTTTAATTGTAGGAAGAAAGGTCATTGTGCTAAAGATTGTCTTGAGTCTTCTAGCAAGTTGTAGCCTTTGGGCATTTGGAAAAGAATATGTTTCATTTTCAAAACATTATTCATACACTTAGGGTGTAATGTTTTTATCTAGAGTTATTTTTCGCATATTAGTGTTTAAACTTACTTTACTTTTGACTACAATTAGTTTTCTTCAAAATAGTTTTGTACGTTTCTCTTTATTTAACACTTAGTGGAGTGTTATTATGAATAAGTATGTGTTTTCTATTTTAAGATTTATTTGTTGATTCTTGTTCTGCTTTTGGTATTACATCTAGCTTTTCAATCTATTATCTACCTAGGTTCTTATGGGACTACTTGACTGTTGTTTGAAACTTTTAATTTGTTTATAAGTTTTTGAGACATTGATAGTAACTTATAGTGTACAAAAGAGTTAAGTTTTCTTTGTACTATAGAAATGGTTTCAAATTGTTGATATGTTCAGAATTTTTAATGAACTTCCTTTTCATAAACTTAACAGTAAAGTGGTGATTGAGTTAGATGAATTACATGTTGCTTGGCATGGTCAAGTACTTGTTGGCTTTGAATAATTCTTTAATTAGTTTATGATTATCACATGCCATAGTATAACATTTTAAACATACTTTGTGTTGGTTATAAAATGTTTCAAAGTTCATTTTAAACCATCCATGTCCATGACATTTGCGTTGCTATGTGCAAGACTGTGACCGTGGAAAACTTAGTGTTAAAATTAAAGTTACTAAATAGTTTTGTAATGCCTTGTTTTAACAAAGGATAAGTTCCTCGTATTAGTGAAGCTATGGACATTAGTTTAATATTTGTATGCGCTAAAATTACCATCTCTCGGTGAATGGGGGGAATAGTTAACTCTCATTTTCACCGAGGATGATAGAAATAGTGGAAGAAATTCCATGTTTTCTATTATTGGATGTTGTCTAAAGACGAAGCAAGAGCAAAAGCATATGAGTATGTTTTATATTAATCTTAAACATGTTGTTAGTCATCATGTTCAAGTCAGGTTAGTTCTTATAAATTAAACATGCGGTTAGTCATCATGTTTAATGACCCATAACCTTTGGAGTTAGAGGGAGTAGCTCTTCATATATTCATGATTCTATATGTCTAAGTGATAGTGGGAGTGATTATGAATAATATTAGACAAACTATATTTGCATGTCCTAAGATTCAAAGAGTGTCATAAAGGAATAGTTCCTTAATGTACATTTGTGATTTATGAGAACATCTCTTTGTGAGGAAGTTCTATTTTCACTAATACTATAAAAAGTTATATAAGGTTATACCTCGAGTCATATGTTAGACTTAATAACTGTTGAGTTGCAAGATTGGATAGACTCCTAGAATAATGTTTTATGTGGATTATTCTTATTTTGTATCAAGAATGAGAGAAGATATAAGTTTTCCTCTTAAGAAATCTATGGTGGCTTTGAACAATCTTCTTGATCATGGTACTTGTCATTTGACAAGACTATTTGTTGTGTCTTACGAACATGAATTTAGATTATGTTTCTAACCATGTTAATGACATGTGCTTGGTCAAATATTTGAGAGGTGGTCATCCCTTGTTTTTGTTATGAGGGATATATGGTAAAACTTTGTGTGTGTAAACGTACAAATAATTAAAAACATCCTAGGAAATTTCTTAGGTGTGCTGGAATGCATATGTCGAGAGATTCTTAGAATGTCTTCTAATTATATGTTGTGATCACCCATGTTGTTACTCAATTTATATGCACCCGATTTTGAGTTGGGATAATATCTAAGCAGAATTTAAATATAAGGCAAACAATGTTCCTTTTATGGGTCTTGTTAGCCTGGAATTGTAAAGAGAATGTGTTCATAATATCTTTGTGATGTTATGATATTGTAGTACTCGGTACAAAGCAAAAACATTTTAATAATGATTAATGAGACTGCCAAAATAAGTTTAAGCTATTCTAAAGATATGATATTAACCTATATGGTATACATATCTTAGTTAATCATGATGTCATAAAGTGTATGTGTTTAAACTAGACTATGGTGTTTCGTTCGTGTAACCCAATTTTGGGATGAGTTCTCAATTCATATAGTGCGTTTACATGATCTAAAGGTTACGAGATTATCTTGTTTAGGACACTAAGAATATATTATTTTCTTTTTCCTTATTATGTGGGCACATTAAGTGTCACCAGGCTTAACTATCTTGTCACACGGATAGTTTTCCTAACACTTAGGTAGTGGATAGGATGAGACTGAATCATGTTGACACTAGGTGTGTAACATGAATTCGAATTCATACTCAATGTACACTACATGTGTAACATGAATGGGTATTCATACTTTGAGTATATGATTATATAAATGATAGTCGCCTTAATAAGTTTAAGATGAGATTCTTGGCGAATCGAGCATGAAATGTCGTAGTTTTCATGTTAAAGCCTTAAAGCCGAATTTGAGTGCGTGATTTACACT